>JARQOC010000005.1:345570627-346273127 GCA_033576535.1 Allobates femoralis | reverse complement strand
TGCCTTTATTGTGACTAGTGCTCTCTATCTACAAGTACCATTTTTACGTCCGAGTTACTTTTCCTATCAGGGTTCTCTTGTTTATTTCCGATTTCCTTACTACCTGCTTTACTTTGTTACAAAATCTCTATAATGTCAGAATCATTTTGTATTCAACATTCATCCCTGACGGCCTCAGAGTGTTTAGTTTATAAATCCACTCTAATTCTCTTATCTTCAATAATTTGGTCCTGTCTCCGCCTCTTCTGAGTGGGGATATTGCATCGATTAATCTAAATTTCAGATCCCTCTCTTTGTGATTTTTTTCTACAAAATGTCTTGGGACTGGCAGGTCTTTCCTCTTTGCTCTGATGTCATGTCTATGCTGGTTAAAACGCGTTTTAAATTCTAAAGTGGTCTCACCTACATATTTGAGGCCGCATGGACATTCTAACAAGTAGATCACGTGGTCACTATTACAGGTCAGGAAGTGGTTGATTTTATATTCGACTCCATTATGTGTGAAACTTGGACCTTTCTGCATGTACTTACAATCAATGCATGAGATACACGGATAACATCCCTTTCTATCTCTCGATGTCAGAGTTGTTTGTCTACTCTTTTTCATAGAGCCAATGTCTGATCTAATAAAAGCATCCTTCAGATTTTTCCCTTTCCTATACGCTGTCATAGGTCTATTGTTGAACTCCTCAACCTCCGGTATACAGCTACTTAAGATGTGCCAATGCCTTTTTACAATCTTGTCTATCTCCGGTGCTTCCTCATTATAGGTTATTATTAATGGAATCCTCTTCTCCCTTTGCCTTTTCTCTATGGCCTCACCCTTGTTGTCTATAACTTTCTCCATCTGTTGTTCTAACAGCTTCTTCGGGTATCTTCTTTCTACAAATTTACTCATTAACTGGTTTGCTTTTTCTTCTAATTCTGTCTGTTCGCTGACAATCCTTTTTACCCTCTGCATCTGTCCCATTGGTATCGCTCTCCTTAGGGCTGCTGGGTGATGACTATCGTATCGTAGAAGTTTATTTTTATCCGTCTTTTTAACATATAGTGTCGTACTGAACCCTCTTTCATGCTTCTTCGCCAATACATCTAGGAACTGTATCTCATCTTCCGATTGCACATTAGTGAATTTTATGGTGGGATCGATTAAATTTAAGAACTCAAAGAATTCTTTCAGTTGTGTCTCTGTGCCCTTCCATATTATCATCCACGTACCTCCACCACTCTACTACATTAGCAAAGTGATGGGAGCCGTAGATTACGCTTTCTTCCATGACCGCCATGACCGTGTTGGCATAAGCACATGCCATTTTCGCGCCCATGGCGGTCCCAGCCAATTGTAGGAAAAAGGAATCGCCAAAGAGAAAATAGTTTTGTTTCAATACAATTTCCAGGAGATCGATGATAAATTGTACAGTCTGTATAAGAACGGTAAAGATGTTTATAAAAAACGTAATGACTCTATTTTGTATAGATCCGGAGGACCCCATAGCCGAAGAAGAGGAGGACAGCACTACCACAGGAGCGAGAAAAAAGCAGCCAAGAGAAAAGAACAAGAACGCCAACAGCCGGAATCAGCAGAAAAAGAAGGATCATCCCTTATAGTCAACTTGGCGGGTAAAACACTCACTAATGATCAAAGACTTGTGTTAGATAAGGGGATGAATTTTTGTACTAATTCTCATGTAAATTGGTTTGAGGTAGAAGCAGACTTGTATAAGTTCTTTAGGAATATCAAACTGAAGTACTGGTTTCATGATAGGATGACTATAATAAAACCAAGGTCTAGTGAGATAATGATGAGGGATTTGAACATAAAAAAGAAAAGTGATTTTACTCCAGACAGTGAACACCCAGTTATTGAGGCCTATTAGAAGCAGTCAAAAGTTGAAGGCAAGACCAAGAGAGGGTTTTAAAAAACCAAACATTACAAAGGGAGAAATTCAAGCAATAAAAGAGCTGAGGGAAGATGATAAAATTATTATTAAGCAGGCCGACAAAGGTGGGGCGGTGGTGCTAATGGAAAAACAAGCATATATAGGGGAAGTGATGCGGCAGCTAAGTGACCAAACAGTATATAGACAGTTGAGTACAGACCCCAAATTTGAAATTCAGAGGAACATCTCAAAGGTACTTGGAGAAGCAGAGTTGGCAGGAATTATTGACGGAGAAATGGCGGATTTCCTATATATAGAACACCCAGTTACACCGGTGCTATATATCAATCCAAAAATACATAAGTCCCTACAAAACCCCCCAGGTAGACCTATAGTGGCGGGAATAGGGTCCGTTTTTGAGAATATTGGGGTCTTTTTAGACAAGGTCATGAACCCCTTTGCCACAAACACGAGGTCATTTATAAAAGATACCAACGATTTCCTAAAAAAACTGAGAGGGGTGAAACTACAACAAGACAACCTGATACTTGTGTCCTTTGACATAGTATCGCTATATACTTCTATAGATCACAATAGAGGCATAGCAGCCGTAACAGAGAAGTTAAAACAAACAGAATATAGCGATGTTGCCAAACAATTTATCATCGATCTCCTGGAGATTGTATTAAAACAAAACTATTTTCTCTTTGGTGATTCCTTTTTCCTACAATTGGCTGGGACCGCAATGGGCGCGAAAATGGCATGTGCTTATGCCAACACGGTCATGGCGGTCATGGAAGAAAGCGTAATCTACGGCTCCCATCACTTTGCTAATGTAGTAGAGTGGTGGAGGTACGTGGATGATACGTTTGTAATATGGAAGGGCACAGAGACACAACTGGAAGAATTCTTTGAGTTCTTAAATTTAATAGATCCCACCATAAAATTCACTAAAGTGCAATCGGAAGATGAGATACAGTTCCTAGACGTATTGGTGAAGAAGCATGAAAGAGGGTTCAGTACGACACTATATGTTAAAAAGACGGATAAAAATAAACTTCTACGATACGATAGTCATCACCCAGTAGCCCTAAGGAGAGCGATACCAATGGGACAGATGCAGAGGGTAAAAAGGATTGTCAGCGAACAGACAGAATTAGAAGAAAAAGCAAACCAGTTAATGAGTAAATTTGTAGAAAGAAGATACCCGAAGAAGCTGTTAGAACAACAGATGGAGAAAGTTATAGACAACAAGGGTGAGGCCATAGAGAAAAGGCAAAGGGAGAAGAGGATTCCATTAATAATAACCTATAATGAGGAAGCACCAGAGATAGACAAGATTGTAAAAAGGCATTGGCACATCTTAAGTAGCTGTATACCGGAGGTTGAGGAGTTCAACAATAGACCTATGACAGCGTATAGGAAAGGGAAAAATCTGAAAGATGCTTTTATTAGATCAGACATTAGCTCTATGAAAAAGAGTAGACAAACAACTCTGACATCGAGAGATAGAAAGGGGTGTTATCCGTGTATCTCATGCATTGATTGTAAGTACATGCAGAAAGGTCCAAGTTTCACACATAATGGAGTTGAATATAAAATCAACCACTTCCTGACCTGTAATAGTGACCACGTGATCTACTTGTTAGAATGTCCATGCGGCCTCAAATATGTAGGCGAGACCACTTTAGAATTTAAAACGCGTTTTAACCAGCATAGACATGACATCAGAGCAAAGAGGAAAGACCTGCCAGTCCCAAGACATTTTGTAGAAAAAAATCACAAGAGAGGGATCTGAAATTTAGATTAATCGATGCAATACCCCCACTCAGAAGAGGCGGAGACAGGACCAAATTATTGAAGATAAGAGAATTAGGGTGGATTTATAAACTAAACACTCTGAGGCCGTCAGGGATGAATGTTGAATACAAAATGAGTCTGACATTATAGAGATTTTGTAACAAAGTAAAGCAGGTAGTAAGGAAATCGGAAATAAACAAGAGAACCCTGATAGGAAAAGTAACTCGGACGTAAAAATGGTACTTGTAGATAGAGAGCACTAGTCACAATAAAGGCACAAACTGTATACGAGTTTAATGATAATCAGATATTAATCACTTTTAGGTGTAATTTCGATGCACACTAGTATTCATATAGATGAATTTTAATGTATTTTAATATATTTATATGTTTTATTATTATTATTCATATTTTAGCCCATCTAATGATCCAGAGCAATGTTCCGGTAGAAAGCACAGCAAGGCAGAAACAGTGGCCGCTATCAAATTTGCAGAACAGACTATCTGGTTGACCTGTAGATGCCATGCACAAAGCACATGACGATAAGCACTTTAATTCTATACAATAACACAAGCATCTTATGGATGCAATGCATAGAACTTTAAATGTATGAAACTTCAGCACTTTAAGCACAAAAAAATAAAATAATGTGACTATATGATATGACTATGGTTTATTAATCATGGAACTACTAAATGGATAATCTAGGGTATCCCCAATAGTATAAGAAATCCTATTGACCCCAAGATCGGCATACATGGTGAGCGATGGGGTTTCCTATCACCATGTAAGGCTGACACCTGACCGCAGTGGTATACACACTGTGGTTGGTGATTCATGGGCGAGGGATAATGACAAGTAAAATAGGGGAGACTAATAACGATAACGGTAGTTTTAAAATAAAATTAACGTATAGTCTCAAAATAGATTTTAGCATGTGCACATAGCACTTTTTGGATATAAATGACCTGCACATACACAATTTTGCTCAATTTGCACAAACTACCAAGTGGACATTGACAACAGGCATGTAAACACCGCTGAAATGCAAATGCAGGTGTAAAGGCATATAATGCGAGTCGCAAGATGGCGGACGCCGGATATCCGGTATCGCCATAGCAACGGTAAACTATTCAAATTGCACCGCGCATGTGCGGGCGATCTCATAGAGACGCTGGACACGTGCAATGGCGGCAGGAAAGCAAGTAGGAAAACTGTAGGCTGCATAGGAGAGGGCGGACCAGGTGGAAGTCATAGCTGTGCAAGGTGATGAATATCGACATGTAAAGCAATCAAATAAGTATCAATATGGAACAGATAATGTAAATATATGATGTGGAAAATAAGGGCTAAATATAATGATATAAAAGGTGAATAAGTGTGCACTAGCACTATTTTTGCACTAGAGGGCACTATATAGATAAAAAACAACTGAATGTGATAATTGGCAATTATGTGAGCATATGAAAATCAAGGGTATAAAAAACCTAGCCTTGACATTGTATAGCTGCTAGAGAAAGGGACAGGATCCCGAAACGTTGTCACCACCCACCTGATGGCCGAATAAAGGCGGTTGTTTCACAAAGAAGAGTGCTGCAGTCCTTTATTTTGTTATAGATATAGATATAGATAGATAGAGAGATAGAGATAGATAGATAGGTGAGTCGTTGCAGGAGCGGTAAGTCCGGCACGTAGGTCCATTACGATTTTCTTGGGCTGGCGACAGCCGAGCGCCGTGGCTGAAAATCGAACCAAGGGGCCGGCCATGCATTGTTCGAAACACCGCTATGTATCTCTATGGGAAGTGAGGCGCTATTCTCATTGGTCGCTGTGTGCTTCGCGGCCATTGCGAGTGAATCGCGTGCGCGAACAAAGCCACGAACAATGCCACGGAAGTAGCGCCGTGTGCGATGGAAGTCACTACGGCAATTATATAATAGATATATAGATATATATATATATTAACAAAATTTGAGAACAAAAAAGCCGCACTCACCGACAACTGGATCTTTGTTCTTTTATTCACAGTCCATCTTTACAATGTAAGACCATGTCCAGCAGGGAGGGGAGTGCACGGGGGGGCGGACGACGGTTCACCGTTTCGCGGCCGTCTGCCGCTTCTACGGGTCCTCTACGGCGTCTGTCGTCATTTCCGGGCTATATACACCCGGTTATGGCGTCACTACTGCCCGTAGTAAATATGTGAATAAACCAAAAACACACATTTGAATACATTAAAGTATATACAATGGAGAGCAACACCTGCTGCACTGCCTATAGTTGTAATATTGTTAATACACTCTAGCTGAAAACCGGTTACACATTACTGGCTTTTTAGCGCGTCCTGTTGCCAAGGGAACTACCGTATACCCTATACTCAGCGCGCATTCTATTCAAAATCTTACCGTATGCCCCATACTATCTGTCAAAACCGGGACTTTAATAAAGATGACACTGCTCTCAACAGGCATAGACATAAATTAGTGCCCTGACTCTACACCAGACTGGAAATTACGAACTGGAAACCTGGATTAACATACACGATCTCCCAAGTGTTAAATCTTAATGTATAACACGGGGCAGCTGCAATTCTGTATCACAGAACTCCACACAGCTCACGATCAGTGACAAAAATTCTCTCTTATTCTGAAAAAACCTAACGCTCATAAAAAGACTGCCAGATCGTTTTTATCATTTAGTCCTGAGGGGCCACAAGCTCTCGTTTCAATAATCCACCTACTTTCTTTCCTTAATAAAAGATTGTGTGTGTCCCCACCACGAGCGGATGGCCTGACCTGTTCTAGACCAACAAAGGTCAGAACGTCTGCATTGCCATTATGTACTTCTCGTACATGTTTTATCAATTTAGGACTCCCTAAACCAGTTACTATAGACTTGTGATGTTCCCCAAACCTTTTTACTAGCTCTCTTATCGTTTTTCCAATGTAAAAGAGGCGACAGGGGCAAAAGATCGCATAGACTACCCAAGAGGTTTTACAACTTATAAATGATGTTACATTATGAACCTCATCCCCTATTTTAATGGGATTATCTGTCTCATGATTCCTACAGAACCGGCAGTTTCTACATTTAAAGTTCCCTACCGGTCTTTTTAAATCAAGCCATGTTTTTTCCTTCTTAGTACTGATCTTATTCTTCACCAAGATATCTTTGAGATTATTACATCTCCTATATGAAATTATTGGTTCTCCAATTCCCACCGCATTTAGCTCTCTATCTCTCTCTATTACATGCCAACACTTTCTGATGGCTCCTATAATCTTGTGGTACATGGGGCCGTATTTGAAGGAAAAAACAAAGTGTTTATTACTGTCATCTTTTTTCTTAATTTTACACTGTCCACCTTTTGCTGCATTGTTTTTCATTTCTTGTAGCAAGCTATCAGGGTAACCTCTGGCTCTAAAGTTCTTTTCAAGATTAATAGTTTGTATTTCACGAATTTCTTGTGTATTGTTCATTTTATTAATTCTCAAAAACTGGCTATAGGGTAGAGCTTTTTTAGTATGCTGTGGGTGGGCACTTTTATAGTGGAGCAGCGTGTTGGACGAGGTAGGTTTTTTATAAAGCGATCTTACAAGTGTCCCGCTACTGAGATCCAACTTGACATCTAGAAATTCCAAACTTTTTCCCCCATATACGGAAGTAAAAACCATATTATAGTTATTAGACTCATTAATATACGTGACAAAGGCGGCGAAATCATCATCCTCGCCTTCCCATACGACAAAAACGTCGTCCACGTATCTTATAAATAACTTAGCGTATATACTCGTGTATAAGCCGACCCGTGTATAAGCCGACCCCCTACTTTTGCCCCAAAAATCTGGAAAAACCTATTGACTCGTGTATAAGCCGAGGGTGGACCCCAGCACAGGTATACAGCCCCCAGCAGTGTGGTATACAGGCCCCCCCAGTGGTATACAGGCCTCCCCAGTGGTAGTATACAGCAGCCCCAGTGGTAGTATATAGCATCCCCAGCAGCCCCAGTGGTACTATATAGCATCCCCAGTGGTAGTATATAGCATCCCCAGCAGCCCCAGTGGTAGTATATAGCATCCCCAGCAGCCCCAGTGGTAGTATATAGCATCCCCAGCAGCCCCAGTGGTAGTATATAGCATCCCAGCAGCCCCAGTGGTAGTATATAGCATCCCCAGCAGCCCCAGTGGTAGTATATAGCAGCCCCAGCAGCCCCAGTGGTAGTATATAGCAGCCCCAGCAGCCCCAGTGGTAGTATACAGCAGCCCCAGTGGTAGTATACAGCAGCCCCAGTGGTAGTATATAGCATCCCCAGCAGCCCAGTGGTACTATATAGCATCCCCAGCAGCCCCAGTGGTAGTATATAGCATCCCCAGCAGCCCCAGTGGTAGTATATAGCATCCCCAGCAGCCCCAGTGGTACTATATAGCATCCCCAGTGGTAGTATATAGCATCCCCAGCAGCCCCAGTGGTAGTATATAGCATCCCCAGCAGCCCCAGTGGTAGTATAGCAGAGTATAGCAGCCCCAGCAGCCCAGTGGTATATACACCCCCAGTGTAGTATACAGCAGCAGCCCCAGTGGTAGTATATAGAGCCCAGCAGCCCCAGTGGTAGTATACAGCAGCCCTAGTGGTAGTATACAGACCCAGCAGCCCCAGTGGTAGTATACATCAGCCCCGATGTATAACAGCCCAGTGGTAGTATACAGGAGCCCCAGTGGTAGTATACATCAGCCCCAGAGTATATGCAGCCCCAGTGGTAGTATACAGCAGCGCCCAGTGTAGTATACATCAGCCCCAGAGGTATATACAGCCCCAGTGGTAGTATAACAGCCCCAGGGTAGTATATCAGCCCCAGTGGTAGTATACAGGAGCCCAAGCAGCCCCAGTGGTAGTATACATCAGCCCCAGATGTATATACAGCCCCAGTGGTAGTATACAGCCCCAGTGGTAGCTATCCAGCAGCCCCAGAGGTATATACAGCCCCAGTATTATAAACAGCCCCCCCTCTTATATGCCCCCAGGCTGCCCGCAGCTGTCAATATAACAAACAGTTTATACATCACCTTCCGACCACTTCTCCGGTCCCCGGTCTCGCTCGCCGGGTGCTTCTTCTTTTCTTGTTGTGCGACTTCTGTTACCGGCCGCGCAGGAATGACGTCATCTCCTGCGCCCGTCACATGACACCGGCAGGAAGAAGAAGGAAGCCGGCGAGCGGAAGGACCCGGAGGAGCGGAGAAGCTGCGTCGGAAGGTGATGTATAAACTGTTTGTTATTTTGACAGCTGCCGCAGCCTGGGGGGCCATGATAAGGAGGGGGGGGCTGTTTATTAATACTGGGGGACCCATATTAAGGAGGGGGGCTGTGCAGTGCAATATGCACGGCATCCCCCCGCCGTTGATGGACGGGGGATGCCGTGCATATTCATTGCACTAATGAGGCGGCCCCACGTGACCGCCTGCGGTCACCGCGGCCCCCTCCTGCCTCCTCCAGCTCCCGGTCACAGCCCCCCCCACAGCATTACCGTATAGACCCGTGTATAAGCCGAGGGGGGGACTTTTCAGCCCAATTTGTGGGCTGAAAAACTCGGCTTATACACGAGTATATACGGTAATAAATTTTAAGAAGGGGTTGGAACTGTTATATATCAAGCGGTCCTCTAGGTGGGCTAGGAAGAGGTTAGCCAGGGTACATGAAACCGGCGTCCCCATGGCAGTACCGGAGGTTTGTTTATACCATGTGTCATTGAACATAAAAGTATTATGAGTCAGGATAAAATACAACGACTCACAAACGAAGTCAATAGTATTTCCATCCTGACCTTCTATTTGTAGAATATCGCGGATCACAGAGACGGCCAGATCTTGTGGAATCCGGGTATAGAGGCTCTCCACGTCTATGGATGCCATACTATACCCGGACTGCCACTCAAAATTGTCCAAACATTTAATAAAATCTCCTGAATCTTTTACATATGATGGTATTTTTTTCAGAAGTGGTCTTAAAAGCCAGTCTATATACTGAGAGAGAGGCTCAATTACTGAACCAATCCCGGACACAATAGGGCGTCCGGGCGGGTTCAGCAATGACTTGTGCACTTTCGGCAAGTAATACCATAAAGGTTTCCTCGGGTGTTCATAGAACAATTTCTCTGCTGTTTTCTTTCCTATAGTATTGCTACAGACATATTTCCTAAGGAGATTTCTTAATTCACTGTTGAATTTATGTGTCGGGTCACTTTTTAGTTTGACATATGTGTCAACACAATTGAGCGGTCTCATTGCTTCCTTTAAATAATCATCCTTTCTCAGGAGTACCACTCCTCCCCCTTTGTCAGCTTTTTTGACAAGCACGTCCTCCCATTTTAAGATCGTATCTAAGGCTAGTTTTTCTTTTCTTGATAAATTTGGGGTCGGCTTAGGGTAGATCAAGGCTTCTATCTCCCTACATACCATCTCCTCAAAAAGGTCTATGCTGTTTCCAGATCAAAATCTTTAATCTCACTGACAAACTGATTACTGAAGATATGGATGCCTTGTTGAGGAAGGGCCTGAACTTCTGTGTGGAGGAACCCTTCGATTACACGGAGTTCAGGGTCGACTTATACAAGGCCACCAGAAAAATTCATTTATTTAAACATTTTTCTTGCAGGAAATATGAGAGAGATGGAGATAATAAAATAAAGAGTAGTAATACTGATACTTTGAAGCAAATAAAAATAGGTGCTCTAGGTTTTTTTGCGGATGAAAAATCTTTAAAAGAAGTAAGAGAGGAAGTAGAGTTGCTATTAGATATAGGCCCTATAGAAAACGTTGAAAGAAGTGATAGCAGTAATGTTGAATTTTTTGCAGGAGGTGTAAAGTCCACTTTTTATCCCCCAGTGTCTCCAGGAAACAGCATAGACCTTTTTGAGGAGATGGTATGTAGGGAGATAGAAGCCTTGATCTACCCCTAAGCCGACCCCAAATTTATCAAGAAAAGAAAAACTAGCCTTAGATACGATCTTAAAATGGGAGGACGTGCTTGTCAAAAAAGCTGACAAAGGGGGAGGAGTGGTACTCCTGAGAAAGGATGATTATTTAAAGGAAGCAATGAGACAGCTCAATTGTGTTGACACATATGTCAAACTAAAAAGTGACCCGACACATAAATTCAACAGTGAATTAAGAAATCTCCTTAGGAAATATGTCTGTAGCAATACTATAGGAAAAAAAACAGCAGAGAAATTGTTCTATGAACACCCGAGGAAACCTTTATGGTATTACTTGCCGAAAGTGCACAAGTCATTGCTGAACCCGCCCGGACGCCCTATTGTGTCCGGGATTGGTTCAGTAACTGAGCCTCTCTCTCAGTATATAGACTGGCTTTTAAGACCACTTCTGAAAAAAATACCATCATATGTAAAGATTCAGGAGATTTTATTAAATGTGTGGCCAATTTTGAGTGGCAGTCCGGGTATAGTATGGCATCCATAGACGTGGAGAGCCTCTATACCCGGATTCCACAAGATCTGGCCGTCTCTGTGATCCGCGATATTCTACAAATAGAAGGTCAGGATGGAAATACTATTGACTTCGTTTGAGTCGTTGTATTTTATCCTGACTCATAATACTTTTATGTTCAATGACACATGGTATAAACAAACCTCCGGTACTGCCATGGGGACGCCGGTTTCATGTACCCTGGCTAACCTCTTCCTAGCCCACCTAGAGGACCGCTTGATATATAACAGTTCCAACCCCTTCTTAAAATTTATTAAGTTATTTATAAGATATGTGGACGACGTTTTTGTCGTATGGGAAGGCGAGGAGGATGATTTTGCCGCCTTTGTCACGTATATTAATGAGTCTAATAACTATAATATGGTTTTTACTTCCGTATATGGGGGAAAAAGTTTGGAATTTCTAGATGTCAAGTTGGATCTCAGTAGCGGGACACTTGTAAGATCGCTTTATAAAAAACCTACCTCGTCCAACACGCTGCTCCACTATAAAAGTGCCCACCCACAGCATACTAAAAAAGCTCTACCCTATAGCCAGTTTTTGAGAATTAATAAAATGAACAATACACAAGAAATTCGTGAAATACAAACTATTAATCTTGAAAAGAACTTTAGAGCCAGAGGTTACCCTGATAGCTTGCTACAAGAAATGAAAAACAATGCAGCAAAAGGTGGACAGTGTAAAATTAAGAAAAAAGATGACAGTAATAAACACTTTGTTTTTTCCTTCAAATACGGCCCCATGTACCACAAGATTATAGGAGCCATCAGAAAGTGTTGGCATGTAATAGAGAGAGATAGAGAGCTAAATGCGGTGGGAATTGGAGAACCAATAATTTCATATAGGAGATGTAATAATCTCAAAGATATCTTGGTGAAGAATAAGATCAGTACTAAGAAGGAAAAAACATGGCTTGATTTAAAAAGACCGGTAGGGAACTTTAAATGTAGAAACTGCCGGTTCTGTAGGAATCATGAGACAGATAATCCTATTAAAATAGGGGATAAGGTTCATAATGTAACATCATTTATAAGTTGTAAAACCTCTTGGGTAGTCTATGCGATCTTTTGCCCCTGTCGCCTCTTTTACATTGGAAAAACGATAAGAGAGCTAGTAAAAAGGTTTGGGGAACATCACAAGTCTATAGTAACTGGTTTAGGGAGACCTAAATTGATAAAACATGTACGAGAAGTACATAATGGCAATGCAGACGTTCTGACCTTTGTTGGTCTAGAACAGGTCAGGCCATCCGCTCGTGGTGGGGACACACACAATCTTTTATTAAGGAAAGAAAGTAGGTGGATTATTGAAACGAGAGCTTGTGGCCCCTCAGGACTAAATGATAAAAACGATCTGGCAGTCTTTTTATGAGCGTTAGGTTTTTTCAGAATAAGAGAGAATTTTTGTCACTGATCGTGAGCTGTGTGGAGTTCTGTGATACAGAATTGCAGCTGCCCCGTGTTATACATTAAGATTTAACACTTGGGAGATCGTGTATGTTAATCCAGGTTTCCAGTTCGTAATTTCCAGTCTGGTGTAGAGTCAGGGCACTAATTTATGTCTATGCCTGTTGAGAGCAGTGTCATCTTTATTAAAGTCCCGGTTTTGACAGATAGTATGGGGCATACGGTAAGATTTTGAATAGAATGCGCGCTGAGTATAGGGTATACGGTAGTTCCCTTGGCAACAGGACGCGCTAAAAAGCCAGTAATGTGTAACCGGTTTTCAGCTAGAGTGTATTAACAATATTACAACTATAGGCAGTGCAGCAGGTGTTGCTCTCCATTGTATATACTTTAATGTATTCAAATGTGTGTTTTTGGTTTATTCACATATTTACTACGGGCAGTAGTGACGCCATAACCGGGTGTATATAGCCCGGAAATGACGACAGACGCCGTAGAGGACCCGTAGAAGCAGCAGACGGCCGCGAAACGGTGAACCGTCGTCCGCCCCCCCGTGCACTCCCCTCCCTGCTGGACATGGTCTTACATTGTAAAGATGGACTGTGAATAAAAGAACAAAGATCCAGTTGTCGGTGAGTGCGGCTTTTTTGTTCTCAAATTTTGTTACTGGACATTTGCCTGCTAGCCAGCACCACACGACTGTCCCACAGCCCTAAGTCACATTGTGACATTGGCATTCTGTGCGTTAGTGCCCAGCATATCTTATATTGTGGAGATATATATATATATACATACACACACATATACAGTTAGGGCCAGAAATATTTGGACAGTGACACAAGTTTTGTTATTTTAGCTGTTTACAAAAACATGTTCAGAAATACAATTATATACATAATATGGGCTGAAAGTGCACACTCCCAGCTGCAATATGAGAGTTTCCACATCCAAATCGGAGAAAGGATTTAGGAATCATAGCTCTGTAATGCATAGCCTCCTCTTTTTCAAGGGACCAAAAGTAATTGGACAATGGACTCTAAGGGCTGCAATTAACTCTGAAGGCGTCTCCCTCGTTAACCTGTAATCAATGAAGTAGTTAAAAGGTCAGGGGTGGATTCCAGGTGTGTGGTTTTGCATTTGAAAGCTGTTGCTGTGACCAGACAACATGCGGTCAAAGGAACTCTCAATTGAAGTGAAGCAGAACATCCTGAGGCTGAAAAAAAAGAAATAATCCATCAGAGAGATAGCAGACATGCTTGGAGTAGCAAAATCAACAGTTGGGTACATTCTGAGAAAAAAGGAATTGACTGGTGAGCTTGGGAACTCTAAAAGGCCTGGGCGTCCACGGATGACAACAGTGGTGGATGATCGCCGCATACTTTATTTGGTGAAGAAGAACCCGTTCACAACATCAACTGAAGTCCAGAACACTCTCAGTGAAGTAGGTGTATCTGTCTCTAAGTCAACAGTAAAGAGAAGACTCCATGAAGTAAATACAAAGGGTTCACATCTAGATGCAAACCATTCATCAATTCCAAAAATAGACAGGCCAGAGTTAAATTTGCTGAAAAACACCTCAAGAAGCCAGCTCAGTTCTGGAAAAGTATTCTATGGACAGATGAGACAAAGATCAACCTGTACCAGAATGATGGGAAGAAAAAAGTTTGGAGAAGAAAGGGAACGGCACATGATCCAAGGCACACCACATCCTCTGTAAAACATGGTGGAGGCAACGTGATGGCATGGGCATGCATGGCTTTCAATGGCACTGGGTCACTTGTGTTTATTGATGACATAACAGCAGACAAGAGTAGCCGGATGAATTCTGAAGTGTACCGGGATATACTTTCAGCCCAGATTCAGCCAAATGCTGCAAAGTTGATTGGACGGCGCCTCATAGTACAGATGGACAATGACCCCAAGCATACAGCCAAAGCTACCCAGGAGTTCATGAGTGCAAAAAAGTGGAACATTCTGCAATGGCCAAGTCAATCACCAGATCTTAACCCAATTGAGCATGCATTTCACTTGCTCAAATCCAGACTTAAGACGGAAAGACCCACAAACAAGCAAGACCAGAAAGCTGCGGCTGTAAAGGCCTGGCAAAGCATTAAGAAGGAGGAAACCCAGCGTTTGGTGATGTCCATGGGTTCCAGACTTAAGGCAGTGATTGCCTCCAAAGGATTCGCAACAAAATATTGAAAATAAAAATATTTTGTTTGGGTTATGTTTATTTGTCCAATTACTTTTGACCTCCTAAAATGTGGAGTGTTTGTAAAGACATGTGTACAATTCCTACATTTTCTATCAGATATTTTTGTTCAACCCTTCAAATTAAACGTTACAATCTGCACTTGAATTCTGTTGTAGAGGTTTCATTTCAAATCCAATGTGGTGGCATGCAGAGCCCAACTCGCGAAAATTGTGTCACTGTCCAAATATTTCTGGCCCTAACTGTATATACACAAACACACACGTATATAGATCTATATACACACGCTCATCTATCTAATATAATAATTCCCTAAGCCAGCTTCCGTCCGTTTCTGCTCGAAATGACGTAAGATCCATACTGAAGCTGGCTGTACACCCACTAAGGGTGTACCAAGATGGCCACCGTTAGCGAGAGTGGGGCCAATACTGCCCCACTCTCGCCATCGGCGGCCTCTCCTTCGCCCCACACCCTCCTGCCCCTGCTCCTCCTGCCCGATCTGTTCCCGCGGCCCCCACTCCTCAATGCTGATAAAAATAAAAAAATCCCATAAGGGCGCAGGCGCGCTCCACCAGTCTTCTATCACCCAGGACAGGACCTGTCGTTGCCTGGGAAACCGATCAGTTGATCGGTTCCCCAGGCAATGAAAGGTCCTGTCCTGGGAGATGGAAGACTGGTGGAGCGCACTTGCAGAGGGTGAGTATCCTTATGAGATTTTTTTTTACTTTAATCAGCATTGAGGAATGGGGGAAGGGGGTGGGGGCAGGGGGAGTGGGGGCTGCGGGGAGTAGGGGGGGGCAGAGGGAGGGGGGCCGCCCGCCACGCTATTGCGCTGACCACTGTGCTGACCGCTCTGTGCTCCGTCCTCCCCCTGCCTGTGCTGCTCCATCCTCCTCCACCGCTTCCTTCTCCTTCCATTGTCCTCCTCTTCTCCGCCAATCCATCCTCCCCTGCCTGTGCTGCTCCTTCCTACCCCACCCCTTCCTCCTCCTTCCTTTATCCTTCACCCCCCGCCACTCCATCCTCCCCCTGCTTGTGCTGCTCTGCCCTCCCCACCCCGCCGCTTCGTCCTCCGTACTCCTCACCCCCGCCACTCTGTGCTCCATCCTCCCCCTGTCTGTGCCACTCCATGCTCCCCCACCCCACCGCTTTCTCCTCCTTCCTTTCTCCTCCTCCCCCCGCCACTCCATCCTCTGTCCTCCCCCTGCCTGTGATGCTCCATCCTCCTCTCCCCCACCGCTCTGTCCTCCGTCCTCCTCTCCCCCGCCGCTCTGTCCTCCGTCCTCCTCTCCCCCGCCGCTCTGTGCTCCGTCCTCCTCTCCCCCGCCGCTCTGTCCTCCGTCCTCCTCTCCCCCGCCACTCTATGAATATGTACACACGTGAACATATATAATTACCCACATATATCTAATATATAATTGCCGTAGCGCACTTCCGTCATATTCGGCGCTACTTCCGTCGTCGTGGACGTGGCTGCCAAAGTGACGGAAGTGCGTTAGGGACAAACACACACACATACACACACACACACACACACACACACACTCCAGTATACTTACCCCGCCGCCATCCCGCTACACCGCTCCCGCCATGGCTCCGCCCACCTCGCAGGGCTCCCGCCATGGCTCCGCCCACCTCGCCTGCGCTGACCACAGAGCCGCCCACCTCGCCTGCGCTGACCACTCGACCACAGAGCCGCCCACCTCGCCTGCGCTGACCACTCGACCACAGAGCCCCCTTCCTGCGCTGACCACTCGACCACAGAGCCCCCTTCCTGCGCTGACCACAACCTCGACCATCAGAGCCCCCGTCCTGCGCTGACCACTCGCACACACAGAGCCCCCGTCCTGCGCTGACCACTCCACCACAGAGCCCCCGTCCTGCGCTGACCACTCCACCACAGAGCCCCCGTCCTGCGCTGAACACTCCACCACAGAGCCCCCGTCCTGCGCTGAACACTCCACCACAGAGCCCCCGTCCTGCGCTGAACACTCCACCACAGAGCCCCCGTCCTGCGCTGAACACTCCACCACAGAGCCCCCGTCCTGCGCTGAACACTCCACCACAGAGCCCCCGTCCTGCGCTGAACACCCCACCACACAGAGCCCCGTCCTGCGCTGAACACTCCACCACAGAGCCCCGTCCTGCGCTGAACACTCCACCACAGAGCCCCCGTCCTGCGCTGAACACTCCACCACAGAGCCCCCGTCCTGCGCTGAACACTCCACCACAGAGCCCCCGTCCTGCGCTGAACACTCCACCACAGAGCCCCCGTCCTGCGCTGAACACTCCACCACAGAGCCCCCGTCCTGCGTGACACTCCACCACAGAGCCCGTCCTGCGCTGAACATCCACCACAGAGCCCCCGTCCTGCGCTGAACACTCCACCACAGAGCCCCGTCCTGCGCTGAACACTCCACCACAGAGCCCCCGTCCTGCGCTGAACACTCCACCACAGAGCCCCCGTCCTGCGCTGAACACTCCACCACAGAGCCCCCGTCCTGCGCTGAACACTCCACCACAGAGCCCCCGTCCTGCGCTGAACACTCCACCACAGAGCCCCCGTCCTGCGCTGAACACTCCACCACAGAGCCCCCGTCCTGCGCTGAACACTCCACCACAGAGCCCCCGTCCTGCGCTGAACACTCCACCACAGAGCCCCCGTCCTGCGCTGAACACTCCACCACAGAGCCCCGTCCTGCGCTGAACACTCCACCACAGAGCCCCCGTCCTGCGCTGAACACTCCACCACAGAGCCCCCGTCCTGCGCTGAACACTCCACCACAGAGCCCCCGTCCTGCGCTGAACACTCCACCACAGAGCCCCCGTCCTGCGCTGAACACTCCACCACAGAGCCCCCGTCCTGCGCTGAACACTCCACCACAGAGCCCCCGTCCTGCGCTGAACACTCCACCACAGAGCCCCCGTCCTGCGCTGAACACTCCACCACAGAGCCCCCGTCCTGCGCTGAACACTCCACCACAGAGCCCCCGTCCTGCGCTGAACACTCCACCACAGAGCCCCCGTCCTGCGCTGAACACTCCACCACAGAGCCCCCGTCCTGCGCTGAACACTCCACCACAGAGCCCCCGTCCTGCGCTGAACACTCCACCACAGAGCCCCCGTCCTGCGCTGAACACTCCACCACAGAGCCCCCGTCCTGCGCTGAACACTCCACCACAGAGCCCCCGTCCTGCGCTGAACACTCCACCACAGAGCCCCCGTCCTGCGCTGAACACTCCACCACAGAGCCCCGTCCTGCGCTGAACACTCCACCACAGAGCCCCCGTCCTGCGCTGAACACTCCACCACAGAGCCCCCGTCCTGCGCTGAACACTCCACCACAGAGCCCCCGTCCTGCGCTGAACATCCACCACAGAGCCCCGTCCTGCGCTGAACACTCCACCACAAGCCCGTCCTGCGCTGAACACACCACAGAGCCCCGTCCTGCGTGACACTCCACCACAGAGCCCCGTCCTGCGTGAACCTCACACAGAGCCCCTGTCCTGCGCTACACTCACAAGAGCCCCCGTCCTCTGCTCACCACAGAGCCCCCGTCCTCTGCCTCCACAGAGCCCCCGTCCTCTGCTCACACACAGAGCCCCCGTCCTCTGCTCACCACAGAGCCCCCGTCCTCTGCTCACCACAGAGCCCCCGTCCTCTGCTCACCACAGAGCCCCCGTCCTCTGCTCACCACAGAGCCCCCGTCCTCTGCTCACCACAGAGCCCCCGTCCTCTGCTCACCACAGAGCCCCCGTCCTCTGCTCACCACAGAGCCCCCGTCCTCTGCTCACCACAGAGCCCCGTCCTCTGCTCACCACAGAGCCCGCCCTGTCACACAGAGCTCTCGCCACACAGAGCCCCCGTCCTCTGCTCACCACAGAGCCCCCGTCCTCTGCTCACCACAGAGCCCCGTCCTCTGCTCACCACAGAGCCCCCGTCCTTGCTCACCACAGAGCCCCCGTCCTCTGCTCACCACAGAGCCCCCGTCCTCTGCTCACCACAGAGCCCCCGTCCTCTGCTCACCACAGAGCCCCCGTCCTCTGCTCACCACAGAGCCCCCGTCCTCTGCTCACCACAGAGCCCCCGTCCTCTGCTCACCACAGAGCCCCCGTCCTCTGCTCACCACAGAGCCCCCGTCCTCTGCTCACCACAGAGCCCCCGTCCTCTGCTCACCACAGAGCCCCCGTCCTCTGCTCACCACAGAGCCCCGTCCTCTGCTCACAAGGCCCCGTCCTGCGCTCATCACTCTGCCTCCTTCCTGCGCTTACCACTCTGCCTCCTTCCTGCGCTTACCACTCTGCCTCCTTCCTGCGCTGACCACAGAGCCGCCGTCCTCTGCTGACCACAGAGCCTCCGTACTCTGCTGACCACAGAGCTGCCGTATACAGTGGCACCACTGAGCCACCATATACAGTGCCACCACTGAGCCACCATATACAGTGCCAACCACTGAGCCACCATATCAGTGCCAACCACTGAGCCACCATATACAGTGCCAACCACTGAGCCACCATATACAGTGCCAACCACTGAGCCACCGTATACAGTGCCAACCACTGAGCCACCGTATACAGTGCTAACCACTGAGCCACCATATACAGTGCTAACCACTGAGCCACCATATACAGTGCTAACCACTGAGCCACCATATACAGTGCTAACCAGCTGCTAGCACCTACAGTGCTAACCACTGAGCCACCATATACAGTGCTAACCAAGAGCCACCATATACAGTGCTAACCACTGAGCCACCATATACAGTGCTAACCACTGAGCCACCATATACAGTGCTAACCACAGAGCCACCATATACAGTGCTAACCACTGAGCCACCATATACAGTGCTAACCACTGAGCCACCATATACAATGCTAACCACAGAGGCACCATATACAGTGCTAACCACTGAGCCACCATATACAGTGCTAACCACTGAGCCACCATATACAGTGCCAACCACTGAGCCACCGTATACAGTGCTAACCACTGAGCCACCGTATACAGTGCCAACCACTGAACCACCATATACACTGCTAAGCACTGAGCCTCCGTATACTCTGCTACCCACTGAGCCACCTGTATACACACAATTCATTTCACCGCACTCCCCTAACTATTAGTAAACTATATATGGATTCTAGACTACCCGATTCTTTAGAATCGGGCCGCCATCTAGTACATAAGTGTATATAGTAATATATATCTGTGTATCTATAGATATGTATGTATATATATATATATATATATATATCTATATGCACACAAACATTATATCTATACAGACACACACTTTTATACACACACAAAAATATACGTGTGTATATAGATATATATGTATAAATACATATACATAGCTGTATATACAGACATACATATCAATATACACACATTACCTATGTATATATGTGCGCATATGTGTGTATGTATATATATATATATATATATATATATATTATATACATACTTGTGTACATGTACATATATACACAAAACGACATGGCGCTTCGCCGCATTTTTATTTGCCAGTCAGGTACATACATATATATATATATACTGATGTATGTGAGTGTGTGTATTTAGATATATATATATATTATACACACACACACACATATACACACATATATATGCATACATTTGTATAGATACACACAAATATAAGCATCATTTCTATAGTTTCATCATATATACAGTATATATATACAGTAGATGCATCTATATATAGAGAGAAATGCATCTACTATATATACAGTATATGTGTTGTGCCATTTGAGTGCAGCTAATGGTATTAATTGTGTTATACCAGTTACGACCCATAGACGTCACTAGATACCTATGTATTATGTTCCCCATACTTAAGAAGAATGTCTCCTTTAACAAAATGAGCCATATAGAAGGGAATGCCGCTACTTCTCTGTTATGAAGGAGCCGGCAGCCATTTTTCTGAGCTCCAGGCTTCCTGAGGAGACATGAATCCTAGCTCCTTCCCTTCTATGTACAAATCTCTTCACCTGTCGTGAGATGATCTCGGTAAGAGAAAATTCCAATACATGTATTGTATAGAATCTGTGTAAGCAAGTTATGATCCAGTCACTGTTTTAGAATGAACTGTGAGATAGGAGAAATGCTTTACCATGTAATTCTCCATGTTAGCTCGTTTGCATTGTATCTAGATAAAGGTATTTCTGTATAGAATACTTTAAAGTGAAGTGTATTGTGCGGAGATACACCACTCAGTTAATGCCTTTTGCACTGTATTGCAGATAGATGCACTCTGTATTAGAATAGATCTTGCTGCAGTGATCCTTACCCCAGTTATTCATGTTGACTGTAACCTGTGTTATAACTAGGTCAGTGTCAGTTTCTTTAACGCACCCAGTACTGACCTCGTTTATTCTGTACTTCTGTTATAGTTTTTACCAATCAAGTTCACTTCATCACAATAAATTCAGGCTACAGAACCTCTTCAGTCTTATTTACTGCGAAGTGGACGAGGGTTAGCTGTAAGCGGAAATCCACAGCCTCATACGTGGACGGAAGCGGAACAGTAAAAACGAGCTCTTGCCAGAGGAGGTGGTTGTACAGGACCACTAACACTCACGCTGCACTGCACACGGGTATCGCAGCAACCATACAGTCGCAAGTAGCAGGAGCGCCGCCCAGTAAAAACGAGCTCTCTCAGCAAAAACGAGTTATACGGGACTGCTAACGCCCACGCTGCACCGCACACGGGTATTACAGCAACCTCCCAGCAAGTACAGCACAATTACTGCCACACCAAACCCATTTATCTAAAGACTCGGGTCCATAAAAGAATCACAGTCCGCCAGAAAGCGCAGCACCATTCCCGCCACGCTGAAGCCCATCTGCACATAGACTCAGTTTCCCGCCAAGTACTCAGCATTTCAGCTAAGCACAATGTCTCGAAGCAACACATCCTCACTCAAAACAAGGTCACGAGCAGGCTCTAGCAAGTCATCAATAGCAGAGCTTGCTGCTGTTGCTCGTGCTGAAGCTGAGGCGGCCAAAGTGAGGTCCTCCTTCGCTGCACAAGAGACGCAACTAAAGCCGAGACAAGCAGAGCATGAAGCAGCAAAGGTTCGCTTGCAAGCAGACCAAGAGGCAGAGAGTGCGCGTCTGCGGGAGTCTCTAGAAAAACTTGCTACAAAGAGACAGCAGCTGCAATAGCTAAAGCACAGTACCTCGAAGCTGCGGAGAACCCCAGTAATGAGAAACGCAGCATCGTTCTCGGATCAGACGTAGACCAACAGGATCCAGCACAGCGCATCGCAGAATATGTCCATCTGCATTCCGAAATAGAGGACAGCCCCAATGCGCCCCATCGACCAGCCCACGCCAATTGCCTACATTACAAACCTGAACTACGCTACTTCAAACGAGAAGACGCCCTGCACGGAGATGTCGTCCACAGCTACAGCCCCACAGAGCAAAAGATACAGCTCCCGTCCTGCCTTAAAGAGACACCTTCTCCAGGGAGGTACTAGACAGACTCTCCGAAACCAGAAACATCCAACAGGTATGGTGATGCACCACATACTAGACGTGACTATAACACACCAGCTCGTACTAGCACTGACCAAGCCACCATAGACTTTGCAAAGTTCTTTGCTCGCCGAGAACTGGTTACACAAGGACTCGTAAAGTTCACTGATAAAGCCGAGAACTATAGGTCATGGCAAGCCTCGTTCCAGAACGCCATTCAGGGTCTGGACGTATCCTGTAACGAGGAGTTAGACCTCCTAGTAAAGTGGCTTGGGAGTGAGTCAGTGGAACATGCCAAAAGACTTAGAGACATTAATATAAAGCATCCACCACACAGGTCTTCACAAAGTGTGGAAAAGACTTGATGAATTATACGGTTCCATTGAAGTCATAGATAATTCTTTATATAAAAGAACTGACGATTTCCCTAAGATAGGGCCTAAAGGTTATCAAACCCTCAGAGAGTTGAGTGACTTGTTAATAGAGTTGCAGGTTACGCAAGAGGAAGGAGATTTGGCTGGATTGGCATTCTTGGACACCGCCAGGGGTGTCAATCGGATAGTGCAAAAACCTCCTTACAGTCTACAAGAAAGTGGGTCACACATGGTTCACGGTACAAGCAAATTCATAATGTGCCTTTTCCCCCTTTCACTGTATTTGTAGATTTCGTAACCCAACAAGCTAAAATCAGAAATGACCCTAGTTTCGATTTCACTCTGTCATGTTCCACTGCCTCCGGTGTCAAACCTGGTAAGACATCCATGGTGGTCCACAAAACTAATATTTCTACAGGTCCTCCTCACAATACGAGTAAGCCTTCTGCAAGAGAGACCAAACCTCAGGATGTCAGCAAGCTGTGTCCCCTACACAGGAAACCACATCCTCTACCAAAATACAGAGCCTTCAGGGAGAAGTCTTTAGAGGATCGCAAAAGTTTCCTCAAGGAAAACAACATCTGCTTCAAATGCTTGGCCACAACCTCTCACCTCACCTCGCCAGGAACTGTGAGGCTAGCGTGAAATGTGCAGAATACAGCAGCACGGATCACAATACAGCCTTGCACCCTGGACCACCCCCTCAAGTGTTGTCACAGCCAGAGAAGCACGATGGTAAGCAGGAAAACACTATTGAAGACACCCCAGTGGTCACCTCTCAGTGTACGGAGATCTGTAAAGGACGGATAGGAAGGTCTTGTTCAAAAATCTGCGTTGTCCAAGTCTATCCAGCAGGCCGCAGAGACAAAGCAATGAAGATATATGCAATCCTAGATGACCAGATCAACAGGTCTCTAGCGAAGTCCATCTTCTTTGACAACTTCAGCATCGGAGGCTCCCGTTCTCCATACTCCTTGACGATGTGTTCAGGTAACGTTGAGACGGCGGGGAGAAAGGCACAACGTACAAAGTGGAGTCCATAGATGGCCAGACCTGCCTATCGCTACCGACCATCCTGGAGTGCAACCAGATTCCTGACAACAGGTCTGAGATACCTTCACGGGAAGTAGCAACACATCACCCCCACTTGAAGCGTATAGCTCATCTGATACCTGAATTGGACCCAGAAGCTCCAATAGCTTTACTACTGGGAAGAGATATACTTCGAGCCCACAAGACTAGGGAGTATATCAATGGCTTCCAGAACACTACGTTTGCACAGAGACTAGACCTTGGATGGGTCATAGTAGGAGAAGTCTGTCTAGGCGGAACACACAAGCCAGCCTCAGTCAACAGTATGCTCACCAGCACACTAGAAAATGGACGTCCATCTCTCTTCCAGACATGTCAGAATAGACTGCTGGTAAAGGACAGCACTCTCCTGACTAGCCCTTTCTCAATTCCTCCCAACGAAGACCACACCTGTGAAGGTGGACAAGACCACATAGGATGTACGGTCTTCCGCAGGACAAATGAAGACAACAAGGCAGCAATGTCCATAGAAGACAGGATGTTCTTGGACATTATGGATGGAGAAATAACCAAAGACAAGTCGAATAGCTGGGTCGCACCACTACCATTCCGACCACAGAGAAGACGCCTACCCAACAACAGGGAACTGGTCTACAGTCGATTCATCTCCCTCAGACACAAGCTTCAGAAGTCACCTGAGACGAAGGAACATTTCTTTACCTTCATGGCGAAGATATTCCAGAACAAACACGCAGAGATAGCACCTGCACTTTGACATTCAGAGGAGTGTTGGTACTTACCCATCTTCGGAGTATACCATCCTAAGAAACCAGGTCAGATGAGAGTGGTATTCGACTCAAGCGCCAAATGCGAAGGTGTCTCGTCGAATGATGTCTTGCTGTCAGGCCCCGACCTCAACAACAGACTTTTAGAAGTACTACTTCGTTTCCGCAGAGATACGGTGGCATTTATGGCCGACATCCAACAGATGTTCCACTGTTTTCTTGTCAAAGAGGAACACAGAAACTACTTGAGGTTCTTCTGGTACCGCGACAGAGTGCTGGATGAGGGTACACATCTTCGGGAACAGCCCTTCCCTGGCAGTCGCTATCTACAGTCTCTGAAATTCCGCCAAAGAGGGTGAAGAAGAGTACAAGTCGGAGGTCAAATCCTTCGTGGAAAAAGATTTCTACGTAGACGACTGTCTAAAGTCTACACCAACAAGTGAGGCTGCAATCAGTCTCCTAAAAAGAGCTCAAGGAATGCTAACTTAAGGTTACACAAGATTTCCTCCAATTCTCCTGAGGGGCGTATATATATGCACCTACTGTGTGCATATGTGTGTGTATATATATATATATATATGCTGAATATATACATTATATATATGGTGCATCTATAGATATACTGCATCTATACACTTGTGTATATATATATATATATATATATATACAGTTAGGGCCAGAAATATTTGGACAGTGACACAAGTTTTGTTATTTTAGCTGTTTACAAAAACATGTTCAGAAATACAATTATATATATAATATGGGCTGAAAGTGCACACTCCCAGCTGCAATATGAGAGTTTCCACATCCAAATCGGAGAAAGGGTTTAGGAATCATAGCTCTGTAATGCATAGCCTCCTCTTTTTCAAGGGACCAAAAGTAATTGGACAAGAGACTCTAAGGGCTGCAATTAACTCTGAAGGCGTCTCCCTCGTTAACCTGTAATCAATGAAGTAGTTAAAAGGTCAGGGGTGGATTCCAGGTGTGTGGTTTTGCATTTGGAAGCTGTTGCTGTGACCAGACAACATGCGGTCAAAGGAACTCTCAATTGAGGTGAAGCAGAACATCCTGAGGCTGAAAAAAAAGAAAAAATCCATCAGAGAGATAGCAGACATGCTTGGAGTAGCAAAATCAACAGTTGGGTACATTCTGAGAAAAAAGGAATTGACTGGTGAGCTTGGGAACTCTAAAAGGCCTGGGCGTCCACGGATGACAATAGTGGTGGATGATCGCCGCATACTTTATTTGGTGAAGAAGAACCCGTTCACAACATCAACTGAAGTCCAGAACACTCTCAGTGAAGTAGGTGTATCTGTCTCTAAGTCAACAGTAAAGAGAAGACTCCATGACAGTAAATACAAAGGGTTCACATTTAGATGCAAACCATTCATCAATTCCAAAAATAGACAGGCCAGAGTTAAATTTGCTGAAAAACACCTCAAGAAGCCAGCTCAGTTCATGAAAAGTATTCTATGGACAGATGAGACAAAGATCAACCTGTACCAGAATGATGGGAAGAAAAAAGTTTGGAGAAGAAAGGGAACGGCACATGATCCAAGGCACACCACATCCTCTGTAAAACATGGTGGAGGCAACGTGATGGCATGGGCATGCATGGCTTTCAATGGCACTGGGTCACTTGTGTTTATTGATGACATAACAGCAGACAAGAGTAGCCGGATGAATTCTAAAGTGTACCGGGATATACTTTCAGCCCAGATTCAGCCAAATGCTGCAAAGTTGATTGGACGGCGCTTCATAGTACAGATGGACAATGACCCCAAGCATACAGCCAAAGCTACCCAGGAGTTCATGAGTGCAAAAAAGTGGAACATTCTGCAATGGCCAAGTCAATCACCAGATCTTAACCCAATTGAGCATGCATTTCACTTGCTCAAATCCAGACTTAAGACGGAAAGACCCACAAACAAGCAAGACCTGAAGGCTGCGGCTGTAAAGGCCTGGCAAAGCATTAAGAAGGAGGAAACCCAGCGTTTGGTGATGTCCATGGGTTCCAGACTTAAGGCAGTGATTGCCTCCAAAGGATTCGCAACAAAATATTGAAAATAAAAATATTTTGTTTGGGTTATGTTTATTTGTCCAATTACTTTTGACCTCCTAAAATGTGGAGTGTTTGTAAAGAAATGTGTACAATTCCTACATTTTCTATCAGATATTTTTGTTCAACCCTTCAAATTAAACGTTACAATCTGCACTTGAATTCAGTTGTAGAGGTTTCATTTCAAATCCAATGTGGTGGCATGCAGAGCCCAACTCGCGAAAATTGTGTCACTGTCCAAATATTTCTGGCCCTAACTGTATATATATATATATATATATATATATATATATATGCATCATATATACTGTATATATGCAGTAGATGCATTATGTATATATATGTATATACTGTATATATAGTAGATGCATCAACTGTATATATACAGTATGTATATATATATATATATATATATATATCTATCTATTATATAGAACCCGAAGGCCACTTCCTGAAAAGGCGAAGGCCACTTCCGTGACGGACTTCGCCCAGGGGCTGGTGACGTCATCCAGTGCAGGGCCCCCCTGCTACAGGCAGCGGCACAGGAACGTTCCGACCTCGGAAGTTCCGTGTGCCCTACAGCCTCTCCCCTCCACCCTCTGCCATTGCTGTCTGCCCAGAGGCCGCCCCTCATGTATCATGTCCTCAGCCCCTGCTCCACACATCAGTACACTGTCAGGAGGAGGCGCCCGGCAGTGCAGGGGTTACAGCCGAGCCTCCAGTGTGTGCGGGCGGCTCCTCCCCGCTCTCCGCACACACATTCCCCGGGTGCCCGGGCAGTGAGGAGGTGGCAGCGGCAGCACATGGCAGCCGGGGGGTAGCTGCACTGACAGGAGGCGGCTGACACTGGAGGCTGACACCCGGGATCATGCTGCACAGCGCAGTCTCCACGCCCGCCTTCTCCACAGCTCCGCACTGCTGACACCGGGGGACACCGCGCTCAGCAGCACCGGGAGGGGACGCAGAGGTGAGAGCCGGGCTGCACGGGATTAACAGGTGTGCAACAGTAATGTGTACGTGTGGCCGGGCATGGAAACTGTGTATATATATATGTGTGTGTACTATGTGTATATATACTGTGTCTGTATATACAGTGCGTATATATATATATATTGTGTGTATGTATGTATATATATATATGTATATATGTACTGTGTGTATATATATATATATATATATATATATATATATATATATATATATATATATATATACTGTGTGTACTGTATGTGTGTATATATATATATACATATATATATATATATATATATATATATATACACTGTATATATGCATCATATATACTGTATATATGCAGTAGATGCATTATGTATATATATGTATATACTGTATATATAGTAGATGCATCAACTGTATATATACAGTATATATATATATATATATATATATATATATATATATATATATATATATATATATATATATATCTATATATCTATCTATATATCTATTATATAAAACCCGAAGGCCACTTCCTGAAAAGGCGAAGGCCACTTCCGTGACGGACTTCGCCCAGGGGCTGGTGACGTCATCCAGTGCAGGGACCCCTGCTACAGGCAGCGGCACAGGAACGTTCCGACCTCAGAAGTTCCGTGTGCCCTACAGCCTCTCCCCTCCACACCTCTGCCTTCCAGCCCACTAGCCTACATTACCGGGGGGGCAGGGGGGCCCATTGCCCACCACCTCGGGGGGCCACACACACCTCAGGGTACCCGTCCTCCCCGCCGTGCGCCTGGAGAGATGGGAGGGCAGGACTTCCTCTCCTGCACCTCTGCCCGCCCTCCTTCCTCCTACACCCGACGCGCGGCCCGTGCTGAGTCTCCAGCCCCCACACGCTCCTCCGCTCCATCCGCCTCTGCCCGCCGCCGCTCCAGCCGCCTCTGCCCGCCGCCGCTCCAGCCGCCTCTGCCCGCCGCCGCCTCTAGCCGCCTCTGCCCGCCGCCGCTCCAGCCGCCTCTGCTAAGCAGCCTGTCCCCTGTCCTCTGCCCAGCAGCCTGTCCCCCTGTCCTCTGCCCAGCAGCCTGTCCCCTGTCCTCTGCCCAGCAGCCTGTCCCCCTGTCCTCTGCCCAGCAGCCTGTCCCCCTGTCCTCTGCCCAGCAGCCTGTCCTCTGCCCAGCAGCCTGTCCTCTGCCCAGCAGCCTGTCCTCTGCCCAGCAGCCTGTCCTCTGCCCAGCAGCCTGTCCTCTGCCCAGCAGCCTGTCCTCTGCCCAGCAGCCTGTCCTCTGCCCAGCAGCCTGTCCTCTGCCTCTCCTCCGGTCTCCGCTCTCCTCTCCCTCTCCTCTGGCTCCAGCCTCCCTGTCCTCTGGCCTCCAGCCTCCCTGTCTTCTGGCTCCAGCCTCCCCTGTCCTCTGCCCTCCAGCCTCCCCTGTCCTCTGCCCTCCAGCCTCCCTGTCCTCTGCCCTCCAGCCTCCCCTGTCCTCTGCCCTCCAGCCTCCCCTGTCCTCTGCCCTCCAGCCTCCCCTGTCCTCTGCCCTCCAGCCTCCCCTGTCCTCTGCCCCCAGCCTCCCCTGTCCTCTGCCCTCTAGCCTCCCCTGTCCTCTGCCCTCTAGCCTCCCCTGTCCTCTGCCCTCTAGCCTCCCCTGTCCTCTGCCCTCTAGCCTCCCCTGTCCTCTGCCCTCTAGCCTCCCCTGTCCTCTGCCCTCTAGCCTCCCCTGTCCTCTGCCCTCTAGCCTCCCCTGTCCTCTGCCCTCTAGCCTCCCCTGTCCTCTGCCCTCTAGCCTCCCCTGTCCTCTGCCCTCTAGCCTCCCCTGTCCTCTGCCCTCCAGCCGTCCCCTGCCCCCTCCAGCCGTCCCCTGCCCCCTCCAGCCGTCCCCTGCCCCCTCCAGCCGTCCCCTGCCCCCTCCAGCCGTCCCCTGCCCCCTCCAGCCGTCCCCTGCCCCCTCCAGCCGTCCCCTGCCCTCTCCAGCCGTCCCCTGCCCTCTCCAGCCGTCCCTGCCCTCTCCAGCCGTCCTCTGCCCTCTCCAGCCTTCAGCCGTCCTCTGCCCTCTCCAGCCTCCAGCCGTCCTCTGCCCTCTCCAGCCGTCCTCTGCCCTCTCCAGCCGTCCTCTGCCCTCTCCAGCCGTCCTCTGCCCTCTCCAGCCGTCCTCTGCCCTCTCCAGCCGTCCTCTGCCCTCTCCAGCCGTCCTCTGCCCTCTCCAGCCGTCCTCTGCCCTCTCCAGCCGTCCTCTGCCCTCTCCAGCCGTCCTCTGCCCTCTCCAGTCTCCAGCCGTCCTCTGCCCTCTCCAGCCGTCCTCTGCCCTCTCCAGCCTCCAGCCGTCCCCTGCCCCCTCCAGCCGTCCCCTGCCCCCTCCAGCCGTCCCCTGCCCCCTCCAGCCGTCCCCTGCCCCCTCCAGCCGTCCCCTGCCCCCTCCAGCCGTCCCCTGCCCCCTCCAGCCGTCCCCTGCCCCCTCCAGCCTCCAGCCGTACTCTGCCTTCTCCAGTCGTCCGGGGGTGGCCATATGTTGACTCAAGATCCAGGCGCCGGAGAAGACGCAGGGTCGGTGGTAAGTATAGTGGAGTGAGTGAGTGAGTGTGTGTGTGTGTGTGTGTGTGTGTGTGTGTGTGTGTGTGTGTGTGTGTGTGTGTGTGTGTGTGTGTGTGTCTGTATGTATGTGTGTATGTCCTGACCACTCTGCCCACGCCGCTGCACTGACCACTCTCACTGCACTCACTGCTAGCCACTGAGCGACCGCGCGCAGTGCTAGCCACTGAGCCACCATATACTCTGGTACCCACACAGCCGCCTGTATACACACAATTAATTTCACCGCACTACCCTAACTATTCGTAAATAAACTATATCTGGATTCTAGACTACCCGATTCTTTAGAATCGGGCTGCCATCTAGTATTATATAAAGCTGGATGTGTGTGTGTGTGTGTGTGTGTGTGTGTGTGTGTGTGTGTGTGTGTGTGTATCCGGGATTGGCATCTACACCATCGCAACTACAGCCACAAAATTTTGCACAGTCACTCGTCTGGACCCCGAGAGCGTCATAGGCTGTGTTGTGAGGCGAAATTTTAACCCCGCGCATTCCAATTCACCAAACAATTTTGCCCCTATCTACATAATGGGGAAAAAGTGACAGTTACCAGTTGACAGTTGTGAATGAGGGCTTAATGATAGCGCCAAAGACTAACAGCACATACCAGCATTTAGTCACTAAGGTGGGGCCCCAACATGAGATATTCACCATGAACGGGGACATGTATACACACCACACGCACACAAAGAGTAACAGCAAGTATATAGTCGCTAAGGTGCAGCCCCAACATTGGATACTCACCACGCACCCGAACAAACACACACACACCACAAAGAGACACACACAACACAGAGACACACACACACCCAAGGGGACACACACCCTATAGCGACACATGCACCCACCCCACAGGGACACACACACACACCACAAAGAGACACACACAACACAAACACACATCACACAGACCCCCCCAACAGGTACACACACACATAGCCACCCTATAGGGACACATGCACTCACCCCACAGGGACACACACACACCACCGAGACCCCCCCACAGGGACACACACACACACACCCTATGGGGACACATGCACAGGGACACACACACACCACAAAGAGACACACACAACACAGAGACACACACACCCCACACAGACCCCCCCAACAGGTACACACACACATAGCCACCCTATAGGGACACATGCACTCACCCCACAGGACACACACACACACCACAAAGACACACACAACAGAGACACACACCACACAGACCCCCTCACAGGGACACACACACATACACACCCTATAGGGACACATGCACTCACCCCACAGGGACACACACACACACCACAAAGACACACACAACAGAGACACACACCACACAGACCCCCTCACAGGGACACACACACATACACACCCTATAGGGACACATGCACTCATCCCACAGGGACACCCACATACACACACCCCAGGGACACTCACACCACACAGACACAGATGTGCACAAATCACCTCACACAACTCGCCTCATACGTGTGCTAACTTTAATTTCCAAACATAAACATCTGATTAAAAACAGCCAATGTGCAACACATGTGCCATATAGGGAATTAAGGCAGATGTCAGTCACATGAGCTGTCTGTTATGTGTATATGTTAGGTAACATACTGCCCGGCCAGGGGGAGGGTTTACTATTGGCTGGAGATTTATTAGGCTGCCTATAGCAATCAATAAAAGCTCAGCTTCTATTTTCCTACAGGTCATTAATATGACATTCAAATTCTATTTTGTTATAGCTAACATCAGTTATTTATTAACCCGGGCGTAGCCGGGTACTACAGCTAGTATGTGTATATTGTGAGACAGTGCGGGGGATCATATGCGAGGGGCGCTATGTCTCCCCCAGAATGCGCACTGTCACATATTGACCCTGGTATAGGGTGTGAGAGAAAGGGACGGTCCGCTCCCTCCGCTCCGGGTCTTGCAAGGTCCCGGAAGTAGACACGGAGTTAAAAGCCTGGTCAGGAGGCAGGGCGGGGTTCCCTGTACACAGATTTGTGCCTTGGCTGCAGCAGCAGCAGATATACAGAAAGGAGAGGTCTAGAGTTCCAGGAGGCCGTGTGCTAGACTAACACGGCCTAGCCCAGGAGGGCTGGAGGAACTCGGGGTGACCCATAACGGAGGCTTTTGGCCTGAAGGACCCGGGTACGTTATATGAACTGTGTCTTGTGTACCCGGCTGCGACCCGGATTCCGGCAGACTGTGCCACCGCTGTGTGTATCAGCAATAAACACCGGGTCCTGTTTGAACCACTACCGGGCTCCACGTGTTTCCTGACTTGCGATCCAGGCGCTGCCCCACATATGGTGGAGAATGCGGGCAACTGCCGGCTCGGTGAAAGTGACTGTTTCATGAGGCTAATGAGCGGCAGCTAAGTGAGAGGAGCAGCAGTCAGTATAGCCGCCAGTCTCTTGCGGGGTGCCCGGCACTGCAGGTCCATACTTAAGCCGGCCACGCTACAGTTCAGGCCTGCCGCTGATATGGAGGAAATCCTAAGGCAGCTGGTACTTACCCAGCAGCGGCAACAAGAACAGCAGCAGCGACACGAGGAGCAGCAGCTCCGACAGCAGGAGCAGCAGCAGTTGCGACAACAGGAGCAGTTTCTACAACAGCAGAAAACGAATGAACTGCTCCTGCAGCAAATTGCGGCCTTACGAGACCCGCCAACAGCGCCTCCCCCGGAGCGGCGTGAGGCCCGGGACCGGGTCCGGTCGGCACTGCGGAAGCTGAGTCCAGAGGATGACGTAGAAGCCTTCCTCAAAATCTACGAGCGCACCGCAGAGCGAGAAGGCCTCCCTCCCGCTCAGTGGGCTGAAGTGGTGGCGCCATTCCTGATGGGCGACGCGCAAAAGGCCTACACGGACCTCAGTTGGGAGGATGCACAGGACTACGCCAAACTCAAAGGTGAGATCCTTGCTAGACTTGGGGTCAAACTTATGTCCGAGCCCAACGGGTGTTTTCCTGGTCCTATGTGGAGTCCAAGCCGGCTCGCTCCCAGGCGTATGACTTATTGCAGTTGGTGAAACGGTGGCTCCAGCCTGAGAGCTTAACTCCGGGACAGATGGTGGAAAGGGTGGTGGTCGACCGGCTGGTTCGGACTCTGCCGGTTGCGATACAGCGTTGGGTGGGGCAAGGGGACCCGGGTACCTTGGACCAGGTGGTTAGCTTGATAGAGCGATATACAGCCACCCAGGAGTTCATACGGGACTCTGCCCCACTGCGGCAGTTACGCCGGCCTCCGGAGCCGGGTAGAGGTATTCGTTCATCTACAGGGGACTCTCCTAAAAACGTACCCGCTGAGAGGACACCCCAGAATGGGGCTGGCAGGAAACCAGGCTCCCCGAGAAGGAGCTTCCGACCCGGCGCTGCCACCGCTACGTGGTGCAAAGGACCGGGACATGTGGCTGCCTACTACCCACTAACAGTGGAACCCATGGACTGCGGGTTCACACGCCGGCTCTCGATGTATGCCAGCCCCGTGTTCACCGCAGAAGTAGTGGTTCCCCTAACGGCACCACATCTGTGCCCGGTGCTCGTTAATGGACACAGAGCAGAAGCTCTCTTGGACTCTGGCAGTTTGGTGACGCTGGTTCGTGCGTCCTTAATCCCCGGGTTGCAACTCACTGGGGGAGTGGTAGGGGTCCGGTGTATTCACGGGGACCTACGCGAGTATCCGACCACGGAAGTGACTCTATCCACTCCCTGTGGAGAGGTGACTCACGTGGTCGGAGTGGTAAAATCTCTACCCTACGGGACGGTGCTAGGAAGAGACTTACCGTTGTTTTGGTCCTTATGGGGAAGGAGGAGTAGCCCTTCTCTGAGGCCAGGGAATCCGGTTGCTGAGCCCGACGACCCTGAGACCGGGACACCTGCCGTAGGGGTCGCCAACGTAGGGCTAGAGTGTCACCCCGATAGGTTCCCGCTAGACGTATTGGCAGGGGAGGTCGAGGAGACCCCACCGCTTCCAGAGTTGGAAGTATCCCGGGGAGCGTTTGGGACAGCCCAGCTACAGGATCCCACACTGACCCGGGCCCGAGAAAGGGTAACCGAAATAAACGGGGTAGCTCAGCATCCGGGGGCAGAGAACGTATTTCCACGCATGGTGCTTAACCAAGAGTTACTCTATAGGGTGGACAAAATCCGGGATGAGGTCGTGGACCAACTGGTAGTACCGCAGCCACACCGCCGGGCGGTCCTAGAGATGGCCCACTCCCACCTGCTAGGGGGCCACCTTGGGGCTAAAAAAACGCAAGAACGCATCTTGCGGAGGTTCTTCTGGCCGGGCGTGTATGCGGATGTCCAGAGGTACTGTGACTCCTGCCCGGAATGTCAGCTGACCACACCCATTGCCACCTTCCGTAGTCCATTGGTACCTCTACCAGTTATAGAGGAACCTTTTGAACGGATCGCAATGGATTTGGTGGGGCCTATAGTGAAATCAGCCCGAGGCCACCAACACATACTCGTGGTTGTCGACTACGCCACCCGGTACCCGGAGGCGATTCCGTTACGCCGCACCTCGGCGAAGCTGATTGCCCGGGAACTGTTTGCTATGTTCTGTCGCCTAGGACTACCTAAGGAAATCCTCACGGATCAGGGGACTCCTTTTATGTCCAAAGTGACCCGGGAACTGTGTAAACTGCTCAACATAAAACAGCTGCGCACCTCGGTGTATCATCCCCAGACGGACGGGTTAGTTGAGCGGTTTAACAAAACCCTGAAGTCCATGCTAAAAAAAGTGGTAGCAAAGGACGGAAAGGATTGGGACATGTTATTGCCCTATCTAATGTTCGCCATCCGGGAGGTACCACAGTCGTCTACGGGGTTTTCCCCCTTTGAACTGTTGTACGGCCGGCATCCTAGAGGTCTATTGGATGTTGCCAAAGAGACGTGGGAACAGGAACCCACTCCCTATAGGAGCGTGATCGACCACGTGGCGAAAATGCAGGACCGGATCACAGCGGTCCGGCCGATTGTAAAAGAGCACCTCATGGATGCCCAAGGAGCTCAAAGCCGCAGGTATAATACACGGGCCACCGTTAGGACCTTTGAGGTGGGGGACCGGGTATTGGTCTTAGTGCCCACAACGGAAAGCAAATTATTGGCCAAATGGCAAGGGCCCTATGAAATCCGGGAAAAAGTAGGGGAGGTCAATTACAAGGTATACCAGCCCGGGAAAAGGAAACCCGTGCAGCTATACCACGTAAATTTGCTTAAAGCGTGGAAAGACCGGGAGTGCCTGATCACGGAGGCATCCGATGCACCCGGGGACCCTTTCCCTTCGGCCCCAAGGGATGCCGAAGGGGTACAAATAAGCGACACCCTCACTAAGGCCCAACGACGGGAGGCTCGAAAGTTGGTACAGCAGAATCCCGATGTGTTCTCTGACCTGCCCGGGCGCACTTCGGTCATTCATCATGACATTGTCACTGAGCCCCGGGTAAAAGTGCGAGTGAAACCGTACCGGGTACCCGAGGCCAGACGGCAAGCCATCGCGGCCGAAGTTAAACACATGCTTAAGTTAGGGGTGATAGAAGAATCCCGGAGCGAATGGGCTAGTCCCATCGTGCTCATTCCAAAGCCGGACGGATCGTTGCGTTTCTGCAACGATTTCCGGAAGCTGAACGAGGTGTCCAAGTTCGATTTATATCCCATGCCCCGGGTGGACGAGCTGATTGAAAGACTGGGGCAAGCCCAGTACTTCACAACGCTCGATCTGACAAAAGGTTACTGGCAGGTGCCGCTAACAAAGGCGGCCAAGGAAAAAACCGCCTTTGTTACTCCGGAAGGTCTCTATCACTACGTCGTGTTGCCGTTTGGGTTGCATGGAGCCCCGGCCACATTCCAGCGGCTCATGGACATTGTGTTAGAACCTCATCGGGAGTACGCGTCCGCCTACCTAGATGACATTATCATCTTTAGTCCAGATTGGCATACCCACTTATCCCAGGTTCAGGCCGTGGTGGATTCTCTCAGGACAGCGGGCCTGACGGCCAATCCAAAAAAATGTGCCATGGGGCTCAAGGAGGCCCGGTACCTGGGGTATGTGATTGGGCGAGGGGTTATCAAACCCCAAATAAACAAAATCGAGGCCATTCAAAATTGGCCCCGACCGGTGTCTACCAAACAGGTGAGGGTGTTCCTCGGCATAGTTGGGTACTACCGACGCTTCATACCCAACTTTGCTGGGCGAACGGCGGCCCTGTCCGACCTGTTGAAAGGGAAGAAAACTGCGTTGGTGCGTTGGAATCCCCAGGCAGAGGCAGCCTTTCAGTCCATGAAGTCGGCCTTGTGCGGACAGCCCGTCCTCATCAGTCCTAACTTCAAACACGCCTTCGTTGTACAAACAGACGCCTCGGAGGTGGGGCTGGGGGCTGTGCTGTCGCAGGAAGTGGACGGAGAGGAACATCCGGTCACTTACTTAAGCCGGAAATTGTCACCGGCAGAAAAGAATTATAGCGTAGTGGAGAAGGAGTGCTTGGCTGTTAAATGGGCCTTGGAGTCCCTACGTTATTATTTGCTTGGGCGACAGTTCCGGTTGATTACGGATCACGCTCCCCTGGTCTGGATGCGAAACGCCAAGGAACGTAACGCTCGGGTCACCCGGTGGTTCCTGTCCCTCCAAAACTTCAATTTTACGGTGGAGCATCGGGCTGGCAAGTTGCTGGGTAATGCGGATGCCCTGTCCCGGGCACCCTGTTTGATGGCTGGGGTTCAACCCCACAAGGGACGGTCCGCTCCGGGTCTTGCAAGGTCCCGGAAGTAGACACGGAGTTAAAAGCCTGGTCAGGAGGCAGGGCGGGGTTCCCTGTACACAGATTTGTGCCTTGGCTGCAGCAGCAGCAGATATACAGAAAGGAGAGGTCTAGAGTTCCAGGAGGCCGTGTGCTAGACTAACACGGCCTAGCCCAGGAGGGCTGGAGGAACTCGGGGTGACCCATAACGGAGGCCTTTGGCCTGAAGGACCCGGGTACGTTATATGAACTGTGTCTTGTGTACCCGGCTGCGACCCGGATTCCGGCAGACTGTGCCACCGCTGTGTGTATCAGCAATAAACACCGGGTCCTGTTTGAACCACTACCGGGCTCCACGTGTTTCCTGACTTGCGATCCAGGCGCTGCCCCACAATATATATATATATATATATATATATATATATATATACACACATCATATATATACTGTATATATACAGTAGATGCATCATATAAATATATACTGTGTATATATATATATAGCTGCATCCACTGTATATACAGTATATATATGATGCATCTATAGATATGATGCATATATACACTTGTGTATATATATATATGCATCATATCTATAGATGCATCATATTAATCAATATCTCATATAAATATCCTACCCAGATATACCAGATAATCAAAAAGTCTCGAAAGACACAAGGGCGGATGTAGAAAATTCACAATTTTTATTTAGGATACTTGAAAAACAAGTTCAATCCATATGTGAATTAACAAATAAAGAAGAGGGAAGACATATGAATATCAGCAAGAAGCCACTGGATATTTTACAATGGCAGAAATTGAAGCAATAACCGGCGGTACAATTATAGGGAAGGCCGGGTGACTAAACGGCAGGCATGTAAATATAGAAACTTGTTAATTGATATCCGTGATGAACTAATTAGTCTAATATATTATATATACTGAAGACTAGACTCATTTGATTTAATATAGAAGGCAATTATATGTCACAATACACTCAAATGTAAGCATTCCTCTACAATATAAGATCTGCTCCAGTGATTTAACTGACAAACAAGCCTTACTACCTCAAATACTCTCACCTATTATCATTTGAAAAGACTTAATTAGACACCAATATAGCCAATGTGTCAACAATGACAAATCTGAAAGTAGCTTCACCATTTACATTTCACACTTCATATTACCATATGGCTAAACTGTGCTATGTGAGGTGCAAAGCAGTAAGTGTACAGTGGCACACTAATCCACCACTACTATGACCAAATCACAGTCCCACTTGAAAAAACCGTTCACAGTAAAAAACCATGGTGTGAGTAGTACAATGGAGCACTCAGAAAAGTCAGAGATGATCCAAACACATTTTGCACGATATCAGTCAAGGACAGCAATTACATACCACCCCCTGAGGAAGTCCTACGACGAAACGCGTAGGGGTCTAGGGTAGGCCAGGACGTGACTCTTATTAACATCCACGGAGGTATGTAATTGCTGTCCTTGACTGATATCGTGCAAAATGTGTTTGGATCATCTCTGACCTTTCTGAGTGCTCCATACGCACACCATGGTTTTTTACTGTGAACGTTTTTTTTAGGTGGGACTGTGATTTGGTCATAGTAGTGGTGGAGTAGTGTGCCACTGTACACTTACTGCTTTGCACCTTTGCACCTCACATATATATATATATATATATATATATATATATAATATATATATATATATATATATATATATATATACACACACACATTGTTCCGCTTCCGTCCACGTATGAGGTTGTGGATTTCCACTTACAGCTAACCCTCGTCCACTTCGCAGTAAATAAGACTGAAGAGGTTCTGTAGTCTGAATGTATTGTGATGAAGTGAACTTGATTGGTAAAAACTATAACAGAAGTACAGAATAAACAAAGTTAGTACTGGGTGCGTTAAAGAAACTGACACTGACAGTTAGAAACACAGGTTACAGTCAACATGAATGACTGGGGTAAGGGTCACTGCAGCAAGATCTATTCTAAGACAGAGTGCATCTATATGCAATACAGTGCAAAAGGCATTAACTGAGTGGTGTATCTCAGCACAATACACTTCACTTTAAAGTATTCTATACAGAAATACCTTTATCTAGGTACAAAGCAAACGAGCTAACATGGAGAATTACTTGGTAAAGCATTTCTCCTATCTCTCAGTTCTTTCCGAAACAGTGACTGGATCATAACTTGCTTACACAGATTCTATACAATACATGTATTGGAATTTTCTCTTACCGAGATCATCTCACGACAGGTGAAGAGATTTGTACATACCTTAGGAGGGAAGGAGCTAGGATTCATGTCTCCTCAGGATGCCTGGAGCTCAGAAAAATGGCTGCCGGCTCCTTCATAACAGAGAAGTAGCGGCGTTCCCTTCTATATGGCTCATTTTGTTAAAGGAGACATTCTTCTTAAGTATGGGGAAACATAATACATAGGTATCTAGTGACCTCTGTGGGTCATAACTGGTATAACACAATTAATACCATTAGCTGCACTCAAATGGCAAACACTCCCCACTTCGCATCAACAGATGCCATTATTTGGCTCTTTTGGGGAAAACAACAACACAAAGTCGGTTACAGGCCTGAGGAACAGCTTGATCTCCCCAAGCTTGCACACTCTGACCTCCACTTTGCGCACTCTCCCATCCTTGCTGGGGAAACGTTTGGTGACTAAGCCAAGTGGCCACTCGTTTCGATGTGCTTGACTGTTTCAGGAGTACAACGTCGCCAGATTCGATGTTTGGGTGGTCTTCCTGCCACTTTGTCCTGGTTTGTAGAGTGGAGAGATACTGCCTTTTCCATCTGTCCCAGAAGACATTGGCCACACTTTGTACTTGCCTCCATTGTCGTCTGTAGAGGCCTTTGTCGTTGAATTTTCCGGGTGGGGCACTTGGAACATTGGAACACAAGTCTTCTGCGTGAGTAACATCGCAGGAGTAAGGACTGTTGGGTCTCCAGAATCACTGGAAAGTGTTGTCAGCGGCCTGGCATTCATGATAGTGGACCTCGGCCAAGAACGTAGTCAAACTCTCGTGTGTGAGTCTAATGTTTGCTTGCAAGAAGATAGTCTAGTATTTTACATGCTATCCCTATCATTCTTTCCCAGACACCTCCCATGTACGAAGAATGTGGTGGATTGAAAGTCCAGGTGCATCCTTGCTCATCTAGGTTACCTTTCCACACTAGTGACATCTACATTGGAAGGGATTTGGAGTTCTTTTGCCGCTCCAACAAAATTCATGCCTCGGTCAGACTGAATATGCTTCATAGGGCCTCTGATTGCGATGAAGCGCCGAAGTGCATTTATGAAGCTTGACGTGTCCATAGATTCGATCACTTCAAGATGAACAGCTCTAATGGACAGACAGGTGAATAGAACTGCCCAACACTTTGCTTCAGCATGGACCTTCCTCGTGCGTCGTGTAGTCACAGACCAAGGGCCGAACACGTCTAGTCCAACATTGGTGAAGGGAGGGTCAGTACTAAGTCTGTCGAGTGGAAGATTGGCCATCTTAGGATTCTGAAACGTGCCACGGAGTTTGCGACACGTAACACAGTTGAAGATGAGTTTGCTCACGCTTCTCTTTGCTCCAATTATCCATAGTCCAGCTGTCCATAGATTCCCTTCAGTAAACCAACGGCCTTGGTGTGTCACTAAGCTATGATAATGCTGAATGAGCAGGGTTGTGATGTGATGACGTCCAGGAATTATTACTGGGTGCTTCTCTGAAACTCCCACCTCAGCTTCTTGAAGACGGCCACCAATTCTCAGCAGCCCATCTTGGTCGACAACCGGGTCGAGCTTCCTCAACACACTGTCTCTAGGAATCGGTTGTTCCTTGTTGAGGTTGTCTATTTCTCTGCTGAAGGTTTCTCTTTGGACAACACGAAGTATTGTAACCTTGACTCTTTCTAGGTTAGGAGCGGTAAATGCATGCTTGCAGAGATGCCAACCTTTATAAGATCTCTGACTTGCCGGTTGTGCAGACTTGTAGGACTGAACTACGTGAAGCAAACAAGCGATAGCTTGAATAAGTGACTTCCAGGTTGAGAACCTGCTAAACCGATGAGACTCAAGGTGATGGTTTGAAATCGCTGTATGTAGAGTCATATAGACTATTCAGGAAAGAAAGAACTCGTCTGCGTGTGAAAGGTTTCTCGTCTTTGCCGATGTGAAAGGTGAAGGTGTCTGTCTTCAAATCCCAAAGCAATCCAAGGCTCCGCTGTATGGGAAGGGAGTCGATGCTTAGGTCTAGGTCTTTTAGATCGCTGGAATAGACCTGACCTGTAGAAGCGCCTACTAGTCGCGAAATGGCAGGCCGTCGTCCGACGGCCATGCACCTCCCTCCCCCACTGCATGACTTCCTTGATGCATACACGGAATTGTAAATAAAGCACAAGATCTCGATTGGTGAGTGCCACTGGTCTTATTTCTATTTTTTGAATATATATAGCATCGGGCACTCATCTAGTGTATATGTATGTATATATGTATTATATATATATATATATATATATATATATATATATATATATATATATATATATATATATATTTTGTGAGGCACCGCCGGCATGGTCCTCATGGTCGGGGCGCATCACATGCAGGATCAAGGTATGATCCTGTGCACACTGGCCGGTTTTACTGTGATGATGCTGTGTGAACTCAACCGGAACACAAGGGGTTAATTGTGAGTGACTGCTATAGACGTGATACAATCATGAGCCTAATGAGCGGCAGTGAGAGTGGGATGAGATCGAGGAAGCCCTAAGGAATTAGGGCTGAGTGCTGACAACCCGGAACACAGGGAGTTAACCTGAGCTGTGTGAAAGCTGATTACCAGCAGCTAAGGGGGTGTGTCCATGTAGGAGTGGCTGGCACGATAAGAGGCAGCCAGCTGAGTGATTGAGAGACTCGTGCTGAGAGATTCATTCAGAGACTGGAGATTGTGCTAAGACCAGCTATGTGCAGAGCAGTCCAGAGGCTCTGTGAATGAAGGGAGCATGTTAGCTCCATGCCGGTGCCGAGGTCCGCGGTTGTGATAGCACCTGGTGGGGAAGCCGTGGCTGAACCCGGTGGAGACTGGTCCGGGCATGGGGTGAACCACGTCCGGGAAAGGAGCCTTGGGGGACGCTTGGTGGACCCATTACACAGGTAGCGAGACCCAGATCCGTGCCCGGTAAGAAAGCAGTTCCTGAAAGTTTGTGTGAACTGTGTACCCGGTGCGTGAAAGGTGCCCGGCAGGCATAGCTGCCCGAGGTCCGACTAGATAGTCCGTGAGGGACCTGTGGTAAACAATATGTATATGATGGCTTAGATGGAAAGGCCATGTGCGGAGTCTGTGGGAGAGCCCCAGCTGGAGTGGATGATGTTGGAGGCGTTCCGTCCCTGTGGGACGAGAGGGAGGCTTGCCTGCTGCTTGCAGTGGGTACCTGTCCCTCAACCACAACCTCTAATGGTGTGGGTGTGCTTGTGGCCAGAGACAGGGGTCATGAAGGCTCCTAGTAGGGTAACGGATGGTTAGCCCGGATACTAAGGTTGACCAGGTCCCTGTTATGGTCATGGAGGAGCCACAGTCCATGGATGTAGTATGATGGGCTGTGAGCAGGTGTGAGGATGTATGTGATCCATGGACGTTTGAATGATGGATCACATACGGTATGTAAGGACCCGGTCAGGCAGGAATCCTGACTATAGGATATATATATGGAGTCATCAGGCTGGGTGACTAAAGCCAGGCAGCAAGAACCACCATTGGGACCCACAGGGCCCGTTGAAGGGGATATAGCGACGGTCAGAAGCAGGGGTTAGAAGGGCTCCTAGAGTGGGGAAACTGTGGTTGAACCAGGTGGGCGCTGACCGGGACGTGGGGTGAAATACGTCCAGGAAGGAGCCCCTTGGCGAGGCATGGCGTACCCGTGACTCAGGTTGCTCAATCCCTGTTCTGAACCCAGAGGAATCATCGTGGATAAATATACATATGGTAAACTAAGAAATGTATGGGTAAAGTGTATATAGGCCGGAGGCCGTAGCCACCACGGGAGCTGTTAGTAGAGCTCCAATGGGGACAGAGAGATGGTTACAGGTCCCGGGTTACTATAAGCGTTAAGTGCAATATATGTATTATGTAATGTTATATGTAAATGTATGGTGTATTTATGTGAAGTGTTTGCAATCAATGTGCAATGTGGCACAATGCTACCCGGGTTATGCTATTAATATGTGAAAATAAACGGGTAGACATTGGTTACCTTATAAACACGTGTTTGTTGTCGTTTTGCAAGCGGGTTCCCCGGTTGCTACCTCACAATATATATATATATATATATATATTATACCGTATATACTCACGTATAAGCCGAGTTTTTCAGCCCAAAAATTGGGCTGAAAAGTGCCCCCCTCGGCTTATACGCGAGTCACTCGGTATACTGTGGGGGGGGGGGCTGTGACCGGGGGTTGGAGGAGGCAGGAGGGGCCGCAGTGACCGCGGGCGGTCACGTGGGGCCGCCTCATTAGTGTAATGAATATGCACGGCATCCCCCCGTCCATCAGCGGCGGGGGGATGCCGTGCATATTGCACTACACTGGCCCCCAGGAGTAACACACAGCCCCCCCTCCTTAGTATGTCCCCCCAGGCTGCGGCACCTGTCAAAATAACAAACACTTTATACATCACCTCTCCGGCGCAGCTCCTTCGCTCCTCCGGTCCCGGTTTCTTCCTTCTTGTGCCGGTGTCATGTGACCGGGCGCAGGAGATGACGTCATTTCCTGCGCGCGGTCACAGCACTAGAAGCCGGCACAAGAAGGAAGAGGCCGGGACCGGTGGAGCGGAGGAGCTGTGCCGGAGAGGTGATGTATAAAGTGTTTGTTATTTTGACAGGTGCCGCAGCCTGGGGGAGACATAATAAGGAGGGGGGGTATTTACTTCTCTTTGTAACGTAAGCTCCACTTCAATATCTGCTTGCTACCACTTGACTGCTTGCTACCACTTGACTACCACTGGGGAGGCAGCCTGTATACACCAATGGGGAGGCTGCCTGTATACACCACTGGGAAGGCTGCCTGTATACACCACTGTGGAGGCTGCCTGTATACTACCACTGGGGAGGCTGCCTGTATACTACCACTGGGAAGGCTGCCTGTATACTACCACTGGGGAGGCTGCCTGTATACACCACTGGGGAGGCTGCCTGTATACACCACTGGGGAGGCTGCCTGTATACACCACTGGGGAGGCTGCCTGTATACACCACTGGGGAGGCTGCCAGTATACTACCACTGGGGAGGCTGCCTGTATACTACCACTGGGGAGGCTGCCTGTATACTACCACTGGGGAGGCTGCCTGTATACTACCACTGGGGAGCCTGCCTGTATACACCACTGGGGAGGCTGCCTGTATACTACCACTGGGGAGGCTGCCTGTATACTACCACTGGGGAGGCTGCTTTATACTACCACTGGGGAGGCTGCTTTATACTACCACTGGGGAGGCTGCTGTATACCACACTGCTGGGGGCTGTATACCTGTGCTGGGGTCCACCCTCGGCTTATACACGAGTCAATAGGTTTTCCCAGGTTTTGGGGGCAAAAGTAGGGGGGTCGGCTTATACACGGGTCGGCTTATACACGAGTATATACGGTATATATATATATATATATATATACATACATACACATATATATATATATACATATATATATATATATATATATATATATATATATATACATACATACATACACATATACACTAGATGGGTGCCCGATGCTATCGGGAGAGCAGTGATAACACGACGGGGGCGGGCTCTGTGGTGCTGGGGTGGTGTCCGTCTCTCCCCTTTCGCCCTTGCTCTCTGCCAGGGCAGGGAGAAGGGCGGGGCTGGGGGAAGGGGTAGTGCAGGGATGAGGAGAGTGCAGGGCTGAGGGCAGTGCAGGACTGATGGCAGGGGTAGTGCAGGGATGAGGACAGTGCAGGGCTGAGGCCAGTGCAGGGCTGAGGCCAGTGCAGGGCTGAGGCCAGCGCAGGGCTGGGGGCAGTGCAGGGCTGGGGGCAGTGCAGGGCTGGGGGAAGTGCAGGGCTGGGGGAAGTGCAGGGCTGAGAAGCAGGGCTGAGAAGCAGGGCTGAGGGCAGGGCACAGTGCAGGGCAGGGGGCTGTGCAGGGCTGAGAGCAGTGCAGGGATGAGGACAGTGCAGGGATGAGGACAGTGTAGGGATGAGGACAGTGCAGGGATGAGGGCAGGGGGCAGTGCAGGCCTGAGGGCAGTGCAGGACTGATGGCAGGGGTAGTGCAGTTATGAGGACAGCACAGGGCTGAGGCCAGTGCAGATCTTAGGGCAGGGGGCAATGCAGGGCTGGGGGCAGTGCAGGGCTGGGGGCAGGGGTAGTGCAGGGATGAGGACAGCGCAGGGCTGAGGCCAGTGCAGGGATAAGGACAGCGCAGGGCTGAGGCCAGTGCAGAGCTTAGGGCAGGGGGCAGTGCAGGGCTGAGGGCAGGGCACAGTGCAGGGCAGGGGGCAGTGAAGGGATGAGGGCTGGGGACAGTGCAGGGCTGAGGGCAGGGGGGCAGTGCAGGGCAGGGGGCAGTGCAGGGATGAGGACTAGGAACAGTGCAGGGCTGAGGGCAGTGCAGGGATGAGGACAGCGCAGGGATGAGGACAGCACAGGGCTTAGGGCAGGGGGCAGTGCAGGGCAAGGGGCAGTGCAGGGCTGGGGGCAGGGCAGAAGGCAGGGCACAGTGCAGCGCAGAGGCAGTGCAGGGATCAGGGCGGAGGGCAGGGGGCAGTGCAGGGCTGATGGCAGGGGTAGTGCAGGGATGAGGGCAGGGGGCAGTGCAGGGCAGGGGGCAGTGCAGGACTGAGGTCAGTGCAGGGCTGAGGCCAGTAGGCAGGGGGCAGTGCAGGGCTGAGGGCAGGGGGCAGTGCAGGGATGAGGGCAGTGCAGGGTGAGGGCAGTGCAGGGCTGAGGGCAGTGCAGGGCTGAGGGCAGTGCAGGGATGTGGCAGTGCTGAGGGATAGTGGACAGTGCAGGGATGGGACAGTGCAGGGAGTGGCAGTGCAGGGGTGAGGACAGTGCAGGGATGTGACAGTGCAGGGGGCAGTGCAGGGCTGAGGGCAGGGGCAGTGCAGGAGCAGTGCAGGGATGAAGGACAGTGCAGGATGAGGCAGTGGGCAGGGCTAGGGGCAGTGGCAGGAGGTGAGGACAGTGCAGGGTGCATGCATGGCAGTGAGGGCAGTGCAGGGATGGGACAGTGCAGGTGAGGGCAGTGCAGGGATGATGGACAGTGCAGGGGGCAGTGCAGGGCTGAGGGCAGGGGGCAGTGCAGGGATGAGGACAGTGCAGGGCTGAGGGCTGAGGGGCAGTGCAGGGATGAGGACAGTGCAGGGGCTGAGGGCAGGGGGCAGTGCAGGGCTAGGCGCAGGGGGCAGTGCAGGGCTGAGCGGCAGGGGGCAGTGCAGGGCTGAGGCAGGGCAGTGCAGGGATGAGGGCAGGCAGTCGCAGGGCTGAGGAGGGCAGTCAGGGCTGAGGCAGTGGCAGGGGGCAGTGCAGGGCTGAGCAGGGGGCAGTGCAGGGATGAGGACAGTGCAGGGCTGAGGGCAGGCGTGCAGGGATGTGGACAGTGCAGGGATGTGGACAGTGCAGGGCTGAGGCAGTGCAGGGTGTGGGACAGTGCAGGGATGTGGACAGTGCAGGGATGTGGACAGTGCAGGGATGTGGGCAGTGCAGGGGGATGAGGATCAGTGCAGGGATTGAGGACAGTGCAGGGCAGGGGGCAGTGCAGGGCATGAGGACAGTGCAGGGCTGAGTGCAGGGGGCAGTACAGGGATGAGGACAGTAGGTCTGAGTGCAGGGGCAGTCAGGGATAGTGGAACAGTGCAGGGATGTGGACAGTGCAGGGATGTGGACAGTGCAGGAGGACAGTGCAGGAGCAGTAGGGAGCAGTGCAGGGATGAGGACAGTGCAGGGAAAAGGGCAGTGCAGGGATGAGGAAAGTGCAGGGGACAGTGCAGGGCTGAGGGCAGGGGGCAGTGCAGGGCTGAGGACAGTGCAGGGCTGAGGGCAGGGGGCAGTGCAGGGCTGAGCGCAGGGGGCAGTGCAGGGCTGAACGCAGGGGGCAGTGCAGGGATGAGGGCTGAGGCTAGCGCAGGGCTGAGGCCAGTCCAGGGCTGAGGCCAGTAGGCAGGGGGCAGTGCAGGGCTGAGGGCAGGGGGCAGTGCAGGGATGAGGAAAGTGCAGGGCTGAGGGCAGTGCAGGGAAGAGGACAGTGCAGAGCTGAGGGCAGGGTAGTGCAGGGATGAGGACAGTGCAGAGATGAGGGCAGGGGGCAGTGCAGGTATGAGGACAGTGCAAGGGCAGTGCAGGGCTGAGGGCAGTGCAGGGATGAGGAAAGTGCAGGGGGCAGTGCAGGGATGAGGACAGTGCAGGGGGCAGTGCAGGGATGAGGACAGTGCAGGGCTGAGGCAGGGGGCAGTGCAGGGCTGAGACAGTGCAGGGGGCAGTGCAGGGATGAGGACAGTGCAGGGGGCAGTGCAGGGATGAGGACAGTGCAGGGGGCAGTGCAGGGCTGACGTCAGGGGGCAGTGCAGGGATGAGGACAGTGCAGGAGGCAGTGCAGGACTGAGGGCAGGGGGCAGTGCAGGGATGAGGACAGCGCAGGGCTGAGGACAGGGGGCAGTGCAGGATGAGGACAGTGCAGGGGCAGTGTAGGGGTGAGGGCAGTGCAGGGATGAGGACAGTGCAGGGGGCAGTGCAGGGCTGACGTCAGGGGGCAGTGCAGGGATGAGGACAGTGCAGGGGGCAGTGCAGGGATGAGGGCAGGGGGCAGTGCAGGGATGAGGACAGCGTAGGGCTGAGGGCAGTGCAGGGATGAGGACAGTGTAGGGGGCAGTGCAGGGCTGAGGGCAGTGCAGGGATGAGGACAGCGCAGGGCTGAGGACAGGGGGCAGTGCAGGTATGAGGACAGTGCAGGGGGCAGTGTAGGGGTGAGGGCAGGGGCAGTGCAGGGATGAGGGCAGGGGGCAGTGCAGGGATGAGGACAGTGCAGGGGGCAGTGCAGGGATGAGGACAGCGCAGGGCTGAGGGTAGGCGGCAGAGCAGGGATGAGGACAGTGCAGGGGGCAGTGGAGGGCTGAGGGCAGTGCAGGGATGAGGACAGTGCAGGGGCAGTGCAGGGCTGAGGGCAGGGGGCAGTGCAGGGATGTGAGGACAGTGCAGTGGGCAGTGCAGGCTGAGGGTGGCAGTGCAGGGATGAGGACAGTGCAGGGGGCAGTGCAGGGATGAGGACAGTGCAGGGGGCAGTGCAGGGCTGAGGGCAAGGTGCAGTGCAGGATGCGGACAGTGCAGGGGGCAGTGCAGGGCTGACATCAGGGGGCAGTGCAGGGATGAGGACAGTGTAGGGCTGAGGGCAGGGGGCAGTGCAGGGATGAGGACAGTGCAGGAGGCAGTGCAGGACTGAGGGCAGGGGGCAGTGCAGGGATGAGGACAGCGCAGGGCTGAGGACAGGGGGCAGTGCAGGGCTGAGGGCAGTGCAGGGATGAGGACAGTGCAAGGGGCAGTGCAGGGATGAGGAAACTACAGGGGGCAGTGCAGGGCTGAGGGCAGGGGGCAGTGCAGGGATGAGGGCAGTGCAGGGATGAGGACAGTGCAGGGGGCAGTGCAGGGCTGAGGGCAGTGCAGGGATGAGGAGGGGGCAGTGCAGGGGGCAGTGCAGGGCTGAGGGCAGTGCAGGGATGAGGAGGGGGCAGTGCAGGGCTGAGGGCAGGGGGCAGTGCAGGGATGAGGACAGTGCAGGGGGCAGTGCAGTGCTGAGGGCAGGGGGCAGTGCAGGGATGAGGACAGTGCAGGGGGCAGTGCAGGGCTGAGGGCAGGGGGCAGTGCAGGGATGAGGACAGCGCAGGGCTGAAGGCAGGGGGCAGTGCAGGGTTGAAGACAGTGCAGGGGGCAGTACAGGGCTGAGGGCAGGGGCAGTGCAGGGATGAGGACAGTGCAGGGGTGAGGGCAGGGATGAGGACAGTGCAGGGGTGAGGGCAGGGCTGAGGGCAGTGCAGGGGGCAGCGCAGGGATGAGGATAGCGCAGGGCTGAGGGCAGGGAGCAGTGCAGGGATGAGGACAGTGCAGGGCTGAGGGCAGTGCAGGGATGAGGACAGTGCACGGGACAGTGCAGGGCTGAGGGCGGGCTGCAGGTACTTGGCAGCTGCTGTTGTCTGTGCTCCTACTCCCTGAATCTGTGTGAGCTCAAGGACCTGTGGTGACTTCAATGTCATGTGGTCTGGCCCCGCCCATGAAAGTGACGTCACCATATGCCGTGTAAACTCATCACAGGGTAATGTAGGGTGTTAGGGTGCGGCGGGCGGCATTCCTGACGATGTGGGCAATGTGGGTGAGGGGGGTGTGGCAGACAGGAGTGTAACGCAGGAGGGTGTAGGGCGCAGGAGAGGCCGCCGATGGCGAGAGTGGAGCTGTATCAGCCCCGCTCTCGGTCGACCATCTTGCTACACCCTTAGTGGGTGTATAGCCAGCTTCAGTCCGGATCTGACGTCATTTCGAGCAGAAACGGACGGAAGCTGGCTTAGACAATTATTATATGACTAGCTGTGAGCCCGATGCAAATGCATCGGGATTCTAGAACGTGCGTTAATTAGATTATAGTAGCTATATTATTTTTTTTTTTATTTATTTTTTTTTATTTCCAATTTTTTTGAATAACTTAATGTTATGAATATTTTATTTATTAGTTTTATTTTATTAGAATTAGTTAATGTTATGAATTTTTATATGGAATATTTTTTTTTATTATTTATGATTTTATTATTGTAATTATTTATTATAGAATATTTTTAGAATATTTTTTTTTATTTTAATTGATTTTTTTTTTATTTGAGTAATTTGAATTTCTTAGAATTAGTTAATGTTATTAATATTTTAATTATATATATATATATTTTTTTTTTTAATTTTGATTTATTTTAATATTTATTATTTTTATTATTTGTATATTAATTTTTTATTTTAATGAAATTTATTTGTATTAGATAATTTTTTTTTATTTAAATTAGTTAATTTAATTAATATATTAATTTTATATATTATTATTATTTTTTTTTTATTTTATTGGGGGTGTGTGAATACTTTTTGGGGGGGTGTAAGGACTTTTTGGGGGGGGTTGAATACTTTTTGGGGGGGTTGAATACTTTTTGGGGGGGTTGAATACTTTTTGGGGGTGTGTGAATACTTTTTGGGGGTTGAATACTTTTTTGGGGGGGTTGAATACTTTTTTGGGGGGTGTGGAATACTTTTTGGGGGGGTGTGAATAGTTTTTGGGGGTGTGTGAATAGTTTTTGGGGGGGTTTGAATAGTTTTTGGGGGGGTTCAATACTTTTTGGGGGGGTGTGAATACTTTTTGGGGGTGTGTGTGAATACTTTTTGGGGGGGTTGAATACTTTTTGGGGGGGTGTGAATACTTTTTGGGGTGTGTGTGAATACTTTTTGGGTGTGTGTGAATACTTTTTGGGGGGGTTGAATACTTTGTGGGGGGGTGTGAATACTTTTTGGGGGGGTGTGAATACTTTTTGGGGGGGTTGAATACTTTTTGGGGGGGTGTGAATACTTTTTGGGGCTGAGTGCTCGCAATGGCCGCGAAGTGGGCATTGCGAGTCGCTGGCCGAAAATCGAACCAGAGGCTCGGCCACAAAGTTAGCGATTTACCGCTCAGGCAGCGACTCGCGCTACATGAGCGGTAAATCGCTAACTTTGTGGCCGAGCCTCTGGTTCTATTTTCGGGCAGCGACTCGCAATGGCCGCTTCGCGGCCATTGCTCGCGCTCAGCCAGCGACTCGCAATGGCCTCGCGGCCATTGCTCGCGCAGGCCAACTGGTGACGTCACAGAGTGACATAGCCACGGTCTTTTCGGGGTCCGACACGGAAGTGCCTACGGCAATTATATAGTAGAAAGATATATATATCAGTACGATGGTATATGGTGGTAATTAGAGCACATGTATAGCAGCACTATAGTATATGGCGGTAGATTATAGTAAATGTATAGCAGCACTATAGTATATGGCGGTACATTACAGTACATGTATAGCAGTGCTATGGTATATGGCGGTGCATTATAGTAAATGTATAGCAGCACTATAGTATATGGCGGTACATTACAGTACATGTATAGCAGTGCTATGGTATATGGCGGTACATTAGAGTACATGTATAGCAGCGCTATGGTATATGGCAGTACATTATAGTAAATGTATAGCAGCACTATAGTATATGGCGGTACATTACAGTACATGTATAGCAGTGCTATGGTATATGGCGGTACATTACAGTACATGTATAGCAGCACTATGGTATATGGCAGTACATTATAGCACATGTATAGCAGCAGTATGGTATATGGCAATACTGTGGTCACCGCGGTCCCCCACTCCTCCTGGCCCCCGGTTGTCCACAGTAAAATTAAAAAAATCCTCAGTGAGGATACTCACCTGTCCGGCGGCTCGCTCCACCTCCGCCTTGTAGGTCCTACAGGCCTTTAGGACCTGTAGTTGCCTGGGCAAGCGATCAGCTGAGGAGGGGAGGGGGGGCAGGATTGTGTTGGGGGGGCAGAATGAAGCGAGCGGGGCAGAATGAAGCGAGCGGGGCAGGATGGAGCGAGCGGGGCAGGATGGAGCGGGAAGGGGGGGCAGGATGGAGCGGGAGGGGGCAGGATGGAGCGGGAGGGGGCAGGATGGAGGCGGGGGAAACAGGATGAAGCCGGGGGAAACAGGATGAAGCCGGGGGAAACAGGATGGAGCGGGGGGGAACAGGATGGAGGCGGGGCAACAGGATGGAGGCGGGGCAACATGATGGAGGCGGGGGAGGGGGGCGGCAGGATGGAGCGAGCAGGGCAGGATGGAGGCGGGGGAGCAAGAAGAGCGGGGGGCAGGATGGATTGAGCGGGGCAGGATGGAGGCGGAGGAGCAGGATGAAGCCGAACGGGCAGGATTGAGCAGATGAGCAGAATGGAGCAAGCGGGGCCGGATGAGTAAGCGTGAGGGCAGGATGGAGGCAGGGGAGCAAGAACAGCGGGGGTGAGGATGGAGCGAGCAGGGCAGGATGGAGTGAACGGGGCAGGAAGTAGTGAGTGGGGCAGGAAGGAGCAAGGGGGGCAGGATGGTGGGTGGGGGGGCAGGATGGTGGGTGGCGGAGCAGGATGGAGGGGGCGGGGCAGAATGGAGGCGGAGGGGCAGGATGGAGGCGGAGGGGCAGGATGGAGGCGGAGGGGCAGGATGGAGCCGGAGGGGCAGGATGGAGCCGGAGGGGCAGGATGGAGCCGGAGGGGCAGGATGGAGCCGGAGGGGCAGGATGGAGTCGGAGGGGCAGGATGGAGTCGGAGGGGCAGGATGGACGAGGAGGCAGGATGGAGAAGGCAGGCAGGATGGAGAAGGCGGGGCAGGATGGAGACGGCAGGGCAGGATGGAGATGGCAGGGCAGGATGGAGACGGCAGGGCAGGATGGTGGCGGGGGGAGGTGGGGGCGGGAGGATGGAGGCGGGGGCAGGATGTTGGCGGGGGGTGGGATGGTGGTGGGGGGCAGGGAGTGGAGTGGGGGGGCAGGATGGTGTTGGGTGGGGCAGGATGGATGGGGGGGGCAGGTGATGGAGGGCTGCTCTCCTGACCCCTCCGCTCCCCGTGGCACCCGTCCCTCTGGGCCTCCAGTCTCTGCGGCCCCCCTCCCTCTGGGGCTGCACACCCCCCTCCCCCCTCCTTCATGGTGATAATAAAACTAAAAAAACCTCAGTGAGGATACTTACCCTGCGGCGGCTCGCACCACCCGTCTTGTAGGTGGCAGGACAGGACCTGTCGTTGGCTGGGAAACCGATCTGCTGGGGGTCAGTGGGCAAAGCGAGCGTCAGTGGGCAGAGTGGGGGATGAGTGGGAAGAGCAGGGGTTAGTGGGCAGAGTCATTGGGCAGAGCAGGGGTCAGTGGGCAGAGCTGGGGTCTGTGGGCAGAGCTGGGGTCAGTGGGCAGAGCTGGGGTCAGTGGGCAGAGCTGGGGTCAGTGGGCAGAGCTGGGGTCAGAGGGCATGGTCAGTAGCCAGAGGGAGGGGGGGTAAGTGGGCAGAGCAGGGTCAGTGGGCAGAGCGGGGGTGAGTGGGCAGAGTGGGGGTGAATGGGCAGAGCAGGGTCAGTGAGCAGGATTTGGGGGTCAGTGGTCAGAGCAGGGTCATAGCAGGGGTCAGTGGTCAGAGCAGGGGTTAGTGGGCAGAGTGATTGGGCAGAGCAGGGGTCAGTGGGCACAGTCAGTAGGCACAGCAGGGGTTAGTGGGAAAAATCAGTGGGCAGAGCAGGGGTGAGTGAGCAGAGCAGGGGTGAGTGGGCACAGTCAGTGAGCAGAGCAGGGGTCAGCGGGCAGAGCGGGGGTGAGTGGGCAGAGCAGGGTTTAGTGGGCATAGCAAGGGTTATTGGGCACAGTCAGAGGGCAGAGCAGGGGTTAGTGGGCAGAGCGGCGGTCAGTGGGCACAGTGAGTGGGCAGAGAAGGGTCAGTGGGTAGAGCATGGGTGAGTGGGCACGGTCAGTTGGCAGAGCAGGGGTCAGTGGGCATGGTGAAAGGGCAGAGCGGGGGGGTGAGTGAACAGAGGGTGGTCAGTGGGCAGAGCAGGGTCAGTGGTAAAAGCAGGGGTGAGTGGGCAGAGTGGGAGTAAATGAGCAGAGCAGGGTCAGTAGGCAGTGTGAGGGGTCAGTGGGCAGAGCATGGTCAGTGGGCAGTGTGAGGGGTAAGTGGGCATAGCATGTTCAGTGGGCAGTGTGAGGCGTGAGTGGTCAGAGCAGGGTCAGTGGGCAGAGCAGGGTCAGTGTGAGGGGTGAGTGGGCAGAGCAGGGTCAGTGGGGTGTGTGAGGGGTCAGTGGGCAGAGCAGGGTGAGTGGGCAGTGTGAGTGGTCAGTGAGCAGAGCAGGGTCAGTGGGCAGAGCAGGGTGAGTGGGCATTGAGGGGTCAGTGGGCAGAGCATGTTCAGTGGGCAGAGGAGGGTCAGTGGGCAGTGTGAGGGGTCAGTGGGCCGAGCAGGGTGAGTGGGCAGAGCAGGGTCAGTGAGGGGTGAGTGGGCAGAGGATGGTCAGTGGGCAGAGCAGGGTCAGTGTGAGGGGTCAGTGGGCAGTGAGGGGTGAGTGGGCAGAGCATGGTGAGTGGGCAGAGCAGGATGAGTGGCCAGTGTGAGGGGTCAGTGGGCCGAGCAGGGTGAGTGGGCAGAGCATGGTCAGTGGGCATAGTGGGGGTGAGTGGGCAGAGAGGGGGTGAGTGGGCAGAGAGGGGGTCAGTGGGCAGAGCAGGGTCAGTGGTCAGAGTGGGGGTGAATGGGCAGAGCAGGGTCAGAGAGGGGGTCAGTGTGCAGAGTGGGGGTGAGGGGGCAGAGAGGGGGTCAGGGGGAAGAGTAGGGGGGTGAGTGGGCAGAGTGGGGGTGAGTGGGCAGAGCAGGATGAGTGGGCAGAGCAGGGTGAGTGGGCAGAGTGTGGGTGAGGGGGCAGAGAGGGGGTGAGGGGGCAGAGTAGGGGGGTGAGTGGGCAGAGTTTGGGGGTGAGTGGGCAGAGTGGGAGTCAGTGGTCAGAGTGGGGGTCAGTGGGCAGAGCACGGTCAGGGGCAGAGTGGGGGTCAGTGTGCAGAGTGGGGGTGAGGGGGGCAGAGAGGGGGTGAGGGGTAAGAGTTGGTGGGTGAGTGTGCAGAGTTTGGGGGTCAGTGGTCAGAGTGGGGGTCAGTGGTCAGAGTGGGGGTCAGTGGTCAGAGTGGGGGTCAGTGTGCAGAGTGGGGGTGAGGGGGGCAGAGAGGGGGTGAGGGGGAAGAGTAGGGGGGTGAGTGGGCAGAGTGGGGGTCAGTGGTCAGAGTGGGGGTCAGTGGGCAGAGCAGGGTCAGAGTAGGGGTCAGTGGGCAGAGTGGGGGTGAGGGGGGCAGAGAGGGGGTGAGGGGGAAGAGTAGGGGGGTGAGTGGGCAGAGTTTGGGGGTCAGTGGACAGAGTGGGGGTCAGTGGTCAGAGTGGGGGTCAGTGGGCAGAGCAGGGTCAGAGTGGGGGTCAGTGTGCAGAGTGGGGGTCAGTGTGCAGAGTGGGGGTGAGGGGGAAGAGTTGGTGGGTGAGTGGGCAGAGTGGGGGTGAGTGGTCAGAGTGGGGGTCAGGGGCAGAGTGGGGGTGAGTAGGCAGAGCAGGGTCAGGGGCAGAGTGGGGGTCAGTGTGCAGCGCAGGGGGATGAGTAGGCAGAGTAGGTTAGATCGGAACAGGACCTTTGATGACGTCACGATCATGTGATCTGTGACTCCACCCATCATCGTGACGTCATCAGAGGTCCTCAAGCAGGATGAAGAGAGATCGCGTCTGGCTGGAAGGAGCTGTGGTAAGAGGCCGGGGGGGGGGTGACCGGACAGTGGAGGGGGTCTGTGCTGACGTGGGGGGGTGTGTGACCGGAGAGTGGGGGGGGGGCGATCGGGGAGCGGAGGGGCAGTGGTGATAGGCTGGGGGTGACCGGGCAGTGGAGGATGGCTATGGTGACAGGCAGGGGGGTGATGGGGCAGGCAGCGCGGGCAGGAGGAGGATCATCACTATTAATATGTGTGCTGACAGCGGCGACGGCTCGCAATGCCCGCTACGCGGGCAATGCTTCGCCGTGGTGACGTCACATAGTGACAAAGCCACGGCGTGCCGGGGTCCGACACAAAACGTGCTACGGCAATTATATAGTAGTATATATATATATATATATATATATATATATATATACATACACACACACACACACACACACACACACACATGAAATATGCCCATACAAAGTGAAAATATATGTATGTGTGTGTAATCCAATCCAATTCCTATCAAGAATCTAGTATATATAACTGGTAATATTATAGCTTTCAAGAAAGGCATCTAGTCCCTTCTTAAATGTTAGTAGTGACTCACTCATTACAACATCATGTGGCAGAGAGTTCCATAGTCCCACTGCTCTTACAGTAAAGAATCCACGTCTGAGATTATGATTAAACCTTCTTTCCTCCAGACGTAGAGGATGTCCCCTTGTCCCCGTCTCAGGCCTAAGAGTAAAAGGATCGTTAAAAAGGTCTCAGTACTGTCGCCTCATATATTTATACATTATTATTATAAGATCACCCCTAAGCCTTTGTTTTTCCAAACTAAATAACCCCAAGTTTAATAACCTGTCTTGGTATTGCAGACCCCTCAGTCCTCTAAAAACCTTGGTCGCTCTTCTCTGTGTTCAAATAATTTTTATTCGAGTTTCAATAAATCAAGTACAAAGTGTAATAATCAAATACAGTCGTACAGCAAACTGATAAGAAGTATAGAAGTCAAAGGTATAATATGAAGAGATTACCTTATTACAATCAATTTCATCAAATACAGAACACCAAAAGAGAACAATGAAAGTAAACAGGGAAACAAAGAATTACACATCTCCAAATAATACTTTGGGAAGTAATTATGAAATAGTTTAACTAAAGGCAATCAATACTAAGGACCAAGAATCTCAAGCTAAGTCAAGTTATGAAGAACTGCTCTTCAGCAGATAAACATAAGGGAGAGAGGAAAGGAAATGAAGGGGGGGAAAGGTAGCTATAGACACTTACTATAGTACAAGCTATAGACAATGAGTCCATCATACAGTCCAGTGGTGAAGCCTAGAGAAAATTATCTGGGGGACTTTGGCTGACTTTAAGAACGGAGATGGAAATTTTATATTCCACAATGCCCATTTCTTCTGATATTTGGTTTGTAGGCCATTTCTAATAGCGAATGAATATTCAAAAGAATTATGAGATGCAATTCTGTCTATGACATCCTGTATAGATGGGACTGTAGACTCTCTCCAAAGTGAGGCAATCATAGTTTTTGCTGTTAAAAGAATATGAATCGTAAGCGGCCTTATACGTTTTGGAAGAGAATCCAACCCAACCAAAAGCAACACTAACTCAGGAGATAGAAGAACCTCAATTCCAGAAATATCTTTAATTAGATGCCTTATGTCTCTCCAAATTTTTTAAGGAATTGACATCCCCAGAACACACGAGTCAGATCAGCAGTTTGGTTACAGTTCCTCCAGCACATCGGGGAGTTGAGTGAATTAAACTTATTGAGCTTCAACGGAGTAAGATACCATCTTGAATACAATTTAAATTGGGTCTCAATAAGGGAGATGCACAGTACCTGTGTATACATAAGATCAAAGGACTTGCCAAGTTGTTCAGTATTTATAGAGATGTTCAGGTCTTTCTCCCAGGCTATTACATTTGAAGATTTCACATAGACCGAATCTAGGTTAATGTCCTGATATATGTTTTTCAACTTCCAAAAAAAGGTACTCTGCGTGAACTTCAAAAGTTGTGTCACATTGTGAGGAAGAGAGAATACCAGTTTATGGCTCAACAGAATGCGATGAATCTTCTCCCAGGTTTTAACTTCTATGTCTTCCAGACCATAAGTGTTTTGTAGGACCGCAAAGGGAATCAACCCTCCTCTGCCATCCAAGATGTTAGATATAAAACCAATCCCATGGTCTTTCCAGGATTTAAGTTTCAGGTCTGCAGAAACAGTCTAATATATCAATTGGGATCCAAGTAGGTGGATGAGGTTGAAAGCTTTTCAATGATTTGGAAACAAACAATCTCCAGGATTGAATAGAGGCTTTCACTAACGTTTCTTTCGGAAGAGGTTTGTTTTTATCACAAAGGAAGGAAAGAAGCTGTGGACCAAGGCCTCCCTTTAGCATATTTTTATCTTCAAGAGTAAGCCAACTTGGTCTATCGCCTGTCTCCCACCATGATTGACTCCGTTTTATGATAGTGGAGTGATGATATGCGGTGAGGTTGGGAACAGCCAGACCTTCTCTAGACCTCCCTTTCTCCAGGGTAGTCTTAGCCACTCTTCTCTTCTCTCGCTCTTCTCTGCACCCGCTCTAGTTCAGCTATTTCTTTCTTATACACTGGAGACCAGAATTGTACATAGTATTCTAAGTGTGGTCGCACTGGTGACTTGTATTGAGGTATAATTATGTTCTCCTCATGAGCATCTATGCCTCTTTTAACACATCCCATTATTTTATTTGCCTTTGCAGCAGCTGCCTGACACTGGACAATAAATGTGAGTTTGTCATCTATCCATACACCCAGGTCTTTTTCAATGACAGTTTTCCCCAGTGTTTTACAATTAAGCACATCATTATACCTTTTATTTCCTCTGCCCAACTGCATGACCTTACATTTATCCACATTAAAGCTCATTTGCCATTTATCAGCCAAAGCTTCTAGTTTACATAAATCCTTCTGTAATATAAAATTGTCCTCCTCTGTATTGATTACCCTGCAGAGTTTAGTGTCATCTGCAAATATTGAGATTCTATTCTGTATGCCCCCTACAAGGTCATTAATAAATATACTAAAAAGAAGCGGGCCCAACACTGACCCCTGTGGTACCCCACTGGTAACTGTAACCCATTCGGAGTGTGTTCCATTAATGAACACCCTTTGTTTCCTATCACTAAGCCAGTTCTTAACCCACTTACACATATTTTCCCCTATCCCCATTGCTCTCATTTTACGTATCAACCTTTTGTGTGGCACCGTATCAAAAGCTTTTGAAAAGTCCATATACAGTCATGGTCAAAAGTTTTGAGAATGACACCAAAATTATATTTTCACATGATCTGCTGCCCTCTGGTTTTTATTTGTGTTTGTCTGATGCTTATATCACATACAGAAATATAATTGCAATCATATTATGAGTACCAAAAGGTTATATTGACAGTTAGAACGAGTTAATGCAGCAAGTCAATATTTGCAGTGTTGACCCTTCTTCAGGACCTCTGCAATTCTCCCTGGCATGCTCTCAATCAACTTCTGGACAAAATCCTGACTGATAGCAGTCCATTCTTGCATAATCAATGCTTGCATTTTGCTAGAATTTGTTGGTTTTTGTTTGTCCACCCGTCTCTTGATGATTGACCATAAGTTCTCAATGGGATTAAGATCTGGGGAGTTTCCAGGCCATGGACCCAAAATCTCTATGTTTTGTTCCCTGAGCCATTTAGTTATCACCTTTGCTTTATTGCAAGGTGCTCCATCATGCTGGAAAAGGCATTGTTGGGTGCCAAACTGCTCTTGGACAGTTGGGAAAAGTTGCTCTTGGAGGACATTCTGGTACCATTCTTTATTCATGGCTGTGTTTTTAGGCAAGACTGTGAGTGAGCCGATTCCCTTGGCTGAGAAGCAACCCCACACATGAATGGTTTCAGGATGCTTTACAGTTGGCATGAGACAAGATTGGTGGTAGCGCTCACCTCTTCTTCTCCGAATAAGCTGTTTTCCAGATGTCCCAAATAATCGAAAAGGGGATTCATCTGAGAAAATGACTTTACCCCAGTCCTCAGCAGTCCACTCCCTGTACCTTTTGCAGAATATCAGTCGGTCCCTGATGTTTTTCTGGAGAGAAGTGGCTTCTTTGCTGCCCTCCTTGAAACCAGGCCTTGCTCAAAGAGTCTCCGCCTCACAGTGCGTGCAGAAGCACTCACACCAGCCTGCTGCCATTCCTGAGCAAGCTCGGCACTGTTGGTAGTCCGATCCCGCAGCTGAAACAGTTTTAAGATACGGTCCTGGCACTTGCTGGTCTTTCTTGGGCACCCTGGAGCCTTTTTGACAACAATGGAAGCTCTCTCCTTGAAGTTCTTGATGATGCGATAGATTGTTGACTGAGGTGCAATCTTTCTAGCTGCGATACTCTTCCCTGTTAGGCCATTTTTGTGCAGTGGAATGATGGCTGCACGTGTTTCTTTAGAGATAACCATGGTTAACTGAAGAGAAACAATGATACCAAGCACCAGCCTCCTTTTAAAGTGTCCAGTGGTGTCATTCTTACTTAATCATGACTGATTGATAGTCAGCCCTGTCCTCATCAACACCCACACCTGTGTTAATGGAACAATCCCTAAAACGATGTTAGCTGCTCCTTTTAAGGCAGGACTGCAATGATGTTGAAATGTGTTTTGGGGGTTAAAGTTCATTTTCTAGGCAAATATTGACTTTGCAAATAATTGCTGTTAAGCTGATCACTCTTTATGACATTCTGGAGTATATGCAAATTGCCATTCGAAAAACTGAAGCATTAGACTTTGTTAAATTTAATATTTGTATTATTCTCAAAACTTTTGGCCATGACTGTACACCACGTCCACTGCATTTCTTTGGTCCAGTCCAGAACTTACTTCTTCGTAGAAGATTATCAGATTAGTTTGACAGGAACGGTCCCTCATAAACCCATGTTGATATTGGGTCATGAGGTTATTTTTCTTCAGATACTCCAGTATAGCATCTCTTAGAAAACCCTCTAGGATTTTTCCCACAGTAGAGGTTAAGCTTACTGGCCTATAATTTCCAAGTTCAGTTTTTGTCCCCTTTTTGAATATTCAACATTTGCTATACGCCAGTCCTGTGGTAAAGACCCTGTTATTATGGAGTCTTTAAATATTAAAAATAATGGTCTATATATGACAGTACTGAATTCCTGCAGTACTCTGGGGTGTATCCCATCCGGGCCTGGGGATTTTTAAATTTTAGTGATTTTTAGGCGATGCCGTACTTTCCTGCTGGGTTTAAAGGGAACCTGTCACCTGGATCTAAGCCCCTACACTATCACTACCTGTCCCTGCACCTTCCTAGCTGCTCCCTATCTATCACTCTCTAAGCTAAATCCGCCCTATAAAACAGCAGAAAAATAACTTATAACTAACAGAAGTCCCTGAGGCTGAGGACTGAAAAGCGGCCGCAGGCTCCATTCTGCCCCTCCTCGATGCAGCAGCACACGCCCCGCTGGGCGGCATTATTCTTTTTTCATCGCCGCCTCCACCATTTGGAATCTCCCGCCTGCTTTACACCTATCATGTTGTGGTGATGCGACCTTGGTGTGTCCCCTGACCGGGCCACAGCATATGGGCGATTGTATCTTCTGCTCCGTAGCAGCACACACAGGGTAAGCTGCTACTGGAGCTGAGTGCTGATTGAAAGCACTGACGCCCAGGTGTGCGGGTGAATAGGAGATGATATGAGCTGCCCTGGGCTGTGGGGAGGGGGTGGAGTGTGTCAGGACAGCAGCAGGAGCTGCTGTGTAGAGAGCTGTGTGAAGATTTAACACAGCCTGTGAGCTCTCTCGGATGTTCATGAGGCTAATGAGCGGAAGGTGAGGAGAGAAAGGTTGTGTGCTGACCTAACACAGCCTACCCGGGGGAAGGTACAGAGCTTCTATATCAGCTGTTGGGATTGTATGAGGTTGTACTCGGCTGCGCCCCGCAACCTGGAGGTCTGTGAATACCTGAACTGTGCCATTAAACTGTGTACTGTGTGAGTAAATACCTGAGTCACTGCCTTCTGTCGTGCCGATCCTAACTGCTACCTTACAGTGTAAAGCGGGTGGGAGATTCCAAATGGAGGAGTTGGCGATGAAGAAAGTATAATGCCGCCCAGCGGGGCGTGTGCTGCTGCATCGAGGAGGGGCAGAATGGAGCCTGGGCCCGCCTTTTCAGTCCCCAGCCTCAGGGACTGCTGTAAGTTATAAGCTATTTTTCTGCTGTTTTATAGGGCGGATTTAGCTCAGAGAGGAATAGATAGGGAGCAGCTAGGAAGGTTCAGGGACAGGTAGTGATAGTGTAGGGGCTTAAATCCAAGTGACAGGTTCCCTTTAAGCAGGTGACATTTAATGGAGAATTTTTGTTATCACTGACCATGTTGTCTGTCATGGAATTTTCTTGTGTAAATACTGTTGAAAAAAAAAGTCATTTAGCATATTGGCTTTTTCCTCATCCTCATTCACCATTTCACTCAGACTATTTTTAAGGGGGCCAACACAATAATTTTTTAGTTTCTTACTATTTATGCAGTTAAAAAATATTTTGTGATTTTTTTTACTTTCTCTGGCAATGCGTCTCTCTGTCTCAATCTTTGCTGTCTTGATTTGCTTTTTACACGTTATTTTATTTTCTATGGCTGAGAAGCACAGCGTATTTAAGACACCTTCCACTATGGGAGGTACCTGAGCAATGTGGTCTATTGCCTAGAGACATGCTGCTAGTTGTCAGGTCCCCGCTCATTATTATCCATGTTGCTAACCTGTGCCTGTGGCCTATTTTCTGCAAATATCTGATCTTGCCATACCCTCTGCACCAGTCTGAACCTGTTGTATCATCTGCACCAGCCAGAACCAGCCGTGCTGACATACACACTGCACCAGCCCAAACCAGCTGTGCTGCCAGTCACTCAGTTTGTACACTTCTACACCAGATGCTATACCTGCCTGCATCAGCGCCCGTGCATGTGGATTTCAGTCTGCTCATATGCCTGTTCCTGTCTCCCCCTCCTCCTCCTCTGCTAAATTATCCTCCAAATCGCTACCAAGCTGGGAGCTCTGTAGAATTGGCTTGGCAAGGTGGCAACACGTGCTGCTGAAGCTCATCTGTTTAGGTCACAATCCACACAATACTTAAGAGCTGTTGCAAAAACAAAAAAAAAAACAGACTGATCAGTGGCTCTTCTCACTGAACCTCCAACCAGACCTGGTCGTGTGGAATAATGAGTGGAACCTGATGGTGGTTGAAAGCTTGGCATGTCGGTACATGATCCATGCATGGCTCATGTGCTAAACTTAGTTGTACAGCAGTTTCTAAAAACATACCCTAACTTGCTGTACCAAGTTGGCAAGGTAAGCAGTGTCAGCGCCCATTTCAGAAAGTAATCTCTCCGCTTTTGCCGATCTTGCATCGCTACAACAGCGCATTACTTGTCTCGTCAACGATTGAGTTGCGACCAACGCACATGCTGGAACTCAACAATACATAGACAAGTACAATAATTATGAATATTACAACAGAACGAGAGGTAATTAGTGGTTTAGGAGGGCGCTTCAAAAGGATGGAGGAACACAGTTTTTAGTATATCTTACTTTGTTTATTCAAGCATATCACAACATGTTTCAGCAGATACTTCGCCTTCATCAGGTGATGGGAAATCCCCAGCATTGTGTGATTTTTAAAAGGCCACAGTAATGACATCACACATTCATCTTAACCCCTTATTATCCTAGCCTCCTTACAATATTGAACTCACTAAGAACAGAGACAACTCCAATTTAGATAGATGTAAGGGTAAAGTGACAATTTAAGATATACATAAAATTGATCATTAATTTCATAAAAAGTGTTTTCATTAAAAATTCAGAATAAAATATGGATCTAAAATAGTGATGTATATTAATATATATTAAAAATGTTCTAATTGATAATATATAAAAAAAAGGTAAGAAAAAGGGAGGGTCAATTCCTCTAAATTTCGAGGGATATTCCATATGTCAAAATTGATAATAGTAAGCTGTATTCCAAATCGAGTATTCTCCCATTCCTTTAACATTCATAAACAGTTCTATAACATGCTAAACAGATTAAAAAGACAATTCCTCTAAAATTCAAGGGATATTTCATATAGCAAAATTAATAGTAAAATGTCATTAATGGTGATAGTGTCTAAAAATACTAAAAAGACAGTTCTATGATGACTAAACAGGCTAAAAGGACAATTCCTCTAAATTTCAAGGATATTTCATATAACAAACTTAATGATAAAATATCGTTGATGGCAATAGACAGTGTCTAAAAATACTAAACAGTTCTATGATGGCTAAACAGGCTAAAAAGACAATTACTCTGAATTTCAAAGAAGTTATCATATAGCAAAATTAATGGTAAAATATCGTTATTGGTGATAGTTAGTATTCCAAATAGGATTTTCCCCATTTATTTGCCAAATCATATAGCTTAATCTGGCCACATGTAATGTTATATACAGATCTATTTTAGGTGGCTATATTTTCAGGCGTCAAATTGAGGCCTTCTGGGTGCATGCAGCCCAATTTTAATATCCAATAATTTTCTCTCCTGATGAGACTCCTATATCTATCAGTGCTCATCTCGGGGATATGGTCTATAATGCTCAACTTAAATTGTCTATAATCCCTCTGATGTTCCAACAAGACAGAGTATCTGCTGAAACATGTTGTGATATGCTTGAATAAACAAAGTAAGATATACTAAAAACTATTTGTGTTCTTCCATACTTTTGTAGCGCTCTCCTAAACCGCCAATTACCTCTCATTCTGTTGTCTACACGCCGGCATGGCGAGTGGTGAGGTGCAGCACTGAAGGATTGGAGATAGGGCAAGCACGGTGGCTCAAGTGGTTAGCACTGTAGCCTTTGCAGCACTGGGGTCTTGAAGTCCTGGGTTCAATTCCCACCAAGGACACTAAGGACAACATCTGCAAGGAGTTTGTATGTTCTCCCCGTGTTTGCGTGGGTTTCCTCCGGGCACTCCGGTTTCCTCCCACATTGTAAAGACATACTGATAGGATGTTTAGATTGTGAGCTCCAAGAGAGACAGCATTACTCATGTATGTAAAGTGCTATGGAATTAATAGCGCTATATAAATGAATAAATTATTATTATTATATTATATTGTAATTGCCTGTAGGGAAGAGAGAAAAAGACCTGGCAAAGACCAAAGAACCTGCGGTGATATCAGCGGCACGTAATGCCCCATGTGACCAGTCTTCCCAGCAACCAGGAAGCTACAACACAGCGCGTGTTGCGCGCAGAGCACCGGAGGTCTGACAACCAGGTTATGCAGGTTGCATAACCCACTTAGGTTAGTTCAAAACCCCCCCAACTAGCTTGTTAAAACTGCCCCCAGATATAATCCTAGGAGCGCCTTCCTCTCTTGTTTTTTCACATATATAAATATTACACAGATGATGCTTTTATCAGTGTAACCATCCCGCTGCTTTTTCTAATGAAATGCTTGCTGCACAATCTGAAAGAAGAAGCTTTGAATGCCCAGCGGTTGGCTATAGAGCAAGATTTTCCAATGGGTGATACTACTCAGCCCAGTCTCAGCCAATATTCTCAGCCCACATGATGAGTAAGAAGAAGAGGAGGAGAAACAGGACTTGTTTCTCTGCATTACAGAGGGAATTACCAACCCCAGCTTTGTGTCTGTGCAGCACAAATGGCCTGAAGAAAAGGAGCATTGGGAGACGGTGTGAGGAGGAGATGGTTACTGTTTTTCACAGTGGTGACACTGAACCTTTGGCTCATTGTAGTTTGCCACACATGGGCACAGTTCATGTCCCGCTGACTTTACTAATACCCTTGCATGATAGGCATTTTGGCCACTAACAAATACTGCTTGTACACCATCTTCCAAATTACCGTATATACTCGTGTATAAGCCGACCCGTGTATAAGCCGACCCCCCTACTTTTGCCCCCAAAACCTGGGAAAACCTATTGACTCGTGTATAAGCCGAGGGTGGACCCCAGCACAGGTATACAGCCCCCAGCAGTGTGGTATATAGGCCCCCCCAGTGGTAGTATACAGCAGCCTCCCCAGTGGTATGCAGGCCCCAGCAGTATATACAGCAGCCCCAGTGGTATACAGCAGCCCTTAGGTAGTACACAGCAGCCCCAAAGGTGTACACAGCAGCCCCAGGGGTGTACACAGCAGCCCCAGGGGTGTACACAGCAGCCCCAGGGGTGTACACAGCAGCCCCAGGGGTGTACACAGCAGCCCCAGGGGTGTACACAGCAGCCCCAGGGGTGTACACAGCAGCCCCAGGGGTGTACACAGCAGCCCCAGGGGTGTACACAGCAGCCCCAGAGGTGTACACAGCAGCCCCAGGGGTATACACAGCAGCCCCAGTGGTATACACAGCAGCCCCAGGGGTATACACAGCAGCCCCAGGGGTATACACAGCAGCCCCAGGGGTGTACACAGCAGCCCCAGGGGTGTACACAGCAGCCCCAGGGGTAGTACACAGCAGCCCCAGGGGTAGTACACAGCAGCCCCAGGGGTAGTACACAGCAGCCCCAGGAGTAGTACACAGCAGCCCCAGGGGTAGTACACAGCAGCCCCAGGGGTAGTACACAGCAGCCCCAGGGGTAGTACACAGCAGCCCAAGGGGTATATACAGCAGCCCCATGGGTGTATACAGCAGCCCCAAGGGTAGTACACAGCAGCCCCAGGGTAGTACACAGCAGCCCCAGGGGTAGTACACAGCAGCCCCAGGGGTAGTACACAGCAGCCCCAGGGGTAGTACACAGCAGCCCCAGGGGTAGTACACAGCAGCCCCAGGGGTAGTACACAGCAGCCCCAGGGGTAGTACACAGCAGCCCCAGGGGTAGTACACAGCAGCCCCAGGGGTAGTACACAGCAGCCCCAGGGGTAGTACACAGCAGCCCCAGGGGTAGTACACAGCAGCCCCGGGTCCCCCTCACTGTTTGGCGCCCCCACCTCAGGATGCCACCCCCCCGCATGCAGCTTCCATCTTCATCTGTGTCTTCCTGCTTTGTGACCGGGGCTCATCGCAATGACGTCATCGCGACGCCGGTCATGTGACATGCAGGAAGACACAGATGAAGATGGAAGCCGGAGACGGGAGCCGCGATCCGCCACCGGAGGATGACAGCTGACAGGCTGGTAATGTATGAGCGCAGCGCTGCATGCGGGGGGGGGGGGGCATCCTGAGGTGGGGGCGCCAAACAGTGAGGGGGTCCCGTATATACTCGCGTATAAGCCGAGGGGAGACTTTTCAGCCCAATTTTTGGGTTGAAAAACTCGGCTTATACGCGAGTATATACGGTATTATGCAAATTGGTTTTAAGTATCATATGGGGTTTTTTTTTGTCAATGAAACCCATTGATGGAATTGTGTCTCAGGGTTCTTTGGATCACTGAAATCAATCTCAGATACCTGTGATAAATAGTTTGGCAGGTGAGCCAAATAAAAGGATAACTGGATGTTCCACAATATTAAGCAGGCCACAGTTTTCAAGTAACACGGGAAAGAAAAAGGATATCTCTGCTGCCAAAAATCAACAAATAGTGCAATGCCTTGGACAAGGGATGAAAGCATTAGACATTGCACAAAAACGTAAGAGTGATCATCGTACTGTGAAGAGATTTGTGGCTGATTCTGAGCACGGACGTGTTCATGCAGATGAACACAAAATGAGGAAGGTTTCTGCCAGGCAACTTCATCGGATTAAGAGAGTAGCTGCTAAAAAGGCCTTACAAACCAGCAAACAGTTATTTGAAGCTGCTGGTGCCTTTGGAGTCCTTCAAACCTCAAGGTGTAGGATCCTTTAAAGGCTTGCTTTGGTGCATAAACCTACTATTTGGCCACCCCTAAACAGTGCCCACAAGCAGTGGGCCCAGACATACATGAAGACTAATTTTCAAACAGTTTTGTTTACTGATGAGTGCTGAGCCACTGTGGATGGTCCAGATGGATGGAGTAGTGGATGGTTGGTGGATGGCCACCATGTCCCACCAAGGCTGCGACATTAGCAAGGAGGTGGAGGAGTCAGGTTTTGGGCCGGAATCATTGGGAAACAGCTGGTAGGCCCCTTAAAGGTTCCTCAAGGTGTGAAAATAACCTCTACAAAGGATATAAAGTTTCTGACTGAAAACATTCTTCCATGGTACAAAAAGCAGGAGGAAAATCATCTTCATGCATGACAATGCACCATCCCATGCTGCAAAAAATACCTCTGTCATTGACTGCTATGGGCATAAAAAGAAATAAACTCATAGTGTGGCCACCATCTTCCCCTGACCTCAACCCTATAGAGAACCTTTGGAGTATAATCAAGCAAAAGCTCTACGAGGGTGGCAGGCAGTTCACATCAAAACAGCAGCCCTGGGAGGCTATTCTGACATCATGCAAAGAAATACAAGCAGAAATTCTCCAGAAACTCACAAGTTCAATGGATGCAAGAATTGTGAAGGTGATATCAAAGAAGGGTTCCTATGTTAAACATGTAACTTGGCCTGTAAGGATGTTTTGGAGTTAAACAGCTTTTCATTTCAGTGAATGTGACCTCCTAATGCTGCAAATTCAACAAATGATTCATTTTCAGTTCTTTCAAACATATGAAATGTTTAGAAACTCTACTGTGCCTAGTGATTTGGAACAGTGCATTTAGAGCTTTTTTTTAATTTTGAAAATTATACTGTTATTATTGGGAGGTTTCTTCAATAAAATTTGATGTATACTCTAATGGGTGATGACTTTTATTACACTGACTGTCATTTGCAGCGACCATTTAGGAAAATCAGAGAAAAAGAACATTTGCATAATTTGGAACATTGTGTACACCTTTCTTGACCCACTATACAAGGAAAAATTTCATTCTCTCATTTCGGAATCAGAAAAGGTTTGCACAATGGAATCATTCAAGAGGGGAGTTGGAGATCAGTTGATGGAAAGTTCACTCTCAGACAATGCTGGCGGCAAAGATACTGCCTCTTTTCAACAAAGAATTACAGGGTAGGGACACGCACAACAGATGCAACACAGGTAGGTGTAAAACGTGGCAAAACTGGGCCAATTTAAATAAACTGTCACATCAGCAAGGGCTGTAACTATAAACGAGGGAGGAGTTGACCAATACAGTGAAGGAGTACTTAAGTGACCATACCAGCATCCTTCCTGATGCTTCAGTGCCCTTTAACTATTGGTTGTCCAAATTGCATATTTGGTCCGACCTCGCCTTGTCTCCTTCAGGTGCGGGTCTGCCCTGCTGCTAGTGTGTTGTCTGTACAGGTTTTTAGTACCGCCAGGGCAATTATAACGGATAATAATGTCCAGCAACAAAAACAAGGGAGGGCACCACCTATGAGGTAACTTAACTGCGTGTAGGCATAGAAGTGTAGGTCACACAGACATCCAGGGTGCCAGCGAGATACAGTCCATCAAACAAGGTATAAGAAAAGAGCGGCACTCACCGGAGTTGCGACATGTGGAGTCCTTTATTTGGGTAGTTGTTACACGGTGCAGGGAGGGGGACCGGGTGACGACGGCACCGTTTCGGGCGTGCTGCCCTTCAACGGGTCACTAACAACTGCAAATGTCTGCTTCTACCTTATATAGGTGGAGCAGAACCGCCTACAAGACATCATCAGCAGCTGCAACAGGTGCACATAATCATGTGAACAAGTTAAAAACACAACATAAACAATTTACAGAAGTACACTAAGGAACTGATAACCAGAACTGTCTCAATATAATGTCCTTATACAGAAACGAGAGCTTATACTTACATTGTTAAGATTTTACAGAGCAGATATCCAGCAATAGAGCCAGGACACTACCATGACTTCTGGGTCATGTGACACGTCACATGATCGCAATATAGGCGCGATGTGATTGGTCCATGTAGAAGCTGCTGCTACAGCTGCAGCTGTGAGCCTGCTACAAAGCAGAGCATAGGCAGAATGTTTGTTTATATTCCCTAGGTAACTGGGGAGGCCAATCAACATCTAGCCATAGTATTACGCTGCACAATAGTAAATAGCAGGGCTAAGCACTACTCCACTGTTTATTTACTTACCATATGCTAGGTTTAGTGTGGAGTTTTATACAGTGCTGAAACAAGTCACTGACTGTTTGCCATCTCACTATTGCAACCCTGATTACTACCTGCATCCATAGAAGTCAGGTCGTCCCCCTGCACCATCCCTGAACCCCCGCTAGACTTCGGACCTACTGGAGAGGATAGAAAACCATTACACAGCCCTAGGGAGCTTCATATAAAAGCTCTTGTGCCCGCATACAGCAAGGGTATCGGGAAGTGAGGCCGGTTTTAGAGGACTACTAACCATCAGAGGGAATCCGAACTACTTACTCCTACAGAAACACGGCCATATCTAGTTTATCGTTTAATCCAAGTGCTCCTTGAGCATTAAGCTCCAGGATCCATTTGGCTTCCATTTGTAGAAGTCGTTTGTGGTGATCGCCACCTTTATTAGATGGCGGAAGACTGGCAATTCCCGCGAATCTCAGCACCCCGGCATCCCCATTATGACAATCGTTCATATGCCGAATTAACCGAGGAGATCCTTTGTTCTTAACAATAGAATTGAAATGCTCTCTTACCCTCACGAACATGGGTCTAATAGTCTTGCCTACATAGAACCTTTTACATGGGCACCATATGGCATAGACTACCCATTTAGTTCGACAGTTAATAAAGGAACTGACTTTGATTTTATGGCCGCCTAGTTCGAAACTATTCCCTGCATGTAATTGCGGACACCAGTTACAATGTCCGCATTTAAAGTTGCCTCGCGGTCGTTTCTGTACTAGCCAGTTCCCCTTACTCTCTGTCGAACTATACCGTTTGCGTACTAAGTGATCTCCAAGGTTTTTGCATCTTCTGTATGTCACAACAGAAACCGGGGTTAGCCTCGCTAAGGTCCTGTCAGTCTCTACCACGTGCCAGTGTCTTTTAATGGCAGTTGCGATACTATTAAACATAGGCCCATGCTTAAAACTGAAATAGAATGATCTCCCTTCAACAATGGGGTCATGCCTCCCAACCCTGTCTCCCGTACCTCTGCCTGGGGTGTGTAGTCGAGCTTTTTCTCTAGCTTGTGCGAGGACATCCGCTGGATATCCTCTGCAACGGAAATCTGACTCTAGTTTGTCAGCCTGTTCTTCAAATTTGTCATTACTGTTGTTTATACGGCGGAACCGTAAGAACTGGCTGTATGGAACTCCAGTCCTGGTGTGTAAAGGATGAGCACTCCGGAAATGGAGTAAAGAATTCGTCGCGGTAGGTTTCCTAAATACTGACCTCATCAGTCCTTCAGCTGATAGGTCTAGTTTAACATCTAAAAACTCCAATGAGGAGTCACCAAAATTGGCAGTAAATAGCATGTTAAAGGAATTATTATTTAGGAAAGCGACAAAATCAAAAAATTCCTCCTGACTGCCCTCCCACACCACCAGGACGTCGTCCACATATCTGATATAGTGTTTCAGGAATTTAGCAAAAGGGTTGCAAAGCGAGTACACACAATCTTCCTCAAATATTGCTAGAAACAGGTTGGCCAGAGTGCATGCCACCGGCGTGCCCATAGCTACTCCTCCTCTCTGGCCATACCAATTATCTGCAAAACTAAAGACATTATGTGACAAGATGAACTCCAGAGCCTCACACACAAAATCTGTCATGTTGGTATCTACCTTGTTGTTCACCAAGATCCTTCTCACTGTCGAAACCGCTAATGACTGCGGGATCCTCGTGTATAGGCTTTCAATGTCTAAGGAGGCTAATTTGTAGCCATCCTTCCACGCGATCTGATCTACCATTTGGGTAAATTCAAAAGTATCTTTTACTAAAGAGGGTACCGCTTTTAGAAAGGGGTGGAGAAACCAATCGAGATATTTTGATAGTGGTTCTAGCAGAGAGCCCACAGCGGAGACGATCGGCCTACCTGGATGAGATTGTTCATTTTTATGTATCTTTGGAAGGAAATACCAATGAGGCCTCGAGGGGAACTCCGGGTACAGTTTCTCTGCCTCTTTAATGGACAGCACGTTTTTATCTACAAAGCGTCTCAGAAAAGAGAATAATTGCTTTTGATGTACCAAGGTCGGATCCCCTCTCAATACCTCATAGGTATCTCCTTGATTCAATTGTCTATAAGCCTCCTCCAGGTAAGCCGATCGCGTCAGCAACACTATGCTGCCCCCTTTGTCCGCCCTGCGGAAGATGACATCTGGCCACTGTTTCATTTCACTCAGAGCAGCTTCCTCGCCTCTTGTCAAATTTTTCACTGGGTGTGGATAGACTAAAGCCCTGACATCTCTGTCAACTAGTTCAGAGGTGTGGGAGGGCAGTCAGGAGGAATTTTTTGATTTTGTCGCTTTCCTAAATAATAATTCCTTTAACATGCTATTTACTGCCAATTTTGGTGACTCCTCATTGGAGTTTTTAGATGTTAAACTAGACCTATCAGCTGAAGGACTGATGAGGTCAGTATTTAGGAAACCTACCGCGACGAATTCTTTACTCCATTTCCGGAGTGCTCATCCTTTACACACCAGGACTGGAGTTCCATACAGCCAGTTCTTACGGTTCCGCCGTATAAACAACAGTAATGACAAATTTGAAGAACAGGCTGACAAACTAGAGTCAGATTTCCGTTGCAGAGGATATCCAGCGGATGTCCTCGCACAAGCTAGAGAAAAAGCTCGACTACACACCCCAGGCAGAGGTACGGGAGACAGGGTTGGGAGGCATGACCCCATTGTTGAAGGGAGATCATTCTATTTCAGTTTTAAGCATGGGCCTATGTTTAATAGTATCGCAACTGCCATTAAAAGACACTGGCACGTGGTAGAGACTGACAGGACCTTAGCGAGGCTAACCCCGGTTTCTGTTGTGACATACAGAAGATGCAAAAACCTTGGAGATCACTTAGTACGCAAACGGTATAGTTCGACAGAGAGTAAGGGGAACTGGCTAGTACAGAAACGACCGCGAGGCAACTTTAAATGCGGACATTGTAACTGGTGTCCGCAATTACATGCAGGGAATAGTTTCGAACTAGGCGGCCATAAAATCAAAGTCAGTTCCTTTATTAACTGTCGAACTAAATGGGTAGTCTATGCCATATGGTGCCCATGTAAAAGGTTCTATGTAGGCAAGACTATTAGACCCATGTTCGTGAGGGTAAGAGAGCATTTCAATTCTATTGTTAAGAACAAAGGATCTCCTCGGTTAATTCGGCATATGAACGATTGTCATAATGGGGATGCCGGGGTGCTGAGATTCGCGGGAATTGCCAGTCTTCCGCCATCTAATAAAGGTGGCGATCACCACAAACGACTTCTACAAATGGAAGCCAAATGGATCCTGGAGCTTAATGCTCAAGGAGCACTTGGATTAAACGATAAACTAGATATGGCCGTGTTTCTGTAGGAGTAAGTAGTTCGGATTCCCTCTGATGGTTAGTAGTCCTCTAAAACCGGCCTCACTTCCCGATACCCTTGCTGTATGCGGGCACAAGAGCTTTTATATGAAGCTCCCTAGGGCTGTGTAATGGTTTTCTATCCTCTCCAGTAGGTCCGAAGTCTAGCGGGGGTTCAGGGATGGTGCAGGGGGACGACCTGACTTCTATGGATGCAGGTAGTAATCAGGGTTGCAATAGTGAGATGGCAAACAGTCAGTGACTTGTTTCAGCACTGTATAAAACTCCACACTAAACCTAGCATATGGTAAGTAAATAAACAGTGGAGTAGTGCTTAGCCCTGCTATTTACTATTGTGCAGCGTAATACTATGGCTAGATGTTGATTGGCCTCCCCAGTTACCTAGGGAATATAAACAAACATTCTGCCTATGCTCTGCTTTGTAGCAGGCTCACAGCTGCAGCTGTAGCAGCAGCTTCTACATGGACCAATCACATCGCGCCTATATTGCGATCATGTGACGTGTCACATGACCCAGAAGTCATGGTAGTGTCCTGGCTCTATTGCTGGATATCTGCTCTGTAAAATCTTAACAATGTAAGTATAAGCTCTCGTTTCTGTATAAGGACATTATATTGAGACAGTTCTGGTTATCAGTTCCTTAGTGTACTTTCTGTAAATTGTTTATGTTGTGTTTTTAACTTGTTCACATGATTATGTGCACCTGTTGCAGCTGCTGATGATGTCTTGTAGGCGGTTCTGCTCCACCTATATAAGGTAGAAGCAGACATTTGCAGTTGTTAGTGACCCGTTGAAGGGCAGCACGCCCGAAACGGTGCCGTCGTCACCCGGTCCCCTCCCTGCACCGTGTAACAACTACCCAAATAAAGGACTCCGCATGTCGCAACTCCGGTGAGTGCCGCTCTTTTCTTATACCTTGTTCAATTATAACGGATAGCTGCACTCACCTGTCAATAGAAAACAGAGACAGGCTTACAATTCATGAAGGTCTGGATTTCTCCAAATTTTGTAAGCCATCCAGATGACTGCAACCAAACCTAGATTCACCTAAAATATTCATTTTTACAAGTTATCTAAAGAGATGAGTGAACCTTTAAAGGGAACCAACCACCCCCAATGACCCCCCCGGACTATTAATATCAGTGCCTACACACAGCACATACATGTGCTGCACTGATTTTGGCTAAAAAAACTGTTTTTTAAAACTAAAGATAATGATTTTTAAAGTTTAAACCGGAGCGACGGATGGGCGGTACTTATCTGTGGAAACCGACGAGATCTGATGTCACTCATCTTCCCTGTCTCCCCTCGCAGCAGTTATGGCCACCCCTTTGTGCAGCGTCACAGCCCTGTGCACGGGCTCGCATGCCCGTGCACACGTCATCATCTGCAGCCGGGTTGCGAGCGCGCGCTCTGTCTTCCATAGCCGAGCGCAGGAAGTCAGAGAGCGCGCTCGCAACCCGGCTGCAGATGATGACGTGTGCACGGGCATGCGAGCCCGTGCACAGGGCTGTGACGCTGCACAAAGGGGTGGCCATAACTGCTGCGAGGGGAGACAGGGAAGATGAGTGACATCAGATCTCGTCGGTTTCCACAGATAAGTACCGCCCATCCGTCGCTCCGGTTTAAACTTTAAAAATCATTATCTTTAGTTTTAAAAAACAGTTTTTTTAGCCAAAATCAGTGCAGCACATGTATGTGCTGTGTGTAGGCACTGATATTAATAGTCCGGGGGGGTCATTGGGGGTGGTTGGTTCCCTTTAAAAGTTCAGGTTTGGTCGCCAAACAGGTATATGTACGCCCACCAGATCGATCGGTGAACAGTTAGCTGAACTACCAAACACATTCAAATCACTGGGAGGCAAAAGTCAGGGGCCTAGAAAACCCCTTTAAAAGGAGCACAAAAGCTGCCAAAACAGCTCAAATTAGGGACAGACACAAGGAAAAGTGCCATCTATTCTTCAGAGTTAAAATTTTCATCATTGTGTATTATGGATGCACGGGACAAGGCCTGGCTCAGTGTTTAAACTTCTACATTGATAAGGAACAGGGAGATGAGTGATAGGTGAAGGCATGGTGCTTAGAGAGCCCTGCTAAATTCAGAAAACGCACAACAAAGACACCACAAGAAGAGTCTTCACAATTTGAAAATTTCAGGCTAGAAGTAGCATCAATTGACCCAGAATAAAAATTGTATAATAGCACAGCCTTTATGGCACAAGGTCTGGAACAGGGTCTGGCCTAGCATTTTAAGGTTAAACATTGATCAGGAACAGAGGTACAGTTGTGGCCAAAAGTATTGACACCCCTGCAATTCGGTCAGATAATACTCAGTTTCTTCCTGAAAATGATTGCAATCACAAATTCTTTGGTATTATCCTTCATTTACTTTATCTTCAATGAAAAAACACAAAAGAGAATGAAGCAAAAAGCAAAACATTGATCATTTCACACAAAACTCCAAAAATGGGCCAGACAAAAGTATTGGCACCCTCAGCCTAATACTTGGTTGCACAACCTTTAGCCAAAAGAACTGCCATCAACTGCTTCCAGTAACTATCAATGAGTTTCTTACAATGCTCTGCTGGAATTTTAGACCATTCTTTTTTAGCAAACTGCTCTAGGACCCTGATATTTGAAGGCTGCCTTCTCCAAACTGCCATTTTTAGATCTCTCCACAGGTGTTCTATGGGATTCAGGTCTGGACTCATTGCTGGCCATCTTAGAAGTCTCCAGTGCTTTCTCTCAAACCATTTTCTAGTGCTTTTTGAAGTGTGTTTTGGGTCATTGTCATGCTGGAAGACCCATGACCTCTGAGGGAGACCCAGCTTTCTCACACTGGGCCCTACATTATGCTGCAAAATTTGTTGGTAGTCTTCAGACTTCATAATGCCATGCACACGGTCAAGCAGTCCCAGTGCCAAAGGCAGCAAGGCAACCCCAAAACATCAGGGAACCTCCACCATGTTTGACTGTAGGGACCGTGTTCTTTTCTTTGAATGCCTCTTTTTTTCTCCTGTAAACTCTATGTTGATGCCTTTGCCCAAAAAGCTCTACTTTTGTCTCATCTGACCAGAGAAAATTCTTCCAAAACGTTTTAGGCTTTCTCAGGTAAATTTTGGCAAACTCCAGCCTGGCTTTTTTATGTCTTGGGGTAAGAAGTGGGGCTTTCCTGGGTATCCTACCATACAGTCCCTTTTCATTCAGACGCCGATGGATAGTACGGGTTGACACTGTTGTACCCTCGGACTGCAGGGCAGCTTGAACTTGTTTGGATGTTAGTCGACGTTCTTGATCCACCATCCGCACAATCTGGCGTTGAAATCTCTCAATTTTTCTTTTCCGTCCACATCTAGGGAGGTTAGCCACAGTGACATGGGCTTTAAACTTCTTGATGAAACTGCGCACGGTAGACACAGGAACATTCAGGTCTTTGGAGATGGATTTGTAGCCTTGAGATTGCTCATGGTTCCTCACAATTTGGTTTCTCAAGTCCTCAGACATAGTTTTTTTTTTTTTTTTAAGGTTGAAGGAAGACTTTAAGTCCATCTAGTTCAACCCATAGCCTAACATGTTGATCCAGAGGAAGGCAAAAAAAAAACCATGTGGCAACACTAAGCTCCACATTGGGGGAAAAAAATTCCTTCCTGACTCCAGATACGGCAATCAGACTAATTCCCTGGATCAACGCCCTATCAAAGAATCTAGTATGTATAACTGGTAATATTATAGTTTTCAAGAAAGGCATCCAGGCCCTTCTTAAATGTTAGTAGTGAGTCACTCATTACAACATCATGTGGCAGAGTTCCATAGTCTCACTGCTCTTACAGTAAAGAATCCGCGTCTGTGATTATGATTAAACCTTCTTTCCTCCAGACGTAGAGGATGCCCCCTTGTCCCAGTCTCAGGCCTAAGAGTAAAGAGATCATTAGAAAGGTCTCTGTACTGTCCCCTCATATATTTATACATTATTATAAGATCACCCCTAAGCCTTCGTTTTTCCAAGCTAAATAACCCCAAGTTTAATAACCTGTCTTGGTATTGCAGACCCCTTAGTCCTCTAATGACTTTTGTCGCTCTTCTCTGGACCCGCTCAAGTTCAGCTATGTCTTTCTTATAAACCGGAGACCAGAATTGTACACAGTATTCTAAGTGTGGTCGCACTAGTGACTTGTATAGAGGTAAAATTATGTTCTCCTCATGAGCATCTATGCCTATTTTAATGCATCCCATTATTTTATTTGCCTTTGCAGCAGCTGCCTGACACTGGCCACTAAATGTGAGTTTGTCATCTACCCATACACCCAGGTCTTTTTCAGTGACAGTTTTGCCCAGTGTTTTACAATTAAGCACATAATTATACCTTTTGTTTCCTCTGCCCAAGTGCATGACTTTGCATTTATCCCCATTAAAGCGCATTTGCCATTTAGCAGCCCAAGCTTCTAGTTTACATAAATCCTCCTGTAATATAAAATTGTCCTCCTCTGTATTGATTACCCTGCAGAGTTTAGTGTCATCTGCAAATATTGAGATTCTACTCTGTATGCCCCCTACAAGGTCATTAATGAATATATTAAATAGAAGCGGGCCCAACACTGACCCCTGTGGTACCCCACTGTTAACTGTGACCCATTCTGAGTGTGTTCCATTAATAACCACCCTTTGTTTCCTATCACTAAGCCAGTTCTTAACCCACTTACACATATTTTCCCCTATCCCCATTGCCCTCATTTTATGTATCAACCTTTTGTGTGGCACCGTATCAAAAGCTTTTGAAAAGTCCATATACACCACATCCACTGCATTTCTTTGGTCCAGTCCAGAACTTGCTTCTTCATAGAAGCTTATCAGATTAGTTTGACAGGAACGGTCCCTCTTAAAACCATGTTGATAATGGGTCATGAGGTTATTTTTCTTCAGATACTCCAGTATAGCATCTCTTAGAAAACCCTCTAGGATTTTACCCACAGTAGAGGTTAAGCTTACTGGCCTATAATTTCCAAGTTCAGTTTTTGTCCCCTTTTTGAATATTGGCACCACATTTGCTATACGCCAGTCCTGTGGTACAGACCCTGTTATTATGGAATTTTTAAATATTAAAAATAATGGTCTATCTATGACAGTACTTAATTCCTGCAGCACTCTGGGGTGTATCCCATCCGGGCCCGGGGATTTGTCAATTTTAGTGATTTTTAGACGATGCCGTACTTCCTCTTGGGTTAAGCAGGTGACATTTAATTGAGACTTTTTGTTATCACTGATCATATTGTCTGTCATGGGATTTTCTTGTGTAAATACTGTTGAAAAAAAGTCATTTAGCATATTGGCTTTTTCCTCATCCTCATCCACCATTTCACCCAGACTATTTTTAAAGGGGCCAGCACCATCATTTTTTAGTTTCTTACTATTTATGTAGTTAAAAAATATTTTGGGATTCTTTTTACTTTCTCTGGCAATGAGTCTCTCTGTCTCAATCTTTGCTGCCTTGATTTGCTTTTTACAAATGTTATTTAATTTTCTGTATTTAATGCCTCATCACTACCTACTTGCTTTAATTCCCTAAATGCTTTCTTTTTGTCACATATTGCACTTCTTACCGCTTTATTTAGCCATAGTGGTTTCCTCCTATTTCTCTCTTTACCTCTATTCCTTCCTACTAGATTGACTGTTCTAACCCCACCCCCCATGCCACCCCCAATTTTATTACTTGTGCCCAGGTTACTATTTACACTATCTTCCCCTCCTATACAATGAATACCCTCCCCCCCAATCCCTAGTTTAAACACTCCTCCAACCTTCTAGCCATTTTCTCCCCCAGCACAGCTGCACCCTCCCCATTGAGGTGCAGCCCGTCCCTAGCATAGAACCTGTAGCCAACAGAGAAGTCGGCCCAGTTCTCCAGGAACCCAAACCCCTCCTTCCTACACCAATTCCTGAGCCACTTATTTATCTCCCTAATCTCCCGTTGCCTACCTCTAACTTTGTCATTTGTGCCAATGTGCACCATGACCGCTGGGTCCTCACCAGCCCCTCCCAGTAATCTGTCAACCCGATCAGCGATTGTCCGGACTCGAGCGCCAGGTAGGCAGCACACTGTTCGACAATCTCTGTCTTTGTGACAGATTGCCCTATCTATTCCCCTAATAATTGAGTCCCCCACTACCAGCACCTGTCTGGCCTGCCCTTCTCTCCTGTTTTCCCCCTTACTGGAGCAGCCACTCCTCTGGCTTTCAGAGGTCATGCCCTGCTGCAGCAGTGCTGTACCTGAACTCACACCCCCCTCATCTGCCAACATAGCAAATTTATTGGGGTGTGCCAGATCAGGGCTAGCCTCCCTGGCACCCTTCCCTCTACCCTGCCTTCTAACTGTCACCCAGCTGTCTACCTCACGGTCCTGCAGCTCCATACTACCATCCTCCCCCACATCTATCCCATTGAGCAGCTGTTCAGTGAGCAGCAGACTCCTTTCCATATTGTCTATGGATCTCAGCGTTGTCAGTCGTTCATTAGATCCAGTATCTGGGCTTCCAAATGCACAACGTACTCACATCTCACACAGCAGTATGCACCCTCGACCGGCTGGTCAAGGAATGCATACATGTGGCAAGATGTACACTGGATGGCATTGCCAATCATGGAGCTCATTTCCTAATGGGGATTGCACCAGACAGAAATGATAAGTAAAAAGAAATGCAAAGTATTAACAAAATACAACCAGCAATTCAGTAAGTCCTCCCTTCCAAACTCCCTTAATCCAAAGTCACTGAATCACAAGTCACACACTTACTTCTGTCGCACTTGCGCTCTGTCACTCTCAGCTCGCCACACTCGCTAGAAAATCAGATTTAAAGAGGTTTTTTTTTTACTTTTTTCCCCTTAGCAGAAAATCAGCCTACAGCTCATGGTGGGGTTACACGTCCCGATATCGCGGCGATATCGGAGGCAACGACGCGGGAGAGCGCATTTAGTGCACGTTTCTCCCTGCATCGCATCGCCAGTTTACACGCCGCGATATCGGGATGCAACGTCCCTACGATGTGCACGCCCACCAACCCAGGAACAACCATTTAACATGGGAGTGAATGGGTGACGTCAGCGTGCACATCGTAGTTGGGCTGTCACACGCTGCGATGCTGGTACAACGGCCTTGCGATATCGGAGAGTTGAATAGCTTTGCTATTCAACTCCTATATCGTTTTTGCATCGTTCCAGCATCGCGTTGTATGCTAAAACAGTACAACGCGCACCCGATATCGGCTCCAACTCGCGACCCACGTGACTTTTTGTCGGAGTTGGGTCGGAGTTGGACGCCGATATCGCTGCGTGTAAACCCACCATCAGTGTACTTCCAAAGGACTGGAAGCCCCAACCAGCTGCTTCTTATAAACCCTTAATTATGCACCCCACCCTTAATTAACCCCTTGTAAGTATAGCTACACCACAGGTTTTAAGTGCAATGTAGTTAACCCTTTAACTTACAGGTAGTAAAATAAGAGACTATAAACTTGTAGAGAGAAAAGAAAGTTAAGAAAGCCCAATAAAATTAAAAGGTTAAAAAAAAAAAAAAAAAAAAAACAGTCAGCAATTCACACAGGTATTTGTTGCAGGATTCCCAAACACCTCCTCACTGAATCACAAGTCACACACTTACTTCTGTCGCACTTCCGCTCTGTCACTCTCAGCTCGCCACACTCGCTAGAAAATCAGATTTAAAGAGGTTTTTTTTTTTACTTTTTTCCCCTTAGCAGAAAATCAGCCTACAGCTCAGTGTACTTCCAAGACAGTTCTTTGGTCTTCTTTTTTTTTTGTCCATGCTCAATGTGGTACACACAAGGACACAGGACAGAGGTTGAGTCAACCTTAATCTATGTCAACTGGCTGCAAGTTTGATTTAGTAATTGCCAACACCTGTTAGGTGCCACAGGTAAGTTACAGGTGCTGTTAATTACACAAATTAGAGAAGCATCACGATTTTTCTAACAGTGCCAATACTTTTGTCCACCCCCTTTTATATGTTTGGTGTGGAATTATATCCAATTTGGCTTTGGGACAATTATTTTTGTGTTTTTTCATTGAAGACAAATTAAACGAAGATAATAATACCAAAGAATTTGTGATTGCAATCATTTTCAGGAAGAAACTGAGTATTATCTAACAGAATTGCAGGGGTGTCAATACTTTTGGCCACAACTGTATGAGTGACAAGTGTAGGCCTATTCGGCAGGGGGCCCTCATAAGTCATGCAACTGTTCTAGTAAATGTTATGCTCTACCACCCTCAAGTGACACAAATATAACTTTTGTGGCGTATTACTGGAAAAAATAGCTGTGTCAGTCAAGAGGTATAGGCATATTGGGCAGGGGGCCCTTATAAGACTTTTTTGCAACAACAAATGTGACCCAAAAATTAGAGGTGGCAGAAGGCCCAGTGCTTTTTAAAGGATACCTGGAAAAGGTACAGGATTTAAATAGATCAATAGGACTCCATTAATTTTATGGACTTTTTGGCACAGGCCAAGCAAAATATGACCCCAAAAATTTAAGGTGGCAGATGGACCAGGGCTTTTTAAACCACACCAGAAAAGGCATGTATTCATTTTGACGGGATTTAAAAAGCTCATTAGGACACTATTAATATCTTGGACTTTTTGGTGTGGGATCAAGCAAAATGTCTCAAAAAAAATTACATGGGGCAGAAGGACCGGTGTTTTTTTAAAGAGAGTAGGAATGTTCATGCCTCTATTGATGGGATCAGAATCTACTATACATTTGTCCCAAATCCTGTAGCTCTACCATAAATGTACAAGATGAGAACAGCAAATGATGCAGGATAGCCTCCTGCTCTGAGGGCCAAGAAGAACAAAATAGAGATGTTAAAGGGGTTTGTACAAAATTTGAAACAGCGGCAGCAGGGTAGGGCAATGCTGTGAGGAGGGGGTGTCCCGGCAGGTTTTCCCTGAGTGCATCTCCTGGCAGTTCATGCGATGGCCAAAATGAAAATGACTGCGGACGCGGCACATGCCCAGATGGAGATTACAGCTGTCCAAGATCTTCATCTGCGCCCTGCGCTACCTCAACAGCGATTTTCCTTTTGGCCATGATGTGAACTGTCAGGAGATGCACTATGAAATCCTGCTGGAACACCCACTCCTCTCAGCCTTAGGTCACCCACAGCATTGCCCCACCCTGCCACCGCCGTCCCCCACCACAGCAACCTCGCCTGCTGCGACCCCACTCCAACACCACTGCCACCATTGGGCAAATTACACTGCTTATGAGTCGGCATCGGATAATAAGACCAAGCCCCTTTAAAAAAATTTTTATTTTTTTTTATTTTTTTATTTCTTCCTCTAAATTTGGGGTGTATTTTATAATCCAATGTATCATATTATCTGCAAAATACAATATATGCGACACTGCCACTCAGCTCCAGCAACCTAACCAGGTTGAGGTGCAGCACCACATACACGACAATAGTCAAGGGGGCACTGTTTATAGAAAAACTATAGCATATATACCGCAATCCCTGTATGGGCTCACACAAGTAGGCCTTGCTGCAAATAATTTCGTGTAAATTGTAGAACAAACCAATTATAAAAAGAAAAAAAAAAAGCCAAATGATTTAAAAATCCACAGAAAAAGATTGAATACATTGTATATAATACACCTCATAATATAACTCAACTGCTGCAAAACATCATAATACATCGAAGCTGTGCAACAAATCTCAATACACCCACTGCTGCAGCAGAACGTTATTCTATAAACATCTGCTGCAGAACCTCATAGTATACACATCTGCTGCAGAACCTCTAATACATATTTCAGCTGCTGCAGAACCTCATAAAACACCTCACCTGCAGCAGAACCTCATAAACACCTCACCAATTGCAGAACCTCTCATAAAACACCTAGGCTGCTGCAGAACATCAATATAAATACCCTGCTACAGAACCTCTTAGTATACAAATTTGCAACAATACCTCTAAAACATATCTCAGCTGCTGCAGAACCTCAAAATACACACTTCATCCACTGCAAAACATCATAATACACAACGGCAGGAGATCATCATAATAAAGAGGTTGTTTACTTTCAGAAAATGAATGTCACGAGCTGCAGATCATCATAAAGAAACAAACCACGCACGCTCTAGTCACCTTCCCCAGGGTCCACCGGTTTGTCCCGCCCATGCACCCAGTGTCTGACACAGAACGTCAGCACCACAGCTAAAAGTGCAGTAGCCTATCAGGGAGCTCACTGATTTGTTGCCTCGATATTAACGAGACATCAGTGCCGCAGCCAATATCAGACACCGGGAGCAGTGTCAGGATGAACTGGTGGACCTTGGGAAGGAGAGTGTGGTGCAGCCTTTTTTTTTTTTTTAATAATCTAAAGCTGGGCCACACATTTACTGAAAGGCAACAACCTCTTTAAGGGTGGGAGTGGCATATACTTTTATTGCAAGGGGTTTATAGGATTATGCTTCAAGGAGGCAACATTTGTCACAATGGGCGATTGTGAGTATACTCCTATCTATGTAATTTGTACACGCAAATACCCCTTGCAGGAAAATGTTGCCCCCAAGGTTCAGTAATGGAATCATAGACACGGTAGTAACAACAGTACATATATACATATGTGTCACGGGCTCCTTCTCCGGTATCCCACAATCAACAAAGTGAGACATGATTGAAAAGCCTAAGAACCGTTATTGTTCGAAAAACATAAAAAAACAATAATACTCAGAATACTGTATATCCAGGTAATCCAGGTGACACGCCCATGCCTCTCTGGAGAGCTCACCTCAGCTTCAGCGTCCCACACAGACTAAACACTGCCTCTCACAGAAAGATTCAAATCTTGCTCCCCCAACCACCTCCCAATCCAAACCAGGTTTATTGACAAACTTACTGGGGGTAGTACAAACACTTACAGGCAGGAATTCAATTGTTCGACTCTCTGGATTGTAGTAAGTACACAGGAAGTGGGGGAGGGGTTTACTCATAGGAACAACACAGCTTCCCCTATCACCTTCCCCTCTCCTTCCAAAAGCTGCTGCTCCCCCATAACAGAAGATCAGCTCTACTCCTGTCTTCTGTCAAAGTCACACCTCAACACCAGCGGCGAAGACCCGCTCCCATCCCACCTTATTCCCAGCTTCACCTCAGTCTTCATCCCAACCCTAACCCATCTCTTCAATTTATCATTTACTACTGGCGTCTTCCCCCCATCCTTCAAACACGCCTTGATCACACCCATCCTCAAAAAAACCCTCCCTCGACCCAGCATCTGTTTCTAACTATCGCCCCATATCTCTTCTCCCCTTCGCCTCAAAACTACTTGAACAACAATTCCATTCAGAACTGTCCTCCCACCTCTCCTCCTGCTCCCTCTTCGACTGCCTACATTCCGGTTTCTGACCCCACCACTCCACCGAAACAGCCTCAACCAAAGTCACCAACAATCTACAGACCGCCAAGAGCAAGCTACTCCGTCCTCCTCCTCCTGACGCCTTCAACACTGTTGACCATTCCCTACTACTTCAGATCCTGGAATCTCTTGGCATCACTGACCTAGCTCTCTCCTGGATCTCCTCATACCTAATGGGCCGGACTTTCAGCGTCACCCACTCCCACACCTCCTCTTCTGTCTGTGTCCCCCAAGGCTCGGTTCTGGGACCTTTACTCTTTTCCATCTACACTCTCGGGCTAGGACAACTTATTGAGTTTCATGGCCTTCAGTACTATCTCTACGCCGACGACACCCAGATCTACCAGTCTGGGCCCGACATCACCTCCCTACTATCCAAAATTCCACAATGCCTGTCCGCCATCTCATCCTTCTCTGCTCGCTTCCTCAAGCTGAACATGGACAAAACTGAGTTCATCGTCTTCCCCCAAGTCGCTCTCCCCCACTACCCGACTTATCCATCCTTGTTAACGACTGTTCACTCTCCCCAGTCCCCCATGCCAAGTGCCTCGGATTAATCCTCGACTCTTCCCTCTCCTTCAAGCTTCACATCCAGGCCCTCGCCACCTCCAGCTCAAAAAATTTTTCTGGATTTGCACTTTCCTTGACCACGACACTGCTAAAATACTTGTTCATCCGTTCATCAACTCCTGCCTTGACTACTGCAAACTCCTTTTTATCGGCCTTCCCACTACTTCCCTTGCAGCTCTCCAATCTATCCTAAACTTTGCTGCCCGACTAATCCACTTGTCTCCCCGCTACTCCCCTGTCTCCCCCCTATGCCAAGCCCTTCACTGGTTCCCCACTTGTCATAGCTCCCGGTTTAAAACACTAACCATGGCATGGAAAGCCATCCACAACCTGTCCCTTACATACATCTCTGACATGGTCTCCTGATACCTACATTCATGCAACCTGCAATCCTCCCAAGAGTTCCCTCTCTACTCCCCTCATCTCCTCTCACGACCGCATACAAGATTTCTCCCGTGCATCTGCTATACTCTGGAACTCTCTCCGCCAACACATCAGACACTCGCCTACCCTGGGAAGCTTCAAAAGAAACCTGAAGACCCACCTCTTCCGTCAAGCCTACAACCTGCAATGAGACCTGGTTCACTGCACCATCTCACGATCTGCACTACCCCCTCTTACTGTATCTCGACCTATCCCTCTTAGACTGTGAGCCCTCGCGGACAGGGTTCTCTCCCCTCCTGCATCCGCACGACATGATTGTCCATATATATTGCACTTATCCTCGTCTGCCCTTTCCATATGCCCTTTCCATATAAAGTGCCATGGAATCTAATGGCACTATATAAATAAATAAATAAATAATAATAAATAATACCAACAACGCACTTTTAAAATCCAGTATAATGAGGAGGCGTGGCTTGCCTGCTGAAGATGGCAGTCGCATAGAGCAGGAGCTCTGCATCCTAGAAGCGGCTCTAAACCGCTTTCCTAAAGGTCCCCTCAGCTTCAAACCTCCTTCCAGCACCTCCGGGACCCCCGGTGAGTTGATGGGAAAGTCCAGACCTGCAGCATGGGAGCAGGCTAAACGGGTAACTGACTTCTTTGTTGGTGCCAGGCTGCCTGCTGATTCACTAAACATGGCTCCCCCATCCCCCCGCACAGCTGGTGCTGCAAGGAGGGAATCTCAGCCTCCTGTCAGCTCCCTCCTTCAGGAGCAAGCTGAAGCCCCCATTACCAAAGGTGTTAATAGAGATATGCTGGCCTCTCTCTGCAGTTCTCTCCAGGAAGATATGCGTAACATGCTGGCAGAAATTAAGTGTGATGTGGAGGAACTGGGGACCCGGACTGATCATCTGGAGAGCAAGTTAGCAGAGCTGATCACTTCACATAATGAACTCTGGGATGCACATGATTCCCTCCAACAAAGATGGGAACTGTTGCATCTGGATCACCGGTCCTCTCCGGATAAATCCAAGTCCTCATCCTGTCCTTCCAGCAGAAAACGCCTGGACCCTGAGTGGGAGACCGTCTGAGGAATCTACCGTATTACCTTTTGCTCTGTGGATGCTTCCTGTTGGTGTTCAGGACCTTGTTGTTTACCAGTTATTTCTGGTATCCTGGGTCCTTGGCCCCTATAAGTGACTTTTGTTCACTTCTATTTTTTCTTTTAGAAGTTTAAAGGTTGTCAGATGTTTCACCTGTTTTTTTCTCCCCTCCCTTTCCCCCTTTCCTCTTCTTCTTTTCCTATCCCCCTAAGGCTCTTCTCTGCAACCGCTAACATGTCTATATGACCTCTGTAATCTCATTTTCATAATGCTAATTGTACAGTTTTACTATGAGTGTATCATTGTGTTCTATTAATGTCAATGGTCTGAATTAACCTGCAAAGAGATCGCTGGTGTGGAGGCAATTATCTAGGGAATTTCATGATGTGGTTTTCCTTCAGGAGACCAATCTTCTTTCACAAGATAATGTTAGGATGCGCTCCTCTCTTTATCCCCACCAATTATTTGCGAACAATACTTCTAAAAAAGCGGGAGTAGCCATTTTTGTTTCTAAAAGGGTGCCTTTCATTTGAAGTAATCAGTACAGGATGCACAGGGCAGATATCTCATTATTACGTGCTTATTAAATAACTAGCTGTTAGCCCGATGCAAATGCATCGGATTCTAGAACGTGGCAATATTATTTGCATTAATAGTATTATTAATAGCAATAATAGTACTAATAATAGTATTGTTTTTAGTATTAATAGCATTATTACCATAAATAGCATTAATAATAGTGTTAATAGCATTATTATGAGGAGTAATACCATTATTAGCATTAATAAAATTATTAATAGCATTAATAGAATTAAAAATAGCATTATTAATAGGATTAATAGCATGATTATTAGCCTTAATAGCATTAATAGCATTAATATTAGCATGAATAGCATTAATAGCATTATTAATAACATTAATAGCATTATTAATAGCATTAATAGCCTAAATAATAGAATAGCATAAATAATCGCATTAATAGCATGAGTATTAGCATAAAGAGCATTAATAGCAATATAATTAGCATTAATAGAATTTTGAATAACATAAATAGCATGATTATTAGCCTTAATAGCATTATTAATAGCGTTAATATGATTATTAATAGCATTATTTGCATTATTAGCATTATTAGCATAATTATTAGCATTAATAGCATTATTATTAGCAGTAATAGCATTATTAGCAGTAATAGCATTATTAATAGCATTAATAATACAATTAATAGCATTAATATTATCATTAATAGCATTAATAGTATTATTAATAGCATGAATAGCATTAATAGTATTATTAATAGCATGAATAGCATTATTAATAGCATTAATACCATTATTAATAGCATTAATAGCATAAATAATAGAATTAATAGCATAAATAATCGCATTAATAGCATCACTATGAGCATAAAGAGCATTAATAGCAATATTATTAGCATTAATAGCATTTTAATATCATAAATATCATGATTATTAGCCTTAATAGCATTATCAATAGCGTTAATATGATTATTATTAGCATTATTAGCATAATTATTAGCATTAATAGCATAATTATTAGCATAAATAGCATTATTATTAGCAGTAATAGCATTATTATTAGCATTAATAGCATTATTAATAGCATTAATAGCATTAATAATACAATTAATAGCATTAATATTAGCATTAATAGCATTAATAGTATTATTAATAGCATGAATAGCATTATTAATAGCATTAATAGCTCAATATATTAATAGCATTAATCATAGAATTAATAGCATAAATAATCGTATTAATAGCATTACTATGAGCATAAAGAGCATTAATAGCAATATTATTAGCATTAATAGCATTTTGAATATCATAAATAGCATGATTATTAGCCTTAATACATTATTAATAGCGTTAATATGATTATTATTAGCATTAGTAGCATTAATATTAGCATTAATAGCATAATTATTAGCATAAATAGCATTATTATTAGCATTAATAGCATTAATTATTAGGAGTAATAGCATATTATAGCATTATAGCATTATTGCAATATTATTTGCATTATAGCATTATTATTACCATTAATAGCATAAATATTAGCATTAATAGCATAAATATTAGCATTAATAGCATATTTAGAAATAATAGCATAAATATTAGCATTAATAGCATAATTATTAACATTAATAGCATTAATAGCAATATTATTTGCATTAATAGCATTATTATTACCATTAATAGCATAATTATTAACATTAATAGCAGTAATAATAGCATTAATAGCAATATTATTTGCATTAATAGCATTATTATTACCATTAATAGCATAAATATTAGCATTAATAGCATAAATATTAGCATTAATAGCATAATTATTAGAAATAACAGCATAAATATTAGCATTAATAGCATAATTATTAACATTAATAGCATTAATAGCAATATTATTTGCATTAATAGCATTATTATTACCATTAATAGCATAATTATTAGCATTAATAGCATAATTAACATTAATAGCATAATTATTAGCATTAATAGCATTAATAGCATATTTATTTGCATTAATACCATTATGATTACCATTAATAGCATAATTATTAGCATTAATAGCATAAATATTAGCATTAATAGCATAATTATTAGCATTAATAGTATAAATATTAGCATTAATAGCATAATTATTAGCATTAATAGCATAAATATTAGCATTAATAGCAATATTATTTGCATTAATAGCATTATTATTACCATTAATAGCATAATTATTAGCATGAATAGCATAATTATTAATATTAATAGCATTAATAATAGCATTAATAGCAATATTATTTGCATTAATAGCATTCTTATTACCATTAATAGCCTAATTATTAGCATTAATAGCATAATAATTACCATTAATAGCATTAATAGCATTAATAGCAATATTATTTGCATTAATAGCATTATTATTACCATTAATACCATAATTATTAGCATTAATAGCATAATTATTAGCATTAATAACATAAATATTAGCATTAATAGCATAATTATTAGCATTAATAGCATTATTATTAGCAGTAATAGCATTATTAATAGCATTAATAAAATTAATAATACAATTAATAGCATTTTTTTTTTTTTTATTATTATTTTTTATTTAATTATTTATTATTTTTTTATTTATTTTTTTTATTATTTTTTAATTATTTTTTAATTATTTTTTTTATTATTAAATTTATTATTTATTTAAAGTGAGCCTGAGGCAGAGACCCAGTTCTCTTTCAGGTCCGCTGAAAGGGCTGATATTATTAGCATATATTTATTTTTTTTATTATTATTTATTTAATTATTAATTATTTTTTATTTATTTTTTTATTATTTTTTTATTATTTTTTAATTATTTTTTTTTATTATTAAATTTATTATTTATTTAAAAAGTGAGCCTGAGGCAGAGACCCAGTTCTCTTTCAGGTCCGCTGAAAGGGCTGATATAATTAGCATATATTTATTTTTTTTATTATTATTTTAATTTAATTATTAATTATTTTTTATTTATTTTTTATTATTTTCTTATTATTTTTTAATTATTTTTTTTATTATTAAATTTATTATTTATTTAAAGTGAGCCTGAGGCAGAGACCCAGTTCTCTTTCAGGTCCGCTGAAAGGGCTGATATTATTAGCATATATTTATTTTTTTTATTATTATTTTTATTTAATTATTAATTATTTTTTATTTATTTTTCTATTATTTTTTTATTATTTTTTAATTATTTTTTTTATTATTAAATTTATTATTTATTTAAAAAGTGAGCCTGAGGCAGAGACACAGTTCTCCTTCAGGTCCGCTGAAAGGGCTCATATTATTAACATTTAATTTTTTTTTTTATTATTATTTTTAAATTAATTATTTATTATTTTTTATTTATTTTTTTATTATTTTTTAATTATTTTTTTATTATTAAATTTATTTGTTGACATACATTAGCGGTGTGTCGGCGAATTAACGGCCGGGCCCCTGGTTCTATTTGTCGGCCCCAAAATCGCGGACACACCGCTAATGTATGTCTATGGGCAGTGAGGTCGAATTCTGATTGGTCGGCGTCAGCAGAGAGCGACCAATCAGAAATCGGCTGACTGCCCATAGACATGCATTAGCGGTGTGTCCGCGATTTTAGGGCCGACAAATAGAACCAGGTGGGCGGCCATAAAATCGGCGACACACCGCTAATGTATTTCAATGGGATATGAGGTGCTCTTCTGATTGGCTGAGGGCAGTAGACAGCGACCAATCAGAAGAGCGGCTCACATCTCATACAGATAGAATGGTGGATTTGTCGTCCATTCTATCTGAATGAGAAGTGAAGAGGACGTCGGAGATGGAAGTTGGCGGAAAGAAGACAGAAGACCCCGGGGGCCGGACGAAGAGCCGGAGATGGCGGAAAGAAGAGAGAAGAGCGGCTGGGCCGGAGGAAGAGGACGGCTGGCCGGACGAAGGACTTGTGGATCGGACGGACGATCAGATGACTAAGAAGGCATGTAAGTGATCGACGGGGGCGTTAGGTTAGGGGACGGCGGGGGCTTCGGGTGTAGGGCGTTAGGTGTTAGCGGCGTGAGCTTAGGAGGCGGCGGGGCTTAGGGGATAGGGGCTTAGGTGCGGTGGGGCTTAGGGGGTAGGGGGGGGTAGGGGTTTAGGTGCGGCTTCGGGGGTAGGGGGTTAGGTGCGACTTAGGGGGTAGGGGCTTGCGGCAGAGGGTAGTGGCTGCGGCGGGGTAGTGGCTTAGGTGCGGCGTCGGGGGTAGTGGGTTAGGTGCGGCTTCGGGGGTAGGGGGTTAGGTGCGGCAGAGGGTAGTGGCTGCGGCGGGGTAGTGGCTTAGGGCGGCAGGGGGTAGGGGCTTCGGCGGCGGGGTAGTGGCTTAGGGGTTAGGTGCGGCAGAGGGTAGTGGCTGCGCGGGGGTAGTGGCTTAGGGCGGCAGGGGGTAGGGGCTTGCGGCAGAGGGTAGTGGCTGCGGCGGGGGTAGTGGCTTAGGGCGGCAGGGGGTGGGGGCTTCGGCGGCGGGGTAGTGGCTTAGGGGTTAGGTGCGGCAGAGGGTAGTGGCTGCGGCGGGGTAGTGGCTTAGGGCGGCAGGGGGTAGGGGCTTCGGCGGCGGGGTAGTGGCTTAGGGGTTAGGTGCGGCAGAGGGTAGTGGGTTAGGGCGGCAGGGGGTAGGGGCTTGCGGCAGAGGGTAGTGGCTGCGGCGGGGTAGTGGCTTAGGGCGGCAGGGGGTAGGGGCTTCGGCGGCGGGGTAGTGGCTTAGGGGTTAGGTGCGGCAGAGGGTAGTGGCTGCGGCGGGGTAGTGGCTTAGGGCGGCAGGGGGTAGGGGCTTGCGGCAGAGGGTAGTGGCTGCGGCGGGGTAGTGGCTTAGGGCGGCAGGGGGTAGGGGCTTCGGCGGCGGGGGTAGTGGCTTAGGGGTTAGGTGTGGCAGAGGGTAGTGGCTGCGGCGGGGTAGTGGCTTAGGGCGGCAGGGGTAGGGGCTTGCGGCAGAGGGTAGTGGCTGCGGCGGGGTAGTGGCTTAGGGCGGCAGGGGCTTCGGCGGCGGGGTAGTGGCTTAGGGGTTAGGTGCGGCAGAGGGTAGTGGCTGCGGCGGGGTAGAGGCTTAGGGCGGCAGGGGGTAGGGGCTTGCGGCAGAGGGTAGTGGCTGCGGCGGGGTAGTGGCTTAGGGCAGCAGGGGGTAGGGCTTCGGCAGCGGGGTAGTGGCTTAGGGGTTAGGTGCGGGTAGTGGCTGCGGCGGGGTAGTGGCTTAGGGCGGCAGGGGGTAGGGGCTTGCGGCAGAGGGTAGTGGCTGCGGCGGGGTAGTGGCTTAGGGCGGCAGGGGGTAGGGGCTTCGGATGCGGGGTAGTGGCTTAGGGCGGCAGGGGGTAGGGGCTTCGGCGGGACTTAGGGGGTAGGGGGTAGTGGCTTAGGGCGGCAGGGGGTAGGGGCTTCGGCGGGACTTAGGGGGTAGGGGGTAGTGGCTTAGGGCGGCAGGGGGTAGGGGCTTCGGCGGGACTTAGGGGGTAGGGGGTAGTGGCTTAGGGCGGCAGGGGGTAGGGGTGTTTTAGAGCATGGCGCTGTAGTGTACAGCGCGATGGTATACTACAGTCCCATGGGCATACGCGTGTCGGCCCTTAAGTGCCAGCGGACATTGCGAGTCGTTGGCGCTTAGGTTTAGGGGCGGACAGGCGTATGGGCATGGGACTGTAGTATACTATAGCGGTGTACACTACAGTCCCATGGGCTTCTGTGGCTTGGTTAGCGGTGGGTGCCAGCGACTCGCAATGCCCGCTTCGCGGGCATTGCTTCGCGAGACTGCAACGACTCGCAATGCCCGCTATGCAGGCATTGCTTCGGGAGTCGCCGTGGCCGCTACGCGGCCACGGACAGAGTCCAATGGGAACAGCCTGGACTCGCTAACCAAGCCACTGGAAGTTGCGCCGCTCCGACGGAAGTCAGTTACGGCAATTATATAATAGATGTTCCTTATACCCTGGCCTCTGTCTACTCCCCCAATACTGGCCAGTCATCTTTCTTGAAAAGGTTCTTTCAGGTTCTATCCCCTCTTAAAGTAGGTTGCTCAATAGTAGCCGGTGATTTTAATGCTCCCATTTCTAAGCAATTGGATTGCTCGGTCCCATCTCGTTCTAGGGGGGAAATAGGTACCTTGGTGTCATCTTATAACTGGCATAATGTTTGGAGATATTTTCATTGTGAAGAGCGTGATTTTATCTTTATGGCCCGAGACACCACACATATAGCAGAATTGATTTTTTTTCTAGTTGATGATGTGGCTTTGCCACACTGTGTCTCAGCGGACATCGGCAATATTTTGTGGTCAGATCACGCTCCAATAACATTGAATGTCTCGGATCTGTCAATCTCTGCCCTACGGCAAAGTGGCGTCTTAATGAATATTTGCTCACTATACCTTCTAATGCCAAGTTTCTTGAAGGGGTAATTGGAGAATTTTTCTCGTCAAATGATACTGGGGACGTCCCAGATGACTCACTCTGGTTTGCCCACAAGGCGGTTGTTAGAGGAGCTTTAATTAAAATGGCTGCTTCCAATAAAGAAAATATGAATCTGCCACCGCTCAGCTTTAGACTCCCTGAAACACTTAGAAACCCTGCATAAACACTCCCCTTCCCCGATTGTCATAAAAGAATTAGTGAAAACTCGTCTTCAAATTCGTCAATTAATGATGGTTAGAGCTGAAAAACATATTAGGAAATCTAAATTCTACAATATGGGAGACAAGGCAAGTTCTCTTTTGGCCAGAAGGATTAAAAAACAAGAACTCCGCTCTAAAATCCCGTTCCTCATTAAACCTGATATATCTCATGTTTACAACCCAATTAAAATCGCAGAGGAATTTGCTTCATATTACACATCCCTATATAATCTCAACAACGACCCCCATGTCCCTCAACCTTCTACTGAGTCTATTAATTTCTTTTTAAACAAAGCCAACCTCCCAAAAATTTCAAAATCCCAACTTTCATCTTTAAATACTTCCCTTACTGCATTGGAAATTTCACAACTAATTTGCTCTTCTAGGAAAAAAAATCGGCCCCTGGTCCAGACTGTTTTCCCTTTTCATATTACCTTCAGTTCCTTCCTTCGCTCTCCCCATATCTCCTTAGGTTGTTTAACAGGTGGCAGTCAGAGGGAGTAATTAAGCGTGAGGATCTGGAGGCCACAATTTCCACCCTCCCTAAACCAGGCAAGCCTCTAACCTCTCCTGGTGATTTTCGTCCGATTGCCCTCTTAAATTGTGACACAAAAATTTACGCTAAGATTTGGGCCAATAGACTTATGCCCATTCTCCCCCAGGTGATCCATTCTGACCAGGTGGGTTTCGTTCCAGGTCGTCAAACCAGGGATGGAATGAGGCAGCTCGTTGATCTTCTTGATGTGGTGGACAGGGGGCGTATCCCCAGTGTATTCCTGTCTCTTGACTCAGAAAAAGCGTTTGACAGAGTACACCTGGGATTCATTGATGCTTTCCTGCAGAGGTTGGTTTTTCAGGAGGGGTAGCAAGGGCACTTTACTCTAATCCTTGTGCGTCGGTTCATGCCTCTGGATTTTGCTCATTCAAATTTACAATTTCAAATGGCACCCGACAAGGTTGACCCCTCTCCCCTCTAATATTTACGCTGATCATGGAGCCTCTTGCAGCCATCGTCAGCCTGGACCCTCGTATTACAGGTATCCCTGTAGGAGACGTAGAACACAAAATTGGCTTATACGCTGATGATGTGGTCCTGACCTGTGTTGATCCGGTTGGTTTGTTGGATGCAACCGCCTCAGTTTTAAGGGAATTCTCTTTGGCCCCCTTCTATAAACTGAATTTGACTAAATCTACGATTTTCCCCTCATTTCTTACTAATTCCATCCAAATTCAAACTAATTTCCCTTTCATTTGGTCTCCAGAAGGTTTCATGTACCTGGGTTTCAAAATAATAAAACTTAAAAACATTGTCAGATCTAATTGTGAGTCTGTCCTGTCTGACATCAAGTCTGACCTGTCGGGATTCTCCTGTTATCTGTTATTCTGTTATCCTGGATGGCAAGAATTCAGACGGTCAAAATGATGATTCTCCCCAAACTTTTATATTTGTTTCGATACCTACCCCTAACGATCCCATCTAAATACATTTCGGTCTTCCAGACTTATATTGACAAATTCATTTGGAGTAATAAACTCCATAGGGTCTCCCGCCTGATTATGTCATCCCCATATTCCGGAGGGGGTTTGGGAATTCCATTGATTCAAGCATACTATCATGCAGCATTGTTGGAACCTGCTAAGTTGTGGTGGGATGGTGACTCATCCCTGATCTGGTATCAGAACGAATCTACATTTGCTCCACGTGGCTCTTTGAGACTCCCGCTGGAGTTGTCTGTTACGTCGAGCCTCCTGCCCATCGGTTCTTCTCTCAATGCGTGCTTTAACGAGTCTCTGGTTCTCCTGTACTCCCTCCCATTTAGCCAGCCGATTCAGACACATTTCTTTACAGGCCATTGAATGCTGTGTGGAGGGTCTTTATCTCTCTCTATATGGCTCGCTGGGGGGAAGTCGTCTTACTATCAGATCTCTATGAGGACGGTGTTCTCCGCACTTTCACGACTCTATCCACTATATTTGGTCTCCCGAGTAAAGTTTTCTACCAGTACCTTCAACTTCGACACTGTTTTTGGTATTATACCCCTACACATATATCACGCTTATTTACAGGCACCTCTTCAGATTGTTGGAGGGGGTGTGGTTTGGAGGGTAACTCGGCCCGTGTATGGTGGGAATGTCCGAAGATCAGCCCCTTTTGGTCTTGGGTGGAATCAATTCAAACAGTAACAGGAATTCCCATCCAATTATCCGGCCAGTTGGCTGTCTTAAGTATTTTTCTTTCGGATATTCCCTCCCCCATCAGGCCAATTGTGTTTAATATATTATTTGCAGCCTGACAATGCATTAGTAAACATTGGAAATCATCTGTTTCTCCATCTAAAGATGAACTGATTGCCCGTTTGAATCTAATGTTTCAATACGAAACTACCTTTGCGGGATCATGTTCCAGAAGAAATAAGAGACTCGCATGGTGGGACCCTTGGTCTCCGTCCACTTATTTTATGACTGTATAATCTGTGTCTATTTCATGCATTTTTTTCTTGGTCACTTCATTATCACTTTTCATGATTGGTGCATGTAATCCCAAACGCCTTTATTCCTTTGCTTTTCCCTCCCCTTTTTCCTTTCGTTACCCCTCTGCTAATTTTTGAATAGCCCTTATTGATATTACTAATAAAAATCTAACTGGTTTAAAAAAAAAAAAAATCCAGATTAATATAGCCCACCATAACCACCATCACAACCTCACACCATGACAACCTCTCCCCCCTTTCAATAAGTGAGCATGCCATGAGGTCTACACAGACCTTTGGCCATCTCACTTTAGTCCACATAACTGTTAATAAGTCCTTGCACAAAGGGCAGGGTAGGTCGGCCTCAAAGTCTATTCTTGTCGAGTGTCGGCTCCCACAAAATGGCACTGCAACTCAGCCAAGGTCATTTCCCAGTAGGATATCCGCGGGAAGTCGTTCCATAACTCCAATGCAGCACAGTTTTTCCCCATAACCATAATTTAAACTTACCCAAGCTCGCTGTATATATTTGTGAGTACCCCCACCAGGGCAATGGGGAGTCCGGGACCTGGATGAATTGCCTCTGGTCTAACCACATGGGGTCAGTCTCTAAATCCAACACTTTGAATCCATCAATTGAGACATCCTGCAGGTGACCTTGACACTGCTCTTGGTAGCTTGGGGACAAAGGCCGTAGGCCTGAGGTCAGCGGTCCACTCTGGTCGGGGTGGTGGTAACTCCTCAGATGGGATGCAGTGCTCATGCTGCACCGAAAGAAGTGGTGGTGTGCTTGGCTCCCTTCGAGTCCTTGGGGTACAACTAGATTGCAGGTTGCCCACAGTCATAACATTTCCTCTCAGAGACTCCCCAAGGTTGTGGTTGTAAATGTTGGGGCTTGGGATTGTAAGGTGTGGTCATCGACCTGCAGCTGGGTGACAGGGCAGATAAAACTGGAGAAAGCCGGGGTGCGGGGACAGTCTGTGGTTTATAGCACACAAGATTCACCAGATGAGGTGGGTGTACATAGGGCTCGCACCAAGTCCTTGAGGGACATCTAGCTTGCAGGTGCGCAGGTTTCCAGCACCCATAACATCTCTCTGTAAATCCCCCTGGTCGTGGTCGGAACAGTTGGGGCCCAGGATTTTGAGGTGGGGTTGTGATCGACCGGAAGGGGCTGGGGTGCAGGGGCAGGCTGTGATTTATCATCCAGTAGCCTCCTCCACTGCGGTCAGATAGTAAGGGCCTCATCGCCCAGGGTAGCAGTTCTAACCAATGTGGGCGGCATGCGTTCCCGGACCCATTCTCGTATTTCTGAGGGGCACTTCGAAAGAAATTGTTCTAAAAGAAATACCTGTACAACATCTTCCACAGTGAAGGCGTTTTCTGTTTCCAGCAATCTTCGACATGCCTTACACATCTTCTGGGCATACATCCTAAAAGATTCCCCCGTAGTGCATGGGAGGTCTCGGAACTGGGCCCTATACGAGTCAGGGGTGATAGTGTGCTAATTCAAGATAGTCCATTTTACAAAGTTATAATCCTTGTTCCGCTGTTCGATAAGCCTCTGCTATGCTTCCGTTCAGGAGTCCCACTAATAATTGCATCTAGCTAGAGTGGGGCACCTCCATCATGTCACACTGCTGCTAAAAGTCCTTAAAGAACCCCTCCACATCTCCAGAAGTCTCATCAAATGGTTTGAAGTCTGTCCAGGAGATCCGTGCAGGCTCCCGGGTTGTTGGGTTTACACTCCAAATCGCATTACTCCTTCTTTCGAGCTCCATAACTTCTCGTCTTCGCTGTGCTCGGTGAACAGCCTCTTCTTTGTACTCCCGAGAGACGCATGGGCCAAGAGCCACCATCTCTTCTTCGTACCACATCAATCACTTCCTTTTTGGGGTGCAGGTCCCAGTCTCCAGCGCTTGTCCGTTAGACATCTGGGAGGATTTGGATGGGCTAGCACCCACCAGTAGATCAATTATAGCCTGTTTAGTCAGTCCTTGGTAGTTCAGGCCCAGGTCTCTAGCTCTCTCCTGTAGACTGGATACAGTCCAGTGTCTCTATTCACTCTGTGGATGGTTGTCCATTTGGCTGCGCTCTGTTGATCCCACCGCTTGCCACCAGTTGTCACGGGGTCCTTCTCCGGTATCCCACAATCAAAAAAGCAAGAGATATGTGAACAGAGCAAGAAACTTTATTGCTCGAAAAGCATAAAAATCCATAAAAAACAATCCATCAGAATGCTGTATATCCAGGTAATCCAGGCGACTCTCCCATGCCTCTCTGGAGACCTCACTTCGGTTTCAGCGTCCCACACAGACTGAACACACTGCCTGTCATAGAAAGACTCAAATCTTGCTCCCTCTCCTCCTCCAACCACCTCCCAATCCAAACCAGTTTTACTGACATACTCGATGGGGGAAGGAAGTACAAACACTTACAGGCAGGAATTCAATTGTTGGACCCTCTGGATTGTAATAAGTACACAGGAAGTGGGGGAGGGGAGGAAACAGTATAAGAACAGCAAAGCACTTGTAAAATCCAGTATAATATAACCGACCATCACAACCTAACAGCATCACAATATATTTTATTTAAAAAGAAAAATACCCCTCCTTTGAAGTGTTATCAAGCAGCCTGACCTCACACTGTACCTGGTACTTACTCTGAAATATCCTGGGTACTGCTCCTGAGTTTGGTCATTTCTTACTAGCACAGCGTCCGTGGAGACTGTTACATTCAGCAGCATCTTCAGCAAGTAAGCTAGGTGAGCAGTGTGAGTTTTTTCGCCTACCATGCAGCTCTCTGCAACTTGCTAGAATCAGAAGCGGGTTTAGAAAATTGAGCACACTGATTGGAGCAAGGGCAGCAGCAAGGGCAACTCACTAGTCTGCGCTCCAATCAGAGTTTATTGTTGGCATCGGCTTCCAGCAAAGGCGTAGCTAAGAGTTCAGCTCTAGGGAGGGGGCCAAATCTCTGAGTGGGCCCCTAACCCGGTAACCTCAGCAGATGATTGTCTTGTTGAGGTTGAAGTGAAGTGATATAGTGCCCAATTTAATAATAAGGGAGTAAGAAATATGCTGGGCACACATTGCATGACACTTGTGTGAATGGCGCCTTATGGGAACATCATTCAGTGTGCATAAAAATCAGTAATCACCCCCTCCAAGAGAAAGAGGTTGAGTGTCATTGGAGCACTAGTATTTTGCACCTGTTTTGCCTTTTCCTATATAAGGAAGGCCTACTGCATTCTGCTGAGTGCATTTGGTCAGACCATGTAACTGCTGATTGTGAGTTTTTTAACTTGTGCTCCCTTTTTTGCTATATATTAATAAAAAAAAAATCTACACAAAGGCCAACACTGATATTACCACCATATGGTGACCAAAGAACAGATCCTCAGAAAAAATTTAGTCTGAATTTCAAATCTTGAAATGTATTGACTCTGCTGGGACGCTCAAAGCCACTGCATTTCACTGCAAAAAGAGATCTGCAAAAAATGTAGCAAAAACGCTGTGTGTGAATGTAGCCCTATGGTGTTGTTCACTTTTCCCATGTTTACCATTGGGCCCAGACCAACACGACATCTCTAGTCACGACTTGTCTGCAGGGATTACAACAAAGACACTTCTGACTTCTCACATTTCCAGCCTCGCCCTCATCTATTCCCAACCGGCACAAACCTCTCATCCTATGGATAACTCAAAGAATACTGAGCCGATGCTGACGTATGTTTCCCTAAACTGTGCCTGTTGTATTGTACTGTGTGCCGTTTAGATGGTAAAACAAACCTCTAGAAGTATACTGAGCTGTAGGCTTATTTTCTGCTAAGAAAAAAAAATATCTTTAAATCTTCTTTCTTAGCGAGTGTGACACGAGCTGAGTGTGATCGGGAGCGCAAGTGCGAACGGAAGTGCGTGACTTGTGATTCAGTGAGGTGGTATTTGAGAATCCTGCAACAAATACCTGTGTGAATTGCTGACTGCTTTTTTTTACCTTTTTAATTTTATTGGGCTTTCTTTTCTCTCTACAAGTTTATAGTCTGTTATTTTACTACCTGTAAGTTAAAGGGTTAACTACTTTGCACTTAAAACCTGTGGTGTAGCTATACTTATAAGGGGTTAATTAAGGGTGGGGGTGCATAATTAAGGGTTTATAAGTAGCAGCTTGTTGGGGCTTCAGTCCTTTGGAAGTATACTGAGCTGTAGGCTTATTTTCTGCTAAGGGAAAAAAAAAAATCTTTAAATCTTCTTTCTTTCTTAGGGTAGATTCACATTTGCGTTCGCCTCCGCTGCGTTCTGCGGAGTGGAACCACAATGTGAGCGCAGCCACCGCAAGCCTCTATGTTTATAATAGGGATGCACGGTGCTGCGCTTAACTGTGCATGACCGTGTGCTCCCATTATAAACATAGGGGCTTGCGGTGGCTGCGCTCACATTGCGGTTCCCCTCCGCAGAACGCTGCGGAGGGGAACGCAAATGTGAAACCAGCCTTAGCGAATGTGACGAGCTGAGAGTGATCAGGAGCGCAAGTGCGGACGGAAGTAAGTGTGTGACTTGTGATTCAGTGACTTTAGATTCAGGGAGTTTGGAAGAGAGGACTTACTGAATTGCTGGTTGTATTTTATTAATACTTTGCATTTCTTTTTACTTATCATTTCTGTCTGGTGCAATCCCCATTAGGAAATGAGCTCCATAATTGACAATGCCATCCACTGTACATCTTGCCACATGTATGCAATCCTTCAACAGCCGGTCGAGGTGCATACTGCTGTGTGAGATGTGAGTATGTTGTGCATTTGGAAGCCCAGATACTGAATCTAAATGAACAACAGGCAACGCTGAGATACATAGACAATATGGAAAGGAGTCTGCTTTTCACTAAACAGCTGCTCAATGGGATAAATATGGGGAAGGATGGCAGCATGGAGCTGCAGGACAGTGAGGTAGCTAGCTGGGTGACAGTTAGAAGGCGGGGTAGAGGAAGAGTGCCAGGGAGGCTAGCCTTGATCTGGCACACCCCAATAAATTTGCTAAGTTGGCAGATGAGGGGGGGTGTGAGTTCAGGTATAGCACTGCTGCAGCAGGGCATGTCCTCTGAAAGTCGGAGGAGTGTCAGCTCCAGTAAGGGGGAAAATAGGAGAGCAGGGCAGGCCAGGCGGGTGCTGGTAGTGGGGGACTCAATTATTAGGGGAACGGATAGGGCAATCTGTCACAAAGACAGGGATCGTCGAACAGTGTGCTGCCTACCTGGCGCTCAAATACAGCACATCGCTGATCGGGTTGAAAGATTACTGGGAGGGGCTGGTGAGCACCCAGCGGTTATGGTGCACATTGGCACAAATGGCAAAGTTAGAGGTAGGTGGAAGGTCCTTAAAGATGATTTCAGGGAATTAGGCTGCAAGCTTAAGGCAAGGACCTCCAAGGTAGTATTCTCTGAAATACTGCCTGTACCACGTGCCACACCAGAGAGGCAACGGGAGATTAGGGAGATAAATAAGTGGCTCAGGAATTGGTGTAGGAAGGAGGGGTTTGGGTTCCTGGAGAACTGGGTCGACTTCTCTGTTGGCTACAGGTTCTATGCTAGGGACGGGCTGCACCTCAATGGGGAGGATGCAGCTGTGCTTGGGGAGAAAATGGCTAGAAGGTTGGAGGAGTGTTTAATCTAGGGATTGGAGGGAGGGTATGCATTGTACAGGAGGGGAAGATAGCGTAAATAGTAACCTGGGCACAAGTAATAAAATTGGGGGTGGCATGGGGGGCGGGGTTAGAACAGTCAATATAGTAGGAAGGAATAGAGGTAAAGAGATGCATAAAGTGTATGTACACTAATGCCAGAAGCCTCACCAACAAAATGGAGGCATTAGAATTGATTTTGTTGGAAAATAATTATGACATAGTGGGGATATCGGAGACATGGCTGGAAGAGAGCCATGACTGGGCTGTTAATTTACAGGGCTATATTCTGTTCAGAAATGACCGTACAAATAAGCGAGGGGGAGGTGTCTGTTTATACGTAAAATCATCCTTAAAACCCATCCTGCGTGATAATATAGGTGAATCTAATGGAAATGTAGAGTCCCTGTGGCTGGAGATAAAGGGAGGGGGAAAAAATAATAAATTACTGATAGGGGTCTGTTATATGTCTCCAACAATAATGGAAGTGGAGGAGAATATCCTCATAAAGCAAATAGATGAAGCAGCGACTCAGGGAGAAGTGATTATTATGGGGGACTTCAACTACCCTGAAATTCATTGGGGAACAGAAACCTGCAGTTCCAGCAAAGGTAATAGGTTTTTGACAACTGTGAGAGACAATTATCTTTCACAACTGGTTCAGGACCCAACAAGAAGGGGGGCACTGCTAGACCTAATATTAACCAACAGGCCGGACCGCATATCAAATATACGGGTTGGAGGTCACTTGGGTAATAGTGATCATAAAATAATGAGTTTTCTTGTAGTTTTCTGAATGTGTAGTAGAGGGGCCACAAGAACACTAAATTTCAGGAAGGCAAATTTCCAACAGTTGAGAGATGATCTTAGTGCAACAAACTGGGACAATGTCCTGAAAGATAAAAGTACACAAAGCAAATGGGAGACGTTTATTAGCATCCTGAATAGGGCCTGTGCACAATATATACCCTATGGGAATAAGCATGCTAGAAATAGGAGGAAACCCCTATGGCTAAATAAAGTGGTAAGAGGTGCAATAAGTGACTAAAAGAAAGCATTTAGGGAATTAAAGCAAGTAGGTAGCTAGTGATGAAGCGTTATATGAATACAGAAAATTAAATAACATTTGTAAAAAGCAAATTAAGGCAGCAAAGATTGAGACAGAGAGACTCATTGCCAGAGAAAGTAAAAATAATCCCAAAATATTTTTTAACTACATAAATAGTAAGAAACTAAAAAATGATTGTGTTGGCCCCTTTAAAAATAATCTGGATAAAATGGTGGATGAGGATGAGGAAAAAGCCAATATGCTAAATGACTTTTTTCAACAGTATTTACACAAGAAAATCCCATGACAGACAATATGATCAGTGATAACAAAAACTCTCAATTAAATGTCACCTGCTTAACCAAGCAGGAAGTACGGCATCGTCTAAAAATCACTAAAATTGACAAATCCCCGGGCCCGGATGGGATACACCCCAGAGTGCTGCAGGAATTAAGTACTGTCATAGATAGACCATTATTTTTAATATTTAAAGATTCCATAATAACAGGGTCTGTACCACAAAACTGGCGTATAGCAAATGTGGTGCCAATATTCAAAAAGGGGACAAAAACTGAACTTGGAAATTATAGGCCAGTAAGCTTAACCTCTACTGTCGGTAAAATCCTAGAGGGTTTTTTAAGAGATGCTATACTGTAGTATCTGAAGAAAAAAAACCTCATGACCCAATATCAACATGGGTTTACGAGGGACCGTTCCTGTCAAACTAATCTGATAAGCTTCTATGAAGAAGTAAGTTCTGGACTGGACCAAAGAAATGCAGTGGACGTGGTTTATATGGACTTTTCAAAAGCTTTTGCTACGGTGCCACACAAAAGGTTGATACATAAAATTAGAGCAATGGGGACAGGGGAAAATATGTGTAAGTGGGTTAAGAACTGGCTTAGTGATAGGAAACAAAGGGTGGTCATTAATGGAACACACTCAGAATGGGTCACAATTAACAGTGGGTACCACAGGGGTCAGTGTTGGGTCCGCTTCTTTTTAATATATTTATTAATGACCTTGTAGGGGACATACAGAGTAGAATCTCAATATTTGCAGATGACACTAAACTCTGCAGGGTAATCAATACAGAGGAGGACAATTTTATATTACAGGAGTTTTTATGTAAACTGGAAGCTTGGACTGATAAATGGCAAATGAGCTTTAGTGGGGATAAATGTCCAGTGTCAGGCAGCTGCTGCAAAGGCCAATAAAATAATGGGGTGCATTAAAAGAGGCATAGATGCTCATGAGGAGAACATAATTTTATCTCTATACAAGTCACTAGTGCGTCCACACTTAGAATCCTGTGTACAATTCTGGTCTCCGGTGTATAAGAAAGACATAGCTGAACTAGAACGGGTGCAGAGAAGAGCGACCAAAGTCATTAGAGGACTGAGGGGTCTGCAATACCAAGACAGGGTATTAAACTTGGGGTTATTAAGCTTGGAAAAATGAAGGCTTAGGGGTGATCTTATAATAATGTATAAATATATGAGGGGACAGTGCAAAGACCTTTTTAATGATCTCTTTACTCTTAGGCCTGAGACAGGGACAAGGGGGCATCCTCTACGGCTGGAGGAAAGAAGGTTTAATCATAATCACAGATGCAGATTCTTTACTGTAAGAGCAGTGAGATTCTGGAACTCTCTGCCACATGATGTTGTAATGAGTGAGTCACTACTAACATGTAAGAAGGGCCTAGATGACTTTCTTGAAAACTATAATATTACCAGTTATATATACTAGATTCTTTGATAGGGAGTTGATCTAGGGAACTAGTCTGATTGTCGTATCTGGAGTCAGGAGGGAATTTTTTTCCCCAATGTGGAATTTAGTGTTGCCACATGGGATTTTTTTGCCTTCCTCTGGATCAACATTTTAGGCTATGGGTTGAACTAGATGGATTATGTTACTATGTATATCCCCCCTCCACAGCCTCCACACTGTAGGAAACCATCGCCAGCAACCACATTGTATAATGACTCTCCCTCTGCAGCCCAACACTGAATAATGGAGAAAAAAAATGAAGTTTTTTTTTCAGCTCACCCTACTGTGGTTTCACTGTAGTGTTGATGGAACTGGTTTCTGGCCCATGAGAGAATGCCCTTGGGCGACAATGCTGATAGAAACAGTTGCAATACAGCGACAGCAGAAACAGGAATTGTTTAAAACATGGTTTTTATATTCTTTTTGATTAAAAGTCCAGCGTAGCATTAGTGAGCCCCAAAGCAGAACACAGGACCCAGTCCTATGCATTTCAGCTAGGAAGCTCAAGTCATGGATAAGGCTTCCTAAATGAAACATACCACTGGGTCCTGTGTTCTGCTTTGGGGCTGACTAATGCTGCACTAGACTTTTAATCAAAAATAATACTGTGTTTTAAACAATTCCTGTTTCCTGCTGTCGCTGGATTGCAACTATTTCTATCATGCAGTAGGCACACTGGCGTGAAAAAAAACTCATTGCACTCGGACCAGTGTTGCGTTATCAGGCAGGGCACACTGGTGCGAGTCCCACACACCTAACTTGCATTGCTAGTCAGAAGCGAGTGCAGTATATGGGGTAAGAAAATCTCGCACCCATACACAACACGGTGCGAGTTTGTAGCACCATGCTAGAATAGCTAAATCAGGTTTAATAGGCTCCCGCTGTTACTTCCGGGGCCGCCTATTAAGCTCATTACATATTCACTGCACTGTCAAACTAACAGCCAATCACAGGAGCTCACATTCTATGGGAGCCTCTGTGATGGGCTGTTGTAATAAGACTGGATTTTCTCAATCTGGACAGTGATTCTGCTTTGTTGCCATACACATTAGTGTATGGCAACCAACCTGGCGTTATAGAGTGTTAAATAAATAATTATTAAAAAAAAAAAAAAAAAACGCGTGTGGCTTCGCAGCATTTTTAAGTCTAGCCCGATGAAAGCAGGCAAACTGCGAGCTGCTACCCTCAGCTGCTTAATTTCCCCTTGCTAAAGAATAGCAGCCCGCAGCCGCCCCTGAAAATGGCGCATTAATAATAAGCGCCATTTCCAGGCTCTTCCAGCGGCCCTGGTGGCGGTGGCACGCTGGGTAATAAAGGGGTTAATACCAGCTTTGTTATACAAGCTGGTATTAAGGCCGAGATTCTTAATGTCAGGCCAAGTTTGACCCAGCCATTAAGAATCTCCAATAAAGGGTTAAAAAAAAAAAACACCACATAGAGAAAAATTCTTTATTAAAAATAAAGACACAGACACCATTAGGGACTCCATCTTTATTACCACCACATATCCCTCCAAAGATCCAGGTCTTCTCTCTTCTTTCTTCTGTCCTGTCTTTCTTCTTCTTCTTGAACTCATTCAGCCCTGCTACATTACACAGCAGGGGGCGGAAATGCGCTCCCCTGCTGTGTGATGAGTGAGTGAGGCTGTGGGCATTAAGCGGTGACGTCACCGCCGACTCCGTTGCTATAGTAACCAAACTATCGGTTACTATAGCAACGCTTAAGCATTGCCGACATTCATAAGCTGCTGGATTTAACTCCCTGCTTACCGATCACTGCAGCGCCGGTAAGCAGGGAGTTAACTCTGCTGTGACCGCGGCTGCAGTATGAGCGGCACATATACCAGCCGCAGTCACAGCAGAGTTAACTCCCTGCTTACCGGCGCTGCAGTGAACGGTAAGCAGGGAGTTAAATCCAGCAGCTTATGAATGAGTCGGCTCATTCATGAGCCGCTGTGCTGTCGGCAATGCTCAAGCGTTGCTATAGTAACCGATAGTTTGGTTACTATAGCAACGGAGTGGGCGGTGACATCACCGCTTAATGCCCACAGCCTCACTCACTCATCACACAGCAGGGGAGCGCATTTCCGCCCCCTGCTGTGTGATGTAGCAGAGCTGAATGAGTTCAAGAAGAAGAAGAAAGAGAGGACAGAAGAGAGAAGAAAGAAGAGAGAAGACCTGGAGGATATGTGGTGGTAATAAGACCTGGAGGGATATGTGGTGGTAAGAAAGATGAAGTCCCTAATGGTGTCTGTGTCTTTATTTTTAATAAAGAATTTTTCTCTGTGTGGTGTTTTTTTTTTAAAGGGATCCTGTCACCTCCAAAACGCCTCCTAAGCTATCAAAACATGTCCCTGCACCGTCCTATCACTAATCTCACACTTCTTTTGTCTCCTAAAAGCATCCTGTGAAAGTGGAGAAAAACGTTTTAATACTCATTCATTAGTGATTATAATTAGCAGGGGCCATATTCTTTAGTCATCAGGGGGTGATCTTTTGCAGCTCCTGGATCCACACAGAGACAGGGTGGATCCTGGAGCTGCACAACAGCCCACCTTGGTGATTATGAATATAGTCACTGCTAATTATAATCACTAATGAGTGAGCATTAAAACGTTTTTATGCACTTTCACAGGAAGCTTTTAGGAGACAAAAGAAGTGTGAGATTAGTGATGAGATGCTGCAGGGACATGTTTTGATAGCTTAGGAGGCGTTTTGGAGGTGAAAGGATCCCTTTAACCCTTTATTGGAGATTCTTATTGGCTGGGTCAAACTTGGCCTGACATTAAGAATCTCGGGCTTAATACCAGCTTGTATAACAAAGCTGGTATTAACCCCTTTATTACCCAGCGTGCCACCGCCACCAGGGCCATTGGAAGAGCCCGGTAAGGCGCCTGGAAATGGCGCTTATTATTAATGTGCCATTTTCAGGGGCGGCTGCGGGCTGCTATTCTTTAGCGTGGGGGGGGCCCTATAACAATGGGCCCTCACCCCGCTGAGAATACCAGCCCTCAGCTGCTTAGTTTTACCTTGGCTGGCATGGAAAATAGGGCGGAGCCCACGCATTTTTTTTGCCAGCCAAGGGGAAATTAAGCAGCTGAGGGTGGCAGCTCGCAGTTTGCCTGCTTTCATCAGGCTAGACTTAGAAATGCTGCGAAGCCCCACGCGTTTTTTTTAAATAAGTATTTAACACCCTATAACGCCAGGTTGGTTGCCATACACTAATGTGTATGGCAACCAAGCAGAATCACTGTCCAGATTGAGAAAATCCAGTCTGATTATAAAAGCCAATCACAGAGGCTCCCATAGAGTGAGCTCCTGTGATTGGCTGTTAGCGGGTTAGCAACAGATGAGCATGTGTAAACCGCCGGTGTGTGCACAGCGGGTGTCGGTTTCCATAGGTTTTAATGTTAATCCAAAAGCTGGTTTGGATTAACATAAATTTACATAAAACTTATGGAAACCGACCGGCGGTTTACACAGCTAAACCGACCCTAACCCGGCATGTGTGCACATACCCTAACTGTGCTGCTACAGAGTCTAAAGGTAGTGCCGAAAAGTGACGTAACAGCGATGTCGTGGGCGATATTGCAAGTGCGACGCGCTGTGTGACAGCGCGACGCAACTGCAAATTATCGCTGGTCGCAGGTTGACAGGTTTATGAGCATGTTCATAAACCTGTCAACCTGTGACCAGCGATTAGGCTGGATCGCGCCGTCTGACACTGTTGGCGGCGCGATCCAGCCTATATCGCAGCGTTCCTGAGCCCACATCGCCGCCGCGTCACCGGCAACGTCGTGCCGTGTGACAGCTGGCCTGCGATGTCGGAAGCGAGCGTGCACCTGCACATCGCTTCCGACATCGCAGGCCAGATCGCTGCGTGTGACACTACCTTAACTGTATCAGTTGGATGTGTGTGCTGATCTAGTTGAAGGTAGCGATCTCTAATTCCTTGCAGCACTCAACTCAAGCATGACCAGCGTTGTCCTATGCAATCTCATCACTCGCACGTGCCTGAAGCCGGATATTAGTGCACATACATCACATTCACATTTCAGAAAGACATTAAGTTTCTGTTTTATAATTATCATTTATGTTTTAAGTCCAAAGGCTTCCTGTCCATAAAAATAATAGTCAACAGACTTCATCTGCAGCCATCCTATGCTGGACTTGGTTGATATGAATGTGCAGGGAAGACATGTTAACATCACATAACCGTTGCAGCTAATCAATAGGCTCAGTTGCTTGGTGTCCTCTACAATGGCATCACTACTAAACATAATGATTAGCTATAGTTGTCACTTCAGCGAAAATATCAATAAATGAGAAAGAAACTTGAAGACAAAACCATAACTAAGACACATAATTAATTGGAGTGTAACACACACAATCTATTTCAAGGATTTTTCACTTACCACCAATTGAACAACGACGGGCTATTTCCCAGAAGACTAATCCCATTGCATAGATATCAGCTCGCTTAAAAGACTCGAAATGTTTCATATTTATAGAATCATCAAGAACTTCTGGGGCCATGTATCTGTAATATAAATAGAAATAACCTGACATTGATGCTACAACCAGAACATTAAAGAAAAATACTTAATATGGACAGATTTAGGGGTCAGTGATGGCAATGTGAAGCACTATGGTTACAGGTGTTTGAACTCAATCGGAAATGTATGCATGCAGGTTTCCAGCGGATATAAAACGTCAGCACACTCCTGCAAAGTTTTTGTCATATACAAAAAAAAATCATACCAAAAAATAGGAATTAGACCTAACTGTAATTACTGTACGCTTCCAGGAGTCCATCATGACAGCACCATAGGAGTTGCCTCATTACCTATAGGGTCAGAAAAAAACAAGAGATTTAAAGCCCCTCCCACCCCAAGCTACTCAGTGTATTTTTTAATTACCACACCAGCTGGACGCACCACAATTTTATTCGGAATTACTCATACACATGTTAATATCACATATGTGGTAGACACAAGGAGGAAATAAGGGTGCTGTCATGATGGACTCCTGGAAATATAATTACTGATAGGTCTAATTCCTATTTTCCTGGTCGTCCCTCATGACAGCAGCATAGGAGTATACCCAATAAACCTTATTTTAGGGCGGGATGACTGCCTGCAGAATGCAGTCCTTTGATTTGAAAGGATATTAGTTTATAATGCTTACAAAAAGTATACTAATTTGCCCAAGTAGCTGCTCTACTTACTGTTCAATGCCATGAGTTCAATGCCCATGAAAAGAAGATTTTTGTGTACTCACCGTAAAATCCTTTTCTCTTAGCCTCTAATTGGGGGACACAGGACCGTGGGTGTTATGCTGCTGTCCACTAGGAGGCGACACTAAGCAGAATCTGCAAAAGAGTTACAGTGGCTCCTCCTCTGCAGTATACACCCCTGGAGCAGGAAGTGCATCACCAGTTTTGTGCTAAAGCAGTAGGAGAGTTAACAGATAATAACAGTAAAAAAGACATAGCTAACAAGGTTAGAACAATGTATAAACTTGTAAGAGTTAGCAGAGTAAAATTAGTACCATAAGTCCTGTATCTAAGCAGGCATATGTGTAAATCGTGAAGAGTTAACGGAGTAGTAATCGTATAACGAGACCTGTAACTAAACAGGTTCACAGTACTACAAGGCCTGTAACCGAACCGACAGAGGCTTAAACAGTAAACCGTTAACAGAGTGATACTAGGGAACGTGTGTAAACATGGTAATCATGTAACAGCTGAGAAGCTATGTAAGAACTGTAGAAAAAGGCCCATAAGGGCAATAGGATGGGTGCTGTGTCCCCCAATTAGAGGCTAAGAGAAAAGGATTTTACGGTGAGTACACAAAAATCTTCTTTTCTCCTTCGCCTCATTGGGGGACACAGGACCGTGGGACGTCCCAAAGCAGTCCCTGGGTGGGAAAAAACAATGGAACTAACAACGCTGAACCTGGTCAGTGAAGAACCCTGCCTGACAGGCGGCTACTGTCACCTAGAAGGCGCGTCTACCTAGACCTGCGTGTGCCGAGGACCGAGTGCCAGAACTGCAGTGGCTTAATGATGTGTGGGCTGGCCATTTGGCTGCCTACCTTCCTTTTGCCTAGACACCTGTTGCCGAAAGGCCCAGGAGGTCCCCACGCCTGTAGTAGAATGTGCCGTGACCCTGCCAGAAGGCATGAGGTTTGATGGTATAGGCGTCTTGGATGGTTAGACAAATTCCCATGGTTAGAGAAGCTTTAGAGACTAACGTGACTATCCCTGCCCTCTGGGAGAAGGACGAGAAGAATCCGAACTCTACAAACAACACTGTGTCAGATACCTAGATGCGTAGGGTCTTGACAAGATCCCACATATGTAGGGTCTTTGTGGTCGGATAGACTGAAGTTGGGTGCAATGAAGACAGAGAGATGTCTTCATTTAGATGGACGGATGATACCGCCTTAGAAAAAAGGATGGCACCCGCCGTAGGGCAATCCTGTCCAGGTGTAAGACCAGAAAGATGGATTACTTGAAAGCGCTGTAAGTACCACTACCTCTACATAGAAAAGTAACTGCCATGGAAACCTACCACTGTTCAGATGAGAATGCTAAGGGTAATGTCCCCTAGAGGCTGAAAAGGTGATTTATAGTAGGGCCGCGAGATCGAAATTCAGATCCCACGGGAGAACGTAAACAGCAGATCCTACGAAAAGAAGGGATTTTCTAGAAATCCGGTGGCAATTCCCTGTTTTTTTTTTTTTTTTTTATTTTGAGGAAGGCGACACTGACTGCAACCTGCCGTATGATGGACTCTAAGAACGGACCTGAGTCTAGGTCTGAGTGGCAGGGACAAAGAATTCTTGATATGAAATAGGGCCAAGGGGAATGACCTCTAGAGAAGTCCTAAGCAGAGGGAAAATAAAAATGATACATGTGTAATGGTATATCGTCGATAAGGCTGGTTTGCCTGCTGCGACTATGGTCGCTACAATATCCTGGGTAAAGTTCCTGTTGTCAAGGGCTATGTCATTAAGTTCAGAGTTGATAACTCTGAGGGAAAACTGGCCCTGAGAGAGCAAGTATTGACTGTTAGTCTTCTTGGTACTGGTGGTATAAGGTAGATGACATTTGCGTCCAAGCGTCTTTTGGCCAGAGACCACCAGGATGATCCGGCAACATTCTTGTTTGACATTCCGCACTATCCGGGTAGTGGGGAAGGAATATAGGGGGGCCGGAAAGAGGTCCAGTCGTAGACTAGTGCGACTGTCTTCTTGACTGCGGATCCTAGGAGCTGGCCAAGAAGGACGGAACCTTGGCATTAAGGCGTGACCCAGTCAGGTCCATATCTGTTGTTCCATAGCGGTGGCTGCCTTGACTGAGGATATGTAGAGGAAAGAAGCCTTTCCTTGAGTCCATCCCCTGGCGGGTAGGAAAACCGCATCTCGGATAAGTACCCCTGGTATGAGAACAGCTGACAGTACAGTGTTCAAGGATTTCACCTGGTGGAGGATGTGGCGAGCGTCTGCCATCACATGGAGACTGTGTTCCACCCTGGTAGCTGACGTGTGCGACGGCTGTGGCATTGTCTGGCTGTATATTGACATGTTCGACTGCCAGACGGTGACTGAATAATTTTAGTACTAGAATTACTACTCGAATAGTCATAGATTGGGGGTATCTTCGAGTATGGACGAGGGTACTGGCATGCATTGTGGTGGAACTGCCTTCCATGCTGTCACTATCTTGTCTAGGAGTCTCCTGACAGTTGTGAAGGATTGAGGAGACCGCTGAAAGAGACTGCAGCTGACCAGCCGAAGAAGACATGCGTTGTCCGGGGAAGTTGGACTAGAGCTGTAGATGTGTTGCAGCTAAAGGCCGCTGTTTTCGTCCATGCTGTGTGTCCTATATGGCTGAGACTCCATATGTGATGCGGCAGCATGTAGCCCACAGGCGCACCCAGCTTTGGGATTGTAGTAGACTTGTGAAGGTTAATCCGCCAACCGAATCATTTTAACGTGTACAGTGAAAGTGACACTGTGATAGTAGTCCCTGAAAATCATGCAGGAGAGGTTAAGTATTCCGGATATGGGAAACTCCTGGAATGCAGTATAGACGTGGCCAAATTCAGGCTGGGAAAAAACTTAGTATTTTAGTGCTTCAGGTCTACCAGTATCCCCTTTTGACTCCCGAGTCGAGAAGGGACTGACTGGGAAGAAGGTTTGACCACAGCCATACAGGGGACTGGGGGGCCCTTCCATTGTGTTAATGCAGTCGGGAGTCTGCGAAGTCCTCCTTTGGAGCAGGCTATGCAGAGTAATTGCGCATGTTATCTTGACCCAAATACCATATATAGGTGCAGTGAGGAGATTGGCAGCTGGACTCCTGTCACGATCTGTGACCCAGAATTTCAGTTTCGTTGGCTGGGGAGGGAGGCTGGGTAGGCCTCGTGCAGTCACCAATTCAACCTGAGTCCCCATAAAGGGATGTTGAGGAAGAATCTGGCCTGTAGCAATCTTAGCAACAGCCCAGCTCCTACATCAGTGGGGAGCTGAGGAGGGAGTATGCTATGGGTCGAGAATCCAGACACCAGTAGCTAAATTACTCGTGCAACTGCGGATCATGGGTTTCAGCCTGCGTCTTGTGAGACTTGGTTGTCATCTCCGCCAACCAGAACTCCAGCCGTGGAGTCTGAAGAGAGTTGGCGAACCGTCCTGGGACGCCCTGCACTTGTCAGGTAATGGTAGGTTTCATCAACCGTAACTGGGCTGTCCAACCGTGAGGGTCAGAGGAAGGGACCCAACAGTTAAGCTCGTAGTGAGTCCACTGTAAATCAGTTGTCCTATCTGTGTGGGGGCCCCGGGAAGGGGAGTTTTGGACAATCATTTGAGAAGTTTGAGTAGCAACTGAGCTCCGCCAACGTCGGGGGACCGAGGAGAGGGGCATGTCGGAGTTCCACTGCAAACTCGCTCCCGAGCAATGGAAGGCGAGTTATCTGAATTGCAACCCAGCTGCCCCATAATTTGGGGGGATCGAGGAATGAGAATGTAGGAAGGTTTGAGTCATTGGAACTTCAACCCAGCTCCCCCAACAATGGTGGGGGGTACAAGAGAGAAGATGTCGGTCCATTCAGAGCAATGGTTTCTCGCAGTTTCGGCGGAGCCTCCCCCGCGGAGGTTAACACACTTCCGACGGCTGCATGTAGATTTATCACTAGAGAAGGGTTTGGTGAATGTGCATATGAAACCGGTGGGCTGGGCACCCCAAACAGGGTTAAGATCACTGATCTAGAGATGTTTTAGTACCAACCCAGGTCCCCTCTGTGGGGAAGGGGGGGGGGCAATGCGTTTGCTGGAACTCAGCACGCTAAGGATTAGAGATGGGACCAGTGGCGAATCCCTGTACAGCGATTGAGGCCCCAGCCTGGCAGAGTGAGCACCACCGATAGTTTGGAACGCTCCCCAGTGACATAGGAATAAACAATAGAAGATTGAATTGTCTCCCGTGTTACAGGCACAGCATAGATGGAACATGTTCTGCGATGTTCTGCACTGCACCAGCTCTCTGCAGCCATTTATGACAGAAACAGGAAGGGATTGAGTTGCCTTCTGTTCTATGAGCACAGGGAAGATGGAACATGCTATGCAAGTTCCATACTGCCTGTGTGCATATTGTACCAGCCCTCTGTGTGTATGACAAACAACAAAGGGTTAAGGTTGTTCTGGCCTGAGAGCGCAGCATAGGTGAAAGCATGCTATGCAGTGTTCCTTATTTCCTCTGATGTGATCTGCACCACAGTAGGGAACAATGCTCATTTTACATGTATACTCGTTCACATCCTGCTATACAAGCAGGGTGTAATGAGGGCTGTCATGGCGACTTCTGCACTGCTTGCCTGGAGGGGGGGAGGGGGGGAGCGGGCCAGTGAAAAAAACGCGGGCCAGCAATGGAAAGGGCGCACAGGAAATAGCGCGATGCGGCCAGAGAAGTCTGACCCGCCCCCTTTGTGATGCGGCCGGGGCGTGGAGCACCCGCGCCGACATCAGCAGAAGGGCGGGCGGTAGGCGGGGAGGGGCGGTACAAGTTCCCAGTCAGGGGGAATGGGGAGGGCGTCCGTTCATCCCATACTTTCTGGATGTTACCTGGTGCCGTAGGTCTCCATTCTTCCATGGGAGCCGAGGGCCCCCTTTTTGCCGGTTTTCTTCCCCTCTGTCTTGCTGCTTGCTATGGGGACATGGAGCATTGCTGCGACCCAGAGCCCCAACTGTGGGGACTGGGGAGGAATGCGGGCCTCAGAACCGGCAGGTCTGGAAATCACTTTAACCCTGCACCTCCAACAGTGGAGGGCCGAGAAAGGAATAGCCCTTATCTGACAAAATAGCTCAACCCAGAAGCTCAACTATGGAGTCTGGGGAGGTATCTGTGGTCGACATGTCCCTTCAAGAAGTAAAGATGCAGCTTCAAAAAGTAAAAATAATGAAGAGATAGTAAGAACGTGTGCCTCCTACAAGACACTAAGCAAAAACTGGTGATGCACTTCCTGCTCCAGGGGTGTAGACTGCAGAGGAGGAGCCACTAACTCTTTTGCAGATTCTGCTTAGTGTCGCCTCCTAGTGGACAGCAGCATAACACCCACGGTCCTGTGTCCCCCAATGAGGCGAAGGAGAAATGGAAACTGCTCCCGTAGAATGGGACCTATCTAAATGTGAGAACTACCTTCTGAGGATTAGGGTAGGCAAATTATCCATTTAATCCACCTGGCTAACTTTGCTTTAGCAGCTTTCCTGCCTTTATCTTTTCCCAAAACTGCAAAAATACATTTAAATCTAGCCTTCAGTTCTGGGTAGACTCCAAGCCAACACTGCACACCCAACATTAAGGGAATTTACTTATTTACTTCCAGCTGCCCACATTTTTAGGGTGTTGGCAGAATGAAGGAAGGATAATCTGATTCCGGTTTGCAGGAGACACAACCATTGGAGATAAAGCGGGGTCTAACTTGAGGACTATATAGTGGTCCCAAACTTGTAAGGATTGTTGATCGACAATGCTTGGATCTCCCAGATTCTTTTTGCTGTGGTTTTGGCTACTAAAAAGACTGGCTTGAGTGACAGCTCTTCGATACCCAGTTCTTCAATTGGAACCTAAGAAAGATTATGTAGGGCTTTCAGGACCTAATTCATGTCCTATGGTGGATTATGATTTTTTAAGGTAGGTCTCAGTCTACCTATAACCCTAGTAAACCTGGCCACCCAAGGATGAGAAGCCAGGAATGTATTAAAAGAAAGCAATTTGAGGTGCGACCTGCACCTTCAATGCACTTGGCCTAAGACCTTTATTAAATCCTGCTTGAAGAAACTCGAAATTCCTTGGGATGTCTGGCCGTCATATCAAAGATTTCCTCCTCGTGGTAACTGCAGAATATCTTCCACACCTTCCTGTAGATGGCCTGAGTCACTGGCTTTCTGCTTGTTTGCATAGTTGTGATAACCTGCTCCAACAGACAGCCCCTGGCTCTCAGGATCTGTCACTCGGTATCCATGCAGATGGATGTAGTCGAAGAGGGTTCTGGTGGAACAGTCAAATTCATCTTAGAAAATCCTTTTTAGGGTAAGAACAACTGGTTCTCCCAGGAATAGCTGCTTCAGTAAAGTGAACCAGCTTATTCTCGGCCAGAACGGGATGATCATAATCACGGTTGCTTGAGCATCTTGTATCTTCGTTAAGACTCTGGGATGTAAGGGATAGGCATAAGCCAGACTACTCCCCCAAAACGGTGATTGGACATTCACCACTGCCTCCTGTGTTGAGTGAGAAGAATCTTTTGGTCTTCGCATTGGTTCTACATGCAAAGAGGTCCAGCAGCAGACAGTCCCACTTGTGGACTAGCTGCTGAAATATCTCGATGTCCAGTTCCCATTCTAAAGCCTTCATTTGTCGCCTGCTGAGATAATTATAATAATTTTTATTTATATCGCTCCAACATATTCCATAGCGCTTTAAAATTCACAGGTTTGTATACAAGTAGTTATGAGAAACAATTACAAAACAGTACAATAATTAAGCAAAAATAATGACGACCCTGATTGTAAAAGCTTTCAAACTAACAATGAGGTGGGGCTGATAAAGTACAGGTGCTTATTTACAATGATGGTCCAGCCAATGTGAGAAGATGGGGAGCAGATAAAAGCTGCATGAGTGAACACCAGCCAATCTGTGTAGAGCTCCTGGGTCTGATGGAAATCTACTTCTTGGTTATCTGCTAGTAACAGGTGAACTGCAGAAATGAAAACTACTGTTTTTTCCAACCACTGAAAAATCTAGGCCTCAAGGACCTGAAGTAATGAATGCCTCAGCCCTCCTTGATGGCAGAAAAATTAGACTTTTGTGATGTCTAAAAAGATCTTTACTTGTTTGTCTGAGGGTAACCTGACTCCTCCGAAGAACTTCCCACACTGCCTTCAATTCTCGGATGTTTGAAGATCTGTTTTGTATTTTCAACAAGCATGTTCACTTGAGATAATGATCTCCCAAACGGGCACCCCAACCTCACTGACTCGTATCCGTAGTTACCAGGATACGAGGGACTGAGGTCCCTTGAACCCCTTTTGTAATTTTTTCGGTTGGATCACCAGTACAGAGAACTTCAGGGACAAGAAGATTCTTGACGTTTTTCAATGACTGAAAGGATGCTCTTGTGCAGGACTCAGGAATGAAACCAACTCCATTTTATGCATGGGATATAGGATGTCATAAGCCCCAAGACATTTATCGCCTCTCTGATCGTACTTTTACGAAAGGTCTGGATTCTGAGACTGATGGCTTCTATTTTTTCTTCTGGAAGGAAAGATGTTGTTCTTCTGAAATCTAGAAGGACACTTAAGACGACCTTGGATGTATTGGGTTTGATGTCTGATTTTTGATCATTTATAATACAAAGCAAATTGTTCAGTGTCCCTGGTGATTTCCAGATGATGAGCCATCATGGTGAGAGTTTGTCACCAAAAGGAAGTCGTCCAGATAAAAAAAAAAAAAAAATCACAGTAACTCCCTTCAGCCTGAGATACGTTACCATCTCAGACACCAGTTTGAAAAAGATTTGTGGGGCAGGCTGAATGGGAGGCACTAGAACTGGAAATGCAGTACCTGATTCTCCCTTTCAAATGCAAACCTTAAGTATTGCTTACTGGACGGATGCATAGCTAGATGATGATAAGCATCCTTTAGATCTATAGTAGTGGAACTGTGGATGTTATGGTTTCCATTCAAAACGTCCTGTGTCTTACCCAACGATTTAGGGTTTTCAAGTTTATTATTGTGCGGTTTCCCTCTGCTGTTTTTTTTTTTATTATTGAGAATAGAGTGGAATAAAGACCCTGGAAATGCTTGTTTGCAGGAACTGAGATTACTGCACCTACCTGGATTACGTTTGTGACATCTATGCATAACCGAGAGAGGAGTGAGATCCTCTTCTCAGCCTAAACTCTTCTATGGTTTATATAATCCATGGATATTTGGAGACTCGCCATGAGCCATCCAAAAAGTGACACAGTCTCCCCCTATGTCATGATCTCTTTGGACGGGATTTGAAGACTGGGTTCTTCTGTCTTTACCTCCCTTATAGAAACGCCATATACCTGTTTCTTTCTTTCCCTGATATCCCTGTCGATGGGAAGAACGGGGCCCACGAAAGGACAGAATTTTTTGCTTTTCCTTGGGAAAGTCTTTATCAGATGTTTTTTCTAGTATGTCATCTAAAACTGGTCTGAAAACTCTATGCCCTGAAACAGGTATGGAAAATACCTTATTTTTTTTAAATATTATCTCCCGACCATTTGAAAAAAAAATTGTTCCTGGCCATGAATCTGACAGATTTGGCCATAAATCCTATCACCATTCCAGCATGGTGTCCCTTGGGGTTGTTTTGAAGAGGTTTCTCGAGTTCATCCAAACAGAGATTCATGGATGTGGCTGCAAATGTGGTGCAATGTTCATCTTCATAACTGGTGCTGAACCTTCCCATGCCTCCTTTAATAGAACATCAACGTTTCTGTTCATTGGGTGCTGTAGGCATAAGGAATCCTCAAATGGAATAGAAGTCTTTTTGACAACTTTAGCCACTGGAACATACATTTTTGGTACGGTTTCCCAAAGTTTGATTTCTTCTAGCTCAAAAGGGAGACGTGTTTAATAGTCTCATGGAATAGTTCATCTTTTTTCTTGTCATTCTCATGTCTTGCACATGGATATTTACCGGGAACATTCTGGATCTCTGGGTACAAAGTCCCCCCATCAAGAAATCATTCTGAATGGATATAATCTTCTCTCTTTCTTCAATTCTCATGGTACGCCACACAGCACACAGTAACTTGTCTGTATTCTCTGAGCCAATGAAATATTTACTGCGTTGTCCAGCTTGAGGTCGCAATAATTCCTCACTTTCCCACTCTGAACTAAGGGACGGAGCTTCTTCCTTATCCGGGATTGTTCTGTATGCAATCGGCCTTTTGCGTCTCGGGCTGCCCTGTTGGTTAGTGGTGGAGGTGTCAAGGAGACAATGGATGCTTGCACTTCCTCTTTGAGAATGGCACATGTTTGAGAGTATCAGAGAAAAAAAATGAAGTCTTTTTCAGCTCACCCCACTGCGGGTCTCCAGTAGCATTGATGGATGCGGTTCCTGGTACACGGAAGAATGTCCTTGGCCTTGGGCGCCAATGCTGATAGAAATAGTTGCAGTCCAGCGACAGCAGGAAACAGGAATTTTATTTAAAACTGTTTTATTTTTCTTGATAAAAAGTGCAGTGCAGCATTAGGCCCCCTTTATATCACATTTTTTGGGGATCTGTGGCTATCTGTTGTAAAATTGATAACCACAGGTCCGATTTGGCTCCTTATGTTCCCTATGGGCACGGATTAGTCCTTAATGGCCATCCATGTGTGCAGGGATCCGATGGGGTCTACTTTTTCACGTCCCCAAATTTGGAGCCTGCTCCGAATTTGGGCTGCCTTCAAAAAAAGCGGACACAATTGGACAGCATCGGATCTGACGCTGTCCGATTCAAAAACCATGGGGGTCTATGGAGACCGGATCCGGAAAAAAACAGGATTGTTTCCCAGATCCAGTTTTAGTGTACGGAGCATGGTCAGTACACTAAAACTGCTCAGTTCAGTGTAATTTCACTTTAGCAGTGTATCTACATACACTGCTAAAGTGAAATTAAAGAAAGCAATGCGTTAAAAAAAAAATAATGCTCACCTCTCTGCCAAGTGTCCCACGATGTGAGGCATCCATGTCTAATGGCTGCAGGCCCTCAATCAGCTGACCGGCGGCAACTGATCAGCTGATGTGTCACATGACAGCATCAGCTGAGCGGTTTAAATCGCCACCTATCGTCAGATGGGTGATTTGAATTGCTCAGCTGATGCTGTCATGTGACACATCAACAGATCGGGTTGCCACCCTGCCCGGTCTGCTGGTTCAGGTCCTGCAGCGATAGGACGTGGACACCTCGCATAGTGGGACAGTCGGCGGTGAGGGGAGCATTTTAATAAAAAATTTTTATTTCTAACACATTGCTTTCTTTCGCTTTCGCAATGTATGTAGATACATTGTGAAAGTGAAAGTACAGCCCCGCCTGCTTGAGCTTTGCAGGCTCGGCTCCTCCCAGCTCTTTCTGTGTTCGGATCCCTCAAAATCACGGATCCGGATACAGAAATGCATTCTGGAGTTCCTGTCTGTTCCGGTCCGTATGGTCCTGCAAAAAACAGGATCCCCATGGACAGGAAAAAAACGTGATGGGGGTCTTAGTGAGTCACAAAGCAAAACGCAGGACCCAGTCCTTCGTGTTTCAGTCATGACTAAGGCTTCCTAGCTGAATTGTGTAGGCCTGGGTCTGGTGTTTTGCTTTGGGACTCACTAATGCTTCACTGGTCTTTTAATCACAAAAATAAAACTGCTTTAAAAAATATCCTGTTTCCTGCTGTTGCTGGACTGCAACTATTTCTGCAGCATGTTTGAGAGTAGGGATGACCGTTCCTTGCAAATAACGCAAGGGATGCATCCTGCACAAATGTGCTTCTGATAAGAATCTAGTAGTTTAATATTGCAAACAGGTCATATTTTAGACTTCGCTGTTACCTTTCTGCCTTGTTTCTTTTTCTTATTGGGGTAGAAGCTGTTCCTACTGGTAAACCCTTGTTCTAAAACATATAGGGAACTATATTTGTTAAGCAGGAAAAAAACGTCTGGGAACACGTGCATCCGAGTAGGCTGAATCCTCCATCCTTAGCTGTAAGTACGCCTCAGCTGTGTAACTCAACATGTGTTCAGGGATCCCACCCGCAGCTCCGGATTTGTATTACCTGCTCCTTGGTCGTCTTTTTCATTCCTTGCTGCCTGCATTCCACTGTGGAACAAATGCCTCGTAGCGCACGTCCACAGACTCAGAAGTGGCTCTGAACTCACGGTCTGTGCATGTCCAAAAGTGGATGGCCTCCTTAAGCAAGGTACCGAGAACCCTGCACACAAGGACATGGCTAGCGCTGGAAGCCTCTCCTGCTACACCGGTATGGGCTGAGGGACCTTCGGAGAGTTGTCGGACCTGGACCATCTTGACAGAGGAAAGAAGGCCAACCCCCGGATCAACTGGGCACATGTAAAACTTTTACAGTGCTCTCCGGTATGCCTATCCTGTGTAGGGACAGGAAAAACACTGAGTAGGTTGGGGTGGGAGGAGCTTTTAAACTTGTGTGCATTTCTTTGTCCTACAGAGGATATGAGGCAACTCTTATAGTGCAGTCATGATAAATGACCTGGAAAGAATAATTTCAAAACTTTTTCCACTTTCTATATCACCGATAATCTGCACAAATCCACTGAGAAACAAAATTAATTTTGAGGAAGAAAATAAAAACAACAAAACAAACTATTTGATGACCACACTAACAGGTCCAGTCCACACCTGACCAGTTGAAGTGTGGTGATCATACAGCGGTAGTAAGTGAAGCATCCCCATCCTCAAGTCTCCTGAATTCCTCTTTTATGTTTGAATAAAAGATCAGGTTTTTCATATGGTGAGTGCAACTTTATTAATTTTCTTTTCACCATGGAATACTGAAGATAGCAGGAACTGGTTTAAATGTGGCACAATGACATTATCTAGAATTAGACAGCTCCCAAAAATGGATGAAAACACATAAAAGAATTGGTGGCACCACTTGTCCAAACAGCTTCTCTAATATATACAGTCATATGAAAAAGTTTGGCCACCCCTCTTAATCTTACTCTTTTTTTTTTCTTTTTGTTTAAAATTGTTTTTTTGCAACAGCTATTTCAGTGTGATATATGCAATAACTGATGGACACAGTAATATTTCAGGATTGAAATGAGGTTTATTGTACTAACTAAAAATGTGAAATATGCATTATTTCAAAATTTGACAGGTGCAAAAGTATGGGCACCCTTCAGATTTTCATGATTTGAATACTCCTAACTATTTTTTACTGACTTACTGAAGCACTAAATTGGTTTGGTAACCTTAATGGGTTTTGTACTTCATAGCCTGGTGTATTCAATCATGAGAAAAGCTATTTCAGGTGCCCACTTGCAAGTTGTTCGCCTAGTTGCATCTTCTCTGAGGAGTGGCATCATAGCTCCTCAAAACAACTCTCGAATGATCTGAAAAAAAAAAAAGATTGTTCAACATAGTTGTTCAGGGGAAGGTTACAAAAAGTTGTCTCAGATTTAACGTGTCAGTTTCCACTGTAAGGAACATAGTAAGGAAATGGAAGACCACAGGGACAGTTCTTGTAAAGGCCAGAAGTGGCAGGCCAACAAAAATATCAGAAAGGCAGAGAAGAAGAATGGTGAGAACAGTCAAGAACAATCCACAGACCACCTCTAATGACCTGCAGCATCATCTTGCTGCAGATGGTGTCACTGTGCATCGGTCAACAATACAGCGCACACTGTACAAAGAGAAGCTGTATGGGAGAGTGATGCTAAAGAAGCCTTTTCTGTATGCACGCCACAAACAGTGTCGCCTGAGGTATGGAAAAGCACATTTGGACAAGCCAGTTTCATTTTGGAAGAAGGTCCTGTGGACTGATTAAACAAAGATTGAGTTGTTTGGTCATACAACAAGGCGTTATGCATGGCGCCACAAAAACACAGCATTCCAAGAAAAACACTTGCTATCCACTGTCAAATTTGGGGGAGGGTCCATCATGCTTTGGGGATGTGTGACCAATGACGGCACCGAGAATCTTATTAAAGTTAGAGATGCATGGATTCCACTTAGTATCAGCAGATTCTTGAGAATAATGTTCAAGAATCAGTGTCAAAGTTGAAGTTACGCCGGGGATGGATCTTTCCGCAAGACAATGATCCAAAACACTGTTCCAAATCTACTCAAGCATTCATGCAGAGGAACAATTACAATGTTCTGGAATCCCAGTCCCCTGACCTGAATATCATTGAACATCTGTGGGATGTTTTGAAGCGGGCTGTCCATGCTCGGCGACCATCACACTTAACTGAACTGGAATTGCTTTGTAAAGAGGAATGGTCAAAAATACCTTCATCCAGAATCCAGGAACTCATTAACAGCTACAAGAAGCGACTAGAAGCTGTTATTTTTGCAAAAGGTGGATCTACTAAATATTAATGTCACTTTTCTGTTGAGGTGCCCATACTTTTGCACCTGTCAATTTTGAAATAATGCATATTTCACATTTTCGGTTAGTACAATAAACCTCATTTCAATCCTGAAATATTACTGTGTCCATCAGTTATTACATACAACAAACTGAAATAGCTGTTGCAAAAAAACAATTTAAAAAAAAAAAAAAAAAAAAAAAGAGTAAGATTAAGAGGGGTGCCCAAACTTTTTCATATGACTGTAAGTAGTGCTGGGACACCACACTTGCAGGCACCAAAGCATAGAGGCTGCAAGTGGGTTGTGTTCCTTGCCTGCATAACCAGCCAATTTGAAACTGTATGGTGACTTGAAACCTAGGGAGTGGCCTATACACAAGCATTAATGCATCCACTCAAGAAGTAAATCTGCAGAATTGATTGCTTTACAAATAACCACTTTTGCCATTTTAAAAACGGTACTCAAAGAGGCCACCTTGTAAAAAAATCTCAAGTTCCCTATTCTTTGAGTCATTCTACACTGTGTGCAGAATTATTAGGCAAATGAGTTTTTTTTTATCACGATACTTTTTATACATGTTGTCCTACTCCAAACTACCAATTAAGTAAATCAGGTGATGCGCATCTCTGTAATGAGGAGAGGTGTGGTGTAACAACATCAACACCCTACATAAGGTGTGCTTAATTATTAGGCAAATGCCTTTCCTTAGGCTGGCTTCACACTGCAGTTTTTTCACTGATGAGTGTCCATCCAGTTTGTGTGCCAAAACCAGGAGAGGAACCAGCAGAACTTGCAGAGAAAAACTATAATTGAAAGATTGACACCTGTTCTGAGTTTTGGAGGCACTCCTGGTTTTGGCACACAAACTGGATGACACTGATCAGTGAAAAAACTGCAGTGTGAAGCCCAGCCTTAGGCAAAATGGGTCAGAAGAGAGATTTGACGGGCTCTGAAAAGTCCAAAATTGTGAGATGCCTTGCCGAGAGAAGCAGCAGTCTTGAAATTGCCAAACCTTTGAAGCGTGATCACCGAACAATCAAGCGTTTCATGGCAAATAGCCAACAGGGTCGCAAGGAGCGTGTTGGGCAAAAATGGTGCAAAATAACTGCCCATGAATTGAGGAAAATCAAGCGTGAAGCTGCCAAGATGCCATTTGCCACCAGTTTTGCCATATTTCAGAGCTGCAACGTTACTGGAGTATCAAAAAGCACAAGGTGTGCTATACTCAGGGACATGGCCAAGGTAAGGAAGGCTGAAAAACGACCACCTTTGAATAAGAAACATAAGATAAAATGTGAAGACTGGGACAAGAAATATCTTAAGACTGATTTTTCAAAGGTTTTATGGACTGATGAAATGAGAGTGACTCTTGATGGGCCAGAGGCTGGATCAGTAAAGGGCAGAAAGCTCCACTCTGACTCAGATGCCAGCAAGGTGGAGGTGGGGTACTCGTATGGGCTTGTATCATCAAAGATGAACTTGTGGGACCTTTTCGGGTTGAGGATGGAGTGAAGCTCAACTCTCAGACCTACTGACAGTTTCTGGAAGACAAATTCTTCAAGCAGTGGTACAGAAAGAAGTCTGTAATGTTCACGGAAAACATGATTTTCATGCAGGACAATGCTGCATCACATGCATCCAACTACTCCACAGCATGGCTGGCCAGTCAAGGTATAAAATAAGAAAAAATAATGACATGGCCCCCTTGTTCACCTGATCTGAACCCCACAGAGAACCTGTGGTCCCTCCTAAAATATGAGATCTACAGGGAGGGAAAACAGTACACTTCTTGGAACAGTGTCTGGGAGGCTGTGGTGGCTCCTGCACGCAATGTTGATTGTAAACAGATCAAGCAACTGACAGATTCTATGGATAGAAGGCTGTTGAGTGTCATCATAAAGAAAGGTGGCTATATTGGTCACTAATTTTTTTTGTGTTTTGCTTTTGCATGTCAGAAATGTTTTTTTTCGAAATTTTGTGCAGTTATATTAGTTTACCTGGTGAAAATAAACAAGCGAGATGGGAATATATTTGATTTGTATTAAGTTGCCTAATAATTCTGCACAGTAATTGCCTAATAATTCTGCACAAACAGATAACCTCCTAACATAGCCAAATCTAAAGAAAACCCACTCCAACTTCCAAAAATATTAAGCTTTGATATTTATGAGTCTTTTGGGTTGACTGAGAACATAGTTGTTGATCAATAATAAAAATAATGCTCTAAAATACAACTTGCCTAATAATTCTGCACACAGTGTAATGCAGAGATAATCATAAATTTATTGCTTTTTAAGCACAGTATGTGAAATCTCTGCCAATCGCAGCTCGGCAGCTGATCTAGCAGTCTAAAGGTGCGTTCACACACTGCATATTTGCGGCTGATCCAAGAACTTCTTTGATGCAGCTTGGTAAGGAGACGGCGAAAACTTTATTTTTCGCGCAAGGTGCAGAGGTGTTGGGTTTTGGTAATGGAGGAACTTTTCGGCAAGTTTAGTAAGGGTGGACAGTTTTTGGGAGGTTGGTTAGTGGAAGCTTAACAATGTGGGTGGTCGATTGAATGGTTCACGGTACTGGGCACATTTGGGTGGTTCACGGTACTGGGCACATTTGTCTAAGGGTTAGGGGTGGCCCGGTGCGTACTGGGGAGGTGTTAAGTGGTGGTATTAGGAATTGGTTAAAAGTTCCTGTGTTCCAACTTGCTTCGGCTGAGTCCTCTCCAGTTAAGGGAGGTGGGGAATATTTAAGTCAGTTCAGGGAATTTAAAGGGGAAATCGAGGTTGTAGCAAAAAAATGAACAAATATATCTTCAGGGGTAGCCATTATGCTGGGCTATAGGGTATTCCGTAGCAATTCCTCTGGGGTTGGTTGGGTTTCGTCAGGGTAAACTGGATTGGCGTGTTCCAGTGATTGGGTGACCTGATAATGGGAGAGATCATTAATTAGAAATTTGATAGAAGAGCTGGGGATGCTTATCAGGGATAGATCATTTGATTACTGTTAGGATGGTGCAGGAATTGCACTGGTGGTGCAGTTGAGCTTGGTGGAGTATTCCATTAAAGGTGATAGTAGGGATCACAGGGCACCGTGTCTGAGTGTAGACATTTGGTTTGTAAGTTTTATGAATTTGCGTTTTATGAAATGAGCGGGTTCTTTAATTTGGTCAGAATGAGTCTGGTTGTGCAATATGGTTCTTCAAAGGGGACAAGTTGAGAGAGTGGATTAACAGGTACTGGAAGAAGAGAGGTGTCGTTTTGGTTTTGTGGTGGGGTGTTCTACGCTATGTTAGCAGAATCAGGAATGCAAGTAGAAAACGACTGTTTGGTAGGTATGGAAGTAGATTCGGGTGTTGCAAGGGGAGTATTTCAGTTGTGCAGCTTAATACGAGGGCTGCAAGGTGACATACAACAGCGGTGTAGCTTTATCCGAAGGCTGCAAGGTGGCATATAGTTGTGCAGCTTTATACGAGGGCTGCAGGGCAATATATAATAGTGGCTCCGGATGGGCACCGCAAGGTGATCTCTAATGGTTGGGGCAGCTACATAGGTGTGTAGCAAGGTGATCAATAGCTTTAGATGAGCACTGCTAGGCAATCTATGATGGTGGTGGCAATTTTATACGGTGATGTTTTAACGACGGTGGCAGTTTTATAGGTGTGTGGTAGGGTAATATTTACCAGGGTATTGTAGCTTTATTCGGGTGCCGCTGGTTGAGACCTAACAGTTGCTGCAGCCTCATATGACTGATGCTGGTAATACACAACATTGGTGGTGGTTTTGGGAAGGTTACTTCTGGGTGTCATTTAGCAGTTGGCACAGTTTTATGCGGCAGCAGTTAGGAGATAGGTAACATTTGTGGTGGCTTTGTACAGGTGCTGCTGGGTGACATGTAATAGTAGCAGCAGCTTTATCCAGGTCTTAAGGGGTGATACTTAATATCTGTGGCAGGTTCATACGGGTGTGGCTGGGTGGCAGGTAATGTTTTCAAAAGCATTCTGAGGGTGCTGATGAGCGACAGGTAACATTTGTGGCGGCTTTATTTGGGGCTGCAGGGTGATAGGTAGCATTTGAGGAAGACTTAATCGGGTGGGGCTGGGTGATGGTTACCATTTAGACAGCTTTATACTGGTGCTGCTGGGTGATATGTAATATTTGTGCAGCTTTATTCAAGTGCTGCTAGGTGACAGGTATCACTTGGGGCAGCTTTATACAGGTGCTGCTAGGGACAGAACATTTGAGCAGCTGTATTTGGGTGAACATTGGTTCCAGCTTTATACAGGTGCTTTTGGGTGATATTTACCAGCTGGCAGATCGCATTATACAGGTGCTGCGGGTGTTATTTCATAGTTGTTATAATTGGTGCAGCTGGAGGATGAGTAACAGTGGTGGCAGCCTTTTACTGGTGCGACTGGTGAAACTTAACAGTTGTTGCAGCACTATACAGGTGCTGCTGGGAGATATTTAACAGTGGAAGGTACTTTAGGGGTGCTGCTGGTAATACTTAACAATTGTTGCAGCTTTATTCAAGTACCTCTGGAGTTGCTTAACAGTTGTAAATTTCTGTTGGGTAATACAGCAGTTGTTGCAGCTGTATACAGGGCTCCTGGGAGATATCCAACAATGGTCGCAGCTTTTATGGGTGTTGCAGGGTGTTTCTTAACAATTAAGGCCAGCTTTATATCTTTACACAGTTACGGTAATATGAAGGATACATAACAGTTGGGGCAGCTTCATGTGGGTGCTGCAAAAGTTAAATTTAACAGTGGGGCAGGCATGTAAAGTGCGGCCACAGGATTACTCGGTTGAGGAATGTTTCAAGGGAATTGGGTCAGTTGGCAGTCCAGTTTTTCGGGTGCGTCTAAGTGTGGCAACTGAACGGTTAAAATTCACATCAAAGGTCATGGGCTCATTTGGGAGATGTTGAGTTTCAATTCAATTCAAATGAGCTTTATTGGCAAGGCTAAGTACATATTAGCATTGCCAAAGCAAATGGTAAAAAAATGGGATGGGGATGGGGAGGCATACAGAGGTCCAGGATATATCAGGCTCCTTTTGGTGGGTATGGCCATGTCCAGGGGTGGGTATAGAGGTCAAGGCTCTTATTTACTATAAATTTATGCTGAGAACTTACAACTCTGCCCTTCACCTTGCCAAACAAACCTACTTCACCACCCTGATCTCACTATCCAACAACCCAAAAAACTCTTGACACCTTTCACTCTCTCCTCAGTCCTAAAGTGCAGGCCCCTATCACCGACCTCTGTGCTGATTATCTGGCTTCTTACTTCACAGAGAAAATAGAAAACATCCATCATGAAATAAACTCCCCATGCACATTTCCTCCGGCTCACTTTCCACTTTTGACACAGTGACAGAAGAAAAAGTCTCCAGGCTCCTCTCGTCCCACCACATGCACTGCTGACCCCATCCCACCTACTCCAGTCTCTCTCCGGTGGTCTCCACTCACCTAACCAAAATCTTCAATCTCTCCCTCTCTTCTGGCATCTTCCCCTCCTCCTTCAAACACCATCATTACTCCATTAATAAAGAAAACTTCTCTTGATCTCTTGACCCATCCTGCACAAGCAACTACAGACAAACTACAGTCTCCAATCTCCCCTTCAACTCTAAATTCCTAGAGCGTCTGGTCTCTCTTCTAGACCCATTACAGTCTGGTTTCCTCCCCCTACATTCTACAGAAACTGCTCTCACCAAAGTGACCAATGACCTTCTGACAGCAAAATGTAATGGCGACCAATCTCTGCTTATCCTTCTTGATCTCTCTGCAGCCTTTGACACTGTTGACCACCATCTCCTCTCCATGCTGCACTCAGTCAGCATCAAGGACATGGCTCTCTCCTGGTTCTCTACATAGCTTCCTGACTACTCCTTCAGTGTATCATTTGATGGCTCCACTTCCTCCCCTCTTCCTCTCACTATTGGGGTCCCTCAGGGTTCAGTCCTGGGATCTCTTCTCTTCACTCTCTACACGGCCCCGATTGGACAGACCATCAGCAGAATTGGCTTTTGGTACCATTTTTTTGCTGATGACACACAACTATACAATTCTTTTCCTGACCTTACTCCCGTTCTAATAAAGGACACCAATGACTGTCTAATCGCAGTTTCCAATATCATGTCCACTCTCTACCTGAAACTCAACCTTTCCAAAACTGAACTTCTGCTGGTCACGCCCTCCACTAACCTCCCTAAATATGACATCTCTGTCCTCAGTGTGCGGCACCATAATAATGCCTAGTCAGCAGGCTCGCTGTCTGGGTGTTATGTTTGACTCTGATCTTTCCTTCACCCCATATATACAATTTCTCACCCGCTCTTGCCACTTCTACCTGAAGAACATCTCTAGAATTCGCACCTTTCTCACCTTGGAAAAAGCAAAAGCCCTCACTGTGGCCCCGATTCACTCCCGTCTTGACTATTGTAGTTCTTTTTTAATTGGCCTCCCCCGCACTAGACTTTCCCCTCTCCAGTCCATCCTTAATGCAGCAGCAAGGATCACCTATCTAGCTAACCATTACTCGGATGCGTCTGCTCTATGCCAATCATTGCACTGGCTGCCTATACACTATAGGATCCAATTCAAACTGCTTGTTATCACCCACAAAGCTCGTCACAATGAATCACCTCTGTTCATCTCCTCCCTTATATCTGTCTATCAACCCACTCGTTCTCTTCGCTCTGGAAGTGACTTTAGACTTACTTCTGCATTAATCCGAACCTCCCACTCCTGGCCCCAAGACTTCTCCCGAGCTGCAACAATTCTCTGGAATGTTTTACCATAAGAAATTAGTTGTATCCACAACTTACATAGTTTCAGGCGTACCTTAAAAACACATCTTTTTAGGGCAGCGTATCATGATCCCTAGTCAAAGTCATCTAGACATAGCCTATCCACTCCACCAGTCTCAAATGGATCACAAATAAAGGTTGGTGGCACTTGTACTGCTCCCATCTGCTCCCCATCTCCTCAGGTTGACTGTATAAACTGCAAAGACAGTAAATTAGTACCTGTACTTTGTCACCCCCACCTCGTTGTTAGATTGTTAACTCTTATGAGCAAGGCTGTCATTATTTTGCTCTAATTATTGTATTGTATTATGCTTTGTATTGTATAGTTTTTTTGTATTGTATTGTATGTTCTGATAACTGTTCCTTATGATTGTTTAAATATGTATCGTGAAGCGCTGCGGAATATGTTGGCGCTATATAAAGATTATTATTATCAGGCTTTTAAGTCAGGGGATAGGGACATGTCTCAGGTGGGGTACAGAAGTCCATGGCATATCAGTCCCCTCTTAGTTTGTGGCAGGCACTGACCTATTGCGCTGCTATGGCCGCAGCACTTTCCTCTTCCCCCAGTAGTATTAGCAGTTTCTCTTCCTCCACCGTGGAGATGAAGTCTTGGAGGAGATCAGACAGTCTCTTGAAGTGAGTGTCCCTCACTGCGGAGTATTTGGGGAACCTCAGCAAGAAGTGGGCCTCATCCTCCACGGCCTCCACATTCCTTTATTTAATTTCACTTTAGCAGTGTATGTAGATGATCAGTACACTAAAATCGGATCCGGGAAATTATCCTGTTTTTTCCCGGATCCAAGCTCCATAGACCCCCGTGTTATTAGAACCGGACAGCGTCGATCCGATGCTGTCTGATGTGCCAAAAATCAGAGTGGTCTCCGATTTTGGGACGGAAAACAGCGGACACAATCGGGTCCCTGCAGAAATGGATGGCTATTAAGCACCAATCAGTACCCATAGGGAGAGATGAGGGCCAAATCGGATCCGTGGCTATCAGTTTTACAATGGATAGCCACGGATCCCAAAAAATCGTGATGTGAAAGGGGCCTAAGGTTGTTGGGGTCACTACTGGGGAATAGAGGCTTCTGGTTCAACAATTTAATTAGCAGACGTAGGTCCTGCAAAGATTAGGAGAATTAACCGTGGGGTGTTAATATACCTTTCCCTGAGCTGGTGGTTGTGTGGCCAGGGAAACGAAAAAGGGGGATTTGCCTCTGGACTAGATCTATTAACTGTTGATAGTTAAATGTGTAGGGTCACCCTTGTGGTGGCGCCCCAGGTTGGTGTAAATATTAATAAAAGTTGCTGTGGCCATTTTATTCCAAGACACGGCTGTTGTTGTGTGTTTATTCTACATACATAAATGGGTATACATTGTTGCTTTTGGAGCACAAATAGTTATCTAAACAACAGAGTGAAGCAGCACAAACAAACGATCAACAGAATCAGGAGAACTCATGGATTTTTACGACATATCTACCTTAAGTTTTTAAGAGAGAGCTAAATCCTATAAAAATTTGAAAAAAAATAAGTTGTGGGAGCTTTATGTAAAAAACACCATTACAACCAACTGTGGTTTTATCAAATCAGTAGAGGACTAATAAGCCTGCTGATATATAGTTGTCCATATTAATGAGCTATGTACAGTCATACGAAAAAGTTTGGGCACCCCTCTTAATTTATTTTTAAAATTGGGTTTTTGCAACAGCTATTTCAGTGTGACATATGTAACAACTGAATGACACAGTAATATTTCAGGATTGAAATGAGGTTTATTGTACTAACCGAAAATGTGAAATATGCATTATTTAAAAAATTGACAGGTGCAAAAAAATGGGCACCTCAACAGAAAAGTGACATTAATATTTAGTAGATCCAGCTTTTGCAAAAATAACAGCCTCTAGTCGCTTATTGTAGCTGTTAATGAGTTCCTGGATCCTGGATGAAGGTATTTTTGACCTCTTTACAAAACAATTCCAGTTCAGTTAAGTTTGATGGTCGCCGAGCATGGACAGCCCGCTTCAAAACATCCCACAGATGTTCAATGATATTCAGGTCAGGGGACTGGGATTCCAGAACATTGTAAGTGTTCCTCTGCATGAATGTTTGAGTAGATTTGGAGCGGTGTTTTGGATCATTGTCTTGCTGAAAGATCCATCCCCGGTGTAACTTCAACTTTGACACTGATTCTTGAACATTATTCTCAAGAATCTGCTGATACTGAGTGGAATCCATGCGACCCTCAACTGTAACAAGATTCCCGATGCCGTCATTGGCCACACAGCCCCAAAGCATGATGGACCCTCCCCCAAATTTGACAGTGTATAGCAAGTGTTTTTCTTGGAAGCTGTGTTTTTGTGGCGCCATGCATAACGCCTTGTTGTATGACCAAACAACTCAATCTTTGTTTAATCAGTCCACAGGACCTTCTTCCAAAATGAAACTGGCTTGTCCAAATGTGCTTTTCCATACCTCAGATGACTCTGTTTGTGGTGTGCATGCAGAAACGGCTTCTTTCGCATCACTCTCCCATACAGCTTTTCCTTGTGCAGTGTGCGCTGTATTGTTGACCGATGCACAGTGACACCATCCGCAGCAAGATGATGCTGCAGGTCTTTGGAGGTGGTCTGTGGATTGTACTTGACTGTTCTCACCATTCTTCTCTGCCTTTCTGATATTTTTGTTGGCCTGCCACTTCTGGCCTTTACAAGAACTGTCCCTGTGGTCTTCCATTTCCTTACTATGATCCTCACAGTGGAAACTGACAGGTTAAATCTCTGAGACAACTTTTTGTATCCTTCCCCTGAACAAGTATGTTGAACAATCTTTTCTTTCAGATCATTTGAGAGCTGTTTTGAGGAGCCCATGATGCCACTCCTCAGAGAAGATGCAAATAGGAGAACAACTTGCAAGAACACCTGAAATAGATTTTCTCATGATTGGATACACCGGGCTATGAAGTACAAAGCTCAATGAGGTTACCAAACCAATTTAGTGCTTCAGTAAGTCAGTAAAAAGTAGTTAGGACTAGTGATGAGCGAGCATGCTCGCCACTACTCGGTACTCGCACGAGTATCACTGTACTCGGGCGACTCGCCGAGCACCGAGTAATCTCGCGATACTCGTGCTGTGCTCGTGGTCGTCATCTCTGCATGTTGGCGCTCTTTTGAGAGCCAGCCCACGTGCAGGGATTGGCTGGCAGACCACTGCAATGCCACAGCCCTGTTAGTTGTGGCATAGCAGTGATTGGCCGCCCTGCACAGCGTGACCGAGCCTTTATAACTCCCGGCGCGCTGTCTCGGCACACAGCCATCCAGACAGTGAGTGTAGGGAGAGTGTCTGCTGCTGCTTAGGGACAGATTTGCGGCCCTCATAGGTAGATCCGGAGCAGGGCTGCAAACTGCTGCTGCTGACCACAACAGTCCTTCTCAGGACTAATCTAGGAGGATATAGGCAGGGTGATACAGATTGGAATCCAAGCTTTTCTGTGACCATTAGAGTCACCACACTCTTGTACTTACTACCTTAATACAGGATAGGGACTAAAATCCTCTCCTGACACCATAACAGTCACCAGACAGGTGTACGTACTACCTTAATACAGGTTAGGGACTAAAATCCTCTCCTGACACCATTACAGTCACCAGACAGGTGTACGTACTACCTTAATACAGATTAGGGACTAAAATCCTCTCCTGACACCATTAAAGTCACCAGACAGGTGTACGTACTACCTTAATACAGGTTAGGGACTAAAATCCTCTCGTGAAACCATTAAGTCACCAGACAGGTGTACGTACTACCTTAATACAGGTTAGGGACTAAAATCCTCTCCTGACACCATTACAGTCACCAGACAGGTGTACGTACTACCTTAATACAGGTTAGGGAATAAAATCCTCTCGTGAAACCATTACAGTCACCAGACTGGTGTACGTCATACCTTGATACAGGTTAGGGCCTAAAATCCTAATCTCCTGTGACCTCAACAGTCACCAGACAGTTGTCGCTCTATACAGGCAAAATGCGCAAAGGCGTTGGCAAGGGCGCTGGCAAGGAACAAGGAAGTGGACGTGATGGTGGTGCAGGCAGAGGCCGAGGTCGTGTGCAAGCACTAATTTTGCAACAACAAAGGGCCACATCTCCTCGCTCGCACGTCCTGTCCCAAATTCTTGGGGCCCGCAGCAGTACACCACTGTTGAACTAAGACCAGTGTCAACAGGTTGTTACTTGGATAGCAGATAATGCTTCAAGTCAGATGGGCACCTCCACAAACACCCTGTCTTCCACACGGTCAACTGTCAGTAGCCGTGATACTGCACCGCACATTTCCCAACCTGATCCTCCTTCCTACCACCTGGCCGAGTACACGTCCACGGACATTACTGATCCCACACTAGGACACTCGGAAGAGCTGTTCACGTATCCATTCGCAGAATCTGGCCTGTCGCCACCTCCTCTTGAAGTGGGTGATGAGGAGATGGTATATACAGATGCCCAAATATTTGAGCAGCCACGTTATGACGAATGGAACGTTGTCAAAGTGTCTCAACAAGGGGTGGACGATGATGAGACACAATTGCCAGGAAGTCAGGAGGAGGATCAGGGTGTGGAAGAAGAAGACGACGTGGTGGATGATCCAGTAGCTGACCCAACATGGCAGGAGGATATGCAGAGCGAGGACAGCAGTGCACAGGGGGAGGGAGGCTTAGCATCCCAACAGGCAGTACGAAGCAGGGTTGCGTCCGCAGGCAGAAGGCAGGCAACCGTTCCCCGGAACAACAACACGACTCAAGGTGCCTGTGCAAATGTTCGGTCTTCCAGAGTCTGGGAGTTTTTTAAGTTGGCTCCAGAAGACTCTAAAAAGGCCATTTGCCACACCTGCCATGCCACTATCAGCAGGGGTACGAAAACTAGCAGCCTGACCACCACCAGCATGATCAGGCACATGTCAGCCAAGCACCCGACTTTGTGGGAAGTACAACAGTCGAGGAGCGGTGCTTGCTGATGTCACTGCTACGTCTTCGCCTGCTGTGCATGCGAGCCAATCCCCTGTCCATGCTGGCCGCGAACAAGCCTCCGGCCCTGCACCTGAAGTTGCCCACGCACAAATTACACCACCATCAAGCACGTCCTTGTCCCAGCGCAGCGTTCAATTATCCATTCAGCAAACATTTGAACGCAGGCGCAAATACGCTGCCAACGCCCCACATGCCACAGTCCTGAATGATCACATTTCGCGACTCATAGCGCTAGAAATGTTGCCTTTCCGGCTGGTGGAGACGGACGCATTCCGCGACCTGATGGCGGCTGCTGTCCAACGTTACTCGGTCCCCAGCCGCCACTCCAGATGTGCCGTCCCCGCATTGCATAACCACGTGTCCAACAGCATCACACGTGCCCTGAACAATGCTGTTTCAGCCAAAGTCCACCTAACAACAGACACATGGACAAGTGCTTGTGGGCAAGGCCGCTACATCTCCTTGACGGCACACTGGATTAATATTGTGGAGGCTGGGACCCAGTCTGAGCGAGGGACGGAACACGTCCTTCCCACACCAAGGATAGCAGGCCCTACCTCTGTCAGGGTTTCACCGACACTCTACAGCTCCGAAATGTCATGCTCTTCAGCCTCCTCCTCCTGCGCATCCTCATCCACTTTTCCCTCCACACCAGTCCCAAGCTGGAAGCACTGCAGCACTGCCTCTGCAAAGCGGCAACAGGCTGTGCTGAAGTTAGTCTGCATAGGTGAAAAACCCCACAATGCAGAAGAGGTGTGGACAGCTCTGAAAGAGCAGGCAGATCACTGGCTCACACCTCTGAACCTAAAGCCAGGAAAGGTCGTGTGTGACAATGGCCGGAACCTGGTGGCAGCTTTGAGGCGAGGGCAGCTGACGCATGTTCCATGCGTGGCCCATGTGCTCAACCTGGTGGTTCAGAGGTTTGTGAAGTCATACCCAGAGGTGTCTGACCTGCTGGTAAAAGTTCGGCGTCTGTCTGCACATTTTCGCAAGTCACCTGCTGCTTCAGCCGGCCTTGCCGGCTTTCAGCGCCGTTTGCGTCTTCCGGCCCACAGACTGGTGTGTGATGTCCCCACGAGTTGGAATTCAACTCTGCACATGTTGGTCAGGATATGTGAGCAGAAGAGGGCAGTTGTGGACTACCTGCATCACCTAAGCCGTCGGGAAATGGGTCAAACTCCACACATAACACCTGAGGAGTGGAGATGGATGTCGGACCTATGCACCGTCCTCCAAAACTTTGAGGACTCCACCAAGATGGTGAGCGGCGATGACGCCTTTATTAGCGTCACCATACCACTACTCTGCCTTCTAAAACGGTCTCTGCTGAAAATCAAAGAGGATGCATTGCAGGCCGAGCGCGATGACTTTGAGCAAGAAACAGTAGTGGGTGTGGGTGAAAACACACAGCCCAGCCTCATCTCATCACAACGTGCAGTGAAGGACTATGACGAGGAGGAGGAGGATGAAGACATGGAGCAACTCTCTGGCCAAATTGAGGATATGACATGCACACCAGTCATACCCTCGATTCAGCGTGGCTGGCCAGAGGACAGGGGAGATGAGGAGGAGGAGGAGGAGGAGGACAGCATGTTCAGTCATCGTGTTGGTCTGGATACTGAAGTGATGGCTGTTAAGAGTCTGGCGCACATGGCTGACTTTATGGTAAGCTGCCTGTCTCGTGACCCTCGCGTTCAGAACATCTTGGCCGACAATCAGTACTGGTTGGCAACACTGTTAGACCCACGCTACAAGGAGATCTTTATGTCTCTCATTCCTGAGGCGGAGAGGTCAGCCAAAATGCAGCAGTTCCACAGGGCCATAGTCACGGAAGTAGTGAAATCATTCCCCTCACAAAACGCTAGCGGCATAGGTCAGGATTCGGTGGACAACCAAGGCGTACGGCCGAGAGGGGCACAAGTCCAATCCGCCAGAGGCAGGGGAACTGTCTTTACGATGTGGGACAGTTTTCTCAGCCCCTCACGTACCACAGCCCCTGAGGTGCGGGGTAGTGCCACCAGAAATGCTAAGTTTGGGCAGATGCTGAAGGATTACCTTGCAGATCAAACAACTGTACTGCGAGATTCCTCTGTGCCTTTCAATTATTGGGTCTCCAAGCTCGACACGTGGCATGAATTGGCTCTCTACGCCTTGGAAGTCCTGGCCTGCCCTGCCGCTAGCGTTTTATCAGAGCGTGTTTTCAGTGCTGCAGGTGGAATCATCACTGATAAACGCACCCGCCTGTCAACTGAAAATGCGGACAGGCTGACTCTGATCAAGATGAACAAGGGTTGGATTGGGCCAGACTTCACCACACCACCAGCAAATGACAACTGAATTAAAATTTTGTTATTTGAATTTGACATGTACCTCCACTCACCCATGGGTACACACTTCCGGACTTTGGCTAATCGCTGGACTGCTCCTCCTTCTCCTCATGTGACACCATGATGACCGTTACAATAGTTAGGCTGTTGTTTGAGGTATACCCGCAGTGGTAAATTTTTTTCGCCCATTCTTTTAGAATGGGCATTACAACGACAGGAGACCCGCTCCTTTTCAATGGGAAAAACGTTTTGAGGCCCTCCTGCACATCTCTATCCAGGGACAATGTGGAGCCTCCCAATTTTTGTCTGCCCTGACCAAAGGGCTATACTACAATACACCCACTTGAGGGTTACAGGCCCTACTGCATATCTGTATGCATGGGTCATTGTTGAACCTCCCAATTTTTGGCTGCCCAGACTAAAGGGCTATACTACAATACTCCCACTTGAGGGTTACAGGCCCTACTACATGTCTGTATGCATGGGTCATTGTTGAACCTCCCAATTTTTGGCTGCCCTGACCAAAGGGTTATACTACAATACACCCACTTGAGGGTTACAGGCCCTACTACATGTCTGTATGCATGGGTCATTGTTGAACCTCCCAATTTTTGGCCGCCCTGACCAAAGGGCTATACTACAATACACCCACCTGAGGGTTACAGGCCCTACTACATGTCTGTATGCATGGGTCATTGTTGAACCTCCCAATTTGTGGCTGCCCTGACCAAAGGGCTATACTACAATACACCCACTTGAGGGTTACAGGCCCTACTACATGTCTGTATGCATGGGTCAATGTTGAACCTCCCGATTTGTGGATGCCCTGACCAAAGGGCTATACTACAATACACCCACTTGAGGGTTACAGGCCCTCCTGCACGTCTCTATCCAGGGACAAAGAGGAGCCTCCCAATTTTTGGCTGCCCTGACCAAAGGGCTATACTAAAATACACCCACTTGAGGGTTACAGGCCCTCCTGCACGTCTCTATCCAGGGACAAAGAGGAGCCTCCCAATTTTTGGCTGCCCTGACCAAAGGGCTATACTACAATACACCCACTTGAGGGTTACAGGCCCTACTACATGTCTGTATGCATGGGTCATTGTTGAACCTCCCAATTTTTGGCTGCCCTGACCAAAGGGCTATACTACAATACACCCACTTGAGGGTTACAGGCCCTACTACATGTCTGTATGCATGGCTCATTGTTGAGCCTCCCAATTTTTGCCTGCCATGGCCAAAGGCCTATACTACAATACACCCAGTTCTTCTTTACAGGCCCTCCTGCACGTCTCTATCCAGGGACAATGTGGAGCCTCCCAATTTTTGGATGCCCTGGCCAAAGGGCTACACTACAATACACCCAGTTCTTGTTTACAGGCCATCCTGCATGTCTGTATCCAGGGGCATTGGTGAACCTCCCAATTTTGGACTGCCCTTGCAAAGGAAGATACTACAATAGACCCAGTTCCTCAAAATGGGCACTTTATTTCTAGACAGGGCTTCATGTACGTCTCTTGTCAGGGTCATCGGAGTGTCGCACAATGTTTTCACGTAAAATCTTTCATGTAATCACAAAAAGTGACATAGCTGTACCTCACTATTGGGTATGTGCCCTTAACATTTCCACCCTAAATATTCATTTTGGTGTCATTTTGGAAGGTTTTCTGGAGACTCCGTAAAATTGGCGTGAAACTCGGACAACATTGTTCACAGCTGTGACTTTTGAGTGAGAAATGCTTCCAGGGGTCTTCCCCATGGTGTTGCCATGTCATTTCAGCACTCTTCTGAGACTTTTGTGACATTTTTAGGGTTTTTCCATGCTGCCGGCAGTCATTTCATAAAAATACTCGTGTCTCCCATAGGATAACATTGGGCTCGTTACTCGGGCCAAGTACACGAGTATCTCGGGATGCTCGGCCCGAGCTTCGAGCACCCGAGCATTTTAGTACTCGCTCATCACTAGTTAGGAGTATTCAAATCATGAAAATCAGAAGGGTGCCCGTACTTTGGCACCTGTGAAATTTTGAAATAATGCATATTTCACATTTTTGGTTAGTACAATAAACCTCATTTCAAACCTGAAATATTACTGTGTCCATTAGTTATTACATATATCACACTGAAATAGCTGTTGCAAAAACCCAATTTTAAACAAAAAAAAATGAGTAAGATTAAGAGGGGTGCCAAACCTTTTCATATGACTGTATAACCACATCACTAACACGGATTGGCAGCTTTCTGACTTAGCACAGCATACACCGAAAGCTATCAATCAGTGATGTGGGCTGGGTAATATAGAGCTCAGCATTCAACTTGTAGATCTGCAAAAAAATAACAGAAATTTTAACAGCATGACACCATGCAGCACAATAAGTCATCAATCGATGGAATCAGGGTCCCTGCCCATACATCACACTGATCTTAGATACAGTACAAAAAACCTTGCAACAAATTCCTTTCCCGTTTGAGCCAATATCTTCCTCTCAATTGGTCTGGGATTTCCTGAATAGAGTAGAGAACCGAAATTGGGTTTGTAGACACATGAATGGTTGTTATTTTTTGTTTATTTCACACTAACAATATTGTAATGATGCGTAATTTCTTGAACATTGGATATAAGACCTTTCTGAAAGTGTGTCTATTAAAAGGAATTTATTTAAATGGCATAAGCTTGTCTTAAAGGGAAGGTGCCATAAAAATGTTTTTCAACAGTTGAAATAATGTGAAGTATTAATGTTTTATTTTTTTTCAATCTCATTTGTTTTTTATGGAGTAACTAAAAGATGAAAAATATTTTAACAGGTTTGATGTTTTCCACTTATAAACACTAGGGCAAGAAGCCGCTGAACTTTGCCATGAAAACATGAGTACTGCTAGCTCACATTACACTGCACTGAATGTGGGCTGGATCTGCTCCATGTGTTTGATGTCAGACCTCCGTTCCCCTTATGGGTGTCTGCAAACGGATAAGAGGAAGAAGTTTAGATCACAGTGTGGAGCCGTTTTGTAGGTGACTGAACAGTGAAACTGACAAGTAGACAGTGTCACAGATGATGGGCGGCAGCACCTATTCTGTTAGTTGAGTTTGCTTGATGTATCATCTGCTGGGGTTAGATACAGGGCTCAGTGTAGTTCATCACATGATGGGATTAGATACACAATATTTAAATACCGTATGTGCAATGTGTGATCCCGCTTCATCCACTTCTATGTCTGCAATGGTGTAATGTGTTATACAGCTTGTCCACTTCTATGGGAGAAGTGAAATGTGTGGCCGTGCTCTATTCACTACATTACTACCCCCATAGAAGTGGCCTGAGCAATGTCACACTACGCTACTGCTCTCATAGAAATGGACAGAGCGGTGTCTCACAAAACACCACTGCTTTCATAAAAGTCATGAAAATCAGAAGGGTGCCCGTACTTTGGCACCTGTGAAATTTTGAAATAATGCATATTTCACATTTTTCACATATACAGCACTTGAGGGGGGGTGGGCACGTACAGCACTTGAGGGGGGTGGGCACGTACAGCACTTGCGGGGGAAGGGCACGTACAGCACTTGCGGGGGGGGGAAGGGCACGTACAGCACTTGCAGGGGGGGGAAGGGCACGTACAGCACTTGCAGGGGGAAGGGCACGTACAGCACTTGCGGGGGGAAGGGCACGTACAGCACTTGCGGGGGGAAGGGCACGTACAGCACTTGCGGGGGGAAGGGCACGTACAGCACTTGCAGGGGGAAGGGCACGTACAGCACTTGGGGAGGGGGGAAGGGCACGTACAGCACTTGGGGGGGGGAAAGGGCACGTACAGCACTTGTGGGGGGGGGAAGGGCACGTACAGCACTTGTGGGGGGAAGGGCACATACAGCACTTGTGGGGGGCGGGGAAGGGCACGTACAGCACTTGTGTGGGGGGAAGGGCACGTACAGCACTAGTGTGGGGGGAAGGGCAAGTACAGCACTTGTGGGGGGAAGGGCACGTACAGCACTTGTGGGGGAAGGGCACGTACAGCACTTTGGGGGGGAAGGGCACGTACAGCACTTGTGGGGGGGAAGGGCACGTACAGCACTTGTGGGGGGGAAGGGCACGTACAGCACTTGTGGGGGGGAAGGGCACGTACAGCACTTGTGGTGGGGGGGCGAATGTACAGCACTGGGGTGGGGGGGAATGTACAGCACTTGGGGTGGGGGGGGATGTACAGCACCTGGGGGTGTGGGGGGGGGGAATGTACAGCACCTGGGTGGGGGGGGGATGTACAGCACCTGGGTGGGGGGGGGGATGTACAGCACCTGGGGTGGGGGGGGATATGTACAGCACCTGGGTGGGGGGGGGATGATGTACAGCACCTGGGTGGGGGGGGGGATGTACAGCACCTGGGTGTGGGGGGGGGGGATGTACAGCACCTGGGGTGGGGGGGGGGAGTACAGCACCTGGTGGGGGGGGGGGGTATGATGAAGCACCTGGGGGGGGGGGGGGGATGTACAGCACCTGGGGGGGGGGGGGGGGTGTACAGCACCTGGGAGGGGAGGGATGTACAGCACCTGGGAGGGGAGGGATGTACAGCACCTGGGAGGGGAGGGATGTACAGCACCTGGGAGGGGAGGGATGTACAGCACCTGGAAGGGGAGGGATGTACAGCACCTGGGAGGGGAGGGATGTACAGCACCTGGGAGGGGAGGGATGTACAGCACCTGGGAGGGGAGGGATGTACAGCACCTGGGAGGGGAGGGATGTACAGCACCTGGGGGGGGGAGGGATGTACAGCACCTAGGGGGGGAGGGATGTACAGCACCTGGAAGGGGGGGTGAGGGATGTACAGCACCTGGAAGGGGGGTGAGGGATGTACAGCACCTGGAAGGGGAGGGGTGTACAGCACCTGGGAGGGGAGGGATGTACAGCAACTGGGGGGGGAGGGATGTACAGCAACTGGGGGTGGGGAGATGTACAGCACCTGGGGGGGGGGTGGGGGATGTACAGCACCTGGGGGGTGGGGGATGTACAGCACCTGGGGGGGTGGGGGATGTACAGCACTTGGGGGAGGGGGATGCACAGGGGAGTGGTGAGGTACAACACCTGGGAGCGGTGGGGAGAAGTACAACACTTGGGTGGGGAAGATGTACAGCATTGTGATGGATATACAGCATTAGGGTGATATACAGCACTGGGGGAATATAAACGTGCTATTCCCACCCACAAAATGTGTCCTCAGTCAGGGTGTGGACATGCACTTAGGATCTTAAAAGGTCTGCAGCCACCAAGACGTGGCTGCTGCCCGAGCACTGAGGGCCCGGCAATCTGTGCGTGGTCCGTATAAACTGTCATCTCCGCGAGCCGGAGGTTCCCCACACCTGCACTGAAGGGACAATTGCTATCAGCATGCTAGTACCTGTATGGCACTGGCTTTACTTAATGAACAAAAATCATGCTGGTTGGTTTACTTTAATTAACAAATTACAAAGATCAGAAAAAATCATAATATACCAAAAATAAGGGAAAATAAGGAAAAAGACATTTAGTCTTGTATGGAGTTCTCACTTTCAATTAGGTCATGCCTGGTACACAATATTTGACACTACATTATATAAATTGTAGAATCCTACCTAGTGATAGTTCACCCTAATTTCAGAGAAACTGCATCTGCAGGCTGTCTTGACTTGCGCGGATGTTCTCTGGGGGAGGAAGGGGATAATCTTTATAGGTAAGCCTTGATAGGCTGTGATTACATTTCACTGGGCATATCAGCAACTACATTTTTGGTATGGCACATGAACTTTACCTGTGAAATTAAGGTGAACTATCACTAGATTTGATTTGACAACTTATGTAATGTAAGAATATGCCCCTGTCAAATACTGTATACATGATGGGACCCCACAGGAAAGTGAGAAATTCACTCTAGACTAGGTGTCTTATTTTTTGTATATTTTCTAGAATATGATTGTTCGAACGTGTAATTTAAAGTAAGAAAAAAAAAACACAAAAACCTTGCTTTTAGACTTTAAATCCATATTTGTTTACTTAGTGCCTATGATTATAATAATAATATAATATAATAATATTTATTCATTTATATAGCGCTATTGATTCCATAGCACTTTACATACATGAGCAATGCTGTCTCTCTTGGGAGCTCACAATCTAAACATCCTATCAGTATGTCTTTACAATGTGGGAAGAAACCGGAGTGCCCGGAGGAAACCCACGCAAACACGGGGAGAACATACAAACTCCTTGCAGATGTTGTCCTTAGTGTCCTTGGTGGGAATTGAACCCAGGACCTCAAGACCCCAGCGCTGCAAAGGCTACAGTGCTAACCACTTGAGCCACCATGCTGCCCCGGTGGTTATCTATGGAGTGGCTAGTATTGGTTAAAAAAACAAAGATGAATGCGAAGCACAGGTCGGGGGACAGGAAAGTGGAGCTCAGAGAGTAGCTGTGGGCTTCACAAAAATGACACCGATATCCTCCCACAGATATGACCTGGAAAACCGGAGCACTGCAGGAGGCAGCTACAGTGCAGCAGATAGGAGACAGTAGCCTGTGTCCTACCCTATGTACAGGGGGCAGCCATACTTGGTGTTTAACTGTTGATACATACTATCAAATGCAAATAGGAGCCCCCAGTGGCTGCAAAAAATAAATAAATAAATACAAAATGTTACATTGATGTAAAAAAGAGAATTTTGTTTACGTACCGTAAATTCTTTTTTCTTTAATCATCAATGGGAGACCCAGACAATGGGGTTTAGGGCACTGCCCTCCGGAGGTCACACTAGGTACTACAAGTTTGTAGACACCCCCCCTCCGCTTATAAACCCCTACCGCAGGGAACATCCTCAGTTTGGTCTACAAGCTGCGAGGAGGAAAATAAACCACACCCGAAACATCGGGAAGAATGCCGTGCACAAACGGTTCAACAACCCGGCAAACACTGTCTCAACAGAGAACAGGGCCAATGCAAAACATGCAAAGGAACAACTGGGTGGGTACTGGGTCTCCCATTGATGATTAAAGAAAAAAGAATTTACGGTACGTAAACAAAATTCTCTTTTTTCTGGTCATCATAATGGGAGACCCAGACAATGGGGATGTCCTAAAGCAATACCCCAGGGCGGGAAGAGTTCCTCAACAAGACGGATAACATGGTTCCCTTTTAAAGGTGGGCAACCGCCGCCTGTAGAACCCGCCTGCCCAAATTTGCATCCGCAGAGGCATGGGCATGCACCATATAGTGCTTAGAGAAAGTGTGTAGGCTGGACCAAGTGGCCGCCTGACACACCTGTAGAGCAGATGCTCTATGTCGCAAGGCCCATGAGGCACCTACGGCTCTGGTAGAGTGAGCCTTCAATCCCACCGGGAGAGGCAAACCAGAAGACCGGTAAGCCTCTTGAATGGAAGCCTTAATCCACCTGGCTAAGGTTGACTTTGAAGCCGCGGACCCCTTACAGCGACCTGTCGTAAGAACAAACAAAGAATCCGAACTCCTAAAGGAGGCGGTTCTGGACACATAAATGCGTATAGCACTCACGAGATCCAGAGTATGGAGGTCGCGCTCAACCTGATGAACGGGAGCGGGGCAAAATGACGGGAGAACAATCTCCTGGTTCAGGTGAAACGTTGAAACCACCTTTGGCAAGAATTCCGGCCGTGGACGCAACACCACCTTGTCTTGGTGAACCACCAGAAAGGGAGACTTGCACGAAAGTGCAGCCAATTCTGAGACCCTCCTCAGAGATGTAATCGCCACCAGAAAAGCCACCTTCTGGGACAGACGAGAAAGGGAAACCTCCCTCAGAGGCTCAAATGGCGGTTTTTGCAATGCCGCCAGGACCATGTTAAGGTCCCACGGATCCAGAGGTCTTTTGTAGGGTGGAACCATCCGCGACACCCCCTGCAGAAATTGACGGACCTTCGGGAGAAGCGCCAATCGTCTGTCAAACAGCACAGAAAGTGCTGAGACCTGACCCTTTAAGGAGCCAAGGGATAATCCCAACTCCAAACCCGACTGTAGGAATGCCAACAGTGTCGGGATGGACAAGGGCCACGGGGACCGGCCCCCAGAGGCACACCAGGTAAAAAAGATTTTCCACGTCCTGTGGTACATTTTCCTGGAAACTGGTTTTCTAGCCCGATTCATAGTGGCAACCACTGTAGGGGAGAACCCCCTGGATGTCAGCAGCCAGGCCTCAAGAGCCATGCAGTCAATCTGAGGGCCTTGGAATTGAGGTGGAAGAATGGGCCTTGCGCGAGAAGATCTGCGCGTTCTGGAAGAGCCCACCTGTGTCCGCCTGACAGTTGCCACAGGTCCGGATACCAGGACCTCCTGGGCCAGTCTGGAGCCACTAGAATGGCTACCCTGCATTCCGACCTGATTTTCCACAGCACCCTGGGAATCAGAGCCAGAGGGGGAACACATATGGTAGATTGAATCTGGACCAAGTCAAGATCAGGGCGTCCGCTCCCAACGACTGGGGGTCCCATGACCTCGCCATGTATTGCGGAACCTGATGATTCAGCCGTGAGGCCATCAGATCCACGTCCGGAGTGCCCCATCTGCTGCAAATGTCCCGAAAGACGTCTGGATGAAGGGCCCACTCTCCGGCGTCCATCCCCTGCCTGCTCAGATAGTCGGCCTCCCAGTTTTCGACCCCTGGGATGTGAACTGCGGAGATCAGGCAGTTGTTGTCCTCCGCCCAGGATAGGATGCGGTGGACTTCGGCCAGAGCCTCTGCACTCCTGGTTCCTCCTTGATGATTTACATAAGCGACGGCCGTCGCATTGTCGGACTGAACCCGGATGGGTTGTCCTGCGAGGAATCTCTGAAAAGCCAGGAGTGCTAGATAGATCGCCTTGATCTCCAGCACGTTGATCTGTAATGCCGACTCCGACAGAGTCCAGAGGCCTTGGGCCCTGTGGTGTAAGAACACCGCACCCCAGCCCTTCAGACTGGCGTCGGTGGTCACCACTAACCAAGACGGTTTTATGAAGGACCGGCCCCGCGACAAGTGATGTGGTTGAAGCCACCACTGCAGGGAATCTCGGGTCGGTTGTGACAGTGTCACCAACCGATTCAGCGAGATCGTCCTCTTGTCCCACCTGCGTAGGATCTCCAGCTGGAGAGGACGGAGGCGAAATTGTGCAAACGGCACCGCCTCTATCGCTGCCACCATGCGACCCACCAGCTTCATCAACCCACGAAGGGATGATTGTGGTGACAGGAGCACCGCTTGTACTCCCGATCGGATCGCCACCTGTTTGGATTGTGGCAGAGACACCAGGGCTGAGGACGTGTTGAAGTCCATGCCCAAATAAGTCAAGGACTGGGTCGGAACCAGGGTTGACTTCTGAACATTGAGGAGCCAACCGAATTGTTCCAGAGACCGCATGGTCACATCCAGGCTCGCTTGACAGAGGTGTTCCGATGGCGCCCTGACCAGCAGGTCGTCCAAATAGGGAATGATGGCATGGCCCTGCACGTGCAGGAGAGCCATCATGGAGGCCATCACTTTTGTGAACACCCGCGGTGCCGAGGCCAAGCCGAACGGCAGCGCCACAAATTGGAAGTGTTCCTCCCCCACTGCAAATCTCAACCATCGCTGGTGAGCCGGTGCAATGGGCACGTGAAGGTAAGCGTCTCTGATATCTATGGACGCCAAGAAGTCCCCCTGTGACACAGCCGCGATCACTGAGCGCAGTGATTCCATACGGAACTTCCGAACCAGCACGTGGCGGTTGAACAACTTCAGGTCCAGAACCGGGCGGAAGGATCCGTCCTTCTTTGGGACTATAAAGAGGTTGGAGTAAAAACCCCTGAACCTCTCCCCGGAAGGCACCGGGACCACCACTCCGTCTCTGCGGAGTCCCTCCAACACCAAAGAAAAGGCCTGAGCTTTTTCTGGGGAGGGGACCGACCGATGGAATCGGGATATCGGTTTTGACGTCAGCTCTATCCTGTAACCTCGCGAGACCACGTCTCGAACCCACTGATCTGAAACGTGAAGTAGCCACTCGTTCTGAAAGCGAGACAAGCGGCCCCCCACCTGTGGGGAGGCAGGAAGAGAGAGCGAGTCATGTAGAGGCGGGTTTGGGGGTGGCAGCTGCTGCCCCCGCCGGCTTCTTTGGACGACTCTTAGAGCGCCACTGAGAAGCGGGCTTGCCCCCTCGGTCCGTGCGAGCGGACGGTGCTGATGACTGTGAGCTGGACCGAAAGGACCACTGTTTTGGGTTCCTTTTAACGGTATACCGTGGCTTAGGTTTATTCTGCGGTATTTTAGACTCAGCAGAATCCTTAATTAGCTTATCCAGCTCTGTGCCAAAAAGCCTGTCACCAGCGAAAGGAAGATTCTGCAGAATCTTCTTAGATGTGGCATCTGAGTCCCAAAGACGCAGCCACAACAACCTGCGGATCGCTATAGCATTGGCCGAAGCCACAGCTGAGCGAGTAGCAGTTTCCAGAGTCGCCGTTCTGGCGTAGTCCGCATAGGCCCTTGCCCTTTCGGTAAGTGCCAGGACCTCTGGACTGGACCTTGCCAGGTCAGTGATACCATCCAAGCAGGTAGTAATCGCTTGTAAGGTCCAGACCGTGGCAAAGTTAGGGGCAAATGACGACCCCACCGCCTCATAGGAAGACTTGGCGAGTTGCTCGACCTGTCTATCAGTAGCATCCTTCAGTGAGGAGCTATCAGAGGCAGAGAAAAGGGAGCGTGCAGCAATCCTGGTCATGGAAGCATCCACCTTCGGGGACTGCGACCACTCCTGAAGCACCTCCTGGGGAAAGGGGAAGCGATTGTCCTTGGGTTTGCGGACATAACGCCGCCCAGGATGTAACCTGGGGGCTCTAATCACCCTTCCAAAATTAGTATGGTCCATAAAGGAGCCACTTGGTCTAGCCTCCGGCCGCAGCCATTGATAGACCTCCTTCGGGTGCACCGTCACCTCCTCAGGGGGTGTCACGAGACGTAAGGTCTCGTTGATAGAGGACACCAGATCCTCCACCCCATCTGGTGGTGCAGACACAGATACCGACCCGAAAGTCGAACCCCCATCATCTTCCTCACCATCAGAGGAACGCTCCTCCTCAGAGAGAGTCTGGAGCTCGGGTGAAGCCTCACGACGAGCCCGCTTAAGGGGTCTCACAGCAGAAGAGGGAGACACCCGGGGTAACTGGAAGGAGTAGCTGGGCTATCCAGTCTCCTATTAAGTGCCTCCAGGGATTGCGACATGGAGGACAGCTGAGACAACAGAGATTCATTGATCCTGTTCTGAGTCTCCCAAGGCCCTGAGATCACCTGAACCTCGGGGTATAGCACCGGGGTTGCTGACCCAGGAGTTGCAGCCCGGGCCTCTGGGCGTCCACAGTTATTGCAGGACCCCTCCACCAGTGTTCCATTGCACGTAGCACATGTAACGGTGGTCTCGGCCGCCTTAGCAGCACGCTTCCCAGCTGAGGACATGGCCACAGTAGGGGTAGATAAGCCCAATTGCAGACAATAAAACCGGGGATCCCGGTGGCTTACCGACCGCTGTAAAGCGGTATGAGGGAGCGGTGTGTGTGTGTGACCTCCGCGCTGTCTTCCGGTCTCCCCTCTTGGAGTGCAGACGCACGCTGCATACAGTTCCCAGCCGGGAAGTGAGGGTAAAGATGGCCGCCGACAGAGAAACTGTGGGCGGCGCCGAAGACACGCGGGAAACACACACACACGCCCCGCGGTGACGTCACCGCACGGGCTGCATCCCATCCTCCAAGCATCCTTCTCATGAGGGAGCTGGAGCCCGCAGGGCGGGAAACAGTGTAAAAAAACAATGTACACAGACTGCAATAACATGTCACACATCCGCAGCCTACGGCCTCAGCCCCTGTGACACACAGGGCGGTCAGCCAGGGTGACCCCAGCACAGGGTACACCCGCAGAACCGCGGACCCGAGGGCAACGCGCGGTCTGAGTGTCATGAAGCACATAAAGTGCCAGACACTACCCCCAGGCACACAGGAGACACCGAGTGCCTCAGTGCCGGTCCGGTCTGTAAGCACCATTTAGGGAGGCCTCGGACGGGGGTGCAGCACCAGTCTGGAGTGTAAGCACCATTTAGGGAGGCCTCAGACTGGGCCGCTCAGCCCAGTCCGGAGGTGTAAGCACCATTTAGGGAGGCCTCGGACTGGGCTGGCTCCAGTCCGGTCTGTAAGCACCATTTAGGGAGGCCTCGGACGGAGCGGAGCTGTGCAAGGCTCCCATCTCCCACTCACCAGAGCCCCCCAGAGAGGGATGGAGAGGAGTGTAACAGCGTACCGGGAGAACACCAGGTGTCCAGGCCCTAGGCCCTCCGGTACCTCCACCAGCGTGTGCCACTAAGGGTGAGCGGGGAGGCTGTCACCGGTCCCGACTGGGACCTTATTACCTTGTCTTCAGACGCCATCACGTAAGTAGTGAGAATGCAGTGAAGTGCAAGCAAAGCGTGATCCTCCGAGCACACTAAGTTTAAAACTGAGGATGTTCCCTGCGGTAGGGGTTTATAAGCGGAGGGGGCGGTGTCTACAAACTTGTAGTACCTAGTGTGACCTCCGGAGGGCAGTGCCCTAAACCCCATTGTCTGGGTCTCCCATTATGATGACCAGAAAAACATTTTTGCGACTTCCGGTTCCGGCGCCTCCATGAGAAGCCGCGTTTAGCAGCGCTCCGGCCCCGCCGCGGCGATCCAGACCCATCCTGTCCCCCCTTGGGCCCCCGGACCTTCGGCACGCCAAGACACTCACCCCCAACTCCGGACCGTCCTCTGGGCACGAAGATGGACCGGTACGTCACCCGGAGGGGGGAAAGCGGCCGACCTGTCCCCGCACACGCGGCTACTGATAATGGCGCCCGCGATACTGAGTCAGAGGGAGAGCCGGAAGATGCCTCCGTGATGAGAGGTATAGTAACACAGGGGCACTCGTCTGCAGGGGAGATTATGGCCACTGTTATGGGGACAACGGGAGCCCCCCCCCATCTGCTGCAGCCTGAGGCCCTCGTGCAGTCACAGCAAGCACAGACCCAGACCCAGGGCCACATAATGCAGGATCATGCAGGGGATGAGATGTGGGGAGAGGATCTGGATGTACAGCCAGGAGGCAGAAAAGTCCCACAGCTAATGGATTATAAAGCTCTGGCCAAAGAATTAGCCACACACATGGCTGAGGACTTTAAAACTGCTATAGCAGACATGGTGGCTGCCACTACAAAAGAACTCAGAATAAAAGTAGAGACCCAAGACCAGAAACTTAAAGAAGCAGAAGCAAGGGTTGGGGCTGCTGAAGATAGGATACAGGAATTGGAGGACCAAATGTTAGTATTACAAAAACGCTCTGACTATGCCTTTACAAAGATGGAAGACATTGAAAACAGGGCAAGGAGAAGTAACCTCAAAATTGTAGGTCTACCAGAGTCCATTCCATCACATCAGCTGGAGGAAATTTTCGAGGTTGACCTCCCTAAGGCTTTGGGGCTAATGCATAGATGTAAGACGGAGCGTACCCACAGAATTGGACCCCCGAAAGATCCTCCTGAAACAACCTCCACGTCTAGAGCTAGCCCCTCCCGCTCTGGATCCTCTACTAAACCAAGACATGCCATTGCCAAATTCCTAAACCACAGGGATAAAGAGGAGATCCTTAGGGCATATAAGACCAGGAAACAGCCTCTAATGATACACGGACATAGAGTTTTGATCTTTGCTGACTATTCAATAGAGGTCTCTCGCCGAAGAAGAGCTTTCAGTGAAGCGTGTACACTGCTCCATAAGAGAAATGTTCGGTTCCAACTAAATTTCCCGGCTACTTTACGGTTTAACTCCAGAGAGGGCACACCGTTGGCCTTCACAAATCCAGCAAAAGCATTATCTGCAATTTTGGACAATCCCCGCTCCCCAAGAGCTACAACGCCTCCAACCGTGAACGCAGTTCCACAACACGTATCGTCTGATCCAGACCCGGTAGCTGAAGAAGATCGTGACTCGGTGAGGTCATACAGGCTACGATCGGACACCATGAATAATGGAGGCATCTCTGGCGGCGTGACACCCAGGCAACAGAGACGGACAGGACCACGCTGGCAACAAAAGAAGAAATGAGATAGCTGTCTTGGTACCTTCTGAACTCGGTGAAAAGAAAAGTGAACTTTCGATTTACCTGAGCTAATGTTTTGGAGGCTCCGAACCCCCCCCCCTTCCTCTTAACGTTATTTTACCCTCCTTCCCCCCTCCCCCCCCACCCCCTTTTTTATTCTTTGTTCCCTCTCTCTCTCCTCTATTATACTTTCTTTTAGATGTGGACTGACGGATCAATTGAGCTGCCGTACCATAAAACCCAAAGGCAGGAATAGTGAGAGATCCCGATGAGACGTCACCTATCAATGTTACATGTAACATTATACTGTAATGGTGCCGTCTATTTGCTTAATGCTTCTATTGCCTTTATTTATCATCCATTAATGTATTTTTATTTTGTTTTAAATAAGCTGCAAACCTTGATACAAAGGACTAGTAACTATCTTTTTCTAGGAAAGGTATTTCTTGGTCTGGGGGTGAAGGACAACTCTTTTTTATGCTCAGCTAATATTGTCGGTGAAAGGGAGGTACAGGGGTAACGAAACGGAGGGAAGGAAAAAAAAAAAAAAAAAAAAAGAAAAGTGTTTTATAATTACTCATTACAAGGATGCTGTGGCGGGGCACGAGATGTATGTACATGGGCTGTATTGGAGGGAAGACGAGAAGTCAGCAACAAGGACAGGAGAAAAGTAGTGGTGGAATTGGGATAAAGGGGGGGCTATGGGAAAGAAGGGAAAAACCTAGAGACATCCTTAGCAAAATATATATGCTCCGATATGTGCTATGCCTACTAATCACTTTATTTTGGTACAAGTTATGGGGGGCAATACCCCGATGGTTGAGATTGCATTACTCTTCATTGATACTGATCTGGGGGGGTGCGGATGGTTAGGTGGGTCTCCTGGAATGTAAAGGGTCTGCGCTCCCCATCAAAGCGCATGATGGTCTTACGCCATCTTAACCGATTACATACGGATATTGCCTTGCTCCAGGAGACCCACCTGGCCTCTGAAGACTTCTTCCGCCTCAAGAAGTTATGGGTGGGAGACGTCTATGGTTCAGGGGCGGTGAAAAGGAAAGCGGGAGTTATAATCCTAATCCATAAGTCCTTGGCGCATACGGTCCTATCCACACAAGTCGATGACGAAGGTAGAATGGTTCAAATGACCATACAAATCCAAAAAGATGTCTTTTCCATTTACAATGTGTATGCTCCGAACGAGAATCAAAAACCCTTCTTTCAAAAAATACAAGCCAAACTATTAACCGACACGGGTCACAACAGAATAGTGGGGGGTGACTTTAACATGGTCTTACGGGCAGAAGAGGATAGGAGATACTCCGTACCCCCACTGAAAATGACTCGAGCCCCTGGGGAAATAGGATCAGCGAGTTTTCTAGAACCCCTCTTTGCTGATGTAGATATGGGCGACGCATGGAGGATAGTTCACCCCTTGGAAAGGGAGTTCACCCACTTTTCTCACCCCCATGGGTCCTGGTCAAGGATAGACATGTTCTTCACCTCGCCCAATATATCACAAAGGGTGATCGAAATTAAAATAGAGGACATGGTAATATCCGATCACAGCCCACTGGTGTTAGAAACTAAAAATACCTATGAGAAAGGCACCGATTATCTGTGGCGTTTCCCTGACACATTTACCAGAGAGGAAAATTTTGTAGCCCACCTCAAAGAGTGGTGGATACTTTACTCAAATGACAATGAAGCCCATCGCTCTGACCCAGGTCTGTTTTGGGAAACAGCGAAATCGGTCATGAGAGGGCACGTGATGGCTTACAGCATGGGGATAAAGAAAAAAATAAAAGAACAATTTGTTGCGGCTAGTCTTGAGGTGAGGAACGCGTACTCTCGATATACAAGCACGATGGCAGACCCTGACAGAGAGACCTGGATACAGGCCAAGAAAAACTTTGACATGTGGGCAGAAAAGAGAGAAGGGATATATAAAAATAGATTAGAACTTAATCTACACAAATTTGGAGATAAAGCTGGTCGATTATTGGCCCGCTTATCACGGGGCAGACACCCTCCCTCCTCCATCCAAACTATAATTGACAAACATGGCAACACCTGGACTACCCCTAAAGATATAACTCAGGCACTGGGAAAATACTATGCGTCTCTTTACTCGGACAGTGACACTGATATACCTGAGGGAACCGACTGGCTGCACCTGATTCGTTTACCAGGTATCTCAGAAGAGGACAAACAATTTTTAAACAGCCCTGTCACTGTGGAGGAAATAGAAAACGCTATAAAAAATATAAATCCAGGCAAAGCGCCGGGCCCTGATGGATATAATGGTGCATTCTTCAAAGCCTTAAAAGAACAAATCTCTCCTGTCTTATGTGACCTTTTTAATGCAATACTACAGGGGACCCCTATACCAGATCGAATGAATTTGGCCTACATTAAACTTATTCCTAAACCTGGGAAGATACCTACGGATCCAGCGAGTTTTCGACCAATTTCGCTAATAAACCAGGATCTAAAACTCCTCTCAAAGATAATGGCCGATAGACTGGCGACGGTAATGCCTAGCTTGATACCCCCTCACCAGGCGGGATTTATTAAGGGAAGATCAACTACCACTAATATTAGAAGAACGATGCTCTTGCTTGATGTCATGGGGAAAAGAATAGAATTGGAGGGGGGGGACCCAGCCATGATCACGTTAGACGCAGAAAAAGCGTTTGATAATGTACGTTGGTCATGGCTGGGTCGGGTCCTGGACTCGGTTGGAATTGTGGGGCCATTTCGGCAGTACCTACAGGCCTTATACCACAAACCAAAAGCCTGTATTAGCACTCCCGGATACTTATCAGATTCCTTCTTCTTGCAGAAGGGAACGAGGCAGGGATGTCCGTTATCCCCCCTCCTCTTTAATTTAGCAATAGAACCTCTGGCCTTATACCTTGAAAATAATAATACTTATGAAGGATTCAGAGTAGGAACGAGGGAGGTTAAACTGTCCCTCTTCGCTGATGACATAATTCTCTATGTCCGCAATCCAGTAAGGGACCTCCCTAGCATCCTTGACGACATTGAGAGATTGGGTAAACATTCAGGTTTTTGCCTAAACAAAGATAAATGTGAGATACTGTTCATCAATCCGAGGAGTAAACTCTCGCGATATACTCACCTTTACGATCTCTCAGTCGCCAAGGAAAGCATAAAATATTTGGGGATTCAACTGGCTAGATATCCTGGCCTGACTTATAGACTTAACTTTGCCCCGATCCTTTTAAAAATAGAAAAAGAATTGGCAGGATGGAATGGACTACCTCTCTCTCTGACTGGGAGATGCCATCTACTTAAAATGATTAGTTTTGCGAGATTGCTATACCCGCTCCAGAATATCCCCATGCTGTTAAAACACACAGATATAGCTAAACTGAACAAAGCCTTCTCAAAATTTTTGTGGAGGGGGAAGAAACCCAGGCTGGCCTTTGGCGTCTTGATGCAGTCAAAACAGGAGGGAGGTCTTCAACTCCCGGATGTTCGAGGATACAACTTAGCGTGTATTCTATGCAATGTTCTTGACTGGATCAAGGGCACTAATAGGTTCTCAGATGTAGCCCTGGAGGGAGAATTTGCTAAGCCCTGGGACTTATCAGCTCTGCTACATTCACCGTTGTCTTACCTACCTTCAACACTCAAGAATACAGTTATATACAGAGACACGATTATGACTTGGAAAGGAATAAGGAAAAAACTACACTTATCTTGGAAAGTCTCAAACCTACTCAATCCTTGGAAGTGCCCGGCCTTTCCACTAGGCCGTGAAAACTCTTTATTCAAGGCTTGGAGAGAGAGGGGTGTCAGGTCCCTGGGAGACCTTATGAATATAGAAGAGAGGAGGTGGATGACAGAAAGTGAGGTACTATCCACTTATGCTCTATCGAGATTCCATGCCATACAATACAGACAGCTGCATCACCATCTTCTCTCTCGACTGTTAGATATCTCTGGGGAGGTCGTAGACAACCTTTGGTCCGACCTACTAGCTATTAGTGTAGATGAAGTGTCCATTACCTCTATCTATGCTAGGTTGCAAAATATTCTTAGACCAGCTAGAAAGAGGGCTCTTTTCACTAAATGGAAAAAACACTGGGCTGACCCTGACCTTACTCAAAAGATCTTAGAGGGTTGGGGAACAGTTAGACGTAACATCCATAATGAAAGATGGAGAGATTCCCAATTTAGGATCATCCATGGGACCATACAAGGGTTTAACATACCACCGACACAGGTCAACCTGGGTAGATGGGTGAACTGCCCTAAATGCAAGGCTCCTATGACGGATATTGAGCATGGTCTTTGGTCGTGCCCCGCTTCTCAGAGATACTGGGAGGCAGTCAACACCTGGGTGAGAGGGATATGTGGGGGTTTGAACAGACTGAATCCTATGCTCTGGCTGTTCCACTACGGGGGAGATTTAGTGGAAGATAGTCAGCCACATGTATTATTTCACTATATAGCAATTATAGCAAAAAGACTTCTTCTTCAATTTTGGCTTAATGATAACCCTCCTGATTTACTTCAGGTCAAGAATTCCATGAGGACTGTTCTTACTATTGAATCATTGGAGACACTTAGCAACCCCAGCAAATTATCACAAAAATTTTTCCTTAAATGGAGAGTATATATCGAAAAAGAATTTACTGATGCTGAAATTATAGCCTTTATGTTACCTTATAGGTCCTCAGCTTGGTATGCCATGGAAGACCTGAAGGGTACTCTGGGTAAACTGAAATGCTCAATCTAGGGGTAGCACTTAGTTTTTGTATTTACTGAGATGGTGAAGTATTATGAGCAACTTGAGGATGTTGTCTAGGAAATGGGGTGGGTGGGACTAGGGGATGTCACTTTCTTCTCAAATGTTTTGTTCAAAGTGAACCTTTTTCTGTAAGCGAATACTACTGTTATAATATTGATTATTGTAAAAGTCTTTAATGTATATGGATATGGTTAAATTTTTTGAAACAATAAAAATGATGGTTCAAAAAAAAAAAAAAAACATTTTTGCAGGGAGCAGTAGAATTCAAGTAAACAAGGACGTATTGTAGTTTACACATATGCCCCTTTAAATATACACATCTTTAAACTCTTACCATGCTTATGTACAGTATAACCTCAAACTGTGCAATTTTGTCAACTTACAGTCCCTGACAAAAGTTATGCCGCTTATCCATGTTATGTAAATAAAAGCTTATAACCTCACATTAAATTCATCCATTGGTTTTATAAATTACTCTTTTGAAAGATGAAACCCTCCCAAATGTGGTTTAGGTTAAGAAAATAAATTGGCATCAATGCTGAAATATTGATCAACTAGCTGGGTGCCCGATGCAGATGCATCGGGATTCTAGCAGAGCGAGTCTCTGACTCGCAATGGCCGCTTCGCGGCCAATGCTTCGCGCTGCTAAGGCGACTCGCCATGCCCACTGCGCGGGCATAACGAGTCGCCTTAGAACTGCTCGCAATGGCCGCTGCGCGGCCAATGCTTCGGTCGTATCCACATGACGACATTGACTCGCAGCGTGAGCGGACTCAAAAGGGGCAAAAATCCCATTCGTGATTATATAATAGATTAATGAACACAGAATGGTCAGATTTTAGCAAGACAAAAGTTTTGTCGCTTGGTCATATAATGCACCCAATCCTAGTTTACATCCTCTCCTGTGCTCTGTAAATGATTGCCTAATTAGTGGGAGTGTATAAAAAGAAACCCAGCATCCCAGACCTTCACTTGAACTGCAACTTGAGCTCTGACAACATGCAAAAAATCCACCCTGCGAGTAAAGCCTTGATTATCAAGAGGCTGAAGACCAGATCCACTGCAGAGGTGGCTGGCACCTTTAATGTGTCTCAGCGTCAAGTACAAAGAATTAAAAAAAGATTTTAAGAGACTGGAGATGTGTTTGACAAGCCCAGGTCCATCAGACCACGCAAGACAACTGCTCAGAAGGAACATCTGTTGATTAGAAAATCCAAAGGAAGCCCCTCTTCCACTGCAGCAGAGCTTCAACAGGCCTGGTAACCTCAAGTCCCTGTGTCAACTAGAACAGTTTGAAGGATTCTGTCTTGAAATGGCCTCCATAGTCGAATCAGTGTCCAGAACCAGCACTAAACAAAAGGCAAATAAACAGATGGATGCTGGAAAAGTGGCAGAAGGTGGATTTCTCTGATGAATCTTCAGTAGAATTACACCATAGCCACCGCAAATACTGCAGGAGACCTACTGGAGCCTGTATGGATCCAAATTTGGTGGTGGAAAGATCATAGTCTGGGGTTACATTCAGTATGGGGGTGTGCGAAACATTTGCAAGGTGGAAGGCAATATCAAAAGCCTAAAGTGTCAAGAAGTATTAGCTACCTCTTACATTCCAAATCATAAAAGGGGTCAAATTCTGCAGCAAGATGGTGCTCCATCTCTTACATCCATCTCTACAACAAAGTTCCTTCAGGCAAAAAAGACCGAGGTACTCAAGGGCTGGCAAGCCCAGTCACCAGACATGAACATCATTGAGCATGTTTTGGGTAGGATGAAAGAGCAAGCTTGGAAGACAAAATCTAAGAATCTAGATGAACTCTGGGAGGCATGTAAGACTGCATTCTTTGCTATTCCTGATGACTTCATTAATAAATTGCATAAATCATTGTTGAACTGCATGGATGCAGTCCTTCAAGCTCATGGAAGTCACACAAAATATTAAATACAAGTAATAGCACCACAACGTCATTCACCAATGTTATGCAACATATATTTTTATTTTAAGTTAATTATTTGTTTGAATATCGCATTACTTTCTGTGGGCGACAAAACTTTTGTCTTGCCAAAATCTGACCATTCTGTGTTCATTAAACAATCAAAATTTCAGCATGGATGACAATTTATTTTCTTAACCTAAGCTAAATTTCGGAGGGTTTCAGCTTTCAAAAGAGTAATTTATACAACCAATGGATGAATTTAACGTCAGGTTATAAGCTTTTATTTACATAACATGGACTTAACTTTTGTCAGGGACTGTACTACAATTTTAATTTTCTATTTCCATTACTACAACCATCCCCTTTATCTTTTATCATAAAAACATTTTCTAAACATAATTACCTTTTTGTTCCAACTCTATGATTTGGTGCGATGTCAATTGTATCAGTAGCTGAATCGTGTCGTACAGCTAATCCAAGATCAGCAATGCAGCAAGTTCCATTTTTCTTAACCAGTATATTTTTTGATTTAAGATCCCTATGTGCAATAGCTGGTTTTCCTAATAATTGAAAATAAAACATAATTTAAGCACATATATCCAAAAGAGACAAGAGAGAAATGTTGTCAGCCAAGGAGTTTGCATAGCCACTCTTCAAGGATCTGGATGGTATTATTGCTATTATCTTAATATTCACTATTGGCCATTTGACATTGTTTATGGGGAGTGGCCAGTGTAAATGCATGTGTTGCGAAGTCTTTGGGTACACTCACATCTGCGTATCTTTTCTCACCGAAGATCTTGGCAAAAAAACTAGCAGAGTTTCATATGGGTGTCATGTATTTTGACACCAGTATGACATGCGGATGTCATGCATATGACATGCCAGTGTGTGGTTTCCCCGCACCTAGCATCCGTGTGTCACCCACATGTCATAAATATGATATGCTTTTTTCTTTTTTTTAACATGGGCTTGCCCGCAGGAAAGTAAGAATAGATAGACATATAGACAGAAAAGATAGATAGATAGATAGATAGATAGATAGATAGATAGATAGATAGATAGATAGATAGATAGATAGGATCAAGCTTTCCAGTGTCCTGCTGCTTGCTTCCGGGTCTGCCCATTAAACTTCATGCATATTCACTGCACTGACCAGCAACGGGCAATCACAGACACTCAGTCTCTGTGATTGCATAAGCCAATCAGACTGCATTTCCACAATGTGGACAGTGACGTCAGTGTGTTAATTAAATAAATAAAAAAAACGTGTAGGACTTCACTGTATTTTTCAGTGTAGCACTGATAAAGCGGACAGCTGCAAGCTGCCACCCTCAGCCACCTAATTTTACCTCGGCTGGCAAAAAAAAAACGAGTAGGGCTCTGCCCTATTTTGATTTGTCGGTTAAGGTAAAACTAGGCAGCTGGGGGCTGGTATTCTCAGCAAGGTGAGGGGCCCATCATTTTAGGGCCACCCAAGCTAAAGAATAGCAGCCCACAGCCGGCCCTGAAAATGGCGCATTCATCGTAGTGCTATTTCCAGGTGCTTTACCTGGCACTTCCACCAGCCCTGGTTGTGGTAGTATGCTGGGTACTAAGAGGTTAATGTCAGCTTTGTATTGTCAGCTGGCATTAAAGGGAACCTGTCAACCAAAATCAGGTTCCTGACCTCTTAATACCTGCCCCTGCAGCCTTACAGTGCTATCTAAGCCATCCCTATCTTAACTTTTATAGTAATATAGGAGTAGAATAAACTAGTTTGCAAACTTACAAAATCCAGGACAGAGGTGCATTCCTCGCGGCGTCTGTGATGGGTAGGCAGGTCCCCTGTGCCGCGCTACCCCCGCCTTGCTGCTCTATTACGCCCTAATCGGTGTCATTTCAGCCTGCAGAGCGCGGTCACGATTTATATCTCGCGCCCGCAACGTCACCACTGCGACGCGGTCACGTGACGCCAGGATCGCGTCACTTCCGGTCTCCGTGGGACTCACACAGGCCGACTTCAGCATGCAATCTGCGCATGCACTTAGTCGGCCTGTGTGAGACCTGCGACGACTGGAAGTGACGCGATCCAGGCGTCACGTGACCGCATTGCAGCGTTGATGTTGCGGGCACGAGATTTAAATCGGGCCCGCGCTCTGCAGGCTGAAATGATGCCCATTAGGGCGTAATAGAGCGGCGAAGCGGGGGTAGTGCGGCACAGGGGACCTGCCTACCCGTCACAGACATCGCGAGGAATGCCCCTCTGTCCTGGATTTTGTAAGTTTGCAAACTAGTTTATTCTACTCCTATATTACTATAAAAGTTCAGATAGGGATGGCTTAGATAGTACTGTAAGGCTGCAGGGACAAGTATTAAGAGGTTAGGAACCTGATTTTGGGTGACAGGTTCCCTTTAAGCCCGAGATTCTTAATGTTGGGCCAATGTTAGACCCAGCCATTACCAATCTCAAATAAATAGTAAAGAAGACACAACACACATAGAAAAAACATTTCTGGACTCCATCTTTAATACCCACTTACACCCATCCTCAAACGTCTGCGACATCTTCTCTCTGCCGGTCACAAAGCACTCTCAGCCTGCTTCTTCAGAGGCCTCAGTGAAGAACAAAGCATCCTACCACTGTGGCCTCTGAACACTAAACAAATAAGCCGCGATCAACGACCAGGAAAGCGGGGAGTAACTTAGGTCACCCAAGGACACCGTAGTAGCTAGAATATGGAAACAGTGTCATCAAGTGACCTCAGTTACTCACAGCTAACTCGGCAGCAGCTTGCGGCTCTTTTAGTGTTCAGAGGCCACAGGGATAAGGTGCTTTCTTCTTTACTGCGACTTCTGATGAAGTAGAGTGGAGAGTGCGTAATGGACAGCAGAAAGAAGATGTCACAGAGGATCACGGATGTTTTTGAGGGGGTGATAAAGATAGAATTTAGAGATGTGTTTGTGTTTTTATTTACAATAAAAAGAAACATTTCCATGTCTTACTTACAATTTATTTAAGATTGTTAATGGCTGGCTCGACATTAAGAATCTTGGGCTTAATGCCAGCTAGCAATCCAAAGCTGGCATAAGCCCCTTATTACCCATGCGTGCCACTGCCATAAGGGCCGGTGGAAGAGTCGGGTAGATACAATGAATACGCTATTTTCAGAGGCGGCTGGGGGCTGCTATTCTTTAGTGTGTGGGGGTGGGGCCTCAAAGATGGGCCCTCACCCTGCTGAAAATACCAGCCCCCAGCTGCCTAGTTTTACCTTGGATGGCATTTAAAAATACAGTGGAGCCATATGCATTTTTTTTTTACCAGCCACGGTAAAATTAGGCAGCTGAGGCAGCACATAGCTGTCCACTTTATCGGTGCTAGACTGAAAAATACAGCAAAGTCCTATGCATTTTTTTTCTTATTTATTTATTTAACACACTATGACGGCAGATTGGTTGCCATACACTAATGTGTTAGGCTGGTTTCACACTGCATATTTTTTTCTGTCCGTGGGATCCTACATTTTGTAGGACCCCACGGACAGGAACGAATCCTATTTGGCCCCCATGTTATACTATGGGCCACGGATCACATCGATTTGGCCTTATTGCCATCCGATTTTTGTAGGATCCGATTCTGTCCGATTTTTTGCTGTAAACAAAATCGGATACTGCTCCAATTTTGGGCACAGCGGATCAAATCGGACCAAATCGGATCCGACATGATCTGTGGCCCATAACATGGGGGCCTATAGAGCACAGGTCTGAGAAAACATCGGATGGTTTCTCAGACCCGATTTTAGTGTACTGAGCATGCTCAGTACATTAAAATCGCTCGTAACCATCTAATTTCACTTCCGCAATGTACCGTATATATACATTTGCGGAAGTGAAAGCAGGGGTTAAAAAAAAAAAAAAAAGAAATGGATTCTCACCTGTCCTGCGATCCACCGACGTCGGCATCTGGGGATGTACAGGACCTGGCATGACGTCACAGTCACCGCGGTAACCGGTCATGTGACCGATGACGCAGAGCGGGTAGCCCCACCCAGCCAGGTCCTTTCAGCATCCGGAGCTAGATGCCGCACATTGGGGGATCGCAGGACAGGTGAGGATCGATTTTTTTTATTTTTAACCCCTGCTTTCACTTAAATTTCACTTCACGTGAAATTACCCTGCACAGCTCATTCTGTGTCCGGATCCGTGATAATCACAGACCCGGGCACAAAAATAGGTCACCCCCTGTGGTGTCCATTCCTGTCCGTGGGATCCTACAAAAAGTAGGATCCCACGGACAGGAAAAAATACGCAATGTGAAACCAGCCTAAAGCAATTAAGCACAATCACGTCCACATTGTGGAAATGCAGACTGATTGCGTCAGCCAACACTCTCATAGACAGTAAGCATCTGTGATTGACTGTTGCCGGTCAGTGCAGTGAATATGCATAAAGCTTAATGGGCAGCCCCGGAAACAAGCAGCAGAGGGACACTGGTAAGCTCCATCCTTCTTATCCATCTAACTTTCTATGTTATCTGACTATGGTTTACTGACTTTTTTCTGCATGGAAATGACCATGACAATCACTGTACAAATGCTGTGCGTATGGGTGTGCAATATTTTTATTAGTGGAATCTCAGTGAGATCTGCAGCCATATGCAGCATACTGCAATTTTTTCATCAGCCTGTTTCTCCCTGAGGAAAAACTCGCAGATATGCATGGCACATTGGGGCAAGTGCAATATGATGTTTAATTGGATTGCACAAGCCGAGTTACTCCGCAGATGAAAGCGCACCCTTAAACTAGGAATTGGGTTGTGGTGAAGTCTTACAGGACTATGTGCCAAAATAAGCTGCACTGCTTACATCAGGACGACGAGTGTCAGTTTGTGGTTGAAATAGCCAATAAAAGTCTTGACAATATATTCCTAGCATATCCATAGATATGCCATCACATGAAGTGCAGCCAACTTCAGTCCTGTGGCCTAGCAAGATTTCACCATATCTTGATTGTATCTATATTCACACAATGACATGGCAGAAGCCATCTATAAAATACTGTTTTTCTCTATGTATGTAGCAATCTCAATACAAGATCTGAAGCTGAGCAGTCCACCCTCCTGAAGCAGTATAGCGCAACCTAAAGATCCAAAAATTATTACCCCTCCCCCACGTGCAGTGCCGCTCCTCAATTTTTAATACGGTTTTCTACCAAATTAGGCTAGACTTTTGGGATTGGCTGTTACAGAGAATGATGGGCCTCTATGTCAGACACAAATCAAACTACTGTTTAATAAATATGTTACACACTAGATGGGGGCCCGATGCTGACCGCATAGGGAAGGTGGTGACGGTAATGCGCAATGTGCCAGCATTGCCAGTGGGTGCCATATTTGCACACCCACCACTCGCTGCCCCCCCCCCCCCCCGTGAGCTCGTCTCTTCCCCTCTGTGCACTCTCTGCCCCCCCGTGTGCTCTCTCTCCCCCCATGCGCAGTGTGCCCCACCTGTGCATCACGCCGCCAACACCTTTGTATATGGAAGTGTCCAAAGATGGCGGTTGAATGAGTAAGTGCAGTTTTTCAGTTGTACTTTGTTTTTTTTTTGTGTATGTGAAAAGGACTGCGGACAGTGGAAGATCTCCAGAGTGCGGGGTCATGGCTGGACTGCAGCATGTAAGTAATGCTCCATTCAGCATCCCTGATGGCGTAGAGCGGCCAGATGTACAAATAGTATCACTGGTAACCAGCACTGTGCACTGTTGTGGGCAGCAGTGGCACCACTGGCGGTACTGCGCAATGGGCCAGTACCGCCAGCAGGCGCCATATTCACCCACCCATCACTTGGGTGTGCAAATATGGCTGCCGCAAGCATGATAGAAGGACATCCTGACGGAAGTGGATGATAGACGGAAGATTATGTAAGTAGATGTGAAGAGTTACCATAGGACAACCATCAACAAATAAGAATTACGGTACATTTGTTTCTCCCTGTATAATAAAAAGGGCCAAATTTTGATTTCTTGTTGAGAACACCACTTTAAAGGCATTAGAATTTTTCAAAACTGCAGTTTTGCTACAATTAGAAACAAAAAGAAAACGACAAACTGACAACCTAAAAATAATTTTTACACGTTAATGTAAAGTTAAAAATGTAGGCACTGGCAATACAAAGGCAAACATTCATTTAAAAATAACACATCAGATATAAAAAAAGACAGTACATAACATTTACCCAGCTTGATTTGTATAAGTAAAAAAGCCGCCAGTAAGGTAACTTATAGGAATGTGGTTATTAACAAATAGTTAAACAAGCAATTAAAATAAACAGGAACAAAAAAAGTGTAATACACAGGTGTTGAGTACAAAAAACAAGGACGATTAGAAGCACAATAAGGCTTTGCACTATTAATTTGTTCCGTTTGGACTATGGTAGAATATAGATGAAATGAAGTCAGTGATTAACTGGAAGCCAAGGATCTAACCGTATGCTTGATGGGCTATGGCAAACCAAAGGTGAGCATTACTGGAATAACTTCTTGCAGGGAGATGGAATGACTAACATCATCTATGTGCGGAACATATTGCATAAGGACACCGCCGTAACAGAAAAGGGAGGCCACCAGGGAAACGCAGAAACCAGTCTGTGTAATAGTCTAACAATTTTATGGAAGTTTTGGGAAACAAATTAATGACAAAAGCCTAGAATATAAAAGGTGGCAATCTAACTTACTCATATTGCTGCCTACAAAAAGTCAAAAGGGGCACTTTTTTCCCTAACTCATGGAGAACATACCATAGTTGAGTGGCTTCTGTTTGATTCTATGGCAAATGAGGAAGAATAAAATAAAACCTACAACACTGACCACTTAGGCCAGTACGAATATATATAACCTTGGGGAAGGAAATTTACATCTGTGGTCCTAGTGTTATCTTTCTCACCATGTTCCAAGGTAACTCTCACAGCCAACATGTATATGCTTAATTGTATATGGGCATTGTGGATTAAGATTAGGTTCTTGGAGTTTAGGTTGAGCTATATGGGACATGTGTTGATTGTACTAGTCAGTATTGTGGGATCATTCGAGTAATCCCCTTCTTTTTGTGGTTATCTTGGCCACTTTTATGCATCTCTCTCTGGGTGGCTAGTCCACTTACTGGTTGCTTTGCTTTATCACTGGGTTATGTGTTTTTATAAACTTGTACTTTCTGTAGTTTTAATAAACAGTCGATCTAGTGCATTGGACCTAATTGTTTGTTGACTCTTGTGTACTCCAGAACAAGTAGGTGGTATGAGTTCACAATTTTTGTAGGTTATATGTGAGGAAGAGTAAGGGCCGCTTTACACACACTAACTTCTGTGTCCAACTTCTGAACAGATCTCTGGTTGCAGTGAAATCATGGACACATTGTTCCATTTTGTGGCTGCGTACAAATGGAACAATGTGTCCATGATTTCACTGCAACCAGAGATCTGTTCAGAAGTTGGACACAGAAGTTGATGTGTGTAAAGCAGCCCTAAGAGTCTGAGGATGTTCATAGGCTTTCAGAGTGACCAAAAATGTCTCCAAAAAAATTAAGTCTGTAGACAGCAAGGAAAAAGGAGGATTACCAGTAAATGTGTTCATAACCACACCTTTGAAATTCCCCATAGTTTAAGACCTACTACACAACCTCAAATTATTAATAGGAATCTGTCACCAGGTTTTGGTCATCCCATCTGAGTGTAGTATAATGTAGAGACAGAGACCCTAATTCCAGCGATGTATCACTTACTGTCTGATTGCTGTCATTTTGATAAAATTAAAAAAAATTTCTGCAGCAGATTTAGCAGTTATTTGAATGTACAGCTCTATAACCCTGCCCACACCACTGATTGGCATTTTACAACGCTGATAAATATGCTTGATTACCTGGCAGCAGGCCAACTGGTCATTTAATGATAATCTCCAGATGATTACACAGTGATTTTATCAAAACTACACTGAGCAGCCCAGTAAGTGACACATCGCTGGAATCATTGGCCCTACATTCTACTACTCTCAGCTTAAAGGGATCCTGTCACCTCCAAAACGCCACCTAAGCTAGCAAAACATGTCCCTGCAGCATCCTATCACTAATCTCACACTCCTTTTGTCTCCTAAAAGCATCCTGTGAAAGTGGATAAAAAGTTGTAATACTTACTCATTAGGGATTTCTAATGTCCACATGATATGAGGAATTCACAAGGGTAAACTTTAACTGTACTTTATTCTTCCATCTTTATCCATCATATAACAAGTCTTTTTCCTCAGCATGCTCCAAACTGAAACTAAAACTTAACTTCCCACCTCCATCTTATCATTACCCATGATACACGAGACCTAGTTTTCTTAAAGAGACAGATCTAATTATTGTACATTACAGGATTATAATTAGCAGGGGCTATATTCTTTAGCCCTTAGGGCGTGTTTTGCAACCTCGAGGATCCACCCTCTCTCTGTCTGTACTGCTTTGCTTGTGCAGGCTTTGCCCCCCCCTCTCTGTCACTCACAGAATGCAAATCATTAGTCCTGCCTTCAGCTCCACATCACAGCAGAAGCTGCACAGAGAGGGCTGGATCATTCAGGCTGGAAAACAACACACTCTAAGGGCTAAAGAATATAGCCCCTGCTAATTATAATGCCTAATGAGTAAGTATTAAAACGTTTTTCTGCACTTTCACAGGATGCTTTTCAGAGAGAAAAGGAGTGTGATATTAATGATAGGATGCTGCAAGGACATGTTTTGCTAGCTTAGGTGGTGTTTTGGAAGTGACAGGATCCATTTAAGTGGCAAAAACATGGCGACAGATTTTCTTTAACCCCTTCCTGACCTATGACGTCGTGGGACATCATAGAAGTCGGTGCGTTCCTGACCTGTGACGTCACACAACGTCATGGCGGGATCTCGTTCCTGCGACTCCGGTAACCGGGTTCACTGAAAGGTGACCGAAGCTGCTGGAATGTGAGGACCTCTATTTCACCCCAGGGGGGTGGCTTAGCCCCCCCGTAGCTTTGATCACTCTGATTGGCTGTTGAAACTGAAACAGTCAAATCAGAGTGATTGTAATAGTTCACCAATGAATTGGTGAACTATTACACTCCAGCCATGGTCGGTGCTGCAAAGCACCGGCCATTGGCTGGAGGAAGGTGACCTGCGTGTCACCCCCTCCACATCTGATTGGAGGTAGCGTCCATGTGACGCTACCCCTCCAGTCAGAGGTGGAGGGGTGTTGTGACCTGTTCTTTCCCTCCCCTTCAGCCTCATGCTGTCCGTGGAGCCTGAAGAGGGAGGACCCCCGCTGCTGCTGCTGCCTACCCTGCTGCCGCCGACTGGTAATTTGCTCCACTCCCCCACTGGAGCCCTGTGCTCCTGTGCCCTCTGCACCCCTACGATGCCCTCTGATCCGCTCCCCCTCCGGTGCCCTGTGCTCTGGTGAATTTCCCCCTGCACCCACTGTGCTACCACAGCCCAGTGATTGCCCCCCCCATCCCTGTGACTTGCTGCCACCCCCTTCTTCCGCCCAGCGCCTGACAGCCCCCTCCTTTCCCTGGCGGCGCCTGACTGCCCCCTCGCTTCCCCCCATGCTCCTGACAGCCCCCTCCTGCCCCCCCCCCACACCTGACAGCCCCCTCCTGAATTAAAAAGTTGCAACAATCACTCGCACATACACACACACAAAGTAGAATAAAGTTTAGCTTCTTTTTTTTTTTTTTTTAACACACACCACACACAAAATGTCTCACTCAACCCGCTCATCCCAGTCTAGGACGTACTCCGCTGAGGAGGCATATACCATTATTGCCTCCGAAGCGGATAGTGAGGTAGAGGACCCCACGTTCCTCTATTGCTTCCATTCTTCCTCCTCCAGTGACACAGACTCGCCGCCACCACCACGAAGACGGCGGAGGACAAGAAGTCATCCAGAGGTCGGGGAAGAAGACCCACTGTGGAATAACCCCCAACCTAGTGCTAGTCATGGCCAACTTAGCACTAGTGCCCCCGTTTGGACCCCCGTCACATTTACTCCACAGATTCCTGATTTCCTTCCCAAATCAGGAATGCAGTTTGAGACGGCAAACCTCAGGGAAATAGACTTTTTCAAGGTCTATTTCTCTGAGGCCATTGTGAGTCTCATGGTGGAGCAGACCAACATCCACGCCCAACAATTTCTGGCCGAAAACCCAAATTCAACGTTTTCTACTTGGAGTCCTGTTGACTTCACATGGGGATTGTGAAGAAACCAGAAATCCACCAATACTGGAGTACAGATATTTTATATCAAACTCCAGTATTCGGCATGGTTATGTTTCGCAAACATTTTGAGGCGATTCATACGTTTTTACATGTCAGGGACAATGCGGACAGCCTTCCCCGTGATGACCCGAATTTTGATAGACTGTTCAAAATTCGGCCAGTCAAGTTTGCTGAAGTGTACGTTCCCCAAAGGGAAATTTGTGTGGATGAATTCCTCATCTACTTCAAAGGGAGGCTTCATTTCCGACAATACCTGCCCAGCAAGAGGGCGAGGTACGGAATAAAACTCTACAAGCTGTGCGAGAGTACCTCAGGGTACACTCACAGCTTTAGAGTGTGCGAAGGAAAGGATTCCAGGATCCAGCCCCCAGAACGCCCACCGGTTGGGGGTAAGTTTGAAAATAGTGTGGGATTTGATCCACCCACTGCTTGATAAAGGTTACCATCTGTACGTTGATAACTTTTATACAAGCATCCCACTTTTATACAAGCATCCCACTATTTCAGTCCTTCTCTGGCAGAACTACCACTGCTTGCGGTACTGTGCGCAACAACTAGAGGGGTCTCCCTTTGTCACTAATTGGGCAGCTGTTCCTAAAGGGTGAGAGCAGAGCCCAATGTAGCGACAACATGGTTGTGGTCAAGTTCAAGGCCAAAAGGGATGTCTTTTTCTTGACCACAATCCATAGTCCCGCCACCACCGCTAGAGGTACCCCAGCACAGTTCCACAAACCGGACTGTGCCCTAGGGCACAACAAGCACATGGGGGAGTTGATCTTTCTGATCAAGTCCTCCAGCCCTACAGTGCCATGCGGAAGGAGGTGGTGTGGTACAAAAAAACTGTCCATGCATATCGTTCAAATGGCACTGTATAATGCATACGTGCTATCACAATGTGCAGGCCAGACCACCAACACCTTCCTCCAGTTTCAGGAGGCGGTGATAAAGGCCCTGATGTTTGGAGAAGGAGCGGGCCCTAGCACCCCTGGAACTCGAGGTTCCCGTATGGTACCAGGGTAACATTTTCCCGGTGAGATCCCAAAGACATCCCAAAGAGGGAGATCACAAAAAAGGTGCCGGGTCTGCTTTAAAAGGGGGACAAGAAAGGACAAGTGTTTCCAATGTGAAACCTGTCCTGACAAATCTGGACTGTGCATGAAAGACTGCTTCAAAGTCTATCACACGTCCATGGACTGACATCCTTACATTCTCTATAGAACCCACACACACCAACCTGTCGTACACTACACAACATACCAACCTGACATACATTACACCATACACACTAACCTGACATGTATGTCAGGTTGGTGTGTGGTGTGGTGTACATCAGGTTGGTGTGTGTGTTGTAGTATTCGTCAGGTAGGTGTGTGTGGTGTTTACTACACCACATGTACAGTACACCAAACACACCAACCTGATGTACACTACATCACACACCAACCTGACATACATTACACCATACACACTAACCTGACGTGTATGTAAGGTTGGTGTGTGGTGTACATCAGGGTGGTGTGTGTGTGTTGTGTAATATCAGTTAGGTTGGGGTGTGTGGTGTTTACTACACCACATGTACACTATACCACACACACCAACCTGACGTACACGACACCACACACCAACCTGACATTACACCATACACACTAACCTGATGTGTATGTCAGGTTGGTGTGTGGTGTACATCAGGTTGCAGTGTGTGTTGTAGTATACATCAGGTTGATATGTACTACACCACATGTACATGTACACTACACACACCAACCTGACATACACTACACCACATACCAACCACCTGACACCATGTCGCGTATGGAGAGCCCCTGCGTACCTAAACATTGTAGCTCCTCCACAAGTGACCCCATTTTGGAAACTAGATCCCCCAAGGAACGTATCTAGATGCATAGTGAGCATTTTGAACCCCCAGATGCTTCACAGATTGATCAATAAAAATGAAAAAAGAAGATTTTTGTGGGAAAAAAAACAAACTGATTTTTACGGATCAATTTATGAAGCACCTGGGGGTTCAAAGTGCTCACCACCCATCTAGATAAGTTCCTTGGGGGGGGGGGGGGTCTAGTTTCTAAAATGGGGTCACTTGTGGGGGAGCTTCAATTTTTAGGCACACAGGGGCTCTCCAAATGCAACATGGTGTCCGCTAATAAGTTGGGCTAATTTTCCATTTAAATGTCGCGTTTGGAGAGTCCCTGTGTACCTAAACATTGGAGCTCCCCCACAAGTGACCCCATTTTGGAAACTAGACCCCCCAAGGAACTTATCTAGATGGGTGGTGAGCACTTTGAACCCCCAGGTACTTCACAAAGTGATACGTAAAAATGAAAAAGTATTGTTTTTTTTTTTACAAAAAATTTTTTTTAGCCTAAATTTTTTCATTTTCACATGGGCAACAGGATAAAATACACCCTAAAGTTTGTTGGGCAATTTCTCCTGAGTACACCGATACCTCATATGTGGTCACAAACCACTGTTTGGGCGCACGGCAGGGCTCAGAAGTGAAGGAGCGCCATTTCACTTTTTGAATGGAAAATTAGCTCCAAAAGTCAAATTGCGCTCCTTCCCTTATGAGCCCTGCCGTGTGCCCAAACAGTGGTTTATGACCACATATGAGTTATCGGTGTACTCAAGAGAAATTGCCCAACAAATTTTAGGATCCATTTTATCCTGTTGCCCATGTGAAAATGAAAGAATTGAGGCTAAAAACATTTTTGTTAAAAAAATTAAAATGTCCATTTTTTTCCTTCCACATTGCTTTAGTTCCTGTGAAGCACCTGAAGGGCTAATCATTTTCTTGAATGTAGTTTTGAGTAGCTCGAGCGGTGCAGTTTTTAGAATTGTATCACTTTTGGGTGTTTTCTGTCATGTAAACTCCTCAAAGGAACTTCAAATGTGATGTGGTCACTAAAAAATGGTTTTGTAAATCTTGCTGGAAAAATGAAAAATTGCTGATGAACTTTGAACCCGTATAACTTCCTACCAAAAAAAAAATTTTTTTTCCAAATTTGTGCTGATGTAAAGTAGAGATGTGGGAAATATTATTTATTAACTATTTTGTGTCACATAACTCTCTGCTTTAACAGAATAAAAATGCAAAATTTGAAAATTGAAAATTTTTTTATTTTTTCACAAATAAACACAAAAAATTATCAACCGAAATTTACTATTAACATGATGCCCAATATGTCACGAAAAAACGATCTCAGAATCGCTAGGATCCGTTGAAGTGTTATTACCTCATAAAGGGATACTAGTCAGAATTGCCAAAAATGGCCAGGTCAGTAAGGCCAGAATAGTCTGGCTCATGAAGGGTTTAATCTGACATTTAGCAGGAATTTGTAACAAAATTCTTGCAACCTCATTTGTAACAAAGTACTTGCAAACCTGTTGACAGATTTCCTTTAATCTGACATTTAGAGGGAATTTGTAACAAAGTTCTTGCAACCTACTCATGTGAGAGCAGCATAATAAAGGAAAAAAAATATTCTAATTTCCACGATGTGTCACTTAGTTTACAGGGTGCAGAAGTAATGACAGTAATGTAATGACACTGTTCTAGATGTAGGATGACTCAGTGCTCACAAAGATGATGCTGAACATCCCACATCTCTCTGTGTACATTGTCTATTGACAATGAACTGCTTATCAGGAGTTAGTGTGTGCAGATAAGGGCTCCAATGCACTGTTGTCTAGGCCAGTGTTTCCCAACTCCAGTCCTCAAGGCACACCAACAGGTCATGTTTTCAGGATTTCCTTATCATTAGACAGATGATGGAATTATCCTCTGTGCAAGTGATTAAATTATCACCTGTGCAATCCTAAGGAAATCCTGAAAACATGACCTGTTGGTGTGCCTTGAGGACTGGAGTTGGGAAACACTGGTCTAGGCAATGATGATCTCCTGGTGATAAAACATTCAGTGTATGAATCAAGAGCTCATAGCCTAATATTTGACACATCGCTGAAATCTTCGTTCCTATATCATACTGTCCTCAAATTCAGTGGCATTCAGTCGCCCCGGTACGAAACTCGGATCTGGGTTTGCGCGCGCGCACACACACACACGCACACACACCTATGTGTCACATGTATGGGCCCCCATGTAACGTTCTAAATCCTGTAAAGACTCACAAATTTACCCCTCTCGCCCTTCATTATGTATTAATGTCCCTCATCCTGCTATATATGGTCCTCCTCCTGGAATATGTTCTTATCCTGGTATATGTGTCCCCCATCCTGGTATAAATGGTCCTCTATTATAGTATAATGCAGCTTCATATCCCTCAATTAAGTATAATGCAGCCACATAGCCCTCCAGATAGTATAATACAGCCTCATAGCCCTCTATATAGCATAATACAACCTTATAGCTCTCCATATATTATAATGCAGCCAATAGCCCTCCAGATACCATAAATTATCCCAAACACAGGCACCCTGCCCACTGTATAGCCTCTCACACAGAAACCCTGCACCCTGTATAACCTCACACACAGAAACCCTGCACCCTGTATAACCTCACATACAGAAACCCTGCCCCCTGTTTAACCACACACACACACACACACTGCCCCTGTATAACTCCCCACACACACTGCCCCCTGTATAACTCCCCACACACACTGCCCCCTGTATAACTCCCCACACACACACACAGAGATACGTACTGCCTCTTATCCCCCCACGGACAACATACTGCCCCATATCCCCTCTCCACACACACACACACACACACACACTACCCCCACAGTAAATGTCAGGATTTAGACTCTTCAGCTACTGCATGGAGCACAGGCTTACCATACTTGCCGACTGCTTTGTCCTGTGATGAGGTCGCAGTGTGATGACCTTATCACAGTGCTGCATGATGCAGCTAGCGGGATGACAGAGTTTCCCGGCTTCCAGTAAATTACAGTGCCAGTCCTCGGGTGGCCATGAACAGCTGCATGAGGACCAGCCCAGGCATACGTGCGCACAGTGATACATGGATGTGCATCCTCAGGGACGCACATCCATGTAAAGAAGGCGCTAAGGTCGGCGGCTGGCGGGCACGGCCCCTGTACCTCCAGGCCCTGTCGCGACCCTGGTTGTTACGCCCCTGTCCCCCATCATTGTTTATAGGTTCATCATACTGGTATATATGGTCCCCATTCTGATATAAATAGGCCCTTCATAGTATATCTGTACATGTATATCTGTACATCGGATAGGGTATAACATGTACCTTGATATACAATGCACTGTACTGAGCACACCTGGACCTGCCTACAACACATCACATATATATGGAGCCATATAAAATAATGTGTTATGTCCTATAGGTTTAGATGTGGTCAAGCAGTGCATGACTTGGTATAGTGAGGTCTGAGGTCTGTGGTTTCTGCTGGGGTCAGAGTGATTTATTGCAGGAATTTGAGCTTTCGTGTAGGTCGGGTGAAGCTGGAGACTATGACCCTGCACGGACAGCCTGACATGATCTGCCACAGACTCCTGCAATAACTCACTTACAGCCCCAGCAGAGCAGCCCCTGACTAAACAGTGTGTGAGGTTTCAGGAGAAGGAGCTTCTGTATGAAGTGCGCACAGCCAATATGCAGGTGAAAAAACGAATATTTATTTAGTGCAAGACAGAAAAAACCTTAATGCGTGTTAAAAACAATTAAAACCAATTTCCCTCTGCCACACAAAACATCATACAATTTACCCAGAGCCCGGGTGGGTATTCAAGGTGGAGGTACATAAGGAGTAAGAGCTATTACACAGCGCACAATAAACCTTTATTTAGAACTAGCTGTAGTACCAGCTACGCCCGGGTTAATAAATAACTGATGTTAACTATAACAAAATAAAATTTGAATATGTCATATTAATGACCTGTAAGAAAATAGAAGCTGAGTTGTGATTGGTTGCTATAGGCAGCCTAATAAATCTCCAGCCAACAGTAAACCCTCCCCCCGGCCGGGCAGTATATGTTACTTCACACATACACATAATAGACAGCTCATGTGACTGACATCTACCTTAATTCCCTATATGGCACATGTGTTGCACATTAAAAACAGCCAATCTGATTTTTATGTTTGGAAATTAAAGATAGCACACGTATGAGGCGAGTTGTGTGAGGTGATTTGTGCACATCTGTGTCTGTCTGTGTGGTCTGTGTGTCCCTGGGGTGTGTGTATGTGTGTGTCCCTGTGGGGTGAGTGCATGTGTCCCTATAGGGTGTGTATGTGTGTGTCCCTGTGTTGTGAGTGCATGTGTCCCTATAGGGTGTGTATGTGTCTCTGAGGGGGGGGAGGTGTCTGTGTGGGGTGTGTGTGTCTCTGTATTGTGTGTGTCTCTTTGTGGTGTGTGTGTCCCTGTGGGGTGAGTGCATGTGTCCCTATAGGGTGTCTGTGTCCCTGTGGGGGGAGTGTCTGTGTGGGGTGTGTGTGTCTCTGTGTTGTGTGTGTGTGTGTCTTTGTGGTGTGTGTGTCCCTATGGGGTGAGTACATGTGTCCCTATAGGGTGGCTATGTGTGTGTGTTCCTGTGGGGGGGGGGGGTCTGTGTGGTGTGTGTGTCTGTGTTGTGTGTCTCTTTGTGGTGTGTGTGTCCCTGTGGGGTGAGTGCATGTGTCGCTATAGGGTGTGTGTGTGTGTGTGTCCCCTTGGGTGTGTGTGTGTGCGTCTCTGTTGTGTGTCTCTCTTTGAGGAGTGTATGTTTGTTCGGCTGCGTGGTGAGTATCCAATGTTGGGGCTGCACCTTAGCGACTATACACTTGCTGTTACTCTTTGTGTGCGTGTGGTGTGTATACATGTCCCCGTGCATGGTGAATATCTCAATGTTGGGGCCCCACCTTAGTGACTACATGCTGGTATATGCTGTTAGCCTTTGGTGATGTCATTAAGCCCCTCTCATTCACAACTGTCAACTGGTAACTGTCACTTTTTCCCCATTATGTAGATAGGGCCAAAATTGTTTGGTGAATTGGAATGCGCGGAGTTAAGATTTCACCTCATAACATAGCCTACGATGCTGTCTGGGTCCAGACGTGTGACTGTGCAAAATTTTGTGGCTGTAGTTGCGACGGTGTAGATGCCAATCCCGGATATACACACATACACACACACATTCAGCTTTATATATTACTAGCTGTACTACCCGGCTACGCCCGGGTTAATAAATAACTGATGTTAGCTATAACAAAATATAATTTGAATATGTCATATTAATGACCTGTAAGAAAATAAAAGCTGAGCTGTGATTGGTTGCTATAGGCAGCCTTATAAATCTCCAGCCAACAGAAAACCCCCGCCCGGCCGGGCAGTATATGTTACCTCACACATACACATCTGTTTTTAATCAGATGTTTATGTTTGGAAATTAAAAATAGCACACGTATGAGGCGAGTTATGTGAGGTGATTTGTGCACATCTGTGTCTGTCTGTGTGGTGTGTGTGTGTCCCTGGGGTGTGTGTGTGTGTGTCTGTGGGGTGAGTGCATGTGTCCATATAGGGTGTGTATGTGTGTGTGTCCCTGTGGGGGGAGGTCTGTGTGGTGTGTGTGTGTCTCTGTGTTGTGTGTGTGTCTCTTTGTGGTGTGTGTGATCATGTGGGGTGAGTGCATGTGTCCCTATAGGGTGTGTATGTGTGTGTGTGTCCCTGTGGGGGGAGGTCTGTGTGGTGTGTGTATGTCTCTTTGTGGTGTGTGTGTGTCCCTGTGGGGTGAGTGCATATGTCCCTATAGGATGTGTATGTGTGTGTGTCCCTGTGGGGGGAGGTCTGTGTGGTGTGTGTGTGTCTCTGTGTTGTGTGTGTCTCTTTGTGGTTGTGTATGTGTGTCCCTGTGGGGTGAGTGTATGTGTCCCTATAGGGTGTGTGTGTGTCCCTGTGGGGGGGGGGAATCTGTGTGGTGTGTGTGTGTCTGTGGTATGTGTGTCTCTTTGTGGTGTGTGTCCCTATAGGGTGTGTATGTGTGTGTGTCCCTGTGGGGGGGTCTGTGTGGTGTGTGTGTCTGTGTTGTGTGTGTCTCTTTGTGGTGTGTGTGTGTGTCCCTGTGGGGTGAGTGCATGTGTCCCTATAGGGTGGCTGTGTGTGTGCGTCCCTGTGGGGGGGTCTATGTGGTGTGTGTGTCTCTGTTGTGTGTGTTCTTGTGGTGTGTGTGGTGTTCCTGTGGGGTGAGTGCATGTGTCGCTATAGAGTGTGTGTGTGTGTGTCCCCGTGGGGGGGGGTTGTGTCTCTGTGTTGTGTGTCTCTTTGTGGTCTGTGTGTGTGTTTGTGGGGTGAGTGCATGTGTCGCTATAGGGTTGTGTGTGTGTGTGTGTGTCCGTAGGGGGGTTGTGTGTCTGTGTTGTGTGTGTCTCTTTGTAGTGTGTGTGTGTGTGTTTGTTTGGGTGCGTGGTGAGTTCCAATGTTGGGGCTGTACCTTAGCGACTATACACTTGCTGTTACTCTTTGTGTGCGTGTGGTGTGTATACATGTCCCCGTGCGTGGTGAATATCCCATATTGGGGCCCCACCTTAGTGCCTATATGCTGGTATGTGCTGTTTGTCTTTGGCGCCATCATTAAGCCACTTTCATTCACAACTGTCAACTGGTAACTGTCACTTTTTCCCCATTATGTAGATAAGGGCAAAATTGTTTGGTGAATTGGAATGTGCGGGGTTAAAATTTCGCCCCACAACATAGCCTACGATGCTGTCTGGGTCCAGACATGTGACTGTGCAAAATGTTGTGGCTGTAGCTGGAAGCTGTCGATTTTCCTCCAACACTTTTCCATTCACTTTTTCCCCCATTATGTAGATAGGGGCAAAATTGTTTGGTGAACTGGAATGCGCAGGGTTAAAATTTCGCCACACAACATAGCCTATGACACTCTCGGGGTCCAGACGTGTGACTGTGCAAAATTTTGTGGCTGTAGTTGCGACGGTGTAGATGCCAATCCCGGATATACACACATACACACACACATACACACATTCAGCTTCATATATTAGATATACTAGTGAAAAAGCCGATTCAATTGCATCGGGAGAGTGGTGTAATGAATTAAGTGTATACAGGCGGTCAGTGGTAGCAGAGTATAGAGGCGGCTCTGTGGGTAGCAGAGTATAGAGGCGGCTCTAAAGTGGGCGGCAGAGTATAGAGGCGCTCTGTGGGTAGCAGAGTATAGAGGCGGCTCTGTGGGTAGCAAGTATAGAGGCGGCTCTGTGGTAGCAGAGTATAGAGGCGGCTCGTGGGTAGCAGAGTATAGAGGCGGCTCTGTGGGTAGCAGAGTATAGAGGCGGCTCTGTGGGTAGCGAGTATAGAGGCGGCTCTGGGGTAGCAGAGTATAGAGGCGGCTCTGTGGGTAGCAGAGTATAGAGGCGCCCTGTGGGTAGCAGAGTATACAGGCGCCTCTGTGGGTAGCAGAGTATACAGGCGCCTCTGTGGGTAGCAGAGTATACAGGCGCCTCTGTGGAGCAGAGTACAGTGCGCTCTGTGGGTAGCAGAGTATACAGGGGCCTGTGGGTAGCAGAGTATACAGGCGGCTCTGTGGGTAGCAGAGTATACAGGCGGCTCTGTGGGTAGCAGAGTATACAGGCGGCTCTGTGGGTAGCAGAGTATACAGGCGGCTCTGTGGGTAGCAGAGTATACAGGGCGGCTCTGTGGGTAGCAGAGTATACAGGCGGCTCTGTGGTAGCAGAGTATCAGGCGGCTCTGTGGGTAGCAGAGTATGCCTCGGTGCAATGCAGGCGGCTCTGTGGGTAGCAGAGTATACAGGCGGCTCTGTGGGTCAGAGCAGAGCACAGACACACACAGTGGCGGCAGAGCACAGCACACACACAAACACACAGTGGCGGCAGAGCACAGCACACAGACACACAGTGGCAGCAGAGCACAGCACACAGACACACAGTGGCGGCAGAGCACAGCACACAGACACACACAGTGGCGGCTAAGCACAGCACACAGACACACACAGTGGCGACAGAGCACAGCACACAGACACACACAGTGGCGGCAGAGCACAGCAGACACAGACACAGACACAGTGTCGGCAGAAGCATAGCAACACACAGATACAGTGCCGGCAGAGCACAGAGCACGCACGCACACACACACACACACACACACACACACACACACACACACACACACACACACACAATGCTGGCAGAGCACAGCACACACACACAGTGGCGGCAGAACACAGCACACACAGTGGCGGCAGAGCACAGCACAGCACACACACAGTGGCGGCAGAGCACAGCACACACACGGTGGCGGCAGAGCACAGCACACACACACAGTGGCGGCAGAGCACAGCACACACACACAGTGGCGGCAGAGCACAGCACACACACACACACACAGTGGCGGCAGAGCACAGCACACACACAGTGGCGGCAGAGCACAGCACACACACAGTGGCGGCAGAGCACAGCACACACACAGTGGCGGCAGAGCACAGCACACACACAGTGGCGGCAGAGCACAGCGCACACACAGTGGCGGCAGAGCACAGCGCACACACAGTGGCGGCAGAGCACAGCGCACACACAGTGGCGGCAGAGCACAGCGCACACACAGTGGCGGCAGAGCACAGCGCACACACAGTGGCGGCAGAGCACAGCGCACACACAGTGGCGGCAGAGCACAGCGCACACACAGTGGCGGCAGAGCACAGCGCACACACAGTGGCGGCAGAGCACAGCACACACACAGTGGCGGCAGAGCACAGCACACACACAGTGGCGGCAGAGCACAGCACACACACAGTGGCGGCAGAGCACAGCACACACAGGTGCGGCAGAGCACAGCACACACACAGTGGCGGCAGAGCACAGCACACACACAGTGGCGGCAGAGCACAGCACACACACAGTGGCGGCAGAGCACAGCACACACACAGTGGCGGCAGAGCACAGCACACACACAGTGGCGGCAGAGCACAGCACACACACAGTGGCGGCAGAGCACAGCACACACACAGTGGCGGCAGAGCACAGCACACACACAGTGGCGGCAGAGCACAGCACACACACAGTGGCGGCAGAGCACAGCACACACACACACACACAGACAGTGCTGGCAGAGCACAGCACAGACACACAGTGGCGGCAGAGCACAGCACAGACACACAGTGGCGGCAGAGCACAGCAGACGCGCACACACAGACACACGCACACAGACAACAGTGGCGGCAGAGGAGAGCACAGACACACACAAACACAACAGTGGCGGCAGAGCACAACACAGACACAGTGCCGGCAGAGCACAACACACAGAGACACACGCACGCACAGTGCCGGCAGCAGAGGTCAGTAATCCCGGCATTCCTATAATACACGTAGCACAGGCAGCAGCAGGTACACAGTCAGCCCTGTCTCCACTGTCAGTCACTTCTCATGTAGGCCTCACCCGGCACCGGCAGCTCTCCCAGTAGAGTGTCCGCTCTCCCTGACTGTCCAGCCGGCCTGCAGACACTCCAGTGTCCGGTCTCCCGTGCCGGGCCAGCCCCTCCGCTCCCCCGTGTCTCCGGTACCTGCAGCAGCTGTTTGGGTGTCCAGCAGCAGCATCTCCCGGGCGGGCAGAACCACGAGCACCGGCAGCACAGGGCGGCATGCAAAGCGTCAGCAGCGGCGGAGGGGAGAGCCGCTGACTGGCTGGCGGGCGGCTGGAGAGGAGGAGAAACCGGAGAGGAGGACGACAAACCGGAGAGGACACAGGGCAGAGAAGACAAACTTCTCCTCACTGCTTGCATCATCGCACACAGCAGTGGGCCCTGTCAGATGTTCAGCATGTGGCCGGGTCCCAGGTATGGCGGGTGCCGAGGCCGGGGCTGGGCGGAAGCCACCGCCATCATCCGGGCAGCGTCGACCTCACCGAGGCCGCTCGCGATTTCGCTATGGCGTCATCGCTCGCGGCGGGGCCAACAGTTGGCAGGATGGCGGCGGTGTGAGGTAGTGAGGCTGCGGCTCGCGATGACGCTACGCGTCATTGCTCGCAGTGCCGCAAATGATTTTGGGATTCCGCTACAGCGCCCGAATCCCAAACTCCCGACTATATAAGTAGAAGACTAGTAAAAAGGCCCGATGCAATTGCATCGGGAGTGCGGTGAAATGAATTGTGTGCATCCTTAGATGTGCTAACAGGAACAGTAAACATGTATGACACGCTTTGCGCTTGTGAAAAAAGCATAGTTTTTTTTAACATTTGTAAAATGAGGGCAAAGCATCATACTATAAGGTGATAGTGACAGAATAATAATGTACATAAGTTTATTGAGTATATACAGGTAGCTCTGTGGGTAGCAGAGTATACAGTCAGCTGCGTGGGTAGCAGAGTACACAGCTGGCTGCGTGGGTAGCGGAGTATATACAGGCGGCTCTGTGGGTCGCAGAGTATACAGACGGCTCTGTGGGTAGCAGAGTATACAGGCGGCTACGTGTGTAGGAGAGGAAATACAGGCAGCTCTGTGGGTAGCAGAGTATACAGGTAGCTGCGTGGGTACCACAGTATATACAGGTGGTTCTGTGGGTAACAGCTTTGTGGGCGTGATGGCGACCTTAATGGGTGTCCTGGTGGGTGGACAGGTGATGTGACGTAATGGCTGTCACCACCGACCTCTTCTATGAGAGCTGCGTACTTCCAGAGTGGAGAAAATAGGGGCGTGTCCTTGCTGTGAGGTAAATTTCGTGAATGCGCATGCGTGGTGACGGATGGTTACTGCGCTCGTGCGGCTGTGAATGGCGTCGCAACTGTGGCTGGCGTGACTGCGGCACGCGAGCGCGCCATCGCTCGTGGGGCTGTGAATGGTGACGTAACCATTGGGGACGTGACTGCGGCTCGCGGTCTGAGTCTGTGTGAATAGCGGCTTGTAAAGCCGCTGCGAGCAATCGCTCGCGCCGGTGCCGCGGTGCATGCCGGAATAGCGGCACAACATTGGTGATTATATATATAGATACCTACAGCAGTACCGGTGTGCAGCGATGCTGAATTCCAGGAGGGAGCCGGTGGACAGAGGGCAGGTGCGGGCAGGAGGGGGCTGGTGAAGAGCGGCCAGGTGCGGGCAGGAAAAGGCTAGGGAACAACGGGCGGGTGCGGGCAGGAGGGGGGGCCCTTCCTGCCCGCACCCAACCGCTGTTCCCCGGCCCCATCCTGCCTGCAGCAGAGTGCTTAGCAGAGTATACGGGGCTCATTGGTTAGCAGAATATATGGGGGCTCAGTGCTTAGCAGAGTATACGGGGCTCATTGGTTAGCAGAGTATATGGCGGCTCAGTGGTTAGCAGAGTATAAAGGGGCTCAGTGGTTAGCAGAGTATACGGGGGCTCAGTGGTTAGCAGAGTGTACGGGGGCTCAGTAGTTAGCACTGTTTACGGAGCCTCAGTGGTTAACATTGTATAGTGGCTCAGTGGTTGGCACTGTATATTGTGGCTCAATAATTAGAACAGTAATGTGGCTCAGTGGTTAGCACTGTATATGGTGACTCAGTGGTTAGCACTGTATATGCTGGCTCAGTGGTTGGCACTGTATATGGTGGCTCAGTGGTTGGCACTGTATACGGTAGCTCAGTGGTTGGCACTGTATACGGTGGCTCAGTGGTTAGCACAGTATACGGTGGCTCAGTGGTTAGCACTGTATACGATGGCTCAGTGGTTAGCACTATATATGGTGGCTCAGTGGTTAGCACAGTACGATGGCTCAGTGGTTAGCACTGTATATGATGGCTCAGTGGTTAGCACTGTATATGGTGGCTCAGTGGTTAGCACAGTACGGTGGCTCAGTGGTTAGAACTGTACGGTGGCTCATTGGTTAGCACTGACAGTGGCTCAGTGGTTAGCACTGTACAGTGGCTCAGTGGTTAGCACTGCACAATGGCTCAGTGGTTAGCACTGTATGGTGGCTCAGTGGTTAGCACTGCATGATGGCTCAGTGGTTAGCACTGTATGGTGGCTCAGTGGTTAGCATTGTATGGTGGCTCAATGGTTAGCACTGCGCGGTGGCTCAGTGGCTAGCACTGCACGGTGGCTCAGTGGCTAGCACTATATGGAGGCAGAGTGGTTAACTCTGTACGGAGGCTTCGTGGTTAGCACTGTATAAGGTGGCTCAGTGGTTAGCACAGTACGATGGCTCAGTGGTTAGCACTGTATATGGTGGCTCAGTGGTTAGCACAGTACGGTGGCTCAGTGGTTAGAACTGTACGGTGGCTCAGTGGTTAGTACTGTACAGTGGCTCAGTGGTTAGCACTGCACGGTGGCTCAGTGGTTAGCACTGTACGGTGGCTCAGTGGTTAGCAAAGTATGGTGGCTCAGTGGTTAGCACTGCACGGTGGCTCAGTGTTTAGCACAGTACGGTGGCTCAGTGGTTAGCACTGTTTATGGTGGATGAGTGGTTAGCACTGTATACGGTGGCTCAGTGGTTGGCAATGTATATGGTGGCTCAGTGGTTAGCACAGTATGAGGGCTCAGTGGTTGGCAATGTATACGCTGGCTCAGTGGTTAGCACTGTATACGGTGGCTCAGTGGTTAGCACAGTATGATGGCTCAGTGGTTTTCAGGGTATATGGTGGCTCAGTGGTTAGCAGTGTATTTGGTGGCTCAGTGGTTTGCACAGTGCAGTGACTCCGTGGTCAGGCAGATGGAGGCTCAGTGGGTCAGCGCAGGATGGAGGCTCAGTGGTCAGCGCAGGATGGAGGCTCAGACGTGGGTCAGTGGTCAGCGCAGGATGGAGGCTCAGTGGTCAGCGCAGGATGGAGGCTCAGTGGTCAGCGCAGGATGGAGGCTCAGTGGTCAGCGCAGGATGGAGGCTCGGTGGTGAGCGCAAGATGGAGTGGTCATCAGAGGATGGAGGCTCAGTGGTCAGCGCAGGATGGAGGCTCAGTGGTCAGCGCAGGATGGAGGGCTCAGTGGTCAGCGCAGGATGGAGGCTCAGTGGTCAGCGCAGGATGGAGGCTCGTGGTGAGCGCAAGATGGAGTCGTGGTCATCAGAGGATGGAGGCTCAGTGGTCAGGCAGGGATGGAGGCTCAGTGGTCAGCGCAGGATGGAGGCTCAGTGGTCAGCGCAGGATGGAGGCTCAGTGGTCAGCGCAGGATGGAGGCTCGGTGGTGAGCGCAAGATGGAGTGGTCATCAGAGGATGGAGGCTCAGTGGTCAGCGCAGGATGGAGGCTCAGTGGTCAGCGCAGGATGGAGGCTCAGTGGTCAGCGCAGGATGGAGGCTCAGTGGTCAGCGCAGGATGGAGGCTCAGTGGTCAGCGCAGGATGGAGGCTCAGTGGTCAGCGCAGGATGGAGGCTCAGTGGTGAGCGCAGGATGGAGGCTCGGTGGTCAGCGCAGGATGGAGGCTCAGTGGTCAGCGCAGGATGGAGGCTCAGTGGTCAACGCAGGATGGAGGCTCAGTAGTCAGCGCAGGATGGAGGCTCGGTGGTGAGCGCAAGATGGAGTGGTCATCAGAGGATGGAGGCTCAGTGGTCAACGCAGGATGGAGGCTCAGTAGTCAGCGCAGGATGGAGGCTCGGTGGTGAGCGCAAGATGGAGTGGTCATCAGAGGATGGAGGCTCAGTGGTCAGCGCAGGATGGAGGCTCAGTGGTCAGCGCAGGATGGAGGCTCAGTGGTCAGCGCAGGATGGAGGCTCAGTGGTCAGCGCAGGATGGAGGCTCAGTGGTCAGCGCAGGATGGAGGCTCAGTGGTCAGCGCAGGATGGAGGCTCAGTGGTCAGCGCAGGATGGAGGCTCAGTGGTCAACGCAGGATGGAGGCTCAGTGGTGAGCGCAGGATGGAGGCTCGGTGGTGAGCGCAGGATGGAGGCTCAGTGGTCAGCGCAGGATGGAGGCTCAGTGGTCAACGCAGGATGGAGGCTCAGTAGTCAGCGCAGGATGGAGGCTCGGTGGTGAGCGCAAGATGGAGTGGTCATCAGAGGATGGAGGCTCAGTGGTCAGCGCAGGATGGAGGCTCGGTGGACAGCGCAGGATGGAGGCTCGGTGGTGAGCGCAAGATGAAGTGGTCATCAGAGGATGGAGGCTCAGTGGTCAGCGCAGGATGGAGGCTCAGTGGTCAACGCAGGATGGAGGCTCAGGTGGTCAGCGCAGGATGGAGGCTCGGTGGTGAGCGCAGGATGGAGGCTCAGTGGTCAGCGCAGGATGGAGGCTCAGTGGTCAACGCAGGATGGAGGCTCAGTGGTCAGCGCAGGATGGAGGCTCGGTGGTGAGCGCAAGATGGAGTGGTCATCAGAGGATGGAGGCTCAGTGGTCAGCGCAGGATGGAGGCTCGGTGGACAGCGCAGGATGGAGGCTCGGTGGTGAGCGCAAGATGGATGGAGTGGGTGGATCATGTCAGGAGGATGGAGGCTCAGTGGTCAGCGCAGGATGGAGGCTCAGTGGTCAGCGCAGGATGGAGGCTCAGTGGTCAGCGCAGGATGGAGGCTCAGTGGTCAGCGCAGGATGGAGGCTCAGTGGTCAGTGCAGGATGGAGGCTCAGTGGTCAACGCAGGATGGAGGCTCAGTGGTCAGCGCAGGATGGAGGGCTCAGTGGTCAGCGCAGGATGGAGGCTCAGTGGTCAGCGCAGGATGGAGGCTCAGTGGTAAGCGCAGGATGGAGGCTCAGTGGTCAGTTCAGGATGGAGGCTCAGTGGTCAGCGCAGGATGGAGGCTCAGTGGTCAGCGCAGGATGCTTCCCCCTGCCATCCGGTCTCAGCCGCAGCCGGTGTTTAAACCGCAGCAAGTAATGAGCGGTCATGTGATAGGCGGGCTGAAGATCCTGGTGGGATACCGGAGTCCCTGCGGCGACATGTAATATCCAATATGGCGTCAAAATCTCACGAGATTTTGGACGCCATCTTTGAAATTACATGTCGCCGCAAGGACACTGCTACTGCAGCTGCATGGCGTCACCGAGGCGCCCCTCGGTGATAGAGCAGCGAGGGGCAGCGGAGACCTCGCGGAGGCCGTGAGGCGGCTCGCGATGACGGCTCAGTGGTCAGCGCAGGATGGAGGCTCAGTGGTCAGCGCAGGATGGAGGCTCAGTGTTCAGCGCAGGATCGAGGCTCAGTCGTCAGCGCAGGATGGAGGCTCAGTGGTCAGCGCAGGATGGAGGCTCGGTGGTCAGCGCAGGATGGAGGCTCGGTGGTCAGCACAGGATGGAGTGGTCATCCGAGGATGGAGGCTCAGTGGTCAGCGCAGGATGGAGGCTCAGTGGTCAGCGCAGGATGGAGGCTCAGTGGTCAACGCAGGATGGAGGCTCAGTGGTCAACGCAGGATGGAGGCTCAGTGGTCAACGCAGGATGGAGGCTCGGTGGTGAGCGCAAGATGGAGTGGTCAACGCAGGATGGAGGCTCAGTGGTCAGCGCAGGATGGAGGCTCGGTGGTGAGCGCAAGATGGAGTGGTCATCAGAGGATGGAGGCTCAGTGGTCAGCGCAGGATGGAGGCTCGGTGGACAGCGCAGGATGGAGGCTCGGTGGTGAGCGCAAGATGGAGTGGTCATCAGAGGATGGAGGCTCAGTGGTCAACGCAGGATGGAGGCTCGGTGGTGAGCGCAAGATGGAGTGGTCAACGCAGGATGGAGGCTCAGTGGTCAGCGCAGGATGGAGGCTCCGTGGTGAGCGCAAGATGGAGTGGTCATCAGAGGATGGAGGCTCAGTGGTCAGCGCAGGATGGAGGCTCAGTGGTCAGCAGGGGAGGCTCAGTGGTCATCAGAGGATGGAGGCTCAGTGGTCAGGCAGGATGGAGGCTCAGTGGTCAGCGCAGGATGGAGGCTCAGTGGTCAGCGCAGGATGGAGGCCAGTGGTCAGCGCAGGATGGAGGCCAGTGGTCAGCGCAGGATGGAGGCCCAGTGGTCAGCGCAGGATGGAGGCCCAGTGGTCAGCGCAGGATGGAGGCTCAGTGGTCAGCGCAGGATGGGGCTCAGTGGTCAGCGCAGGATGGAGGGCTCAGTGGTCAGCGCAGGATGGAGGGCTCATGGTCAGCGCAGGATGGAGGCTCAGTGGTCAGCGCAGGATGGAGGGCTCAGTGGTCAGCGCAGGATGGAGGGCTCAGTGGTCAGCGCAGGATGGAGGGCTCAGTGGTCAGCGCAGGATGGAGGCTCAGTGGTCAGCGCAGGATGGAGGGCTCAGTGTCAGCGCAGGATGGAGGGCTCAGTGGTCAGCGCAGGATGGAGGGCTCAGTGGTCAGCGCAGGATGGAGGCTCAGTGGTCAGCGCAGGATGGAGGCTCAGTGGTCAGCGCAGGATGGAGGGCTCAGTGGTCAGCGCAGGATGGAGGGCTCAGTGGTCAGCGCAGGATGGAGGCTCAGTGGTCAGCGCAGGATGGAGGGCTCAGTGGTCAGCGCAGGATGGAGCTCAGTGGTAAGCGCAGGATGGAGGCTCAGTGGTCAGTCAGGATGGAGGCTCAGTGGTCAGCGCAGGATGGAGGCTCAGTGGTCAGTTCAGGATGGAGGTCTCAGTGGTCAGCGCAGGATGGAGGCTCAGTGGTCAGCGCAGGATGGAGCTCCCACTGCATCCGGTCTCAGCGCAGCCGGTGAGTTTAAAGTCGCAGCAAGTAATGAGGGTCATGTGATGGCGGGTGATGAGGTATTCCGGTGGATACCGTGAGTCACTGCGGGACATGTAGATATCCATATGGCGTCAAATTCACGAGATTTGTGGCAGCCATCTTTGAAGATACAGTGTCGCCGCGCAAGGACTCATGTTACTGCAGCTGCATGGCGTCACCGAGGCGCCCTCGTGTGTAGAGCAGCGAGGGGTCAGCGGAGACTCGCGGAGGCCTGAGGCGGCTCGCGATGGAGGCTCAGTGGGTCAGCGCAGGATGGAGGCTCAGTGGTCAGCGCAGGATGGAGGCTCAGTGTCAGCGCAGGATGGAGGCTCAGTGGTCAGCGCAGGATGGAGGCTCAGTGTGTCGGCGAGATGGATAGGCTCGGTGTAACGCAGGATGGAGGCTCGTGTCAGACTCAAGGATTGGAGATTTGTCATTCGAGGATGGAGAGCTCAGTGTGGCGCGCACGCGATGAGGCTCGTGGTCAGGAAGGATGGGGCTCAGTGGTCAGCGCAGGATGGAGGCTCAGTGGTCAGCGCAGGATGGAGGCTCAGTGGTCAAGCAGGATGGAGGCTCAGTGGTCAGCGCAGGATGGAGGCTCAGTGGTAGCGCAGATGGAGTCGTGGTCACGCAGGATGGAGGCTCGTGGTCAGCGCAGGATGGAGGCTCGGTGGTGAGCGCAAGATGGAGTGGTCATCAGAGGATGGAGGCTCAGTGGTCAGCGCAGGATGGAGGCTCGGTGGTACAGCGCAGGATGGAGGCTCGGTACGGTGACGGCAAGATGGCTCAGTGGTCATCGAGGATGGAGGCTCAGTGGTCAAGCGCAGGATGGAGGCTCGGTGGTGAGCGCAAGATGGAGTGGTCAACGCAGGATGGAGGCTCAGTGGTCAGCGCAGGATGGAGGCTCGGTGGTGAGCGCAAGATGGAGTGGTCATCAGAGGATGGAGGCTCAGTGGTCAGCGCAGGATGGAGGCTCCAGTGGATGAGCGCAGGATGGAGGCTGAGTGGTCATCAGAGGATGGAGGCTCAGTGGTCAACGCAGGATGGAGGCTCAGTGGTCAGCGCAGATGGAGAGTGGAGGCTCAGTGGTCAGCGCAGGATGGAGGCTCAGTGGTCCAGAGAGGGCATGAGGTGACTCAGTGGTCAGCGCAGGATGGAGGCTCAGTGGTCAGCGCAGGATGGAGGCTCAGTGGTCATCGCAGGATGGAGGCTCAGTGGTCATCAAGGATGGAGGCTCAGTGGTCAGCGCAGGATGGAGGCTCAGTGGTCAGCGCAGGATGGAGGCTCAGTGGTCAGCGCAGGATGGAGGCTCAGTGGTCAGCGCAGGATGGAGGCTCAGTGGTCAGCGCAGGATGGAGGGCTCAGTGGTCAGCGCAGGATGGAGGCCCAGTGGTCAGCGCAGGATGGAGGGCTCAGTGGTCAGCGCAGGATGGAGGCTCAGTGGTCAGCGCAGGATGGAGGGCTCAGTGGTCAGCGCAGGATGGAGGGCTCAGTGGTCAGCGCAGGATGGAGGGCTCAGTGGTCAGCGCAGGATGGAGGGCTCAGTGGTCAGCGCAGGATGGAGGGCTCAGTGGTCAGCGCAGGATGGAGGGCTCAGTGGTCAGCGCAGGATGGAGGGCTCAGTGGTCAGCGCAGGATGGAGGCTCAGTGGTCAGGCAGGATGGAGGGCTCAGTGGTCAGCGCAGGATGGAGGGCTCAGTGGTCAGCGCAGGATGGAGGGCTCAGTGGTCAGCGCAGGATGGAGGGCTCAGTGGTCAGCGCAGGATGGAGGGCTCAGTGGTCAGCGCAGGATGGAGGGCTCAGTGGTCAGCGCAGGATGGAGGGCTCAGTGGTCAGCGCAGGATGGAGGGCTCAGTGGTCAGCGCAGGATGGAGGGCTCAGTGGTCAGCGCAGGATGGAGGGCTCAGTGGTCAGCGCAGGATGGAGGCTCAGTGGTAAGCGCAGGATGGAGGCTCAGTGGTCAGTTCAGGATGGAGGCTTAGTGGTCAGCGCAGGATGGAGGCTCAGTGGTCAGCGCAGGATGCTTCCCCCCTGCCATCCGGTCTCAGCCGCAGCTGGTGTTTAAACCGCAGCAAGTAATGAGCGGTCATGTGATAGGCGGGCTGAAGAGCCTGTCACATGACCGCTCATTAACAGGTGCGGGTGAGACGGCGCGGGGTAATGGAGCGGTGGGGGGGCCGCAATGGAGCGGTGGGGGTACAATGGAGCGTTTGGGTGGGGGTGCAATGGAGCATTTGGGTGGGGGCGCAATGGAGCAGGGAGAGGGCGATGGAGCAAGGAGGGAATGGAGCAGCGTGTGGTGGTGGGATACCGGAGTCCCTGCGGCGACATGTAATATCCAATATGGCGCCAAAATCTCACGAGATTTTGGACGCCATCTTTGAAATTACATGTCGCCGCAAGGACACTGCTACTGCAGCTGCATGGCGTCACCGAGGCGCCCCTCGGTGATAGAGCAGCGAGGGGCAGCGGAGACCTCGCGGAGGCAGTGAGGCGGCTCGCGATGACGGCGGCGGGGCGGACGGGTGGGCAGCGGAGACTGCTCGCGATGACACTATCGCGTCATCACTCGCAGTGCTGCAAAGGATTTTGGGATTCGGCTACAGTGCCCGAATCCCAAACTCCCGATTATATAAATATAGAAGATGGAGATACTTACACCCCAAACAACATGATTACACCTTTTACTCCCATCCACATGCATCCTACCACAGACTTGACTACCTATTCATTCCAAAGAACGCCCTCCCTAAAGTGAAAACTACAAGAATAATGCCCAACATCTTTTCAGACCACTATTTCGTGTTACTAGAGATGACGCTGCAAAAAGTCTTCCCTCTCTATAGATCTTGGCAGCTTGATGAGTCGGTGCTGAATAACCCTACCACACACACACGCATAACCAAGGTGCTGGACCAGTACTTTGACCATAACAACAATGGAGAGGTTTTGGCGCTGATGCTCTGGGAAGCTCATAAATCGGTGATAATGGGAGAGTTTATCTCAATTACCGCATTTATACATAAACAAAAACAACTTCAGCTTAACTCACTCTGTGACGAAATATATGACCTAGAAACAAAACAAACGCCTGATCACTCCTCAAATTCTAATACAACTCACCCACAAAAGGCAACAACGAAAGGAAATCTTAAACCTAAGAACGGCAAAGTGGTACGCCTCCTGGCTCACTAGAATGTACGTGCATGGCGACAAAGGCTCTAAATTAATGATATCCAGAATCAAAACGCCAGGCCCGCACGTTCATTCATTTTATTAAAAACCCGGAGGGACGCCCTACAACTAATTAGGAATTCTAATTCTATTTGATCGTAAACTACTAAAAACAATTATTTAACCTGCACCCAGACGAACCTAACCATGAGAAAACAGATAGACGACAAAAAATGAAATCCTTCCTATCCCAACTTAATCTCCCAAGTTTCACATCCCAACAACAGCATCAACTAAACAAACCCTTTGGATTAGATGAACTCCGGTCTGCCCTGTCGAAGTGCCCCCCAAATACAGCACCTGGTACAGATGGATTACCCTCTACATACTACAAATCCTTCCCCTCGATTCTCCTACTGCACATGCTGAATGCATACAACTTAGTGCTAAAAGGCGATCGGTTCCCGACCCAAGCCCTGGAAGCAAAAATCTCCTTGATATACAAAGAGGGGAAGGATGGGGACCTCTATGTAGCAGCTATCGACCGATCTCCTTATTAAACGTTGACTTGAAATTATTCGCTAGTATGATCGCTCGACGCTTAGCTGCCTTGCTCCCTGAGAATATATCTTTGAGTCAAGCGGGTTTTGTTGGCGGAAGAAAGGGGAAGGACAACGCACAAAAAAATACTCCATCTTATACACCATGCAAATAAACAAACTCCCACTGGTCCTCCTTGGGACAGATGCAGAGAAGGCCTTTACCAGGGTAGACTGGATCTACTTAGAAGAAGCTCTCCTCAGCTTTGGCATCCCAACCCAATTAACCGAGGCCATCTTAAAAATGTATAACAACCCGACTGCACGCATCCACAATGTCACGAGACAGGGCTGCCCACTGTCCCCACTTTTGTTCATTATAGCTCTGGAACCCCTATTAACCGATATTCAACTAAACAAAGATGTGACTGGTATTACACTAGGGAGGACACACCATAAAACGGCTGCTTTCGCAGATGATCTGCTTATACTTTTGACCAATCCCTTCAAAAGCTTCCCAGTCTTAATAAAGATTTTTGAATAATATAGTATCACAAATTTCAAAATAAACACATCAACGTCGGAAGCACTCGATCTGAATTTGTGTCACGCCCTAGGACGTACCCTGAGATGTGGACCCACTGGACCGCAGCTATTGCGGATGCCGATACCAGGATGACAGAGAACCGGACAACGGAATACTTTTAAAGCTTTATTAAAGCCAAAGGCAAATGCAAGGTGGCCCCAAGGGAAGGCTGCAAGGATACAACACAAGTACCCCTCAGTAAGGTGCCCAGGATAGGTGACCCCATAGGACAGGGATATCACCTGGACCCGCTAACCGAGGTGCCCGGTGGAGCGTTACTTGCGAATCACCGACCCTAGGGGGGGGCAAGACATACAATGCAAAATCAAAGAGCACAATGAGCGGACCCAGAAGTAAGAGGAGCCGTCAGCGCCAGGACCAGCAGTTGCACTAAGAAGATCGGACCAGAAACGGCAGAGGGACCAATGCAAGGTCGGACGTGAGACAACAGAGAAGCAGCACGAGGAAGATCCGGGCGCAGCAACGGAACAGCACAACTGCAAAAGGAACAAAAGACAGGTATTAGATTACCAAACAACAGACTAACAGGACCAGGACTGGCAGCTTCACAAGGAATGAAGTTGTCCCGGCGAGGTCTGGCAGTGAATGCAGGGTTTATATTCCTGCAGCACAGCAATGATTGGCCAGAGGGCGGGGCAGACTGATCAGCACCCAGACTCTATAAAAGGAGCTGAGAGAGCGGCCCCGCCTCCTAGTGAGATCCCAGAGAGGAAGCAGGAAGCACATTCAGAGCTGCAGGCAGATGTCAGGGCACCCTGGAACCCCGGAGCCGCCTGCGGATGACCGGCACCCTGGAACCCCGACCCCGGGAAGGACAGGTAACAGATCGGGAAGAGGGGAAAACAGGATGTGGAGTGGGGACCCCGGACAGCGGAGCGGCTACAGTACTCCCCCCTCCACGCCCCCCGGAACCAGGCCGGCATGAAACCTGCGCAGGAGGCGAGGAGCATTGATGTTCTCCTCTGGCTCCCAGGACCGTTCCTCAGGACCAAACCCCTTCCAGTCAACTAAATACCACGTAGAGCGACCCCTCTTTCTCATGTCCAGAATCGCACTGACTTCGAACACGTCAGAGGCCGAGACCGGCGGAGGCTGCGCTCCCGGATCCTGGGAGTAACGGTTGAGGACTAGCGGCTTGAGGAGAGACCGGTGGAAAGCATTATGGATCCGCAGAGTAGATGGCTACTTCAGCTGGTAGCATACCTCATTTATCCTCCGGATGACTTCAAAGGGACCGATGTAGCGAGGACCGAGCTTATAGGAAGGAACCTTGAGACGGACGTACTTGGAAGAAAGCCATACCTTATCCCCTGGCTGGAACAGGGGGCAGTCCAGACGTTGTTTGTCGGCATGGTCTTTCATCCGCCTAGATGCCTTTTCCAGGGCAGACTGCGTCTCAGTCCAGATCTTGGAGAAGTCTCGAGCCGACTGCTCAGCCGCCGGATTAGAGGTAGTGATGTCCATGGGAGTCTGTATTCTTGGATGGTGACCGTAGACTATGAAAAAAGGAGAGTTATGGGAGGACTCACCGACATGATTATTGTAGGAGAACTCTGCCCAGGGAAGCAGGGAGGACCAGTCGTCATGATGGGCATTGATGAAGTGCCTTAGATAGCCGGATAACACCTGATTCACCCGTTCCACCTGGCCGCTGGACTGCGGATGATAAGCAGACGAGAAGTCCAAGGTGACATCGAGCTTCTTGCAGAGCGACCGCCAAAACCGGGATACGAACTGTACGCTTCGGTCAGACACTATGTGAGATGGCAAACCGTGTAAGCGGAGGACATGTAGGACAAACAGCTCCGCTAATCTGGGTGCAGAGGGAAGACCGGACAGCGGGATGAAGTGGGCCATCTTGGAGAACCTGTCCACCACTACCCATACCACGGTGTTGCCGGAGGAGACCGGGAGGTCGGTGATGAAGTCCATGGCGATGTGCCTCCAGGGCTCAGAGGGCACCGGCAAGGGCAGGAGAGGACCAACGGGCAACCGTTTGGGCGTCTTGTTGCGGGCACAGGAGGAACAGGCAGAGACGAAGTCGGTGACATCCCGTCACATCTGAGGCCACCAGTAGTGTCGAGCTATCAACTGAAGGGTCTTTGTTATGCCCACGTGCCCTGCAATCCTAGAGGAATGACCCCAGCTCAATACGTGTCCTCGATCGGCCTCGGCTACCAGCGTCTTACCTGATGGGGGTAGAGAGAATCGAAAAGGAGCAACCATACCGATATTGGATGGATTGATGATGGAGCGCGGCTCATCCTCCTGGTCTTCGACGAGGAAGGACCGGGACAAGGCATCCGCCTTGATGTTCTTATGTGCCGGACGAAATGAAGATGGAAGTCAAAGCGTGCAAAGAACAGCGACCAGCGCGCCTGCCAGGGGTTGAGTCTTTGGGCTGACTGCAGGTATGCCAGGTTCTTCTGGTCGGTGTAGATCACGATGGGATGTACTGCGCCTTCAAGGAGGTACCGCCATTCCTCCAGGGCCATTTTGATGGCAAGCAGCTCCCGGTCCCCAATGGAGTAATTCCGTTCACAGGCTGTGAAGGCCTTGGAGAAAAAGCCACACGTCACCATGCGTCCTGTGGAGGTCTTCTGGGTAAGAACAGCTCCCGCTCCAGAAGAGGAGGCATCCACCTCCATAAAAAACTGTTTGTCCGTCATGGGCCTGTGGAGAGCAGGAGCAGAGGAAAAAGCATTTTTAAGCGCAAGGAAGGCAGTCTCGGCCTCAGGAGTCCAAGCCTTAGCAGGCGTCCCTTTCCGGATTAAAGCGGTGAGCAGGTTGACTACTTCCGAAAACCGAGGGATGAACTGCCGATAGTAATTGGCGAAGCCCAGGAACCTTTGAATCGCCTTGAGTCCCACTGGTCGAGGCCACTTCTGGACGGCGGATACCTTCTCTGGATCCATCTCGAGTCCGGAATCGGAGACAATGTAGCCCAGGAAGGGTAATGAAGTCCGTTCGAACACACATTTCTCGAACTTGGCATACAGTCGGTTCTCCCGTAACCGGAGCAGGACCCGCCGGACGTCTCGCCTGTGTGTGGGAAGATCGGGAGAGAAGACCAGGATGTCGTCCAGGTAGACCACGACACATACATAGAGAAGGTCCCTGAAGACATCGTTTACAAATTCTTGAAAGACTGCGGGAGCATTACTCAAACCGAACGGCATTACCTTATACTCGTAGTGGCCATCACGAGTGTTGAAGGCTGGCTTCCATTCGTCAACTGCTCGGATCCGGACCAGGTTGTACGCACCTCGCAGGTCCAGCTTGGTGAAGACCCGGGATCCCCGCAGTCGGTCGAAGAGTTCAGGGATAAGAGGCAGCGGGTACTTGTTCTTTACCGTTATGGCATTGAGACCCCGATAATCTATGCATGGTCGGAGGGACCCGTCCTTCTTTACGAAGAAGAAGCCCGCTCCTGCAGGCGAAGTGGACTTCTGAATGAACCCCCGCGCCAGGCTATCCTTTACGTATTCGGCCATGGCCTGGGTCTCGGGCGAATTCAACGGGTAGATGCGACCTCTAGGAAGCGGAGCCCCGGGTACCAGGTCGATGGGGCAGTCATATGGTCTATGTGGAGGTAATGCCTCGGCCTCCTTTTTGTCGAAGACATCGGCATAAGACCAATAGGCAGACGGCAGACCGGGCAAGGTCGCCGGCGAGGGAGGCAACCGGACGCCACGTACAGGAAGAAGACACCGACTGTGGCAAGTCGAACCCCACCGTAAGACCTCACCAGTTCGCCAGTCCAGCGAAACCATGGCAAGCCAAGCATGAAGGGGAGAGAAAGAGACGGCAGGGCATAAAAGGTGAGACGCTCAGTGTGGAGAGCTCCGATCTGTATCTCCACCTCACCCGTGATGCCTGCAACTGAGTCCTGTAGAGGTCTCCCATCCACGGAGGTGATAATGCGAGGATGCTGCAGGGGATGTATGGGTATACCATAGCGCAGAGCCGTCTCCTGCTGCACGAAGTTGCCTGCAGATCCGGAATCCAGATAAGCCACCTCCGAATGGCGTTGGTCGCCGACCTTCACCTGGATGGATATAGTAAGGGGTTGAGAGGAATCGCCCTTACCTAGGTCGGCCTCTCTTACCTGGCCTAGGCGGAGGAGTTTCTCCGGCCTCCGGGGGCAGTGTTGACGGAAGTGACCTGATCCACCGCAGTAAAGGCACAGGCCCCTGGCGATCCTCTCCTCTTTCGTCTGGGCGGTCAGCTGAACACGATCCACCTCCAAGGACTCGGGACCCGACGGGGACGCTGAGGGTGCAGGAAGAAGAGGTCGCTGGAACGTGGGTGCCAGGCGGGGAGTTCTTCTCTCCTGGATCCTTTCCTGCATCCTTTCCTTGGACCGCTCCTGGAGACGTCGATCTATCCGGACTGCCATGGTGATGAGATCCTCCAGAGTGTTGAGTAAATCCCGAACCGCCAGTTCGTCTTTAATGCGACTGGAAAGCCCTCGGCGAAAGACACCCACCAGGGGCTCGTCCGTCCAGCGTAGCTCGGAGGCTAAGGTACGAAATCGGATTGCGTACTGACCAACAGACAGATTACCTTGCTGTAGGTTGAAGAGGGCTTCTGTGGCGGAGGCCACCCGTCCGGGTTCATCAAAGGTCCTCCGGAACGCCTCCAGGAATGCCTGTAGGTTGGATACAATGGGATCCTCCCTCTCCAACAATGGGTTAAACCATGCCAGGGCCTCTCCTTTGAGATGTGAGGCCAGAAACGCCACCTTAGCCTCATCCGTCGGGAATTGATGTTGCAATAACCGGAAGTGGAGCTGGCACTGGTTAATAAACCCCCGACAAGCTTTAGGATCCCCGGAGTACCTGGTGGGCTGAGCCAGCCGTGGAGAAGACACTGCTCCAGCTCCGGTGAGTGGCACCGAGACGGAGCCCGGGGTACTTGCTGCTCTTTGTAGACTGGTAAGTCGGTCATCCATGGAAGACAGGTAGGATGACATCCGGGTCTGTATGTCTCTCTGATGGTCCAGTTCTTGGTGGAGACTCAACATCTGGGAAGAGAGAGAGGGGTCAGTGGTAGAGATCGCCCCTAAGTGGGCCTCTAAGGACTGGATGAACGACACTACTTGGTCGTGACTCTGACGAAGTCCAGCAAGCTCCCTTTGGGCATCAAACCTGGTATCAGCGGGGTCCATGGCCGGGGCATAATCTGTCACGCCCTAGGACGTACCCTGAGATGTGGACCCACTGGACCGCAGCTATTGCGGATGCCGATACCAGGATGACAGAGAACCGGACAACAGAATACTTTTAAAGCTTTATTAAAGCCAAAGGCAAATGCAAGGTGGCCCCAAGGGAAGGCCGTAAGGATACAACACAAGTACCCCTCAGTAAGGTGCCCAGGATAGGTGACCCCATAGGACAGGGATATCACCTGGACCCGCTAACCGAGGTGCCCGGTGTAGCGTTACTTGTGAATCACCGACCCTAGGGGGGCAAGACATACAATGCAAAATCAAAGAGCACAATGAGCAGACCCAGAAGTAAGAGGAGCCGTCAGCGCCAGGACCAGCAGTTGCACTAAGAAGATCGGACCAGAAACGGCAGAGGGACCAATGCAAGGTCGGACGTGAGACAACAGAGAAGCAGCACGAGGAAGATCCGGGCGCAGCAACGGAACAGCACAACTGCAAAAGGAACAAAAGACAGGTATTAGATTAGCAAGCCAAACAACAGACTAACAGGACCAGGACTGGCAGCTTCACAAAAAATGAAGTTGCCCCGGCGAGGTCTAGCAGTGAATGCAGGGTTTATAATCCTGCAGCACAGCAATGATTGGCCAGAGGGCGGGGCAGACTGATCAGCACCCAGACTCTATAAAAGGAGCTGAGAGAGCGGCCCCGCCTCCTAGTGAGATCCAGAGAGGAAGCAGGAAGCACATTCAGAGCTGCAGGCAGATGTCAGGGCACCCTGGAACCCAGAGCCACCTGCGGATGACCGGCACCCTGGAACCCCGACCCCGGGAAGGACAGGTAACAGATCGGGAAGAGGGGAAAACAGGATGTGGAGTGGGGACCCCGGACAGCGGAGCGGCTACAATTTGCCCCCATTAATTTTATCTAAACTAAAAACACTCTACGAATTCTCATGTCCCAAAACTTACATCACCTACTTAGGTATCAAAATAAGTAGATCCACAAAGACCTATTACCTCTTAATTACTACCCCCTGCTAGACAAAGTTAAAGCTTCTATGAAATCCTGGCACGACCCTTTCCTGTTCTGGACAAGTCAGAAAAACCTCATTAAAAGTCTGATTCTCCCTAAATTTACTTACCTTTTCTCCATGCTCCGTATACATGTTCCTGTAGCCTGAAACAAATTAATTCCCTAATTTTCAACTTCATATGGAAAAATACAAGACATCGCATAAATTCCCGCACCCTAACGCTTCCAAGAGTAAAGGGGAGGAATGGACGCGCCAGACATCACAACTTACTACTATTCAGCGATCCTGTCCCAAACAGTTGACATTATACGGAACTCACAAAACAAATTATGGGTTGATATAGAAACAGACTCTCAACTCACCCCATCAGATCATTATTACTTACCCACATTGACGGCAGCCCATATCCAACTCAAAATAACCATTACCCGAACGATGCTTCACGTATGGTCAAAAATATGCAAATACTTAATGCCACCATTGTCCCCCCTTCTCACGCTCTCTGATATACTTGCAAGATCAGAACAACTACTTAACCCCAAAGAAACACAAACCAAGCAACTCAAAAACATTGCGATAGACCAGATGTTTGTAGAGGGAGCTCTCCTTCTGTTATCAGATATACAAAAAATACCGGGCCTCGAGAATTTAAACAATCTTCAGCACAAAACGCTACAGACTATGCTCCACAAAATGCGATTCCACTTAGCAACATCACGTGAACCTAGATCGTTTGAAATGCTATGCGTCAAAACAACCAAATCCACCAAGATCCTCTCCACGATCTACAAAGATATATTATGTAACGACCTATGCCTAAAGAAAGCTTATATTACTAGTTGGGAAAGAGACCTAGGATATCAATTCACGAAAACGAAAATACTTCATATTTATTCCCACTCATATGGACCAACAAAAAGTGTAAAGACCCAAGAAAACTCCTTAAGATATACCACCGTGTAACTATCACACCGCAACAAACACGCACTTGGCATACAGATTCACACACGGGTTGTTGGAGATGTGGGAGTGACAGTGGGGACTATCTCCACCTTTGGTGGCATTGCTTGACCCTAAAGCCCTTCTGGAAAATGACAGAGAATTTGATTCACGACGAAACAAAACAAAAAATTACGTTAACACCAGAAATAGTGCTCCTAAATCTCCCTAGAGGATCTCACCATAAGACGATTTCTAACATAGTTTATAATATCCTAGCTGCAGCTCATTCCGACCGTCTGGAGATCAACTCAAATACCTAATCTCCAACTACTCATCGACAAAACAAACCAACTATATAATATGGCTAAACTAATAGCTTAAGTAAATCACATGCAAACAACTTTTAGAGATCATTGGCAAACCTGGTTACTATACCGAAATAAACACAACACTTATTTGGCACAACCTCATGTCTAAAATGACTATGAATAACCTCACTATCACCCCCTTACCCCCACCAACCATTACCAAAACTTATCCAACTTTATTTTACCAAATTTTTCCTCCCCCCGTGCTTCTCTTTCTATTTTTACCCTCACTTTTCTTAAAATATTTCCTCTTTAATTAAGATGTTTATTGGTACATCAAAATGTATATCTTCATACTTAGAGGCATTACGTTCTTCAACATCCACATGAAAAAAAAACTCATCTGAAGTGCCTCTTTTTCTCTCTGTTTTATCTTACTTTAATGTTTAGACAAAATTACCACTGTCTGTACGAAATTTTTTTTTGTATGCAATAAAATGTATTTTTAAATGAAATGAAATCACAGAGTTGTAGATAATCAAGAGGTATTAGGCTACAGCTCTAATGTTATCATAGTGTTGTCCACCAAGAAAAGCAGTATTGGCCCAGTGTATCTGCAGCCCATTGGGCATCACTCAAAGACATATGACACAGTCCCCACAATCAATGAATTGAAAAGGCAGTTAGCAGAATAGTGATCATACTGCATAGAAGCCTTTCTGTATAACAATAATCAACATCCTGATATGCCCTTCAGGTAGTAAAGGCACCTCATCACAGTGGCTGTAAAGTGACATAAAAGGGACCCGTGCGTACAGGGACCTTCAGTAAGGAGTGAGGCCCCCTTAGAAGGGTAGGGGGAGGTAAGCAGTTTGACCACACGGGGGGAGTGTGCCTGTCAATAGGATCTGTGCAGTGCTATGTGGGCGCTGGGAAGCCACATAGCATGCACTGGTGGGGAACAGGTGTATTAATCAAGGGGCTGTCAGATTGGGAGAGCATACTATACCCAAGTGATGAGGGCGTGTAGTGTGGGCAGTAGGGACTAAGCCCAACGCGTGTCGCCACAATCAGTGGCTTTGTCAGGAGCAGCTGGCTGGGGGGAGCACAAGGTTTTTTTATACCTGTCTGTCCAGGTCTGTATGGGCGTCGCCATTGTTCTGATGATGTCATGGGGCGGGGATAGGGAGGGCCAGAGGCATCATCAATGATGAGCGCAGTGATTGGCCACAGGTCTGGCTGGCACAGCAGCCTGTCGGCTGTGTGAGTGTGTGGATACTCTCTCCCTGCTTGCAATTTTACTGCAAGAAGGAGGGGAATAGGAAGTTTAGGATTCCAATAAGCAAGCTTGCCTGCAGTTGATTTATCAGTGACTGCACAAGGGAGACCTGTCAGTATGATAAGTGTGAGGCACATACGTCAATTCCCATGGGATAACATGAACCTGTAGTAAGGATGACACTGGGGATAAGAGATCCATATAGAGGCTAAATCAGGGAGAACACCACAAATAGCCAACTCTACTAGGGTACTGTAATCTACTAGGGTACTGTGCTTATCAGTCCAGATATATTAGGAAGGTGGGCATCTCATCAGGGTATATGGAACCGGGTATACAACATCACATGCATCAATTCCCATGGTGTAACACGAACCTATAGTAGGGATGACAAGAGATCAATATAGAGGCTAAAATAGACACCCCAAATGTCCATCTCTACTAGGGTACTGTTGGGATGCTCATCAGTACAGATATATTGGAAAGGTGGGCATCTCATCAGGGTATATGGAATTGGGTATACATCATACATCCGTTTGACGTATCCCCCTACAATCACAAAAGCTGTTTTTTTTTTTTATTTTTATTTATGAAAGGGCAATAACAATACAATAATACAGGTATAAAGCCAAAAATATATGACATCTGAATTCAAACAATGTGACACAACTATACAACTGAAGATATATGGTCTGATCCTCTTATTGCATAACACAACACCGCTGGAACCCAAGGAATGGGTGCTACGTCAGTCAGCATAGGCGGGAGAAAGCCTAGCTGTTGCACTATTTGATTTACATTATAAGACCGATTCAATTCTGCCCCAGTTTTAGGCGGTTCTATCCAAACATGGTGGACCTCAACATCTTCACTTGTCAGTAGGGCCAAAGCCATAAGCTACAACCAAACCACTCCAAGGACTGGTGCAATTTTATTAAAAGGAAGAAGAGAGAAAAGAGTTTGAAGAAAGTAAAGAGAATATAAAGAATAGTAAATTATCAACAGAAAGAACAGCTAGATGGAAGGTCAGGGAAGACTGCGGGGTCAGGGAAGGGGGTGGGGGGAGAGGGGGGAAGTGGGGAAAGGGAGCATGGTTGGTCTCCCCATCTATCTGATTAGTCACTCAACAATAATAATGGGTACTCCTGAGAGGCCTTAAAGTCAGACTATTGGTACCAGGTGCCAAAGAACTCCGTATAAGTGTTCCTGAGAGACGCGGTCATGTCTTCCATCTGCATCAGGTCATTAACTTTATTCACCCACCAGCACTGTGGAACGCAAGCCCTAGCCGCCATCACCAGAAAGCGTAAAAGGGAGGTCCTGTAAGTCGAGATCGGGCAAGTAGGGAGTTGAAGAAGGAATAGTTCAGGGCCCAAGACCTGCTCAGTCTTTGTGATTCGACGTATTATGTCCTTTACCTCTGCCCAAAAGCGATCTAATTTCTCACATGTCCAAAAGACATGCAGAAAAGTCCCTTCCTCCTTTCCGCACCTCCAACAAGTCGGCTCTATCATTGGGAACATAGCGTGGAGTCTTCGGGGAACCCTGTACCACCTAGTTAAAATCTTATAGTTTGCCTCTTGGAGGTTTGAGCTGATGGAGGATTTATGGGCCATGGTTAAAATACCCTCTCTCTGTTCAGGGGTGAGTTGGATGTTTAAATCCCGCTCCCACTTCAGAAGGAACTGTGGAGGGGGCAGATCCTTCGAGCTGGCCAGTATAGATTTCACCACCGACAGCGAATGTGATAAGGGTTCCAGTTCTAGGCATAGTCCCTCGAATTTGGAGAGGGGAGCCTATGAATAACTAAGCCTCCAGGAGAGATTTCATATAACGTCTCAGCTGTAACATCGTCTAGGGTCCTGGTTGGGACAACCCCCTCTCTGCGCAAATGTCCTCCCCCCCCCATCCAGGCAGAATTTCTAATAAACTGTTCCGCTCTAAAATGCCCCTCCTCAATCCATGTCCGAAAGAACGGGTCCGTCAGTCCCGGACTAAAGTCAGGGGATCAAAGAATTGGAGTAATAGGCGACGGGTAGAGGATCATGCGAGACCTCACTTGAGGAGAGGAACAACATTGCAAGGTGGATCCTATGGTAGGATGGGTTCTCAAACCGGAGTCAGGGGCGTCTGGTAACCATGGCAGAGCCCTCAAGGGGATGCTCGTGAAGCTCTGCTCTATGCCGACCCATTGTTTGGTTAAGCCGTGTCTACTCCAATCCACTACCCTTGCCAACTGTGCGGAGATGTAGTAAGATTTCAGGTCCGGAAGACCCACGCCTCCCCTCGATTTTTGTCTGCACAATAAAGATCTGGCCAGTCTGACCAGTTTACCAGCCCAAACGAATCTGTTCTGAAGAAAAGAAAGCTCTTTAAAAAAGGATTCCGGGAGCTTAATTGGAACTGTCTGCAGAAGGTAAAAGGCCCGCGGCAGAGCATTAATTTTTTATATTTCACATCTCCCAAACCAGGTTCAGTGACCTCTTGACCATCTATGGCAGTCGTCTCGTAATTTCTCCAGTAGGGGGACAAAATTTCTTTTACATAGCAAGTCCAAATCCGCTGGCAAATTGATTCCCAGGTATTTCAGGGAGGACCCTGCCCACCTAAATTTGAAGCTCGATCTGATGCTGGTCACCATCTTATTCGGGAAATTTATATTAAGAGCCTCCGATTTGGACCAATTAATCTTAAAATTGGATAAGGAAGAATATTTGTCTAGCTCCGACATCAGACACGGAAGAGAGACCACTGGATTGGCGATGAAAAATAAAAGATCGTCCGCATATTCCGCTATTTTATGGGAAGTCGCAGGGGCTCCCGGCGCCATAATGTCCGAGTCGCTTCTGATGTATCGCAGAAGGGGCTCCAGAGTCAGTACAAATATTAATGGTGAGAGGGGACACCCCTGTCGTGTACCGTTAAGGATCAGAAAACAGTCCGAATGCACTCCATTTACTCTGACACAAGCTGACTGGCAGCTATAGATCGCCTCAATCCAGCGCAACATAGAAGATTTCAGCCCTATAAATCTTAGTACTTCTCTCATAAAATCCCAATTGACTCGGTCAAATGCCTTGTCGGCATCAGTAGATAACAGCATTATAGGCGAGCCGCCCAATTTCGACCTGTAAATAAGATTCAGGGCCTAATTTTAGGACATACTACAAGGCTGCTGTTTTAATGAGAATGTTTGACTGGCAATTCCATCATAAATCCAAACAGAGGGTGGAACTGGAGCAGGGAAACATGGAGGTTCCCCTTAGATACCTGCCCTGGCTAAGGCCAATTGATAGACCCAAGATAGACTCAGATAACCATTTCATCCTGACAACCCTTAAAACATGGGATATTGAAGCTAGGAAGGGTATACTGACTAAACAATTGGGGCCCTTAACTCCACTTTTCAGAAATCCTTCGTTCCCCCCGGCTTTGCAGGCTACATCATTTTTGAACTGGAAACTTGAAGACGATCCCCGAATGTACCAAGTTTTGGGCGAGGGAAGATCAAGGTCCGCCAGAGTGATGACAGATTGTGACAGTGGAGGATCTTGGATGGAGGGTGCTCAACTACAGTCATATGTGATTAAGATGGGACAAGAAGGTAATTTCTCAGCCCAACGCTCACAGTTTGAGGTCATATACACACAGGAGTGCCCCCCTACACATCTAGTTTCTTTTATATACGCTTCTCTAAACAATAAAGATCCAGAGGATAAACCTAAATACTTTGATAAATGGGAGACTGAGCTGGGAGAAGAGCTGACAGGAGAGGAGTGGAAACGGGTCTGTCTTTACACTCATAAGATGTCGATGGCCTGCCTGGCTCAGGAGAGAAATTTTAAGATTCTCTCCCGATGGTACCAATGTCCCGTTAACTTACACGCTGCTTTCCCATCCACGCCTGACAGTTGTTGGAGATGTAGTGATTCCAGGGGGTCTATGATCCATATCTGGTGGGAATGTAGCAAAATAAAGCCATTCTGGAACTCCGTGTTTAACCTCTATAAAGAAATGGGTGGACAGGAATTGGCAGTTTCTCCAGCTATGGCCTTGTTATCTGTTCTTCCTGGATCCATAAAATTCCAGAAGTCAGACCTACTCCGATTTTGTCTAACTGCAGCCAGGACAGTTGTCCCGAGACACTGGAGGACCACCCACACTCCTACTTTGACTGAATGGTTAGAGGAAATGGGAAAAATCCGCAGAATGGCTAAAGAAACGGCGGAAGTCACCGATGCTAGGGATAATTATCTGAGGATATGGAGCCCTTGGGTCTTATTTTTGGACTCCCCAGGTTTTAGAGATATGTTCCCTGGGTAGCTGATCGATAAGATGGTCCTACTGAAGGGGTCCCTGGGGCTACTATGGGGGGTGGTGGGGGCCTAGTGGAGAGCCCTTTTTCTTTCTCTTAGATCTCCCTTCTTACTAACTATCCTTTTTTTTTATTTTTTCTTTCCCTACTACTATTCTTTCCTTCTTTTTTATATCTTCAATAAATAATAAGATTTCAAAATAGCTCACTCACGATAACAAATAATAGGAACCTGCCTAGTGACGGACTTAACTGCTCGATAGCTTGGAGGTCTTTGGAGAGATGTTCCTAAACCTGGAAGTATACGATATATTACGAATGAGCTAAAATCAATAGTTCTTATCTTTTCTGCGAATCAGATTGAATATAAATAAGATTCAGGGCCTTTGTCGTGTTATCCCGAGCCTCCCAACCCCGCATGAAGCCCGCCTGATCTGTGTGAATAATATCTCCCTTCAGTCGGGACAATCTAGTCGCCAATATTCTGGTGAATAATTTCAGATCTGCGTTAAGGAGGGATATCAGGCAGTAACTCGCACAGTTCAGCGGATCCTTACCCTCTTTAGGGATAACCACTATATTAGCTCTAAGGGCGTCTTTAGGGATCACAGTCTCAGAAGTAGTTATGATGTTGTTAACGGCTGCCAAAAATGGGGAGGATAGTTGAGGAAGTAGCCGTCTGTAATATTCCAACGGCAAGCCGTCAGGACCCAGAGCCTTACTGTTAGGCGACTGGCGTATAGCCTCCAGTAATTCCTCTGCCAAGATGAGGCTCTCCAGTGAGGTTAAGTCGCCATCTGAGATTTTAGGTAGGCCTGAGCTTTCAACATATGCTCTCATCTTTTGCCTATTTACATTCAAGCTATCTGACGAGACTGAGCTTCCAAGGGAGTAGAGTTTGGCATAAAAGTCTCTAAAGGTAGAGTCAATTTCAAGTGGGGTAGATACTACATTACCCTTAGTATCCAGGGCCTGGGGGACAAATCCTCTTGCACGCTGTGTTCGCAGGGCCCTGGCTAAAGTTTTACTAGTTTTATTCCTGAATTCGTAAAAGTGTCTCCGACACCTGGCCAGTGAGATCTTAGCCTTAGACATTAATAGTGTTTGTAATTGCTCATGTCTCCTCAGGAGCAGAGCGAGAGTCTGAGGATCCTGTTGTGCCTTGTGGCTTGTTTCCAAATTGTGAATCTCCACCACCAGGCCCTCCACCTCCTTCTACCTTTCTCTCTTCAAACGCGCCCCATGCTTTATAAACACCCCTCTGATCACACACTTATGCACTTCCCATACCACGTTAGGTGAGCTGGCCATCCCTACATTGGGCAGAAAATAATCCCTTAAAGTAGATTCGACGTCCATCATTACCATGTCGTCCGCTAACAAGGAGGAGTTTAAAATCCAGTGGCTATGTGCCACCCTGTAACCAGTCATAGCCACAGTTAGTCTCACCACAGTGTGGTCAGAGAAAGTGATAGGGTCAATGTTTACATCTATCAAGGAACTCAGATCCGAGTGTTTCAGAAAGAAGTAATCTAGTCGGGAATAGACGACATGAGAGCTTGAATAAAAAGTATAATCCCTATCCCCGGGTTGTGACAGTTTCCAGGTGTCCATTAATTGGTGTTCAAATAGACTCCTCTTTATCGGCTTCAATGCAGCTAAAGACATTCCCGCAGAACCCTTGGAAGCATCCCTTAGCGGGTCAAGTACAAAATTAAGATCTCCACCCATTATCAGCCTCCCCTCCACAAATGCCTTCATTTGTTCAAGGCAGCGCAGGAGTGAGGGAGATTTTCTTGTATTAGGCAGGTAGAGGGAGACAAAAGTGAATAGCTGAGAGTCCACTCTCCCTTTGAGCATCGCCATTCTCCCCTCTGAGTCTGAATGGAATTCAATTGGCTCCCAGGCCAATGAACCGGAAACAAGCATGGCATTGCCCTTGGACCTGGGATCGTTTGACGGGGAGTGGTATACGGTGGGGTACCATTTATCAGATAGTTTAAAAGGTTTATTAACCGTGTAGTGTGTCTCTTGTACAGAGATCACGTTTTATTATTTTTTCCATAAATGGTTCAAGAGTATCGAACGCTTTCCTGGGCTATGCAGGTCTTTCACATTGAGAGTGCCTATCCTGAGCTCAGATGGCAGAATCCTGGCGTTGGCCTCCATCTTGACCCTAAGTTTTGGGATAAACCACAGGGAGTAGGAGAGGAGGGAAAAAAGGAAAAGGGAGGGGGAAGTAGATGGGGACTTATGAGAAAGGGAAGAGGAGGGGTTAGCGAAGAAGTGAGGCAGTAAGAAAAGAGAGATAAAAAAGGGAAAAAAGAAATTGGTGAAAGAGAGAGCTTATAGCAAGCTTGCAAACGCCGGTACCAGCCCGAGTCTACAGTAGGGAAACAGAGGATCAGGTGACTCACCACCATACAGCGAGTGAGAGATTCCCCCATGCCCGAGGATAATTAAACTAGCCATGACTATTTAGGGGTAGGTCCCCATTGGCCAACCTAGACCATCAGTCTCCCTAACAAAAAACAAACATTCATATTTCTATGAATAGTCTGCCGCCATTATATCTGAAACAAAAGTAGCCCCTGGACATTAGACATCGTACATGTCTGTTCAGTTTTCATAACAGTATAAACGACATAAATTTGGCAGTATGTACTGTAGTAGAAACGAAGCTATGCTGTTTGAGCACCTAATAAACCAGTAGAGCAAAATAAACATACAGTGAACTGGTAATACCAAAGTCATAAGTGTATGGAGCCTAAAAAATAAAAACAAATTAGAGGCACACAAAATATCTGAAATGAGATCAAAGGCATTCTAAGGATACAGGGCCCAGGAAGTCAGGACTGTGGGCATTTACGAGCATCTCTCAGGTGGGCGCAAAGTCCTCTCCCCAGTGGCCGACGACTCTCTTTCCGATGCCCTGTGACGTCTACTCTGGGCAAATCTGGAGGGACGACCCCTGTTCTTCCGTCCACGAAAGGGGGCATATTCCCCGGCCAAATAGCTAGCCAATCCAGGACCTCAATGGGGGTCTGTGTCCAGAAAGCGAAACAGGTCCTGGAGTTCGTAGTGTTTTTTGAGGAGAAAGACATCTGAGTTCTTGCGTATAATCACATGGAAAGGGTGTCCCCACCGATAAGTCGCTCCCTCCTCAATTTTGACCAGCAGGGGGTACAGGGCTCTTCTCATTGCCAGAGTACCACTTGAGATATCTGGGAATAATTTTATCTTGGCACAGTCTAATTCCACAGGACCATGTGACCAAGCTTTTGTATGATAGTCTCTGTCCATAAAATAATGGAGGCGACACAAAACATCCCTTGGAGCATCTGGTGCGCCCCTCCTTGGTCGGAAGACTCTGTGAACCCGGTCAAAGATGCAAGGGGATTCCTCAGGGCGCCCCAACACTGTATTAAAAGATTATTCGGACTGTGCCCTGCAACTTAGAAGACAGCCAGTCCTCTGGGAGCCCCTTAAGCCTTATATTATTCTTCCAGTCTCTGTTCTGTTGGTCGTCGAGGAGCAAATAAAGATCATTCATGTGCAAATTATTTTCCTCCAGACGTTCTTCCAGAACCGGGATTCTCCGTTCCAAGGACGACTGAGCTGCCTCCGTTTCGGTCACCCTGCTCACCACCGCATACAAATCCTCTCTCACGACCTCCAGTTCTTGTCTGTGGGATTGCTCCAATTTGGATAGATTAAGATCCAGATCTGCTCTGGTTGGGAGTGCCATAATCAAGTCTTTTATAGCCTGGAAGACCTTAGACTCACTAGGGCCTGTAATGGATGGGCTATGCACTCCCTCTCCTCCCTGTGCTATGTATGCAGGGGCCCCCTTCTCTCTCTCTGTCAGAGGGTCCAGACTTTTGCATATCAAGGGCCATGGAAGTAGTGTGCAGCACCATGCTCTGATCCACGCTCCCTTTACCAGGTACAGTGCCCTCCAGGCACACTGTCTCTGGGCAGCTCTTATCAGTGTGGGTCCCCAGGAGCAGTGTCTGTGTGCTGGGAGAAGGCATGGCTCCCACCCCCTCCCCCATGCTTCCTGCGGGGTCCCCCCTCCCGCGCTCTTCAGTGATGTGTCCCACACCTGGGGGTTCTTTGGGGTCCACCCGGCCGTGTGTACTCACCGGGTTGTCCTCTGACTCCATCCGCGGTGCTTGGAGTCCCCCTTCTGCACCTCGCGCTCCTCTCTTCATCTGAACGGCTGCATGCAGGGGGGAGGGTCGCTGCAGTTTCAGCACCATCTTTCCCGACAGTTCAGAGTGCTGGGTAGCAGGGGAGCCAGAGAAGCCTGCTATAGAGCCCCGTGAGCGGGAGCTCCCAGAGAGGGTGACAGGAGGCTCCTGGGCTGGTGTCCTTCATTTGGGTGGCCTGTGAAGGGTGATCCAGGCGGCAAAGTAGGTCAATATCCAGGCAGGCATGAGAGGAGCTCAGGCAATGTGTGTCCTGACTCCATGGCAGACAGGTCCCGCCCCTCATCACTAAAGTTCTTATCAGTGGTCCAGTGGCGATATTATGGGCCCTAATAAAAGTGACACATCAAGCCCAGCGATGTCCTTAAGACAAAATTAGGTAAATGGTGGCTGGCCAGCCATCTTATCAGGCATCACCGTGCTCAATTGTGTCACCAATGACATGTATATGCTCGTCAATTCGTTAACCTAGACAAGTTATTCTGGACAGTACCAGTGGAAGGACGGTAAAATTATGTCAACAGTCACGTATCTGACGAACACGACATTTTAATAACCGGAGGCGAGCCATACATCTCAGTGGTGGACAATCAGGGGTCCATAGTCAGAGTCAATTTTTGGGGGCGGAGCATAGCTGGATCCTTTAGGTGTATGGGTTTTGTGTATTTCATGCCACTATTCAGAGGGTCAGACAAGGTGCTTCATGAGTCCTCTACATCAAAGAGTTAACTTGTTTTCGGGAAGTCGTGTCCCATGAGGTTGGTGATGGAGAAACATTCTATATATTCAGTGTTCAAGAGAACCATCCAATCGATAAGTTTCTGGTGAAGATGTGTATGTGCAAGGTTCATCATAAGTATCAATCCTGAGTCCCAGGTCCAAGGAGTAGAGGCAAAGTCCACCATAGGTGTTAATCATAAGTCCCAGGTCCGAGGAGCAGATACATGACACTGTGTTTTCGAAGGTGTTGTTGATGGTGTCGATCGTGGGCATCTTGACCAGGATGAGGCATCTTCATACAGTGGTAGATCAACTGTAGATAAATGACAATATGGCGTTAGAAGTTAAATAGTGGTATATTTGTCAAGAGGTCCCGTACCCCACTTATGCAACTGGATTATTCACCCAGGAACCCTGTGATGAGGAGCTCCTCATTAATTCCATTCAAGTTCACTGTGTCAAGCTCGTAGATCCATCGTGCTTCAATCTGTTAAAGTTTTTTGCGATAGTATTCAGACCGTCCAGAACCCTTACCCTTCTGTAACCCAAAAATTCCCATGCAGTTGCTCCTACCTCCATGTTGGTTGAGGAAGTGGGCAGCGATGGGTTAAAGCAGTTTTCCCTTGGTCCGATCTGTCGCCGCTGTGTTGACAGTTAATATGTGTTGTTGGATCCTCCTACTCAGTTCTTGTGAAGTTTGACCAACATACAGTTTAGGGCATGGACAGATGATTGCATAGATTACATTTTAGGTTTTACAATTAATGTAATCTGTCAGTCTAAAGATGTTTCCGTTTGTGGGGTGTGAGAAGTGGTCACTAGTCCGTATGATCGGGATAAATGTTGCAATCCCCTCAGGGAAAGCAACCCCTTAGTCTAACCCCTCTGTTGAGTCTTTTAGTTGGTCTCCGGTAGTGGCTTCTGGTCAAGATGTCACCCAGGTTAAGGGGCCCTTCTTTGAGTTGTGCGAGGTTCAGCTCCTGTGTATTGAGTCAGTTGAGAGTCATTGGTTAGGATGTCCCAGTGTGAACGTAAAATGTTTCTCACTTTATCCCACTGGTTGCAAAAATCTGCTACGAAGTAGATCCGGTCCTCCTTGTGTCTCATTCTGGTGGATAGCAGTTCTTCTTGTGTGTTGGTTTACTCGCTGATAGGCTCTGGAGATCACTCTTTTAGGGTATCCTGGTGCCCTAATGCGATTGAAGAGAAGGTGAGCCTGTCGTTTAAAATCCTCAGTGCGTGTACAGTTCCTCCGTATCCTGAGAAATTGCCCTGTGGGTATACTTGCCCGAGTGTGGTAAGGCTGAGAACTTCTGAAGTCAAGCAGGCTGTTCGTCGCTGTGGGTTTTCGATGGAGGTCTGTAATCAACGAGTTGCCCTGAGTCCTGATGCCTGTGTCCAGGAAGGTGGCCGAGTCCTGTGAGATCGAGGAGGTTAGAAAAATATTCAAGTTATTGGTATAGAGCCATTCGATGAAGGAAGCACATTTTGGATCGGTACTGGACCATATAAAGAAGATACCTCAGGGGAAATGGTGTGTCAGTGTCCGCGCTGCTGAAATCCCAAGAAAACGATCCGGAAACCATATGTAGGTTGCATCAATCATCCATTTATTCCTTTCCTACGTGTTTCAACACTGTCCTAGTGCCTTCCTCAGTCCCAGCGCGGACACTGACACACCATTTCCCCTGAGGTAACTTCTGGATGATTCCCACGTGCATGTGGAAGGTGGAAGTCCTGCAGCAGCTGCATTTAATGCTAAATGCTTTTACACCAGTTGTGGGTCTCACAACTGTGCTAGGTGAGTGAATTCATACCCACCGCATACATTAGTGTCACTAGTGATAGGGCACTCTTGCGCCTCTTGTTCCCCCCCCTATTTTTTACTTTGATATAAAGAAGATATCGTCTATGAATCTCTTCCAGACTCGCACATGGTCCTTGAAGTAGGTCGATCCCAAGAACATGTTAGCTACGGCCGGTCCACATCTCGCCCCCATGGCGACCCCCGATACCCGTCGAAAGTATTGACGATCGAATAGGAAGAAGTTATTCTTCAGTACAAAGTCCAGGAGGTCAATAATGGGTTTTTAACCATTAGGAACTCCTTCTCCTGTGATAAGATGATACCAGCCGTATGTGCTGCTCTCACTAGTCTGTTCAATTTATTAGAGACTAGTAAAAAGGCCCGATGCAATTGCATCGGGAGCGCGGTGAAATAAATTGTGTTTATACAGGCGGGTGAGTGGCTAGCAGAGCATACATGGGGCTCTGTGGGTAGCAGAGTATACAGGCGGGTCTGTGGGTAGCAGAGTATACAGGCGGCTCTGTGGGTAGGAAAGCATACAGGGGTTCTGTGGGTAGCAGAGTATAGAGAAGGGTCTGTGGGTAGCAGATTGTACAGGCGGCTCTGTGGGTAGCAGAGTATATAGGCGGCTCCATGGGTAGCAGAGTATACAGGCGGGTCTGTGGGTAGCAGAGTATAGAGGCAGCTCTGTGGGTAGCAGAGTATACAGGCGGCTGTGTGGGTAGCAGAGTATACAGGCGGCTCTGTGGGTATCAGAGTATAGAGGGGGCTCTGTGGATAGCAGAGTATGATGTGGCGGGAGGCTAGAGGGGTGAGGAGAGAAGAGGCTGGAGGGGTGAAGAGAGCAGAGGCTGGAGTGATGAGGAGAGGTTCAGCTGGAGGGGTGAGGAGAGGTCCGGCTCGAGGGTGAGGAGAGATGCGGCTGGAGCGGTGAGGAGAGATGCGGCTGGAGCGGCGACTTCACCGCTCGGCAGCAGGACGTGGCTGCGTGCTGGGGCTGATCGCAGCCCCAGTCACATGGCATTGTCCTCTGCGGCGGGTTGGGTGATGCAGAGAGGGACCAGTGCCTGCCCTCAGGTCACACATGTGACCTGAGGGGAAGGAGCGGATTGGGCGGTGTGTGGTAAAGACAGGACGGCCATCCGATTGGTCTAGGACGCCAAGTCCTGGCCAATGCGATGGGCGTCTTGTGTGTACAACACAGTGCCCAATCCGCTTGCAGGGGCGGCCAATGGGAGTGAGCGGGGCGTGTCAGGCTTTGGAGGCTGACACAGTCCGCTCACTCCCATTGGCTGTTGCCGCCCAGAGGACGACGTCATTGGGTCCCGGCACCCGGCCACAGACCGTAGACCGCTACTCCACCAGCATGGCGACATTGAGGCCCCAGCGGTGAGAGAGCGGCGAGGGGCGGAAGGCACCGGCGGCATCCGGGCAGCGTGGAGCTCGCGGAGGGCGCGAGGGCGGTGGCGATGAAGCGGGGCCGACGGTAGGCAGGATGGCAGCGGTGTCAGGTAGTGCAGCTGAGGATGGAGGAGGCTGTGAGGATGGAGGAGGCAGAGGGGATGGAGGAGGCAGAGGGGATGGAGGAGGCAGAGGGGATGGAGGAGGCAGAGGGGATGGAGGAGGCAGAGGGGATGGAGGAGGCAGAGGGGATGGAGGAGGCAGAGGGGATGGAGGAGGCAGAGGGGATGGAGGAGGCTGAGAGCATGGAAGAGGCTGTGAAGATAGGGAGGCTGTGAGGATGGAGGAGGCTGTGAGGATGAAGACGGCTGTGAGGATGGAGGAGGCTGTGAGGATGGGGAGGCTGTGAGGATAGAGGAGGCTGTGAGGATAGAGGAGGCAGTGAGGATGGAGGAGGCAGAGGGGATGGAGGAGGCAGAGGGGATGGAGGAGGCAGAGGGGATGGAGGAGGCAGAGGGGATGGAGGAGGCAGAGGGGATGGAGGAGGCAGAGGGGATGGAGGAGGCAGAGGGGATGGAGGAGACTGGGAGGACGAATGAGGCTGTGAGGCTGGAGGAGGCTGTGAGGATGGAGGAGGCTGTGAGGATGGGGAGGCTGTGAGGATAGAGGAGGCTGTGAGGATGGAGGAGGCTGTGAGGATGGAGGAGGCAGAGGGATGGAGGAGGCAGAGGGGATGGAGGAGGCAGAGGGGATGGAGGAGGCTGGGAGGACGAAGGAGGCTGTGAGGCTGGAGGAGGCTGTGAGGCAGGAGGAGGCTGTGAGGCAGGAGGAGGGTGTGAGGCTGGAGGAGGCTGGAGGAGGGTGTGAGGCTGGAGGAGGGTGTGAGGCTGGAGGAGGCTGTGAGGCTGGAGGAGGCTGTGAGGCTGGAGGAGGCTGTGAGGCTGGAGGAGGCTGTGAGGCTGGAGGAGGCTGTGAGGACGAAGGAGGCTGTGAGGACGGAGGAGGCTGTGAAGATGAAGGATGCAGTGAGGATGGAGGAGGCTGTGAGGATGGAGGAGGCTGTGAGGATGGAGGAGGCTGAGGGGATAGGGAGGCTGTGAGGATGGAGGAGGCTGTGAGGCTGGAGGAGGCTGTAAGGCAGGAGGAGGCTGTGAGGCTGGAGGAGGGTGTGAGGCTGGAGGAGGGTGTGAGGCTGGAGGAGGGTGTGAGGCTGGAGGAGGGTGTGAGGCTGGAGGAGGCTGTGAGGACGGAGGAGGCTGTGAGGACGGAGGAGGCTGTGAGGACGGAGGAGGCTGTGAGGACGGAGGAGGCTGTGAAGACGGAGGATGCAGTGAGGACGGAGGATGCAGTGAGGATGGAGGAGGCTGTGAGGATGGAGGAGGCTGAGGGGATGAGGAGGCTGTGAGGGTGGAGGAGGCTGTGAGGGTGGAGGAGGCTGTGAGGGTGGAGGAGGCTGTGAGGTTGGAGGAGGCTGTGAGGCTGGAGGAGGCTGTGAGGATGGGGAGGCTGTGAGGATGGGAGGCAGTGAGGCTGGAGGAGGCAGTGAGGCTGGAGGAGGCAGTGAGGCTGGAGGAGGCTGTGAGGCTGGAGGAGGCTGTGAGGCTGGAGGAGGCTGTGAGGATGGGGAGGCTGTGAGGATGGGGAGGCTGTGAGGCTGGAGGAGGCTGTGAGGATAGAGGAGGCTGTGAGGCTGGAGGAGGCTGTGAGGCTGGAGGAGGCTGTGAGGCTGGAGGAGGCTGTGAGGATGGGGAGGCTGTGAGGCTTGGGGAGGCTGTGAGGCTTGAGGAGGCTGTGAGGCAGGAGGAGGCTGTGAGGATAGAGGAGGCTGTGAGGCTGAGGAGGCTGTAAGGCTGGAGGAGGCTGTGAGGACGGAAGGCAGGGGTTTAAAAAAAAAAAAAAAAGAAGTTTATGCTCACCTGACCCCGAGCCCCCGCCGTCTTCCTGCAGGCTGCCGGTGGCTCCCGCAGGCTTGCAGTGTCTGCAGAGGTCGTCTACTGCAGTACAGGACCTGTGGTGATGTCACAGTCACGTGACCGCAAGATAGCATGGAGTAACCTGGTGTCACGTGACTGTGACATCACCACAGGTCCTGTACTACAGTAGACGACCTCTGCAGACACTGCGAGGCTGCGGGAGCCACTGGCAGCCTGCAGGAAGACGGCGGGGGCTCGGGGAGAGGTGAGCATCATTTTTTTTGTTTTTGAAGGGTAGTGCGGCTCGCGATGACGCTGCGCGTCATCGCTCGCAGTCGCGCAAAGGAGTCTGGGATTCGGCTACAACGCCTGAATTCCCAACTCCCGATTATATAAGTAGAAGACCAGGGTAGGGTTGGAAGGTAGGGTTGTGTAGTACCTTTGATTATGGATACATTTGTGTGGGCCACAGGACCACGTTCCCCCCTTTATCGGCTGCTTTTATGAAAGAAGTGGAATTACTTGATAAACCCCACAGTGCTTTTGTTTCTGCTAGGGTTAAATTGTTGTGACCCGTGCCTACTGGTTGAAGCGACATATCTTTTTTGACAAGATCAAAGAAGATTTTTATGTTCCGGACCAATGACAGATGGAGTTACCTGTGATTTGTTGTGATGAGGGAATCTGCGGCGTCCCAAAAGGTGGTCATGTTCTTCGCTTAGTGCTATAAAGTCCCTCATGACTGTCTGTTCGGTCTGTGGTTGATGTTGTACCAACTCTGGCTTGTGATGGATCATTTTCAGGGTTAGTTTTCTACAAAAAAGATATAATTCCTTATCCAGGTTAAACTTGTCCTAGATTCTGGGAAGGGGAGAAAGTAAAACCGTGTACCAGTACCAACAACTCAAGATCCGAGAGGATGTAGTCAGATAGATTAATCATCTGTAGTTTGTCTATGCCTCTCGGATTGTCGATAGTCGGCTGGTAAGTGTTACTGTGGGTCAAAGCGCTCTCCCCTTCCCCATTCATGGGTAAGGGGCTCTCTGGGTTCGTGGCCTGGCACCTCCACAGACTATTTGCATATTCATCCACAGACTCTATTTGCATATTTTTAAAGGACACAGCAGACTTCATCAAGACATGTAGATCAGTGCCCTATACCCCAGGTGACTACCTAGTCACCTGTGATGTGGAGTCACTTTACACCAATATTGAACATGAACATGGCATTCATGCTACCATGTTCTTTCTTGACGGACAAACTGACTCCAACCGACTCCATGACTCCATTATTGACCTTCTGGACTTTGTACTGAAGCATAACTTCTTCCTATTCAATCGTCAATACTTTCGACAGGTATCAGGGGTCGCCATGGGGGCGAGATGTGCACCGGCTGTAGTTAACTTGTTCTTGGGATGGTGGGAGGACTCCCATGTCTATCCATCGACCTACTTCAAGGACCATGTGCGAGTCTGGAAGAGATTCATAGACTATATCTTCTTTATTTGGTCCGGTACCGAAACAGAATGTGCTTCCTTCATCGAATTGCTCAATACCAATAACTTGAATATTTTTCTAATCTCTTCGATCTCACAAGACTCGCCCACCTTCCTGGACACAGACATCAGGACTCAGGGGAACTTGTTAATTACAGACCTCCATCGAAAACCCACAGCGACGAACAGCCTGCTCAACATCAGAAGTTCTCACCCTTACCACAATCGGGCAGGTATACCCCAAAGTGCAATTTCTCAGGATACGGAGGAACTGTACACGCACTGAGGGTTTTAAACGACAGGCTCACCTTCTCTTCAATCGCTTTAGGGCACGGGGTTACCCCAAGAGAGTCATCTCCAGAGCGTCATGCATCTGCTCCTCGGACCTGGGACTTATGATAAACACCTATGGGACCTGGAACTCAGGATTGATACTTATGATGGACCTTGCACATACACATCTTCACCAGAAACTATCAATTGGATGGTTCTCTTGAACACTGAATATTTAGACTGTTTCTCCATCACCAACCTCATGGGACACGACTTCCCGAAAACAAGTTAACTCTTTGATGTAGAGGACTCATGGAAGCACCTTGTCTGACCCTCTGAATAGTGGCATGAAATCCACAAAACCCATACACCTCAAGGATCCAGCTATGCTCAGCCCCCAAATATGGACCCTTGATTGTACACCACTGAGATTGCTATTAAAATGTCGCGTTCGTCAGATACGTGACTGTTGACATAAATTTACCGTCCTTCCACTGGTACTGTCCAAAATAACTTGTCTAGGTTAACAGATTGACGAGCATATACATGTGTCATTGGTGACACAATTGAGCACGGCGATGCCTGATAAGATAGCTGGCCAGCCACCATTGTCTTAAGGACATCACTGGGCTTGATGTGTCACTTTTATCAGGGACCATAATATCGCCGCTGGACCACTGATAAGAACTTTAGTGATTGCAGGGGGATACGTCAAACGGATGTATGATGTATACCCGATTCCATATACCCTGATGAGATGCCCACCTTTCCAATATATCTGTACTGATGAGCATCGTAACAGTACCCTAGTAGAGTTGGACATTCTGGGTGTCTCCTGTTTTAGCCTCTATATTGATCTCGTGTCATCCTTACTATAGGTTCATGTTACCCCATGGGAATTGATGTATGTGATGTTGTATACCCGGTTCCATATACCCTGATGAGATGCCCACCTTCATCATCAGAACACTGGCGACGCCCATACAGACCTGGACAGACAGGTATATAAAACCTTGTGCTCCCCCAGCCAGCTGCTCCTGACAAAGCCACTCATTGTGGCGACACGCATTGGGCTTAGTCCCTACTGCCCACACTACACGCCCTCATCACTTGGGCATAGTATGCTCTCCCCAATCTGACAGCCCCTTGATTAATACACCTGTTCCCCACCAGTGCATGCTATGTGGCTTCCCAGCGCCCACATAGCACTGCACAGATCCTATTGACAGGTGCACACACCCTCCCCCCGTGTGGTCAAACTGCTTACCTCCCCCTACCCTTCTAAGGGGCCTCACTCCTTACTGAAGGTCCCTGTACGCACGGGTCCCTTTTATGTCACTTTACAGCCACTGTGATGAGGTGCCTTTACTACCTGAAGGGCATATCAGGATGTTGATTATTGTTATACAGAAAGGCTTCTATGCAGTATGATCACTATTCTGCTAACTGCCTTGTCAATTCATTGATTGTGGGGACTGTGTCACGTCTTTGGGTGATGCCCAATGGGCTGCAGATACACGGGGCAATACTGCTTTTCTTATGGTGGCCAACACTAGATAACATTAGAGCTGTAGCTTAATACCTCTTGATTACAATTCTGTGATAATCTGATTAATTTACCTGGTTTTGGCACCCAATCTCGTATATACGGTCACTTACGTGATGTAATTCTTTTGTGTATATTATATACTAAACTAACTGTGCATAATATTATGTATGTTTCCGGACAAACATCCATATAGCTACCGTATTTTTCGCTTTATAAGACACCCCATATTTGGTGAAGGAAAAGAGAAAATAAATAATTTTTAATGTTAAATGGGGTCCATCTTATAATGTCAGTGCCTGTCTTGCAAATAAGTATATATATCCCTCATCCTTGTATATAAAATCCCCATCCTGGTTTCCCGGTATATATGTCCCCCCCCCCCTTTCTGGTATATATATCCCTCATCATGGCATACATGTCCCCATGCTGTAAATATGGCCCCCCATCCTGGCATATACATTCCCCCATCTTATCTATATTATCTATATATTCCCCATCCTGTATATATGCCTCCCATCCTGTATATATGTCCCCCATCCTGTATATATGCCCCCCATCCTGTATATATGCCCCCCATCCTGAAACTATGTCCCTCCATCCTGTATATATGCCCAAATCCTGTGTATTGCCTCTTCTGTGCCTCTTCCCATCCCACCCCGGACCCCAATGGCTTACCGACATGCGGCTGCTGAGTGGGGGTCCCAGAGGCAGGTTCAGGAGGGTGAGAGGCACAGGTGCAGGACCAACGCCACGGGGAGGGCTCAGATGCAGGAACAGAGTACTGGGGGATGAGAGACGACAGCGAGCGGTGGGCGCCGCCATATTCTCTCTGCTGGGCTGCATTCACTGCTGCTTACTGTGCAGCCAGTCAGGTGAGACTTCAACAAAATGGCCGCGGCAATAACGGAGACCCGTGGCCATTGTGGCCTCTCTACCTCTAACGGCTGGCTGCACACTGCTTAGTGAATGCAGCCGGGCAGAGAGAATATGGCGGCGCCCACCGCTCGCTACCGCCGATCATCCCCCGCAGCTCCGATAGTGCAGCTGTGCCCCTCAACCTACGGAAGCTGCCTCCAGCACCCCTACTCAGCAGCTGCACCCCTTCCCCGGCAATATCTACTATATAATTGTCTAAGGCGTCTGTCGGTCACAGAAATCGCGTGCCAGACAGAGGCGGCTCATTCGTGCCCGGCGGAGGCGGGCGCTAATGAGCGCAGACTATGCAAATTGGCGCGAGAATTCAAAGTTCGAATTTCGCGCCAAATTGCAGCTGGCGACAGTGGCGCGTTAGCGCTGCTGTCGCTGATGCCCGGGGACAGCGGTGCGTTTGCCGGGATATACAGGGTACCCGCCGCCCTCACCTCGCCTCCCACTGTTCTCACCAGTCTGTACACAGGGCGGGCTGTGTGATGTCACATCAGCCCGCCCTGTGTACAGACGGGTGAGAACAGCGGGAGGCGAGGGGATACTGCCCCCGCCTCCCACCCCACCCATACTGCCCCCCCCTCACCTCCCGCTGTTCTCATCCGTCTTCTCCGTCACACTGCGGTCATGTGATAGGGCGGGCTGTGTGATGTCACATCACAACTACAGAAGACACGTGCGAATAGAGGAGGGTGAGGGGGATTCTGCCCCCCGCCTCCATCGTGCCCCCCCCCCCGGCTCCGTCCTGCCATACCGCCCCCCCTCTGTCTCCATCCTGCCCCGCTCGCTACATTCTGCCCCCCTGCCACCATCCTGCCCCGCTTGCTCCATCCTGCCACCCCGCCACCATCCTGCCCCGCTCGCTCCATCCTGCCCCCCCATCCTGCTCCACCCTGCCACCATCCTGCCCTGCTCGCTCCATCCTGCCCTGCTCACTCCATTCTTCCCCCCCGCCACCATCCTGCCCCCCCCCCGGCACCATCTTGCCCCCCCCCCCCCCCCCCCGGCTCCATCCTGCCCCCCCGCCACCACCACCATCCTGATCCTCCGGGCTCCATCCTGCTCCATCTTGCCCCGTTCGCTACATCCAGCCTGCCCCCCACCCCCCGCCGCCATCCTGCCCCGCTCGCCACCATCCAGCCCACCCACCCCCGCATCAGGCACCATCCTGGTCCTCCGGCTCCATCCTGCCCCGCTCCCTCCATCCTGCCCCCCGCTGTTCTTGCTTCCCCGCCTCCATCCTGCCCCCCCCTAAGGCTCCATCCTGGCCCCCCGCCGCCTCCATTCCATCCTGCCCAAACCCCCCCCCCCCCCCCCCCGAGCTCCATCCTGACGCCCCCCTCCCGGCTCTATCCTGCCCCGCTCGCTCCATCCTGCCCCCCCCCAACACAATCCTGCCCCCCTCCCCTGTCACCATCGTGAACCCCTGCTCCATCCTGCCCCCCCGGCAGTTAGCGTTCATGTTCCCAGGCAACGACATGTCCTAGGGTCCTAAAGGCTTGTAGGACCTAGAAGACGGAGGTGGGGCGAGACGGCGGGCAGGTGAGTATCCCCACTGAGGATTTTTTTACTTTTACTGTGGAGGAGCGGGGGGCCGCGGGGTGCGGAGTATCACCATATACCATAGCGCTGCTATACATGTACTCTAATGTACCGCCATAAATACATATACATATATATATATATATATATATATATATACACACACACACATATATATATATATACACATATATATATATGTGGTTCACTCACGTTGACTTAACAAGTTTTGCCAGTCACAGTATGTCAACTACATACATATTCTAGAATACGCAATGTGTTAGAATCGGGCCACCATCTAGTATTTATATATTTTTCTATTACTTATTTTTTCACATTCGCTTTTTAACCCCCAGTTTGGGGGAGGCAAAAGTGCGTCTTAAAAAAGGAAAAAATTGTAGATCTATTGTAATTGCCAAAGTCACCAATATATACTCTAAATAGAGGTTTATTGTGCTCTGTGTGATAGCTCTTACTCCTTATGTACCTCCACCCTGAATACCCACCCGGGCTCTGGGTAAATGGTATGATGTTTTGTGTGGCAGAGGGAAATTGGTTTTAATTGTTTTAACACACATTAAGTTTTTTTCAGTCTTGCACTAAATAAATATTTGTTTTTTCACCTGCATATTGGCTGTGCGCACTTCATATAGAAGCTCCTTTTTCCTCTTTGCAGTATACCTGCTTCTGTATTGCAGCACTCATTTTCACCTCCAACCAGGCATTGCGCTCTCTCACCACCCAACTCCCTGGAGATATCAGGTGGTCATCAGGAAGTGAACTGCATCCTGCTGCCTCTCTGTAGGACTCCTGACCCAGCACCATGGTTAATGACTTCATGCTTAATGGCATCTTCTGAGGTCTCTTCGGCCCTCCCACAAGCTGCTCTCTGGGAGGATATAGCAGCAGGTGCACACAGTGTGAGGTCCCTCTGCAGACACCGTCCACAGCGCGCAGTTTGCGTGTCTGCAGCACAGTGATCTGGCCGAGTGGCCAGGCAGGAGTTTAGCTGTATTCGAATGTACAGTGCGGCCCAAGCAGCTGCAGCCGCTGAGGTCAGCAGTCCCCTTGCACTCCCGGGCCCAGTCACAACTGTGACCCCTGCAACAATAGTTATGCCCCCGCTCAAATTAAATAGCAAGAACATGCTAACCATTTCAATTTAAAGATGACACTAAAGTGTACTATTGATCAAATTTTGATACACCCGGGGGGCGTGTCCTGGCATCTGCTATGCAGGACGCATAACACCGGAGCTCCAGCATCGGCTCCCCTTTAGAGACGATTTACAGCACACTTAGGCTTCTCAGCACAGCAAGAAGGGCAGCAGCGGCCGCAGCATACCAAGATCATCGCTCCGGAGCAGGGAACGACAGCCTAAGGTGACTATTTCTCCCCGGGCTCTGCGCCAGCTTCCCTCTCTAAAATGGCGCCGGCTGAGTCCCAGCGTCTGCGCTCATCCCGCGCCTCTAACAGCCCCAGATCAGGGGGGAAGAGCTGGAAGATGGCTCCCCGGTCTCACTGGGATGCCTGAAAGGACTGCTTGAGTCCCTCCGTAGATCACTGCAGGCGGACATGAGGGGTCTCATAGGAGAGCTGAGGGAGGACATGGCTGCCATGGGGGAGCGCACCCAGCATTTGGAAACCAAAATGGCGGAATTTGCCACAGCTCATAATGAGCTTGCTGACAGCTACCAGACAGTGGAGCAAGACGTCAAAACCCTGAGGGCAGTTACCTGGGACTTAGAAGATAAACTGCAGAGAAGCAATCTAAAATCAGGGGTATCCCAGACACGGAAGGAGAGGAGGACATTAAAGGAACAGTTCACACGTTCCTCTGCTCCATTTTGCCAGGAGTGCCCCCTTCTGATCTCCTACCAGACAAAGCATATAGGCTCCCTAGACCCCCTAACATCAGACAAGAGCTGCCTAGGGATGTCTTTGTATGTCTTGCCTCCCCCAGGCCACGAGACATGATTTTACAGCAGATGAGACAGCATCCTCTCACCTCAGGAGATTACAAGGGCTGGCAGGCATACCCGGATCTCTGTCAGGGCACGCTGGCAAGGCGCGAAGACTTTGCCCCCTATTGCAGAATCCTCCGGGATAAAGGCATTCAATACTCATGGGGCTCGCCTGTCAACGTAGCCTTCAGATATAAGGGCTCCAGACATGTTTTCACGTCCCCATCTAAACTTAAGACAGCTCTCGGAGTCTGGAACCTTCAACTGTCTCCTGCTTCCCCCTCTGCTACCTCTAAGAAACATCGAGGAAGCCCTGGATGCTCCACTCGCCCCCGAGAAGCTAAGAAATGACTTTCAACCGATGACTTGGGGTTTGCCGATGCCGTTTATTCGAAATTTTTCAGCCTAATTTTTCCGGTTAATTGGGCTGTAGACTTTGGAGCCGGGGGTCACAATTTCATCGTGGCGAACCTCTCTTGCCTCGGCTGAGGTTTGGAGAGCCCTGGCGCTCCCTAAGTCCCCCCCGCATTCCTGTTCTGACCTGGTTTTTCAGAAAAGGGACAGGTTTATTTCTGTGTTTTATTATCTGTATTTGTAATCTGTGTCCATCCGTTTCTCTCTGATACTCCCACTTGACTCCTCTTCCCATTCTCTCCCCCCCCCTCTCCTTTGTTGTGCTTCCCTTCTTCCTGTAGATTTAGGACTTTCTATCTGGAAGTGGATTGCATATAACTAGAATTTGTACATTTCTGATCAGAAAGATTTTATGACAACATTTGAAAAGATCACAAAGCGAGGTTGTATTTTTGCAAGAGACTCACCTGCTGGAGAAGGACCATCCCAGACTGGCCTCAGCATTCTATCCAACCCAATACCTAGCTGGGGGAGCCACTAAGAAATCTGGGGTGGCCATTCTGATCCATAGGTCAGTCTCGTTTAAGCTAATTGAAAAAGTGCTTGATCCGGCGGGCAGGTATATCATTCTATTGTGTCTCCTTAACGACAAACCCTACACACTTGCCTCTATATATGGCCCAAATGTAGGTCAGGTGCGGTATATGAAGTCCTTTCTAAGCAAGGTCTCCTCTATGGCACAAGGTAGCAGGATTATAGCAGGAGACTTTAATATCCCTGTAAATAAACTTCTAGACTGTTCAAAACCGACCCTCTACCGGGCAGAGCTGAACCGCATTATCACCACACACCATCTCCATGATATTTGGAGGTACGTGCACTCTGACGAAAAAGACTATTCTTTTTATTCTCACCGTCATAAATTGCAGAGCAGACTCGACTACTTCCTGATTGATGACTCCTTATTGCCGAAATGTCTGGACACGAGTATAGGATCTATCACGTGGTCAGACCATGCTCCAGTCACTTTCAGGTTTGCCGACTCTGCAGCGGTTCGCCCCCCAGCCAATTGGAAGATTAACGAATATCATCTTTCCTCCCCCTTAAATGTTGAGCAACTCTCTGAGGCTATCAAACTATTTTTTTTTTTCAAATCTCTTTTTATTGGTATTTTCAAAAGTATAGCATTATAAATAGTAAACATGTTTTAAAACATTAATACAGCGACAAACGTGTATACATCAACAATCTTGTATTGTCAGAATCATTATTCAAAAGGTGTTTTATCAAATGATAGAGTATTCATCATATTACGCTCACCGCCCGGGTCTAAGGTATCTAGTATCATACTTCAAGGACATGTCTTCGATTAATTACTTTTAAAAGCCCCTCATAGTTTCAACTTTCCCAATGTACCCCCTAGCTCTTCCAATAGGTACCATGAGGTTCCTTGTAATGGCAATATCAGCTGACGAATCTTTTCGGTCGATAGTTGGGACTCCATAAATCCCCTCCATTTTCCTATGAACGATGCGGTATAACATTCTTTATCACGTAGAGCCTCCCTCCTGTCTATCTCTAACGCCTTATTTAAACCCGTTATCACCTCCATTTTCCCTGGTATATCAGGTCTAATCCAATATGACAGTAGTAATCGTTTCGCTAGTAGGATCAAAGTATGTGCCACTTTCATCCCCCCGCCCTTTCCTTGCGGTGTCCCCAGATCTTGGAAAATCCATATTTCCGGCACTAAGTCTAGAGTGAAATTACACATTTGTACACATATGTCTCTAATTAATGTCCAGAATTCCTGTACCTTCGGGCAAGACCAAATACCATGAATCATGTCTGTCTTATGTTGATCACATTTAGGACAACTATTTTTTCTATCAGGGTTTTTTTCTGATGTTGGAATATTGAAACCATATATCATCCCATGGATTACGCGAAAATGTGTGTCACGCCACTGCTCATTTAACACGTTATGTCTTACTTTATTGCATCCTGATAGGATGGAGTCCTCCACTGTTTCGCACTCCAAGAATTTACGCCATTTTTGAAAGGGCGTCGAAATTCCCCTGGGGAGTAATGTTTCTCTTAGTACCCCATATAGTTCCGATATTGTGAGTTGACACACATCTAGCATTAGTATCCTATCCCAAACGTTTCGTTTGGCCTCCTTGTTCAAATCCTTCAGGTTGTTCATTATGTGGTATTTCACTTGAAGGTACTGTAAGTCCTGTGTTCCTCCCAGATTAAAAATCCCTAACACTTCATGTTTTGTCATCCATCTAGCCTCTGATGAATGTATCAAGTCGCCCATCTTATGGATCCCACTCTGTTTCCATTTATCCAAGAGGGCGTTTTCTCTTCCCATTGGGAAGTCAGGAAAGGCCCAAGGGTTGAGGTACTTGGACACCTTCCATGATAAGCCTCCTTTTTTCCTAACCGCTTTCCATGTTAAGATAGTGTCTCTAAAGACTGCTGACCGTTTTATATGTACCGGTAGGTTTGACATTGACGTGTGGAGTAGTGAACCCCTCTCCCAAGGCTCGCAGTAGGCCATCTCTAGTTTTTTGTCCGAGTATCTTTCAGTATTTTTCAACCATTCAACTACATGCCTAAGGAGACATGCCAGATTATACCCTCTGACATCAGGGAAGTTTGTGCCTCCTCTTTCCTTCCCTTTAGTCAAAGTTCCCAGACTCAGTCTGCTCCTTCTTCCCCTCCATAGGAAACCAGTGAATGCCTTATTTAATCTGATTATGTCCACTTTTTTTAGTAACAGGGGTAGAGTCTGTAGAGGATATAGGAGTCTAGCAAAGCTAATCATTTTCACTAAGTGGCTGCGTCCCAGCAGCGACAGCGGCAAGTCCCTCCATTTTTTGAGTTCCTTCTCAATTTTTTCGATAAGTGGACCATAGTTAAGAGTATAAATTTGTTCCGAAGTCCTACCCAATTTCAACCCCAGGTATTTGACGTATTTCGGTACTATAGGGATACCCAGCTTATCTAGAATTCCCCCTCCGGTCCCTCCCCCTCTAATTTTTAGCAATTCACATTTCGTCCTGTTCAACTTGAAGCCCGAGAAACCTCCATAACTTTTTATTGTTTCTAGAAGTTTTGGTAGATCCCGTTCAGGATTGTGCATGAATAGTATTATATCGTCCGCGAATAATGCAGACCGCAATTTCTGCTCCCCTATTGGTATGCCTTCAAAAGGGTTACAATTATTTATATATCTAGCCAGGGGTTCTATGGCCAAGTCAAACAGGAGTGGCGATAACGGACACCCTTGCCTTGTTCCCTTTTGCAGAGGAAAGATAGGGGAGAGGAATCCCGGCGTATGAACTCGAGCCGTCGGATTGGTGTACAGGGACCCCAGATATTGTCTGAAACTCCCTTGTAGTCCAATGCGATCTAACACCAGACCCAGCCATGGCCACCTCACATTGTCAAATGCTTTTTCTGCGTCTAGAGTGACCATGGCTGGGTCTCCCATCCCCTCTCTGCTCCCAAATCTGACCGCATCCAATGCCAAAAGTGCTTTGCGCACATTTGTTACCGCAGACCTCCCTTTAATAAATCCTGTTTGGTGGCTTTCAATCAAATCTGGCAGTACTCTCGCTAATCTGTCTGCCATTAGTTTGGATAATATTTTAAGATCCATCTTAATTAAGGATATGGGTCTAAAATTTGCTGGATCCTCACCCCATCCCTCCCCTTTTGGAAGTAATTTGACATATGCCATGTTCATAGCATCTGATATAGGTTCTCCTGTGAGTATGTTGTTGTAAAGGCCTGTCAATGTTGGCGTCACTTCCTCCCTCAAAAGTTTATAAAATTCCCCTGAGAAGCCATCTGGGCCCGGGGCCTTCCCATTGCCTAGGTTTTTGATTGAGCTGTCTACCTCTTCCTCCGTTATTGGTCTATTCAATTCCTCTAGTTCCAGCTCTGTGATTTTAGTAAGGGAAATGTTATCTAGCCATTCACTCCCTTCCCCGTTAGGTGCCTCTGAGCTCTCATATAACTTTTTATAATATTTTCCAAGTATGGAGTTTATTTCCTTGGGGTTTGTTGTAACATGACCCTCCTTATCCCTTAGAGCCCTTATTGGGTTAGGTAGTCTCCGGCCCTTTGCTAGCCCTGCCAACAACCTCCCCGCCTTGTCCCCAAACCTATTGAGGTCTGTTTCTAACTGCCCTTTCAATAAGTCTTCCCTCCTACTGGCCCACATCTCAAACTCTGTTTTGGCCTCCACCCAGTCTTTTTTGTCTTTTGGATCTTGCGATAATTTGAACCGTCTATAGGTGGATGACACTTTTCCACTAGCCGCGGTGTATCTCTCCCTTATAGACTTTTTATGTTTAGAGGCATGGGCCAGTATGAGACCTCTTAGTACTGCTTTCCCTGTTTCCCAGAAGAGACGATGATCTGTTTTATGTTCTATGTTATCAGAGGCGAAGCCACTCCACCATTCCTTCAATTGTGCCTTAAATTCTCCATCCTTAGCTAGGTAGGAAGGGAACCTCCATAAAAAATCAGTTCCTCTCTGATGAGTCTCTGCCAGTTCAATGGTTATTGGACTATGGTCCGAGATGACCATATTCTCTAATTTGGCATTTTCCGTCCTCCTCCATAGCTGCTCGGACGCCAAGAATAGATCAATGCGCGACCATGAGCTATGCGGATGAGAGAAATGTGTAAAGTCTACTTCCTGAGGGTGCATCACTCTCCACACGTCAATTAACCCCGTCGTCTCTAATAACTCTGCGAGGTCACTATTTTTTTTTGTCGACAGGGTCTGTTCGCTCCTCCTCCCCCCCTTTCTCCTATCAATGTCCTCCATCACCACTTCATTGAAGTCCCCTCCAATTACAATATTGGTTTCCCTATCCCCCATTACAGAGACACCTAGTTCAGTAAAAAATTGTGTTCTGGTGGTGTTAGGTGCATATACGTTGTAGATACTCAGGTGCTGATCTTGTAGCTGTATCACCACTTGCAACCTTCTCCCTTCAGAGTCGTGTGATATCGACAGTACATTATGTGCCAGATGTTTATTAATCAATGTCAGCACCCCTGCCTTTTTTCCCTTAGCGCCTGATATCCATCCTGCTCCCACCCACAACTTCTGCATATATCTAAGTTCATGTGCTTGGAGGTGGGTCTCCTGAAGAAGAGCTATATCGGCCTTTAGTTTCTTTAAATGACGCAGGATCATATAGCGCTTATTGGGAGACCTCAGCCCCTTCACATTCCATGAGACAATTCGCAGCATTTCATAGATTTCCTTTTCCCTTCGTACCCCATTATCTTTTTATTTAACATTGTCATCAGCTGTGTCTCCTCTGTATGTCCCCCACCCAGCGTCTTGATGATCACCTCTTGAGTTACGTATCCTTTTGTTGTCTGCAACACGCTTGTAAAACCCAACAATAATTTCCAACCATATGTTACCCCCCCTTTTATTTCCATTCTCAAGGAGTGGCTGGAATCAAACTGTATTTTGAGGAAAACTCCACAGCTGACATCCAGCCAGATACCTTGTGGTTTGCTCATAAGGCGGTCCTCAGAGGCTTGCTCATCAAGATGGCGGCTATAGCAAAAAGAAAATACGATCAGGCACTACTTGCGCTCCTTGGAAAAATTAAGATGTTAGAGACCCAACAAAGGGAGGCAGGGTCAGATATGCAGTCACCTGACTTATTGTCTGCAAGACGAGATCTCCGCTCACTGCTCCTTGTCCGAGCGGAGCATCACCTTAAAAAATCTGGGGCGAGGTTCTATGGAATGGGAGACAGGGCAGGGACGTTGCTTGCCAGGAGAACTAAAAAAAGAGGGAATGTCGTGCGTCGGCATTGGACACTCTGCTACCTCGAGAGGCTCCCGTGGCCAATATATCTTCCATATATCTTGGCCTCCGACACAAATTGATTCCCTCTGGACCAACAAATCTTTTCAAAGGGTGGGAGACAAGACTGGGTGAGGAAGGAGTAGAGGAAGAGATACTTAAAGGTTGGACAGAGGTACGACACTACGTGATAGACGAGAGGTGGCGGGATACACATTACCGTTTAATTCATAGGGCCATCTTGGGTTTCAATATACCTTCATCGATGCATAACCCGGATAGGAGATTGTCTTGCCCGAAATGTGCATCACCCAGACCTGATCTCTTTCATGGAATATGGGAATGTGAGGTGGTGAAGGGGAAGTGGTCTTTGGTCCAGAGATGGGTCGGAGATGTCCTGGGCCTAGAATTACCATTGGATAAGATGGCATGGGTGTTCCATGACTTTTCTGCACACGTCGTACCTGTCAAATGGCGTGCATTCCTACACATAGCCTTGTTCGCATTTAAACGCCTCATTTTGAGGCATTGGCTGGATTCATGCCTGCCTACACTTGATGCCTTACGAATAGATTTGAGTCGTGTCATGAAGTTGGAAGGGTTAGAGGCACTGACAGATAAAGAGAACAAAACGAGAAAGTTTTTCGCTACCTGGAGATACTTCATAGTGCATCAACTATCCAAGTCGGAGATAGATGAACTTGTGATGCCATTCCGCAATACTCAGTGGTACTGCCTGGAGGATTTGGGGGGTACATTAGGGGAGCTTAGAGTAGAAAATTAATAGTTTGCCTTGGTGCCCTTCTTTTTGCTCTTTTGTGTTTTTTTTTTTTTTTTCTACTATGCCGATAAATGTTATGCCATGGTTGTGTGATCAGATGGGACGACGGGGGGTGGGGGAGGGGACAAGGGAGGGGAATGTTGTAGATGGCTTCTGTTATTCACAGGGTTGGAACTTGTTTGTTGTAACCCACTGTGACAATTGGTAATTTTTCAATGTTTGTTTCGACATTATGTTATTGAAAAAACAAAATCTTAATAAACATAGATTTCAAAAAAAAAAAAGAGACTATCAGGCAAAAATCCCCTTTTTGCGTAGAGGAGATGGTAAGATGGTACGTAACCCTATAGAAATAGCGAACGAATTCAAATCTTACTACCATTCACTATATAATCTCCGTGACTCTGAAGCGGTTCCTCAGCCTACGTCTGACTCTATAAACTCCTTTCTGGACCGGGCCAAGCTTCCCTCCCTTTCTGAGGAGCAACTTGGGATGCTAAATGCCCCTTTCACTGAAAGGGAGATCCAGGGGGTCATTGCCTCCGCTAAAAAGAGAACCACGCCGGGGCCTGATGGGTTTTCTTTCCAGTACTACACCTGCTTTGCTCAGCTTTTATCAGGGCCCTTGTTCAACCTCTTTAACTTTTAGGGCAGCGAGGGTGAGGTACGAAGGGAGGGACTGCAGGCGATCATATCCACTCTCCCAAGCCGGGCAAAACTCCTGACTCACCTGGCAACTTCCGCCCAATTGCCCTACTAAACTGCGACATAAAATTGTACGCAAAACTCCTAGCTAATCGGCTAAAGGAGGTGATGCCTTGGTGGGATTGGAACAGGTGGGGTTTATCCCAGGAAGACAGGCCAGTGATGGAACCAGAAGATTGGTGGACTTGCTGGAGATCATGGAGAGGAGGGGGGCTCCCGATGCATTCCTGTCTCTTGACGCCGAAAAAGCGTTTGACAGGGTGCACTGGGGGTACCTGCAAGAGGTACTCCAGAGATTTGGGGTAATTGGAGACTTTCAGAGAGCTGTTATGGCTCTGTACTCCTCTCCCTGCGCTTCGGTGAAGGCATCGGGTTTCATGTCCTCTGTATTTAACATCTCCAACGGAACCAGGCAGGGGTGCCCCTCTCCCCGCTGATATTTGCCTTGGTAATGGAACCCTTGGCGGCGGTGGTGAGGGGGGACCCTGAGATTCGGGGCGTGGAGGTGGGACCTGTAGAGCACAAGATCGGGCTCTATGCGGACGACGTGGTCTTTGTTTGCTCGCAGCTCCCCTCCTCGATCCCAAAAATTTTGGATGTTCTGGGTGATTTTTCCCGTGCATCCTACTACAAACTGAACATGTCTAAGTCTTCTTTCTACCCCATCAATATCCCGGGGCCGAAGCGGCAGGTTATCAGGGACAGGTTCTCATTTGCCTGGGCACCTTGAGGCAGCCAAGAGCTGGTGGTCTGGGGAGCAATCCTCCCTTTGGCTTCAAATTGAGGCCTTCTTTGCCCCCAGACACTCTACGCGATTGTTGCTGGAAATGAATCTGCTCAAGTTGTCCCCGGTCCCTGGGGGCCTCTCCTCAATGCGGGCTTTGCTGGGGATATGGTCGCGGGAAAGCGGAGAGCTGCTCGCCTTTTTACACCGATACATCTCTATGGATGCGGTGGAGTGTTCAATCGAGCTACTATCCCTGAGAGGCTGGAAGTTAAAGGGAATTCAATTTTTGGACCAACTTAGAGAGGGGCATACTCTGAGAACCTTTGCCTCTCTGGTGGGCAGTTTCGGTATCCCCAATAGAGATTTCTTTAAATATCTTCAGGTGCGGCATTTCCTGGCCTCTGTCTCCCTACCTGTCCCGACCCAAGAGCTTTTTAACAGCTCATTACAGTCTTTCTTTAAGTCGGGGAACGCTAGCACTGGTGGTGTCTCCATCGCTTATAAGGCTTTACTGAACCAACATACCAGACAAAAACAGTTGTACATGACTAAATGGGAGAAGGATCTGGCGTTCGTGGCTCCCTTGGAGACCTGGCAGAGGGCAGCCACACATGTGTCCCGTTATTCATCCTGTATAAACCATTTAGAGCAGGCAAAGAAGCTTCAACTTCACTGGTACCTGACTCCGGACCGAATTGCTAAGTTTGGGAACAGTCGATCCTCTACCTCTCCTGAATGTTGGCGAGGTTGCCCTGATTTGGGATCCCTGAGTCACATCTGATGGGATTGCCCCATCATAAAAGTTTTCTGGGGGAAGTCGAGTCCCTAATTAGCTCACTTACGGGGCTCCCGTTGCAGGTGGAGGCTCCGGTTGCTTTACTGGGTCTAGGTCTGGAGACTGTTCCTGAAATTCTGCACCCAATTGTTACTAATGTAGTAGTTGCGGCAAGGTTATGCATAGCAGCTTGCTGGAGGTCCCCAGTCTCCCCTTCTAGGGCAGAACTGATTAACCGCATAAACTTACACTTCCAATATGAGTTGCTTCTAGCACATGACCTCTCCAGTAAGTCCAAGATTCTGAGATGGTGGGACCCTTGGGTTCAGTCTTCACTCAACACTATAGAGGTCTCACTGTGAGAGTTCTGAATGTGAACAATTCTACCAGTTAATAACGAATATTAAATTAACGCAGTATGACGTAACATTGATATTTACCTGTTTTCAACTTACTCAGTCTGAAATTATTTTTATGCAATTCACCCCATACCTCCATCTTCCCTCCTTCTTTCCCGCACTTTCATCCCTCTTTGTTTGCAACATTCTGTTTTGTGACTTTATTCTTTACTAGCTGTGAGCCCGATGCAAATGCATCGGGATTCTAGAACGTGCGTTAATTAGATTATACTAGCTATATTATTATTATTATTTTTTTATTTACATTTTTTTTTAATAACTTAATGTTATGAATATTTTATTTAGTTTTATTTTATTAGAATTAGTTAATGTTATGAATTTTTATATGGAATATTTTTTTTTATTATTTATTATTTTATTATTGTAATTATTTATTATTTAATATTTTTAGAATATTTTTTTTTTTATTTTAATTGATTTTTTTTTTATTTGAGTAATTTAATTTTCTTAGAATTAGTTAATGTTATTAATCTTTTAATTATATATATTTTTATTTTATTATTTTTTTTTTTTAATTTTGATTTATTTTAATATTTATTATTTTTATTATTTGTATATTAATTTTTTATTTTAATGAAATTTATTTGTATTAGATTATTTTTTTTTTATTTTAATTAGTTAATTTAATTAAGATATTAATTTAATATATTAATTTTTTTTTTTATTATTATTATTTTTTATTTTATTATTTATTATTTATATTTTTTTTTTTTTTTAGTATTTTTATTATTATTAAATGTATTTATTATTTGTTATTTTAAGTGAATTTATTTGTATTTTTAAATATTTTTATGTGTATTTATTTATTTATTTTTATTGTCTTTAAATGTAGTGAATTTTTCCCATTGATAAAAATGTATGAATGAGCCTTGAATGTGATTGGTTGCTGTGTATGTGAATGTGATTGGTGCATTTTGGATCCGTGGGCGGAGCTTCCAGAAACTCGCGGCGGCCATCTTTAATCGTCAGTGAGCGGAGCGGACCGAAGACAGAACATCCAGGACCTGGAGCTCGCTGAAGGAAGAAAGAAGACCCCCGAGGCCGGAGGAAGAGGATGCCTGTGCCGGATGGAAGACTGGACCTGACGAATCAGATGTCATGAAGGTAAGTGATCGACGGCGTTGGGGCTGTGCGGACATTGTGGGGGGAAGGCTGTGCGGACATTGTGGGGGGGGGCTGTGCGGACATTGTGGGGGGGGGGCTGTTTGGACATTGTGGGGGGGTCTATTTGGACATAGGGGGGGGGGGGCTGTGTGGACATTGTGGGGGGGGCTGTTAGAACATTGTGGGGGGCTGTTTGGACATTGTGGGGGGCTGTTTGGACATGGTGGGGGGGGCTGTTTGGACATGGTGGGGGGCTGTTTGGACATGGTGGGGGGGCTGTTTGGACATGGTGGGGGGGGGCTGTTTGGACATGTTGGGGGGGGTTGTGTGGGACATTGTAGGGGGGGCTGTGTGGACATTGTGGGGGGGGTGTGAGGACATTGTGGGGGGGGGTGTGAGGACATTGTGGGGGGGGGCTGTGTGGACATTGTGGGGGGGGGGCTGTTTGGACATTGTGGGGGGGCTGTTTGGACATTGTGGGGGGGGCTGTGTGGACATTGTGGGGGGGGGCTGTGTGGACATTGTGGGGGGGTGTGAATACTTTTTGGGGGGGTGTGAATACTTTTCGGGGGGGGTGTGAATCCTTTTTGGGGTGTGTGAATACTTTTTGGCGGGGTGTGAATACTTTTTGCGGGGGTGTGAATCCTTTTTGCAGGGGTGTGAATCCTTTTTGCAGGGGTGTGAATCCTTTTTGCAGGGGTGTGAATCCTTTTTGCAGGGGTGTGAATACTTTTTGGGGGGGTGTAAATACTTTTTGGGGGGGTGTGAATACTCTTTGGGGGGGTGTGAATACTTTTTGGGGGGGTGTGAATCTTTTTTGGGGGGTGTGAATCCTTTTTGGGGGGGTGTGAATCCTTTTTGAGGGGTGTGTGAATACTTTTTGGGGGGGTGTGAATACTTTTTGGGGGGGGTGTGAATACTTTTTGGGGGGGGTGTGAATACTTTTTTGGGGGGTGTGAATACTTTTTGCAGGGGTGTGAATACTTTTTGGGGGTGTGTGAATACTTTTTGGGGGGGTGTGAATACTTTTTGGGGGTGTGTGGAGGACATATTGGGTGACACAGGGCTCCTACAGATACATGGCAGATGATGCTGGACGCTGATTGGTCGCTTCTTCCCATAGAGAAACATGGCCATATTTCTCTATGGGAAGAAGCGAGGAATCAGCGTGCAGCATCATCCGGCATGTATCTGCAGGAGCCCTTTGAGCAGACCTGAATGGAAACTGTGTCATTTGTAAAGACACAGTTTTCATTCTGGTCCGCTCAGAATCGCGGCTCAGGCAGCGACTCGCAATGGCCTCACGGCCATTGCTCGCGCTGCCTGAGCGGGAACTCGCTAACTTTGTGGCCGAAAATCGAACCAGAGGCTCGGCCACAAAGTTAGCGATTTACCGCTCAGGCAGCGACTCGCAATGGCCTCACGGCCATTGCTCGCGCTACCTGAGCGGTAAATCGCTAACTTTGTGACCGAGCCTCTGGTTCGATTTTCGGCCAGCGACTCGCACTTCAGCCAGCGGACTCGCATTGGCCGCTACGCGGCCAATGCTTCGCGAGTCGCGTGGCTGCAGGGCAGCCACGTCTTTGACGCCGGAAGTTGAGCCGAATATGACGGAAGTGAGCTACGGCGATTATATATAAGATTATCAGTATGTAATATATCATTTCCCTAACGCACTTCCGTAAGTTTCGGCACTGTTTCCGTCGTTGTGGGCGTGGGCGCAGCGCCCAGTGAAGCATTGCCGGCGCCACTGATTCGCAAAGCCTCACTCGCAATGGCCGCCAAGCGGCCGTTGCGAGTCCTTGCAGAATAGGCGCAACTCACTAATGTAAACATAACCACATACATAATACTGATAATTCCTATATAATCACATATATATATATAGATGGCGGGCCGATTCGAAAGAATCGGGTAGTCTAGAATCCATATATAGTATATTTACTAATAGTTAGGGGAGTGGGGTGAAATGAATTGTGTGTATACAGGTGGCTCAGTGGTTAGCAGTGAGTGGGGTGGCTCAGTGGTTAGCAGTGAGTGCGGTGGCTCAGTGGTTAGCAGCGAGTGCGGTGGCTCAGTGGTTAGAAGCAAGTGCGGTGGCTCAGTGGTTAGCAGTGAGTGTGGTGAGATTGGTGAGCACAGTGGCGTGGGCAGAGTGCTGAGTGCAGCGCTTTGGGCAGAGTGGTCAGCACACACACACATACATACATACATACATACACACACACACACACACACACACACACACCACAGACACTTCGCTATAGTTAGCACCGACCCTACGTCTTCCCTGCCGGCTGGATCCTGAGTTGACATGTCGGCGCCCGCGACGACTGGATCCAATATGGGGTCCGGCAAGTTTGGCGAGACTTATTGGACGCGATATTTGATCGAGTAGTTCAGGGGCGGCGACATGTCGGTGATGCAGGGCCGGTGGTAAGTATAGCGGAGTATGTGTGTGTGTGTGTGTGTGTGTATGTGTGCGGAGAAAGTGAGTGAGGAGTGCGGAGAAAGTGAGGTGTGGTGATGTGGCCCCTGGGCGGGTGCATCAGACGGGTTATCAATGCAGGTCTGTGTTCACATGGGCCAGTTTTCCTGATTGTGTGCGAAACCTGTCCGATGTACAGGGGGTTAACAGCTGAAGGGTTTTTATGAGCTGAGTAAAACAGCTGATTGTGAGTGCTGAAGATCCGATAAATTCATGAGCCTAATGAGCGGCTGAACCTGTGGGGATGAGTGCTTTGCTGGGCTAAACCTGAATGGTGCACAGGGGGTTAATCACATCTCAGGTCTGTGTGTGAGTGAAGATGTGCTGATTGACTCACTGGGTTGCAGCTGGGAGTGTGTAGGCTGGATAGGAACCTGCCAGGTGTCTGAGTGAGGAGAGGACGATTCAGAAGTTCAGAGCACTGCCATGTGAAGAGGTGCTGGAAGTGATCCGTCCTCAGTGGGTAAGTGATGGGAGCCTACCAGCTCCATGCTAGTGCACCTGATGTGTGCATGGCAGCCAGTGTCCAAGGGCCAGGCGGTCACAGCTGACTTTGGGACTGACTGTAAGAAGTAGTAGTAGAAGTAGTAGTAGTAGAAGTAGTAGTAGAAGAAGTAGTAGTAGTAGAAGTAGTAGTAGTAGAAGAAGTAGTAGTAGAAGAAGTAGTAGTAGAAGAAGTAGTAGTAGAAGAAGTAGTAGTAGAAGAAGTAATAGTAGTAAGTAGTAGTAGAAGTAGAAGTAGATAGTAGTAGTAGTAGTACAGTGCTCGCAATGGCCGCTTCGCGGCCAATGCTTCGCACGTATCCACATGACCACGCCGGAAGTAGCGCCGAAAGGGGCAAAAAAGCGATTCGCGATTATATAATAGATTTTTGTTGCAAGTGTCTTTTATATTCACTTATGGTGAATGCTGTTATCGTTGTGCATTTTTTTTTTTTTTTTTTAACCATCATTTTTTATTTTACATTATAAGTAGACATGCAGTTACATTAATGACATAGGAATAACAGTAGATATCAAATAGCAACATTGAAAGACGGTACAGCAAATTATATCCTAGTGTTCTGTTATCAGTAGCCGTTTTATATTAATGCTCTATAGAATATTAACTAGTAACTCCCTAACCCACCCACTTCCCTTCCTAGAGTACATCTCAACAGGTCTTGTGCATATTTGAGTTTACTGTAGATTTCGTCGTGGAGTTTTATGCCCGGCAGGCACATTTGAGTCTACCCAATGTGCCTCCCAGGTCCTCATTGGCGTACCATGCTGAAGATCTATGAGATAGCATGAAAGTCCTTATTTCTACATCAGTGAATTCCTGTTCAATGAATCCTCTCCATTTATTAAAAAAATTTTTTTGTTAGTTTACTAGGATTACGTGTGGCGTCTAAGGATTCGAGTGCAAGTGTTTTTCGCAGTGAATTCTTGACCTGTGCCAGGTCAGGGGGTCTATCGTTCAGCCAGAACTGCAGCAGCAATCTCTTTGCAGTTATTGCAATATAGTGAAACAGTACATGTGGTTGCGTCATTCCTGTCGAGTTATTCTGGTAGTGAAAAAGCCATAGCATTGGATTCAGTTTGTCTAGTCCTACGCATATTCCTCTCGCCCACTGTTCAACTGAGATCCAGAATCTTTGAGTAGCAGGGCAGGACCAAAGGCCGTGTTCTAAATCTGTCATGTGTGCTTTACATTTAGGGCAATTTACCCATGTCTCCTGTCTACCTGGTGTCGAGGGTATGTTAAATGCCAAAATTGTCCCATGGATAATCCTAAATTGTGAGTCTCTCCAGCGTTCGTCCTGTACAAAACGTCTGCATGTCCCCCAACCCTCTATTATTTTCTGTGTAAGGTCAGGGTCCTTCATGTGTTTTTTCCATTTTGTGTAGAGGGGTGTCTTTTTTGCTGGCCGTAGAACCGTCTGCAAATTGGCGTAGAGAGAAGTTATTGATATGTCTTCTTCATTCATAGCCAGCCATTTGGACCATAGATTATCACTGACCTCTTTCGATATATCATTCAATTGCGAGAGTAGGTAATGATGAATCTGGCGTACTGCATGACCTGATATCGAGGAAGGTTGTAAGTGTGGAGGACCTCACTTTCAGTCATCCATCTTTTTTCTCCTGGGATCATAAGGTCATTCAGCGTTTTGATTCCTTTCTCTCTCCACGCCAAGAACAGTCGGCTCTCACGACCTAACGGGAATGCCGGGCATTTCCATGGGTTGAGTAGCTTAGAGATCTTCCAAGACAGGTTAAGTTTTTTCCTTACCCCCTTCCATGTTGCTATCGTGTCCCTAAATATTATTGTGTTCTTGATGGATTTGGGCAGTTGGGGCAATGGCGTGTGTAATAAAGCTGACAGTTCCCAGGGTCTAGTAAACTCTCCCTCGAGGGCTGTGTCTGAATGTCTGCCAGTGCCCCTCACCCAATCAAGAACATTACGCAAGATACATGCCAAGTTATAGCCACGGATATCTGGGAGCTGAAGGCCTCCCTCTTGTTTTTGTCGTATCAATACATTGAAAGCAAGTCTAGGTCTTTTCCCCTTCCATAGGAATTTCGAGAAGGCCTTGTTCAATCTAGTTAAGTCTGTATGTTTTAACAGCATGGGGATATTTTGGAGCGGATACAATAGTCTAGCGAAGCTAATCATCTTAAGTAGATGACTTCTTCCCATCAAAGAAAGTGGCAAATTGGCCCATCCCGTGAATTCCTTTTCAATTTTTAGGAGAATTGGGAAAAAATTCAATTTGTAGGTTTGAGTGGGATTTCTGGCCAAATGGATGCCCAAGTACTTAATGCTGTCTTTAGCGACTGGTATGTTGCAAAATTGTGAGCGTCGTGAGAGTCTGCTTTTTGAGTTAAGGAACATTATCTCGCATTTTTCTTTGTTTAGTCGAAAGCCAGATTGTTTACCTAAGGTGTCAATGGTTTCAAGAACGTGAGGAAGATCCCTTTCTGGATTTTGCATGTACAAGACAATATCATCAGCAAAAAGTGACAGTTTGGCTTCTTTGGTTCCCACCCTGAAGCCTTCATAGATTGAGCTCTGCTCCAGGTATAGAGCCAGGGGCTCTATGGCCATGTTAAGCAGAGGTGACAGCGGGCAACCCTGTCTCGTTCCCTTCTGCAAGGAAAAGGAGTCCGACAGATAACCAGGCGTACTAACACAAGCTTTTGGGTTGCTATATAAAGATTGGAGATACTGCCTGAACGGACCCACTATTCCAACTGAATCCAAGACCCTACCCAGCCATGACCACCTTACATTATCAAAGGCTTTTTCCGCATCCAAGGTGATCACGGCTGGGTCCCCCCTCTCCGTTTCTATCTTCTTTCCCATGACATCAATCAGGAACATCGTTCGTCTAATATTAGTCGTGGTCGATCACCCTTTGATAAAACCTGCTTGATGTGGGGGAATCAGTCTAGGCATGATTGTCGCTAACCTATCTGCCATAATTTTAGAGAAAAGTTTTAGGTCCTGATTTATCAGGGAGATCGGTCTAAAGCTTGCAGGGTCTGTTAGTACTTTTCCTATTTTGGGAATGAGTTTTATGTGGGCCAAGTTCATTCTATCTGGGATAGGGGCTCCCTGGAGTATTGAATTAAATAGGTCGCCTAGAACCGGGGAAACCTGTTCCTTAAGGGCCTTGAAAAATGCACCATTATAGCCATCCGGTCCAGGTGCTTTGCCCGGGTCTGTGTTTCGTATGGAATTCTCTACCCCTTCTATCGTGATAGGACCATTCATGAATTGTTTGTCCTCTTCTGTCACACTTGGCAGACGTATCAAGTGTAGCAAGTCAGGCTGCACGGGTGTGGCAGAGTCGGATTCCGAGTATAGAGATGCATAGAATTTTCCCAGGGCCTGACTGATGTCCCTGGGGTTGGACCAGATGTTACCCCGTTTGTCGATTATAGTTTGTATCGGGGGGGATAATTGTTTACCACGGGACAGCCGCGCTAGCAATCGGCCTGCTTTGTCTCCAAATTTATGGAGATTAAGTTCCATTCTATTTTTATATATATCTTCCCTATGTCTTGCCCACGCATCAAATTTATCTTTTGCCCGTTGCCATCTTTCCTTGTCTGGGTCAGCCATCGTGTTTTTATAATGAGAGTAAGCATTTCTCACCTCAATGCTAGCTGCTACAAATTGCTCCTTTGTTTTCTTCTTTATCCCCATGCTGTATGCCATTATCTGGCCTCTCAACACCGCTTTTGCTGTCTCCCAAAACAGACACGGGTCGGAGCGATGAGTTTCATAATCTCTTGAATAGATTGACCACCATTCTCTAAGTAGGGAAACAAAATTTTCATCTTTAGTGTAAGTGTCAGGAAACCTCCACAGATAGTCCGTGCCCTTTTCGTTAGTATCTTTGGATTCCAACACCAACGGGCTATGATCAGATATCACCATGTCCTCAATTTTGATTTCAGTTGTTCTCTGTAATATACTAAGAGATGTAAAGAACATGTCTATTATAGACCAGGACCCGTGGGGGTGGGAAAAATGGGTAAATTCCCTATCAAGAGGGTGTATCGTTCTCCATGCATCAGTCATATTTACAGCCGCGAAGAGAGTGTCAAGGAAACCGTCAGTTTGTGATCTCGTTGATGGCTGAGAGTCCCGTCTCAGGGGCGTTGAGTGTCTTCTATCCTCCTCCTCGTCTAGTACCATATTAAAGTCGCCCCCTACTATTCTGTTGTGACCATTGTCTGTCAAGAGTCTAGCCTGTAGTTCCTGTCAGAAGGATTTTTGGTTCGTATTTGGAGCATAAATATTATATATAGAGAAGACGTCTTTCTGAATTTGAATGCTCATTTGGATCATCCTACCTACTTCGTCTATTTGTGTGGACAGAACCTTACGCGGTAAAGATCTATTGATCAGGATTAGAACTCCTGCCTTCCTTTCCACCGCACCGGAACCGTAGATCTCCCCTACCCACAACTTCTTGAGTCTGAAGAAATCCTCAGACGTCAGGTGGGTCTCCTGTAACAAAGCAACATCTGTACGCAGTCTTTTAAGATGGCGTAGAATCATCATGCGCTTTGCTGGTGAGCGCATACCCTTTACGTTCCAGGAGACCCACCTAACCATCATGACCCCCTTCTTGCGATGTGTCTGACAGGTGGTGTTTCATAAGCCATCTATGTAGCTTTCCCCATAGCCGTAGCCAAGAGAGGATGATTGAATTCTAGTTTATGCAGTGATATGCTTTTGCTCTGTTAAAGATGTCTCCAGGTACCCTCTCCCACCCCATTTTCCCCCCCCATGAAAGTATTGACCTCACTTCTCCTTTTCTGTCCTAATGCAAGACTTCTCTTCTTCCCTCCAATGCGGCTCATACATCAACATCTTGCCCCACCGCAGCAACCGGCAAATTGTTAGCGTTAAAGTCTTGTTCTGCTATGCACCCTTAACTTTCTCCCATTTTCCCCTTTTCATTTTCTTCCCTTCCTCCTCCCCCCCTTCCCAATAAACAGACAGCATAATCTCCTCATAACAACCTGCTTATCCTCCTCCTCTCCCGTCTCCTCCCCCCATCCCTCCATAACCCTTATCAGAATAATTAAGCAGTGTATATATTGGTAAAGTATACTTAGTGAGTTATCAAGCGGCCACGTGCCGTTATTTTACCATCAATGCTGTTCACAGCTCCCATCACCCCCTCCCTGCCGTCATCTTTTGGATAGGATCATAGTCTATACAGATTGTCTCAGAGGTAAACCTGACTCAAGTCGGAGTCCAGTCTTCCCTCGTGTGGATGTAGGTTTGACTCCATTTCTCCTCGTCTCCCTCTCCCCGACCCCCACCACGAAAAACCTGTAGGGAGAGAGAGGAGGAAGGAGAGAGAGAAAAAAAAAAAAAAAAAAAAAAAAAAAGGGGGAGAAATAAGGGGGGGGGGGGGGGGGGGGGGGGGAATCTGTATCAAGCGCATAGACCGTAAATGGGGACAGGGCGGGGGGGAGCGGCGAGAGTTCTCCTGGGGAAAAGGTGAGGAAGATGACCGATGGGCCAGATGGGCCAGAAGGACATCTGGGGCAATGTCATTAACGGAGAGGGCAGTGCTGTGCCCTTCCAAGTCTCTGTATCTTGTCTATTTAGTTGTAAAGACTTCTCTTCTTCTTCCCACGTCAGCAGCAGCGATGTCTATTTTATCCATCTTGTCTAGTAGCTGCTTCAGCTTTACTTCTTTTTTTGCCACCGAGATCCTGTCTGCCGTTGCTGTCTGGGAGTTCCACCTCTGGATGATGGACCTTCATTCATGGTATTAGAACGTAGCCTGTACGATCTCGCCGAATCACGTTCCTCTTCTGGTTCCCTCTCCGGGCTTCGTGATATTGGTGTTTTATCTGCGACAGCGTTTGGGGGTTGTCGCAACTCTTGGCGATCGTAGTGTTATCAGAAATTGCAGCCATTGCATCATCTGGGTCTGTGAATGTCAATAGTGTCCCTCCTCTCGACCGGAACCTCAGGGTGGCAGGGAAGTTCAGCTGGAAGCGTACATTTCTTTTGTATAGTATGGAGCAAGCTTCACTAAAAGCTCTTCTGCGGCGGGAGACTTCTGGTGAATAAGCCGCAAAAACTAACACTCTTTGGCCATGTAATGGCAGGGGCAGTTTTCTGGCTTTATAAGCTCTGAGAATTTCTCTCTTTATCTCTATGATTTAGAAATTTTGCAATAGAATGTCTTGGTTTGTCGTTAGAATTTCCATAGAGGGAAGGGTCTCTTGAGGTAGCTGTTGTAGTGGTCGTATTGTCTCTGGGTGGCCCAAGTCTATGGGTGCGCTCTGTTTTGCACCTGTGTTGTAGACCCAGGGCTTTAGGTAGGTCTACTTCAAAGATTTCTACAAGCTGGTCTGCTGGGATAGATTCAGGCAGACCTACTATCTTGAGATTGCTCCGTCGTGATCTGTTCTCCAGATCTTCTAATTTTGAGAAGGCATATTCAGAGCGCTTTTGTAGTGCCTCTACTTGATCTTCCAGCTCTAATATTCTATCCTCAGCTGAGCCAATTCTGGTTTCTGTCTCTTTTAATCTCTGGTCATGAGCTTCTGTTTTTCTCTTAAGCTCTACAGTGGATGCGGCCACCATGTCAGCAATTACTGCTTTAAACTCCTCAGCCATGTGTGTGGCCAGCTCTTTGGCCAGCAATTTATAGTCTATAGTCTGCATCTCCTGCCGCCTGTTTATGTGTGTCTCATGCAGTTCTTGTGTTTTTTCTACTAGCCTTGTCTCAGTCTGAACCTGTTGTCTGTCCTCCAGAGAGCCCTCCAGGCTCCCACTGTTATGATTAGTTGTGCCCCTCTGGTCTCCACCGTTCAGGGCATCATGCTGCGACCCCTTTGCATTTCCCAGCCCGTCAGCTTTGTGCCCGGTCGGATCGTTTGCCTCCCGCTCCACAGCGCAGCTCGCGCTCTGGGCGCCATCAGCCGCGGCCTCGTGCTGAGAGGGAGATCGGCCATCACCCCCTTTGCGCGTCACATACCGGTCCATTTCGGCTTGAGAGGGGGTGTCCTGCTTCTCCGTCGTCCGCCGGTTGGTAGGGGGGGGGGGGGGAGTCAGGTGCTCAGAGGGTGCTTGGATGGGGCCGGATTGCCGCTGCGGGTCCCGGAGCTCTGCTAGATGCGGCTGGTCATGGCGGCGCCGGAACCGGAGGTATCGTTGTGCATTTTATTTGACATAACATAATAAAAATCTATTGGTTAAAAAAAATTTTGTTTACACCCTACAGAGGGGACATAGAGCAGTGCTGCATTGACATAGATGAATGCAGTGTTGGCTAACCTATGACACACATATCAGCAGTTAATAGGGTGAATGACTGGCATCAACCTCAAAGTGTAGGTGCAAACAGAAAAAATACAATACTATAGGAAAGGTTATCTGATGTGATACTAAACACTGTGTGCACTTTAACGAGTGCAAGAAGTGGCTAGACTGCACAGCTAATGCACATACAATGCAAATGAATTATAGCTTTCACTGCTCTAGATAAAATGTAAAATGGAAGACTTAGCTTCAACAGAGGCCACTGTGGAGTGCCCGGTGACCAACGCTAAGGTGCTTCCGTCTCACCGGGTCCTAGCACTATGACTAATGAAGGTATGAAGTGTGTATGGGTTTATATGCCTCTATTTATAATTAAAAACAGGAAAAGTGTGTGTTGGACTCCAACAAGATTAGCTGGGCAGTCTAGCCACTTCTCGCACTCATTAAAGTGCACACACAGTGTTTAGTATCACATCAGATAACCTTTCCTATAGTATTGTATTTTTTCTGTTTGCACCTACACTTTGAGGTTGATGCCAGTCATTCACCCTATTAACTTATATGTGTATATTATTTGACTGAGCTCCCTCCTTATTCCCCTCCCCCCGCCCTGAGGCCAGCTGAGGTCTCCATCATTAAAGTGCACACATAGTGTTTAGTGTCGCATCAGATAAGCTTTCCTAACGCATATCAGCAGTGATACGCTGAGGCATTTTTGCTGACACGTGTCATGGCGCAGTTTCCTCCTCCGCTGATAACAGAATTAGTTCTGCTGCATTACTGTGTCCCGCCTTTGGATGCTGAGCCAACACTGTGATTGCATGCAGTCACTGTCAATCACAGCGTCAGCATCCGGAGACGGGACAAGGGTGACACGTAATGAAGATGACAATCAAAGTGTCCACATCCCACCAAAGGCAAGACAAGGGCGGCACGGTAATGCAGCAGAGCTAATTATGTTGTCAGAAGAGGGTTGCTGACACTTTGAACATGAAGAGGAACGAGGGATAGGTGAGTTAAATTATTATTTTTGTGTGTGTACTAGATGGGGGGTATTATACCAAGAGAGGGGATGCTATATCCCAGTACGGTTGGGGCTCTATACCAGGATGGGGGTCATATCCAGGATGGTGGGTGTTATATCCAGCATGAGGGCAATATACCAGGATGGGGGGGTGCTATATACCAGTGTCGGGGCTATGTCCAGGATAAGGTGTTATATACCACAATGGGGGCCATAAGCAGGATGGGGAGTAATGTACCGGGATGGGGGGCCGCTATATCCCAGTGTGGGGGTATATCCAGGACAAGGTAAGTAACAGAATAGGGGGCCATATCCAGGATGGGGGGGTAACACACAAGGATGGGGGGTGTGCTATATCCCAGTGTGGGGGTTATATCCAAAATAAGAGGCTATATACCAGAATAGGACCCATATCCAGAATGGTGGGTAATGTACCAGGATGGGGAGTTGTTATATCCCAGTATGGGGGCTATATGCAGCATATAGCCAGGGAGGCTAGCCCTGATCTGGCACACCCCAATAAATTTGCCAAGTTGGCAGATGAGGGGGGTGTGAGTTCAGGAATAGCGCTGCTGCAGCAGGGCATGACCTCTGAAAGCCAGAGGAGTGTCGGCTCCAGTAAAGGGGAAAATAGAAGAGAAGGGCAGGCCAGACAGGTGCTGGTAGTGGGGGACTCAATTATTAGGGGAACAGAGAGGGCATTCTGTCACAAAGACAGGGATCGTCGAACAGTGTGCTGCCTACCTGGCGCTCGAGTCCGGCACATCGCTGATCGGGTTGACAGATTACTAGGAGGGGCTGGTGAGGAACCAGCGGTCATGATGCACATTGGCACAAATGACAAAGTTAGAGGTAGGTGGAAGGTCCTTAACCCCTTCCCGACCTATGACGTTATACAACATCAAGGGCGGGTAAGGGGTGTTTGATGTGAGCTCCGATGCAGAGCTCACATCAAACAGCCGACATCTCAGCTGATGTGACCAGCTGAGATGTCGGGCTAACCACTCCGATCGGATCCGATCGGCGCTGTTAACCCCTTGGATCCCGCTGTCAATCACTGACAGCGGGATCCAAGGCGGCCGCGGCAGGGAACGTGCTGTTCCCCACCTGCTCCGAAGATCCCGCAATAGTATCGCGGGATCCCCGGCGCTCATATGACAACCCGGGGTCCTGGCTAGACCCCGGATGCTGTCAGAGCACAGTTTCCTGCTGTGGTTGGCAGGCGCTGCCAACCAGAGCAGGTCCGCGATTCTGGGAGATACAGATGAGGTGCAGCTCATCTGTATCTCCCAGAAGCGATCGGACTGTGCAGCAAGGTGCCTCTTAACCCCTTAGTGACGGAGCCAATTTCCACCTTAATGACCAGACCGTTTTTTGTAATTCTGACCACTCTCCCTTTATGAGGTTATATCTCCGGAACACTTCAACGGATCCTAGCGATTCTGAGATTGTTTTTTCGTGACATATTGGGCTTCATGTTAGTATTAAATTTTGGTCGATAATTTTTGTGTTTATTTGTGAAAATATAAAATAATTGGCAAAAATTTTGAAAATTTGACAATTTTCAAATTTGTAATTTTTATTCTGTTGAACCAGAGCGTTATGTGACACAAAATAGTTAATAAATAACATTTCCCACATGTCTACTTTACATCAGCACAATTTTGGAAAAAACATTTTTTGGGTTAGGACGTTATAAGGGTTGAAAGTTCATCAGCAATTTTTCATTTTTCCAGCAAAATTTACATAACCTTTTTTTTTAGTGACCACATCACATTTGAAGTCTCTTTGAGGGGTGTACATGACAGAAAAACCCAAAAGTGACACCATCCCGAAAACTACACCCTTCAATCTACTCAAAACTACATTCAAGAAAATGATTAACCCTTCAGGTGCTTCACAGGAACTAAAGCAACGTGGAAACAAAAAATGGCCATTTTAATTTTTCCAACAAAAATGTTCTTTTAGCCTCAATTTTTTCATTTTCACATAGGCAACAGGATAGAATGCATCCTAAAATTTGTTGGCCAATTTCTCCTGAGTACACCGATACCTCATATGTGGTCATAAACCACTGTTTGGGTGCACGGCAGGGCTCAGAAGGGAAGAAGCGCAATTTGACTTTTGGAGCTAATTTACCATTTAAAAAGTGAAATGGCGCTCTTTCTCTTCTGAGCCCTACCGTGCGCTCAAACAGTGGTTTATGACCACATATGAGGTATCGGTGTACTCAGGAGAAATTGGCCAACAAATTTTAGGATGCGTTTTATCCTGTTGCTCATGTGAAAATGAAAAAATTGAGGACAAAAGAAAATGTTTGTGAAAAAAAAGTACTTTTTCATTTTTACGGATCAATTTGTGAAGCACCTGGGGGTTCAAAGTGCTCTCTATGCATCTAGATAAGTTCCTTGGGGGGTCTAGTTTCCAAAATGGGGTCACTTGTGGGGGAGCTCCAATGGTTAGGCACACAGGGGCTCTCCATACGCGACATGGTGTCCGCTAACAATTTGAATGGAAAATTAGCTCCAATTGTTAGCGGACACCATGTCACGTATGGAGAGCCTCTGTGTGCCTAAACATTGTAGCTCCCTCACAAGTGACCCCATTTTGGAAACGAGACCTCCCAAGGAACTTATCTAGATTGGTGGTGAGCACTTTGAACCCCCAGGTGCTTCACAAATGAATCCGTAAATATGAAAAAAGAAAATTTTTGTGGAAAAGAAAGTACTTATTCATTTTTACGGATCAATTTGTGAAGCACCTAGGGGTTCTAAGTGCTCTCTATGCATCTAGATAAATTCCTTGGGGGGTCTAGTTTCCAAAATGGGGTCACTTGTGGGGAAGCTCCAATGTTTAGGCACACAGGAGCTCGCCATACACGACATGGTATCCACTTACAATTCCAATTGTCAGCGGACACCATGTCACGTATGGAGAGCCCCTATGTGCCCAAACATTGGAGCTCCCCCACAAGTGAACCCATTTTGGAAACTAGACACCCCAAGGAACTTATTTAGATGCATAGTGAGCACTTTGAACCCCCAGATGCTTCACAAACTGATCCGTAAAAATGAAAAAGTACTTTTTTTCACAATTTTCTTTTTTTCCTTTTTACAGACTAATTTGTGAAGCACTTGGGGTTTGAAAGTGCTCACTATGCATCAAGATATGTTCCTTGGGGGGGTCTAGTTTCCAAAATGTGGTCACTTGTGGGGGAGCTCCAATGTTTAGGCACACAGGGGCTCTCCATATGCGACATGGTGTCCGCTAACAATTTGAATGGAAAATTAGCTCCAATAGTTAGCGGACACCATGTCGCATATGGGGAGCCCCTATGTGCCTAAACATTGGAGCTCCGGCACAAGTCACCCCATTTTGGAAACTAGACACCTCAAGGATTATATCTAGGGGTATAGTGAGCATTTGGAACCTACAGCTACTTCACAGAATTTGATAATGTCATATTGAACATTTTCTTTTTTTCACACAATTTCTCACTTTTAGAGCATGTGCACAAGATACGGAGACACTGTGTCCTGGTTGTCTCCTCCCCTGCATTTTTTTTTTAGTATTTCTTTATTAAATTAAAAAAAAAAAAACAACGTGGGGCTTCGCCATATTTTTGGTCCAGCCAGGTACAGCAGGCAGCTACGGGCTGCCACCAACCCCTTCTGCCTAGTTTTACCTGGCTGGAAACCAAAAATATAGGGAAGTCCCTTTTTTTTTTTTTCATTTCATTAAATAATTTTTTAAAAAAATGGCGTGGGCTTCGCCATATTTTTGGGCCAGCCAGGTACAACTAGGCAGCTGGGGGCTGGAATCCTCAGCGTAGGGAGGCCCAAGCTTTCTGGGCCCCCCCCGCTGCGAATTGCAGCCCGCAGCCGCCCCAGAAAATGGCGCATTCATAGAGGCGCCATTTTCTGGCGCTGTATCCAGCTCTTCCAGCTGCCGTGTGTAGCGGTGGCAGACTGGGTAATAAGAGGTTAATGCCAGCTTTTTCTCAGCTGGTACTAAGCCAGAGATTCATAACGTCTGGCCAATATTAGACCGGACCATTAGGAATCTCTAGTAATTTGTAAAAAAGACACAAGACAGAGAAAAATATTTTTATTAGAAAAAAAACACAAACACTACTTGGACTCCATCTTTATTATTCTTTGACGTCCGACGTAGTCCAGTGGGAAGGTCCGACGTAGTCCAGTGGGAGGTCCCGCGACGATTCTCAGTTTTATAGCATATGGGGCATCCCCCATATGCTATAAAAGCAGGTTCATTGTCAGGAGGATGACAGGTCATGAACTCAGTGAGTTCTTGACCTATCAGAATTCTCGGGTCACAAGGGGTTAACTCTGCTCTTCATGGTGGTCTCCACATCAGATTACCATCAGTGGTGATCTATCAGGATCCTGGGATCCCATAGGGATCCTGGGATCACCACTGATGGTGATCTGATGTGGAGATCACCATGATGAGCACAGTTAACCCCTTGTGACCAGAGGATTCTGATAGGTCATGAACTCACTGAGTTCATGACCTGTCATTCCCTGGGCCGCACAGCAGGGGTTAACAGGGTGCGCGCACAGAGGAGGAGCGCGCCGCAGAAGACAGCAGCAGGAGCCGCCGGCAGGAGAAGCCCCAGGACCGGAGGACCCCGGGACCGGAATCAGGATCGTTGGTAGGTAAGAGTGGTGAGGGGGGGGATTTACTGGGGCACGGGGGGGGGGGGCCTGCAACAGTTTAGAGGCGGCGGGGCCGGCACATGGACTTTGGGGATAAGGTACCGGACACCGGGCATCGGGGGAGGGGGCGGGGGGTGCCCGGAGGCCGGGGGATGCCTGAAGGGGACTAGGGAGCACTGGGGGAGGACATTCCCATGCAGCCTGACATGTGTGACATGTCAGGCTGCATGGAGATGCAGGGGAGGCAGCGCACCGCTGCCATTTTTGAATGGACCGGGGGGGATGGAGGTGTGGGGGGCCCGGGGGGGGGGGGGCTTGATCTCAGGCACAGGGGATCTTAGGGGCCTTGGGGGTTAATGGATCACTTTGATCCGACATGTGTTTTCATGTCGGATCAAAGTGAAAGCATTTTTTACAAAGCACTTTCACTTTTGTAATGTGATGATCGGTAAACGGTGTTTACCGGTCATCACATTACAGGTGCGGGTACAAAAACAGCTAATTACTAATCTCTAGGGTCTCAGCTACAATCGGTACGCTGACACCCTAGAGGTATTAGCTCAAGGGGCGACGCTAAAATTGGGGGTGGCATGGGGGGTGGGGTTAGAACAGTCAAACTAGTAGGAAGGAAGAGAGGTAAAGAGAGATGCATACAGTGCATGTTCACTAATGCCAGAAGCCTCACCAACAAAATGGAGGAATTAGAATTGATTTTATTGGAAAATAATTATGACATGGTGGGGATTTCGGAGACTTGGCTGGACGAGAGCCATGACTGGGCTGTTAATTTACAGGGCTATTGTCTGTTCAGAAATGACCGTACAAATAGGCGAGGAGGAGGTGTATGTTTATACGTAAAATCATCCTTAAAACCCATCCTGCGTGATAATATAGGTGAATCTAATGGAAATGTAGAGTCCCTGTGGGTGGAGATAAGGGGAGGGGGAAAAAATAATAAATTACTGATAGGGGTTTGTTATAAGTCTCCAACAATAATGGAAGTGGAGGAGAATATCCTCATAAAGCAAATAGATGAAGCAGCGACTCAGGGAGAAGTCATTATTTTGGGGGACTTCAACTACCCTGAAATACATTGGGGATCAGAAACCTGCAGTTCCAGCAAAGGTAATAAGTTTTTGAAAACTATGAGAGACAATTATCTTTCACAACTGGTTCAGGAACCAACAAGAAGGGGGGCACTGCTGGACCTAATATTAACCAACAGGCCAGACCGCATATCAAATATACGGGTTGGAGGTCACTTGGGTAATAGTGATCATAACTTAATAAGCTTTCAAGTATCCTTTACTAAGACGTGTAGTAAAGGGGCCACAAGGACACTAAACTTCAGGAAGGCAAATTTCCAACGGTTGAGAGATGATCTTAGTGCAATAAACTGGGACGATGTCCTGAGACATAAAAGTACACAACACAAATGGGAGATGTTTATTCGCATCCTGAATAGGACATGTGCACAATATATACCCTATGGGAATAAGCATGCTAGAAATAGGAGGAAACCACTATGGCTAAATAAAGCGGTAAGAAGTGCAATATGTGACAAAAAGAAAGCATTTAGGGAATTAAAGCAAGTAGGTAGTGATGAGGCATTAAATAAATACAGAAAATTAAATAACATTTGTAAAAAGCAAATCAAGGCAGCAAAGATTGAGACAGAGAGACTCATTGCCAGAGAAAGTAAAAAGAATCCCAAAATATTTTTTAACTACATAAATAGTAAGAAACTAAAAAATGATGGTGTTGGCCCCTTTAAAAATAGTCTGGGTGAAATGGTGGATGAGGATGAGGAAAAAGCCAATATGCTAAATGACTTTTTTTCAACAGTATTTACACAAGAAAATCCCATGACAGACAATATGATCAGTGATAACAAAAAGTCTCAATTAAATGTCACCTGCTTAACCCAAGAGGAAGTACGGCATCGTCTAAAAATCACTAAAATTGACAAATCCCCGGGCCCGGATGGGATACACCCCAGAGTGCTGCAGGAATTAAGTACTGTCATAGATAGACCATTATTTTTAATATTTAAAGATTCCATAATAACAGGGTTTGTACCACAGGACTGGCGTATAGCAAATGTGGTGCCAATATTCAAAAAGGGGACAAAAACTGATCTTGGAAATTATAGGCCAGTAAGCTTAACCTCTACTGTGGGTAAAATCCTAGAGGGTTTTCTAAGAGATGCTATACTGGAGTATCTGAACAAAAATAACCTCATGACCCATTATCAACATGGTTTTACGAGGGACCGTTCCTGTCAAACTAATCTAATAAGCTTCTATGAAGAAGTAAGTTCTGGACTGGACCAAGGAAATGCAGTGGATGTGGTGTATATGGATTTTTCAAAAGCTTTTGATACGGTGCCACACAAAAGGTTGATACATAAAATGAGGGCAATGGGGATAGGGGAAAATATGTGTAAGTGGGTTGAGAACTGGCTTAGTGATAGGAAACAAAGGGTGGTTATTAATGGAACACACTCAGAATGGGTCACAGTTAACAGTGGGGTACCACAGGGGTCAGTGTTGGGCCCGCTTCTATTTAATATATTTATTAATGACCTTGTAGGGGGCATACAGAGTGGAATCTCAATATTTGCAGATGACACTAAACTCTGCAGGGTAATCAATACAGAGGAGGACAATTCTATATTACAGGAGGATTTATGTAAACTAGAAGCTTGGGCGGCTAAATGGCAAATGCGCTTTAATGGGGATAAATGTAAAGTCATGCACTTGGGCAGAGGAAACAAAAGGTATAATTATGTGCTTAATTGTAAAACACTGGGCAAAACTGTCACTGAAAAAGACCTGGGTGTATGGATAGATGATAAACTCACATTTAGTGGCCAGTGTCAGGCAGCTGCTGCAAAGGCAAATAAAATAATGGGATGCATTAAAAGAGGCATAGATGCTCATGAGGAGAACATAATTTTACCTCTATACAAGTCACTAGTGCGACCACACTTAGAATACTGTGTACAATTCTGGTCTCCGGTGTATAAGAAAGACATAGCTGAACTAGAGCGGGTCCAGAGAAGAGCGACAAAAGTCATTAGAAGACTAAGGGGTCTGCAATACCAAGACAGGTTATTAAACTTGGGGTTATTTAGCTTGGAAAAACGAAGGCTTAGGGGTGATCTTATAATAATGTATAAATATATGAGGGGGCAGTACAGAGACCTTTCTAATGATCTCTTTACTCTTAGGCCTGAGACGGGGACAAGGGGGCATCCTCTACGTCTGGAGGAAAGAAGGTTTAATCATAATCACAGACGTGGATTCTTTACTGTAAGAGCAGTAAGACTTTGGAACTCTCTGCCACATGATGTTGTAATGAGGGACTCACTACTAACATTTAAGAAGGGCATGGATGCCTTTCTTGAAAACTATAATATTACCAGTTATATATACTAGATTCTTTGATAGGACGTTGATCCAGGGAGTTAGTCTGATTGCCGTATCTGGAGTCAGGAAGGAATTTTTTCCCCCAATGTGGAGCTTAGTGTTGCCACATGGGGTTTTTTTGCCTTCCTCTGGATCAACATGTTAGGCTATGGGTTGAACTAGATGGACTTAAAGTCTTCCTTCAACCTTAAAAACTATGTTACTATGTTACTATGTTACAGGGCTTTTTCCTGGGGTACGTCTATAGGACGTACGGCTAGGCTTTAGTACCCTTTTTTTCCGACGTCTGTAGACGTACGGCTGTCGTTAAGAGGTTAAGGAGGCAGTGTATAAATAAGAATCAATGAAAAAATAAAAGTTTTTAAAAACCTGTAACAAAAAAATAAAAATTAAATAAAAATATATAAAAGTTCAAATCACCCCCCTTTTCCCCCATTCACAATAAAAGTATTAAGAAAAGAAAAAACACACACGTTTAGTATCGGCCGATCTATCATCCTATTAAATCCGTTAATGAGAGCCGTGAACTCCATAACGGAAAAAATGGTCCAAACGCCAAAATTCCGTTTTTTTGGTCGCCGCAACATTGCTATGAAATGCAATAACGGGCGATCACAACTGCGGATCCCCCAAAAATGATATCATTAGAAAGGTTAGCTCAAGACGCAAAAAATAAGCCCTAGATCCCGAAAAACGAGAACGCTACGGGTCACAGAACATGGCGCAAAAAGTCTGTTTTTGTTTTTTTTCAAACGTCTGAATTTTTTTTCAGCACCTAGATACCAATAAAGGTATACATGTTGGGTGTCTACGAACTCGTACCGATCCGAGGCATCGCCCAGTCATGTCAGTTTTACCATATAGTGAACATGGCGACTAAAATACCCAAAAAACAAACGTGTCATTGCACTTTTTTTTGCAATTTCACTGCATTTAGAATTTGTTTGCAATTTCCCTGTACACTATATGGTAAAATAAATGATTGCATATGAAAGTACAACTTGTACCGCAAAAAACAAGCCGTCATATGTCTATATTGACAGAAAAATAAAGTTATGGCTCTTGGAAGCAGGGGAGCAAAAAACAAAAATGAAAAATGAAAAATTTCCGGGTCATGAAGGGGTCATAAAGATGCAAGCTTAAGGCAAGGACCTCCAAGGTAGTATTCTCTGAAATACTGCCTGTACCACGTGCCACACCAGATAGGCAACGGGAGATTAGGGAGATAAATAAGTGTCTCAGGAATTGGTTGTAACAGGATGAGTGTTTCTATAGCCCTGTATGGGGGCTATATCCAGGAAAAGAGGCTACATAGCAGTATTGGGGGGTGTAATGTACCAAGATGGGTGGGGGCTATATCCAGGACGAAAGGCTATATACCAGAATGGGCGCCGTATCCAGGATGGGTGGTAATGTACAAACATAGGGGCAATATCCAGAATAAGGGGCCATATACCAGATTAGGGGCCATATACAGGATAACGTTTTGTTATTACAGCTACAAATATCAGAAAATTATGTTTTTTTCTCAAAGTGACACCATGCGAGTTATGCTCGGTTTTTCAGCAAATTTTGACACACAGAGGTCAAAAGGTTGACCATCACTGGAATAATGTCTAGTTAGCAAATTTTTTTTCATATGTCCCATTATACTCTGGCTGCTGTTTTTACTTACCGTATATACTCGTGTATAAGCCGACCCGTGTATAAGCAGACTCCCTACTTTTGCCCCCAAAACCTGGAAAAACCTATTGACTCGTGTATAAGCCAAGGGTGGACCCCAGCACAGGTATACAGCTCCCAGAAGTGGTATACACGCCTCCCCAGTGGTAGTATACAGCAGCCTCTCCAGTGGTAGTATACAGCAGCCTCCCCAGTGGTATATACAGGCCCCAGCAGTATATACAGCAGCCTCCCCAGCAGTATATACAGCAGCCTCCCCAGTGGTAGTATACAGCAGCCTCCCCAGTGGTAGTATACAGCAGCCTCCCCAGTGGTAGTATACAGCAGCCTCCCCAGTGGTATATACAGGCCCCAGCAGTATATACAGCAGCCTCCCCAGTGATAGTATACAGCAGCCTCCCAGTGGTATATGTGACGAAATGGACTTCTTCAATGTAGGGCATATGATGATTTCTTATGTAACTCAGACATATTATATTGTATATAGGCTTGTAAACTTGTATTGGCCAAGGAGAATTTCCTACAGTATTTTCATAGATTACTTTAAGTTTAGCATGGTAATGTAATTATCTAACTTGTTTGTCATAGCAGGCCAGAGAACTTAATTATGCTAATCGTCCATTGTCTATTACCCTGTGAATGTTGATTCCATGTACAGGGGCCCCAGCCACGATTGTTTAAGTGTCATTGATTGCAGACTCAATGTCTCATACTAACCTTCCATTGTATCACTGCTAGGTGCTATATCAATCAGCATTTGGATTGCAATAGTACTAAAATATGTTAAATGAGGATTGGAGTTCAGCCAATGAAAAGACTGTGATATTGCACCAATCATGACGTCCCCAATATCCTACAATGAGGGCTGAGGGTATATAAGGAGGACTGTTCACTTTGACCAGCAGATTGGAGTTAGATTCTGTCTAGTGGCCTCAGTCTAGGGATTTTCGGTCCCGGCTAGAGGTCCACTGGATTGGAAATGGGAGATTGAAGATTGGAGACAGGCAGCTAATCTAGGGTCTTCGGATCCGGTTAGCGAGCCATAACCCCAGGCCTAGGCATTTCGGTGCCGACCAAGGGGATCAGAACACGGACTAAAGAACCACAAGGACTTCAGTATCGGATTATCGAATTCGGCTGTGATAGACTGCTTAAGGACAAGGAAGCAACCCAGGTTGGGACGATACAGTCACCTGGCTACAGACTTTGCCGTGCTGCATTCTAAACCTTGGTGAGCCAGCGGAAGGGTGAGACTCTGTTGCCTGTTACATTATGTGTTATGTTTGGTTATGCGTTATATGCTGTTAACTGTTTGGGGATCCAATAAAGCCTTGATATTGTGATTCCCTCACCCTGTGTTGTCTGAGTCGTGTTCCGCCCACGGTTAAGGAGCTCGGGCGTTCAGTTGGGGATGAGCCCTGGTCCACGTTGTCTTTGTAAAGGCGGCTGGGCCTGCGGACGAGAGCACCCACTGACCCCCGGGTCTCCACAGTATATACAGGCCCCAGCAGTATATACAGCAGCCCCAGTGGTATACAGCAGCCTCCCCAGTGGTAGTATACAGCAGCCTCCCCAGTGGTAGTATACAGCAGCCACCCCAGTGGTATACACAGGCTCCAGCAGTATATACAGCAGCCCCAGTGGTATACAGCAGCCTCCCCAGTGGTATATACAGGCCCCAGCAGTATTACAGCAGCCTCCCCAGTGGTATATACAGGCCCCAGCAGTATTATAGCAGCCTCCCCAGTGGTATATACAGCAGCCCCAGCAATATTACAGCAGCCTCCCCAGTGGTATATACAGCAGCCTCCCCAGTGGTATATACAGGCCCTAGTGGTATACAGGGCCCCCCTTGCTGCCGCACACCTGTAAAGTAATAGATCATTATACTTATCCCTGTCGCCGCTCTGCACCGCGCTCCTCCGGGTCTTCATGCTTCTTCACGCTTCCTCCTCCGGCGCACAGGGAATGACGTCATTGCCTGCGCCCGCCGATCACAAGCAGGAAGAAGCATGAAGACCCGGAGGAGCACGGTGCAGAGCGGCGACAGCGACAGGGATAAGTATAATGATCTATTACTTTACAGGTGTGCGGCAGCAAGGGGGGGGGCCCTGTATACCATTGATGGGGGGGGGGGGGGGGGGGGGGGGGAAGGGGCGCCTGTATATGACTCGTGTATAAGCCAGGGGGGGACTTTTCAGCACATTTTTTGTGCTGAAAAACTCGGCTTATACACGAGTATATACGGTAATCACCTGGGATATATCCTATATCACTGTTTTTACTACACGGAAAGATTTTACCCTTGTCATGTTATATTTAAGGCTGTGTTCACACAATGCATTTTTGCTGCAGCAAAAACTGGGGAAAGAGTTTTTATAAACAATTTCCTTGGTACCGTTTCCAGCATTTTTCTTTAGGGTTTTACTGCATTTTTACAACACAACATTTTCTCTGTAGGTCATTGTCTCTCTCTAGACAATGCAAAACCAAAATCAAAACTCAGTTCTGCACTTTGAAAAGAATTGACATGCGCTTTCAAAACGCTACAAAACCTGTGCATGTTTTAGTTTCTGTAAAGTAATTAAACCTACAGTGGGTACGAAAAGTATTCAGACCCCTTTAAATTTTTCACTCTGTTTCATTGCAGCCAGTTTAAACTAAAAAAAGGGTCATTCCGTGTCAAGTGGACCAGTGGTTCCCACTCGACGTTCTCCGATTTTGCTGAAAATTTATAAGGATGTACATGTATGTTTGAAAAGAGGTTCTGTAAATTTTTAGGGCCAGATCTCAAATACATTGGGCACTGTTGACCTTTCACTGGAGGCCCCCCCAAGCCTGCGGCTTCAGCTAAGAGGATTTTGCAAACTTTGGCACATAGCCATTAGAGTTCTATACTGGCTATGATGCTGAAATTTGGCATACTAGCTCAACTTTTGCTGCTAAACACGATAAAATTATTACCGGCTATGACAAAACAATATTTCAGCCGCAATTTTGTGTCAAAGTAGCTTGCAAAACGCGTCGCATAAAATTTATGCCAAACTTTGCCCATATATAACTCAAGACCAAAAACCAATAGGAACTGGTGCTTTACCCTGTACAACAAACATCTACATGACTTTGCATTGCTGCAATATCACGGTCAAAGCATATGTATTTGTGGAAATATTCACACCCACATATGATGAAAAACTTAAAAAAACGAATTTTACCTATTTTTAGGTCAAATTTCCCAAAAAGGGTACCCCTAAAATATATTAATTCTGTTATCATTAGAAAGAGAACATTTCTCTCTCTACAAGGATCATTGCTTTTTTTTTTTGGAGTTTCTCCGTTTAAGATAAGAAAAATGCCACTGAACATGGTGTCATTTATTAATACGCAATGAATGGTAACTGCACTATTCAAACCCTTGCGTTGGTCCATGGTGGTTATACCACAACCAATTCCCTAAGAATTGGTATTATAATCCTATTAAGAATTGTAATAATGCTGTCTTTCGAGAATTGGCAGCCCCATCGCCTAGGAGCCATGGCCGATAGCCGTGCAAGGCAAGTCGCGGGTGGTCTCTTATCGCAGGTTCCGAAGCCTGAGGGTGGGTGTCTTTGCCTAGGATCCCAAGCCTAATATTGGGTATCTTTTGTTGGTTCCCAAGCCATAATGTTCAGTCTAAGTGGTCTGGAATTGTTGCTGAATTTGCAACATAATCGGTTCAGAGAAGCTGTATTGTCGGCCCATTGCTGTTGCAGCTGGTGCTGGAATTATTGCAATGATTGACTGCTTGGGAATCCAGCATGTATCATTTCTCACAGGCCAGTGAAAGAAGCTAGCTGGTCCATGAGGATGCATAAAGTGTATTAATGCATCATGGTAGTCGACTGAAATTTCAGAAATATTTCCAATCCACCAGTTCCCCCCCCCCCCCCCCCTGGGGGGGCCTCCAGTGAAAGGTCAACAGTGCCCAATGTATTTGAGATATGGCCCTAAAAATTTACAGAACCTCTTTTCAAACATACATGTACATCCTTCATCCTTATAAATTTTCAGCAAAATCGGAGAACGTCGAGTGGGGACAATTTTTAAAACTGGTCCACTTGACACGGAATGACCCAAAAGTTAATTTTTTTCTCATTAATGTGCTCTCTGCACCCCCTTCGTGACTGAAAAAAAACAAACATGTAGAAATTTGTGCAAATTTATTCAAAAATAATAAATGAAATATCACATGGTCAGATATTCAGACCCTTTGCTCAGACACTCATATTTGAGTCCATTTCCTTGTGATCCTCCTTCACATGGTTCTACTCCTTCATTTGAGTCCAGCTGTGTTTAATTAAACTGATAGGACTTGATTTGGAAAGGCACACAAATGTTTATATAAGACCTCACAGATTACAGTGCATGTCAGAACAAATGAGACTCATGAGTTCAAAGGAACTGCCCAAGGAGCTCAGAGACTGAATAGTGGCAAGGCACAGATCTGGCCAAGGTTACAAATGCATTTCTGCAGTACTCAAGGTTCCCAAGAGCACAGTAGCCTCCATGGAAGAAGTTTGAGACCACCAGAAGTCTTCCTAGACCTGGCATCCAGCCAAACTGAGCAATCGTGGGAGAAGAGCCTTGGTGAGAGAGGTAAATAACAACCTCAAGATCACGGTGGCTGAGCTCCAGAGATGCAGTAGGGAGATGGGAGAAAGTTCTACTTCAACTATCACTGCAGCCCTTTACCAGTCTGGCTTTTATGAAAGAGTGGCCCGACGGAAGCCTCTCCTCAATCGCAACAGTGAAATATAGTGGTGGCAGCATCATGCTATGGGGGTGTTCTTCAGCTGCAAGGACAGGACGACTGGTTGAAATTGAGGGAAACATGAATGCAGCCAAGTACAGAGATATACTGGATGAAAACCTCTTCCAGAGTGCTCTCTACCTCAGACTTGGCCGAAGGTTCATCTTACAACAAGACAATGAGTTTGAGGTTTCTTCGGGGTGTAGGAAGTTTCTGGAGAGGGGGGAGCGTGGTGGGGGGGATGGAGGAGGTGGTCAGCAGGTTATGGTCGGATGGGAGAAGGGGTGAGTTTGCGAGGTCGGTGAGGGGGGTGAAGACTAGGTCCAGTGTGTGCCCGTCATTATGTGTGGCGGAGGACCATTGTGAGAGGCTGAAGGAGGAGGTTAGAGAGAGGAGTCTAGAGGCAGCGGTGTGGGGGGTGTCAATGGGGATGTTGAAGTCACCCATGATGATGGTGTGGATGTCGGAGGAGAGGAGGTGGAGAAGCCATGTTGAGAAGTGGTTGAAGAAGGTGGAGGAGGATCCTGGGTGGGGCAGTAGACAACAGCCAGTTGGAGGTTGCAGGGGCAGAAAATGCGCACGGAGTGCAACTCGAAGGAAGGGAGGCAGGCAGACAGGGGTGGTGTAATTGGGGTGAAGGAGCAGCTGTTGGCCATGAGTAGGCCAACACCTCCGCTGCGGGTGTTGCTGGGGCGGGTGTGTGGGAGAGGCTGAGTCCACCGCAGGAGAGGGCTGCGGGGGAGGTTGTGTTGGAAGGGGTGAGCCACGTTTCGAAGAGGTAACAATAATGCAATTAATACATGATATCATATACATGATAGGCTGAAAGTCGGATGACCCAGAGGAGGACGACACGGTGAAGGACCCCAGAGGAGGACGACATCGGTTGAGGACCCCAGAGGAGGAGGACACGGTGGAGGACCCCAGAGGAGGACGACACGGTGGAGGACCCCAGAGGAGGACGACAGTGGAGTCAGGCGGCAGGCTCATAGGGGAGCGGCACAGAGGAAGGGGGCGGCACCAGCATGACCCGCAGCGTGACCCGGGCACATGACGTCTGCATCACCACCACCCGGATCCCGCATACAGAGCGGGAGGTGGCAGGGGCTGGCTGGCACGACTTTCTGGGGGGCAGGGCCCTAGAACCGGCCCTGGCAAAGGTGAGGGGGGAGGGGGAAGGTGAGGACGGGGGGAGGGGGGGGCGGGGGCACTGTAGGGGCGGTTTTGGGGCACTGTAGGGGCGGCCGTAAGCGTAGCGGGCTGTATGAGTCCCGATCCCGCTTACGGCCGCCATCTAGGCTCACCCTGAACGGGTGTAGGGCTAACTCCGTCACGTCCGGTGACGTCACGTAGCTCCGGACAAAGTGACGGAAGTGCCTTCGGCTTTTATATATTAGATAGATAGATAGATATACATACACACACACACATTTATACTGTATATACATTCTCCTGGGCAGTGACCTAGTAGGCCTGTATGGTGATATTATATGACCGCACAGGGTCATAATCACAATTTGGTACTGTAGGGAGAAGTGCCATAAGATAATGAATGCAATGTGAAGAGTATGGGGAGTATGAGGAGAGCGGAGGCCGGGGGGGGGGAGGGGCAGAGTGGTCAGCGGAGGCCGGGGCAGAGTGGTCAGCGGAGGCCGGGGCAGAGTGGCGGGAGGCCGGGGCAGAGTGGTCAGCGGAGGCCGGGGCAGAGTGGTCAGCGGAGGCCGGGGCAGAGTGGTCAGCGGGAGGCCGGGGCCAGAGTGGTCAGCGGAGGCCGGGGCAGAGTGGTCAGCGGAGGCCGGGCGTGCACGGAGGGCAGAGTGGTCAGCGGAGGCCGGGGCAGTAGTGGTCAGCGGAGGCCGGGGCAGAGTGGTCAGCGGAGGCCGGGGCAGAGTGGTCAGCGGAGGCCGGGGCAGAGTGGTCAGCGGAGGCCGGGGCAGAGTGGTCAGCGGAGGCCGGGGCAGAGTGGTCAGCGGAGGCCGGGGCAGAGTGGTCAGCGGAGGCCGGGGCAGAGTGGTCAGCGGAGGCCGGGGCAGAGTGGTCAGCGGAGGCCGGGGCAGAGTGGTCAGCGGAGGCCGGGGCAGAGTGGTCAGCGGAGGCCGGGGCAGAGTGGTCAGCGGAGGCCGGGGCAGAGTGGTCAGCGGAGGCGGGGCAGAGTGGTCAGCGGAGGCCGGGGCAGAGTGGTCAGCGGAGGCCGGGGCAGAGTGGTCAGCGGGGCCGGGGCAGAGTGGTCAGCGGAGGCCGGGGCAGAGTGGTCAGCGGAGGCGGGCGGGCAGCAGCGGGCAGAGTGGTCAGCGGAGGCCGGGGCAGAGTGGTCAGCGGAGGCCGGGGCAGAGTGGTCAGCGGAGGCCGGGGCAGAGTGGTCAGCGGAGGCCGGGGCAGAGTGGTCAGCGGAGGCCGGGGGCCAGAGTGGTCAGCGGAGGCCGGGGCAGAGTGGTCAGCGGAGGCCGGGGCAGAGTGGTCAGCGGAGGCCGGGGCAGAGTGGTCAGCGGAGGCCGGGCGGCAGAGAGAGTGGTCAGCGGAGGCCGGGGCAGAGTGGTCAGCGGAGGCCGGGGCAGAGTGGTCAGCGGAGGCCGGGGCAGAGTGGTCAGCGGAGGCCGGGGCAGAGTGGTCAGCGGAGGCCGGGGCAGAGTGGCGGAGTGGCAGCGGGGGGAGGCCGGGGCAGAGTGGTCAGCGGAGGCCGGGGCAGAGAGTGGTCAGCGGAGGCCGGGGCAGAGTGGTCAGCGGAGGCCGGGGCAGAGTGGTCAGCGGAGGCCGGGGCAGAGTGGTCAGCGGAGGCCGGGGCAGAGTGGTCAGCGGAGGCCGGGGCGAGAGTGGTCAGCGGAGGCCGGGGCAGCAGAGTGGTCAGCGGAGGCCGGGGCAGAGTGGTCAGCGGAGGCCGGGGCAGAGTGGTCAGCGGAGGCGGGCAGAGTTGGGCGGGGCAGAGTGGTCAGCGGAGGCCGGGGGGCAGAGTGGTCAGCGGAGGCCGGGGCAGAGTGGTCAGCGGAGGCCGGGGCGAGGGCAGGGGTGGTAGGGAGGACGGGGGGGGGGGAGCAGAGTGGTCAGCGGAGGTGGGGGGGAGCAGAGTGGTGAGCGGAGGCCGGGGGGGCAGGGGTGAGAGTGAAGCGGAGGCGGGGGGCAGAGTGGTCAGCGGAGGCGGGGGGGAAGCAGAGTGGTCAGCGAGAGGGGGTGGGGGAGCAGAGTGGTCAGCAAAAACCGGGGGGGGGGGGGAAGCAGAGTGGTGAGCGGAGGCCGGGGGGGCAGAGTGGTGAGCGAAGGCCGGGGGGGGGCAGAGTGGTCAGCAGAGGCGGGGGGGCAGAGGGGTCAGCAGAAACCGAGGGGGGGGGAAGCAGAGTGGTGAGCGGAGGCCGGGGGGGCAGAGTGGTGAGCGGAGGCCGGGGGGGTAGAGTGGTCAGCAGAAACTGGGGGGGGGGGGGGCAGTGGTCAGCGGAGGCGGGGGGGGGCGAGGGTCAGCGAGTGGTCAGCGGAGGCCGGGGGGGAAGAGTGGTCAGCGGAGGCGGGGGGCAGGTGGGGGGGGGGCGGGGCAGAGTGCTCAGCGGAGGCCGGGGGGGGGGGGCAGAGTGGTCAGCGGAGGCCGGGAGGGGGCAGAGTGGTCAGCGGAGGCCGGGAGGGGGCAGAGTGGTCAGCGGAGGCCGGGGGGGTGGCCGGAGAGTGGTCAGCGGAGGCCGGGGGGGGGCAGAGTATACTTGCATCCATTGCCAGCGCCATCTTCCAAGTCGCTGCCCCGTACATAGTGAAACCAAGATGGCGGTCGGAAAATCTTGTGAGTGTTCCCAGCCGCCATCTTGGTTTCGCCCTGTGTACTGCGGCGACATTAAAGATGGCGGCCGGGAACCCTCGCAAGATTTTCCGGCCGGCCGGGAAATCTCGTGAGATTTTCTGGCCGTTATCTTGGTTTCGCTATTTATGGGGCGGCGACATCGAAGATAGCGGCGGCAGACGGAGGAAGACAGAGGCGGGTGCGATGGAGTGGTAAGTATAATAGGGACAGAGCTGGAGATCCAATGGGGGCAGAGGACCACTGTAGAATCGGTAGTGGGGCATTGAAAGTCCCCACTACCGTGTAAGCGGCGGCCATATTAGTTAGGGACAATCATCCCCTAAGCCAGCTTCAGTCGGATGTGACGTCATAAACGTTACATAGTGACAGAAGCTTGCATAGGGGAATTATTATATAGGATTGTATTGTTTTATGAGTTTTTCCCTTTAGTTTCAGTGCATTGGATGTACAAGAAGACAACTGAATATTTGTTGATCAGAAAATGTCATTGACATTATTTGTCTCTGCAGCTCCAATCGTGCAATTTTGTATGCATCAAAGCACTTTATTTCTGTACACCAAAGAAATATGAAGTTTTAAAGTCTATGGTATCAAATAAATTTTTCCCCAATTCCAGAGGAGCAGACATAAAATGAAAATATCATCCCAATGCAAGGAAAGAATTGATGTTTCACTATAAGAATATGTGCCCACTGTGCTGTTCTGCTGCATTTTCTGCACCAAAAACATATGACCCACAGTTTTATAACGAAAGTCAGTGTGATTTTCAAAAAGCTGTGCCCACTATGTGCGTTTTTCAGTGGTGCCAAAAACACGTGTTTTAAAAGTCCCTGTGAATTATCTTGTGCTTTTTTGGGCTACGTTTTCCAGTTGCCAGCCATTATAATGAGCTAAAAAATGCAGTTCTTGCAAAAATGCATGTGCGTTTTTGCTTTGTTTTTGTAAGAGCTGCGTTTTTCAGCTCATTAGAATGGCTGGCAACGAGAAAATGCAGGCTGAAAAAGCACAAGCCATCCACTTCTTTGCTTCAGCTTGTGACGCGTCCTACGTCATCTCCCCACATGCTCATCCATTGCGCTCCTGCACAATCAAACGTTTCTCAGCCCTGCTGAGGGAAAAGCAAAATATTGTACTGCACGGGGAAAGGTCAAAGAATGCCCACTTAGTATGTCCTTTGGCCTTTCCCCACGCCTGCGCTGTACACGGTGTACTTTCCCTGCACCAAAAATGCAGCATCTTCCTATTTCAACAAAGTGGATCAGATTTATAGAAATCTCCTGCCCACTAAGCTTTTTTAAAATCAGCATAATATTAAATGGCGTGTGTTTTAAAATACATAATATAAAAACTTCCGGTTCCGGCGCCATTGTGGATAGTCCGGGGTGAGGAAGTTTCGGGCACCATCCGGCCATAGACCGCCAAAGTAGACCCCCACAACGACGTGGACGGAGCGGGAGGCAAGCTAATACTCCCTGGAGCAATCGCAGCCGTGGGCCGGTGGCTGCGAAGCGCGGGAGGCGGACAGAAAGCAAAGACGCAGCCAGCCCCTCAGAGAGCGGGGAAGCCCAAGATGGCTGCGGCCGCCGGAGCTGCAGGCGCGCTGAAGAGAAGAGAGAGTGAGAGGACAGACTCTTCACAAACCGCCGGGCAGACCGCAAGGGGTACGGAGGTGACAAAGGTATTCAGGGGCAGACAGGAGGAGTGAGCCCTAGAGCCATGAACGCGGGGATGATGGGCACGGGCCAACAGAGAACCGCAATTGCAGGAACAAAGGAGCTATATGAGACACTCAGGGCAGACATTACGGCGGCAGTGAGGGAGGCTGTGAAGGAGGCAGTAGAGGATCTTCAGGAAACTGCAGCCAGACATGCCAGCAGGCTAGATGAGCTTGAACAGAGAGTGTCAGATTTGGAGGACAAGCTCAATGCTAAACAACAAGAACTGGAGGAGGTACAAAAACAAAATATCTGGATGTCTAATAAAATGGAGGACTTGGAGAATAGATCCAGGAGGAATAATTTACGTTTCACTGGGTTGCCAGAATCCATAACCTTCCAGCAACTGGATACCATATTTGAAAAGAAGCACCCTACAGCCTTAGGTGTTGACAATGTGTGTAAAGTAGAGAGAGCCCACAGACTGGGTCCACAAAGGGAGAACACCCGCACAAACCAAAATGCCGAGGGGGGAAGCCGCAATACCCAAATATCTAGGAGTCCGAGGCAAGCAATTGCTAAATACCTAGACTATAAGGAAAAAGACAAGCTCTTGAGGGCCTTCAGAGCGAGACGTCGACCCCTTGAGATAATGGGTCACAAAGTTGTACTTCATGAGGACTTCTCAGCACTAGTAGCGAAGCAACGGAGGGCGTTTAGCGACGTATGTGGCATGTTATTTAAGAGAGGAGTACAATTTCAGCTCCAATATCCTGCAGTGTTGCGGACAAAAGAGGTAGACGGCACCTTCAGAAGATGGAGAGACCCAGATGAAGCTATGAGAGTCTTCATGAGATCATCCAGAGGATCATCACCAAACAACGGCAGGGGGAGTGCTGCCAACAAGGCCAAATCGTCGAGCCCAAGGAGTGACGCGATCCGTTGAGATGGAGGAAGAGAACTGTGTGAAGACGTGATATTGGAATCCCGCCTTGGGAATATTTAATGGAGAGGGGGAACTTTTCTCTTGTTTCTAAGGGGGGGGGGGGAGGGAAGGGGAAAGGAAGAGGGAAATATCTCTTTTTTTTTTTTTTTTTTTTTTCTTCTCTTCTTCTTTTTCCCTTGTCTCTCGTTTTTCTCTCTCTCTTTCTTTGCCCACTAGTCGGGCAAAATGCAAGAGGGGTAATTGCAAGGGGGGTTTTTGTTATTTAAAATCAAAGGCCAGGATGGTGTAAGAGGGAGTTATCTGTGGTGGAAAAAAAGGGAGCCATGAAACAATGGAATATTTGGTGGGGGAGGAGGGGAGGGGAGGAGGGGAAATGGTGGGAGGTGGAAAGCATGGTTGGGATATTAGAATTTGTGTTTAAATGGGAGTTGGGGCAAGGGAAAGTAAGTTATTCAACTGATGTGCTATGGCTCTATTTGAAAAATGACGGGGCTTAATATTGTGTATGTTTTTATACTGTAGAGGATTACATGTACGTGGAGTCTTTGTGGCACCGTGACAATGGTTAAGATTGTCTCCTGGAATATTAAAGGACTAAGGTCCCAGAAAAACGGTTAATGGTCGTTAGGCATCTGAAAAGATTGGGAGCAGATATAGCGTTATTGCAGGAGAGACCCTTACCCCAACAGGACTTTTATAGGATGAATAAATTATGGGTGGGAGAGGTGTTTGGTTCAGGAGCTATAGGTCGACAAGCTGGGTTTGTTACGCTGTTGGGGAAGAATTTTCCACATAAGCTGATACGGCACTCACATGATGAAGGGGGAAGGCATGTACAAGTAGTCCTAGACACACCGTGTGGCTTATTGAATATACACAACGTATATGCGCCAAATTCGGAAAGAGAACCTTTTTTTGCTGACTTGGGGACTAAGATATCAGAGGAGGAGATGACTAACCTGATAGTGGGTGGGGACATGAATGAGGTGGTGGAGGAAACGGAAGACCGAACTGCGACAAAGGTTAATGGGAGAGGGAGGATGGAGACAACAAGGGTGGGACCATTACGAGGTTTCATAGAAGATTTAGGTCTACGAGACGCTTGGAGATTACATCACCCAGTTGACCGTCAATACACACATTTTTCCCACCCGCACGGAACAGAATCGAGAATTCACTCAATTCTTACTAGTGGGCACTTACTTCACAAGACAACTGCTGCTGACATATCAGACTTGGTAATTTCCGACCATAGCCCGGTGGACTTGACACTACGTGACACTTTTCCAAGAGGTACAGATTACATTTGGCGATTCCCGCATTTTTAAAAAAAGGATACTGAATTTGCTTTACGGTTGGGGGAGTGGTGGACAGACCTGGTCTCTGACAATCCTCCGGAGACAATGGAGCCTACCTTGTTCTGGGAAACGGCCAAGGCGGTTTTACGAGGGAGAATTATGGCTTACACAGTTTCACTTAGAAAAAAGACGCAATCTGCATATCTAAAAACAAGCGCGAAGGTGCGGGAGAAATATGTGGAATATCAGAGATGCCCTTCAGACGCAACCAAAAATAATTGGATGGAAGCAAAGAGGGAATTTGACGCTTGGGCACGGAGGAGAGAGGACATGGGAAAATCACAGTGGGAGGCAACATTTCAAACACCGGGGGACAAGGCGGGGAGAATGTTGGCACATTTGGCGAAAGGCCGAAAGCCCACATCCCATATTGTGTCTCTCAAAAATAAGACGGGGGCAACTACATCGGACCCGAAGGAAGTTAACTCTATTTTGGGATCTTTCTATGCAGATCTTTATAAAGCAAAATCACGACAGTGAACTAGGACGACAGTGGCTGGAGGAGGTGAAGTTACAGAAGTTAACAGGGGAAGACTTGGAAGAGTTAAATAGGGAGGTATCAGAGGAGGAAATAAAGGCGGTGATTAAACAACTTAACATCCACAAGGCACCGGGTCCAGACGGCTTTGGCGCCAGTCTGTACAAGATCCTGGTTGACCGGGTTGCTCCGCATCTGCGCTCCATGTACAATGGGTTTGTGGAGGGAGGGGAAATTCCAACGCAACTGAATACAGCATATATAAGGTTGTTGCCCAAGGGGGAAAGATTGTCAGATGATCCGGCGTCGTACGGCCAATCTTCTTAATCAATCAAGATTTGAAGATCATCTCTAAGATCTTGGCAGATAGACTGGCAAACTTGATGCCTAGATGGATAGGACAAGAACAGGAGGATTTTGTACGGGGCAGGGCTGCTGTTGCAAATGTGAGAAAGGCTATTATGGTGTTGGAAGCAGTGCGCCTAGAAGACAGGGCGGCGGCGGGTGCTCCAGTTGTGGTTGTTCTTGATGACGAAAAGGCTTTTGATAGTGTGGGATGGCCATGGCTGGAGCAAGTCTTGGATAAGATGGGAGTGGTGGGAGGTTTTAGACGGTTTCTGGGAACGCTCTATGCGAATCCGAAGGCAAGGGTGCACACAACGGGTTTCCTATCTGATGTGATCAGACTGGAAAGGGGAACGAGGCAGGGATGTCCCCTGTCGCCGTTGCTCTTTAATTTGGCCATCGAACCTCTCTCCAGATACCTCAACGGCCCACATAGTTTTGAAGGTATAGTAGTGGGTGGTAGTCCACTAAAATCCAACTTGTTTGCAGACGACATCATTTTATATATGGCGAATCCTGCTAACGATTTGGGTGGGGTACTGGAGAGATTCGAGATGTTCCATAAGATTTCGGGATTCCGATTAAATCTTTCAAAATGCGAGATTATGCCCCTCACGGAGGACAGCAAGAGAACTCTACATGATGGACGGCGACAGGACACATTTCTGGGGATTAAAGTGAATAAGAAGGAAATCAAGTACCTAGGCATAATGAGGAGTAAAGATGCCAGGGATCTGTACCGGTTAAATTATCGTCCTATTATACAGAAGATAGAACAGGAGCTAGTTAGATGGAAAGACCTACCGTTGTCTTTGACGGGGAGAATACATCTTGTCAAGATCATTTCATTCACCCGCTCCGGGGACGGAGGCATAGGATAGGAATAAGAACATTAATGTTTCCTAAAGAGGAAGGAGGCTTGAGTCTCCCCAATATTCGGGGATACAATTTGGCATGTATGTGGCGACACGTGGTGGATTGGCTACGAGGGACGAGTAATTACTTGGACTTCGTACTAGAGACAAAATTGTGTAAGCCATGGAGTCTAGGGTCAGTGCTACATGCCCAAAGTGGAGTACTTGAAACACGTATCAAACAATCTGTCTTGTTCAGGGCCACCAGGGCGGCTTGGAAGGCGGTCAGATGCAGAATGGGGCTGTCATGGCGAATATCGAAACACACACCGCTATGGGACAACCCAGACTTTCCACAGGGGATAGATAATGCTTTATTTCAGACTTGGAGGGAAAAGGGGATTAGGGTGCTAGGCGATTTAATGGTTAAGACAGAAAGAAGATGGATGACAGCAGCAGAGACGATAGAAACATGGCGATTGGGATCTTCTCAGATGCTCCAATTCGCACAAATAAGAGGTCACCTGATGTCGAGGCTGTACGATATCAGGAGGGAATGTCAGAGAGTGATAACAGACGATTTGTTGGCTAGTCAGGCTCCAGTTGCGACGATTTCTTCACTATACGCTACATTGAAAAATAGACTGCTACCAATGGGACCCACACGACATTTTACAGGATGGGACACTAGACTGGGGTTCGAAGGAGCGGGGGAGGGGGTGCTTGCGGGGTGGAATGCTATGCGCAAATATGTGACTGATGACCGCTGGCGTGATACCCAATTCAGGATGATTCATAGGGCGATACTGGGCTTCAATATCCCGACGACACCCGCTAATCCCAACAGGATGAAAAAATGCCCGAAATGTGGGGAAAACAAAACGGACATGTTTCACGGAGTTTGGGACTGCCCACAAGTACAATTGGGTTGGGAAAAGGTCAGGAGATGGATGGGGGAAATGTTGAACTTAGATGTACCGATGAATAAGATGATTCTGGTGTTCCATGACTTGGAGGGTTATGATGTTCCTAAGAGACAACGCACATGCTTTCATTTAATACTAATAACATTTTTATGTCTCATTCTGCGACAATGGTTGAGTACGCAGGTGCCTGGAGTGTCAAATTTATGCCTGGAATTGAAACACATTATGAGATTGGAAAAACTGATAACGGAGACTGATAAAGAAAACAAAAACCTCCAAATTTATGTCTATATGGCGAGATTTTATAGTATGTTGTTTGACAAGGGAGGAAATTGATAAACTGATGGGAGATTTTCCGCAATACAAGTTGGTATTGTCTTGAAGATCTAGGTAACACCTTAGGAGCGTTGAGAATTGGAATTGTGGAATGACATGTTATGTTCTTTGCTTTTCATATACGGGAGAGAAAGGGAACTACTGCTAACAGAGGTTGGATAATAAAGGGAGGGGGAGGGAGGGGGGCAGTTCTTATTTTTGCCATTGTTTATTGACTCTATGAAAGGTTGTACATGTTATGTTATTATATGCAAAAAATCTAATAAAAAATGATTTACAAAAAAAAAAAAATACATAATATATTAATTTATCTTTGAGGGTAAACGGAGTTTTATGAACAGATTTTCACCATAAACTTGTATGCAAAAAAAAAAAAAAAAAAAAAAGACAACACAAACCTATGAAGACATTCCTTACCATAAAATGCACCCACGGTATAGCTCTTTTTCCAAAAAATCTAAACTTCTCTGATCGTGTAAAGTAGAGGGGTCATTAGCACTAATTTTAATGTACTATGATAGAATAGAGATGTAATAAATCTATTGTTTACGTCTCTTTGCAGTGTGTATTATGAGCACACAGTTCTGCTACATGCACATATGCACACATTTGACATTACAATATTTTGCAGTTCCAACCACAAATTACCACGCCTTCCAGTGTCTCACTCACACACTGTACATTACCAAAACTTGCAGTTACCAATCATGATCTGAATGGAGGATGCACCAGCTGAGAAACTGAAGGACCTTACATTGAATAGATCAGAGAGTTATGTGGAAGGTCCTGCATAGCTGGTGCAACGTCTGTGCAAGTCCAAGTAGCTTTCTCCCCTGCTCTGCACCGATTACATTGATCAGTATGCATCAGGAGTAGAGGAGACCACTCTTTCTGTGATCGAAGAGGACGTGGTGTCTGTGTTCTCCTCCATTACAGGAAGCTGCCTCCAGATTAGGACCCACACACTATTTCATAAGAGTTTTTCTTGTTCAAAAGTGTTTTATGGTCCAAAAAATAAGGCAAGTAAAATCAAATGTAAATCGCACAAGTGTAACAAGGTTTTGTTAAAGTCAAATATCAGAAAGCATCAAAAACAAAGCAGCTATATTTAAAACACAACATACCAATAAGTGACATAAAAAAAAAAAAAAGCAGCATCAAAAGTGAATGAGAAAAAAACATAAAAACGCTTGTAAAAATAAAACCCCGCATGTGTCCCAATTTACATAATAGATACAGAAATTGTGCAACATCAAAAACACACTAAAAGCTCAATGTGGGAACATAGTCTAAGGCCAAAATTGACTCCATCACTTGGGGGTGGGAGAGAGGGGATTAAACATTTAACAAAAAAAATAAAATAAAAATAAATAATCCACATGTAGATTCCTGAAAATCTATTCACTATTATTTAGTCTTATACTTTTTAAAATGTTTTACACAGCCATACCTTGTGTCCCAACTATCTCCATGTGAAGATGAGCCAAGCCGCTTGCTGTAGACAGTGAGAGCTTTAGCATTCCTTCTACAGTCACTGTATACCTGTTTAAGTAATCAAAAAGTGAGCCATGCTCGTGGTAATCCGACACCAACCAAAGTTGAGTCCACGTTCCATTATCTACAAAAACAAATTTAAAATCAAGAAATGTCCCTTACACATTAAAAACATTTTTCACGTCTGATACTGCTAAAGATATTTCTAAGGGACAGTAACTGAAATGGTCACTCCAGCACATAAGACTAATTAACAGATCAGACCAAAGGTGCACCACTGGTTTGAACTACGTGCTCTTCATCACTGCAAAAAGAGGCAGCTTTGCCTCTGCTGCAATGGAGGAGCACACTAGCACTTAAAGGGAACCAACCACCCCAAATGACCCCCCGGACTGTTAATATGTGTCCCTACACCCAGCACACACATTTGGGGCAATCGTTTTTCCTAAAAAAAAACTGTTTAGTAGAAGCTAAGATATATGTTTATAAAGTGTAATAAATCGAGATGGCTGGGTGTTACCTAGCTTTGTCCACGTGCAGTGCTCGTGCTTGTGATCCTCCTCTCCCCCTCCCCTCTCACTTTCTAAGAGCCTGGCCGCGTCATGAAAGGGGCGGGGCTAAATCGCGACGAGCCCCGCCCCCTTTCATGACGCGATTTAGCCCCACCCCTTTCATGACGCGGCCAGGCTCTTAGAAATTGAGAGGGGAGGGGGGAGAGGAGGATCACAAGCACGAACACTGCACGTGGACAAAGCTAGGTAACACCCAGCCGTCTCGATTTATTACACTTTATAAAACATATATCTTAGCTTCTACTAAACAGTTTTTTTAGCAAAAACGATTGCCCCAAATGTGTGTGCTGGGTGTAGGGACACATATTAACAGTCCGGGGGGGTCATTTGGGGTGGTTGGTTCCCTTTAAAGAGGACCTGTCATCCCCCTGCTGCATGGCAAACTAAATGCAGCACTGAATGCTGCATGTCTGCTGCATTCAAGGAAGGGGTACCCCATGTGTCTGTGTGCTGTGCACCCCGAGAAATACACTTTAGAAAGCTTGGAGATAAAAGTCAGGAGGGAGTTCACTTATCTCGGAGTTCTGCTCGTCACATGTCCTCTCCTCCTCCTGCCTCACTGTTCTGCCTTTGTGTTCCACAGACTCTGAAGAGGAAGGGGGGCCACACACACACACACACACACACAAGAGGAGGCGGAACACACAGGCTGTACAGAGAGGCAGGAGGAGGGGAGGATTTGTGACAAGCAGAACTCCAAGATAAGTTAACACCCTCCTGACTTTTATCTCTAAGCTTTCTCTAAAGTGTATTTCTCTGAGCACAGGTGGGCTAGAGACATGGGGGACCTCTTCCCGAAATGCATTCAGTGCTACATTTAGTTTGCCATCCAGCAGGTGGTGACAGGTCCTCTTTAAGCAGGAAACATCTAAATGAACACTTTGCCTAATAAACTGGCCATAACTGATAGATTTAATGATTAATACAAAACAGAGTCCCTTGTAGAACAAAGACCTCAAACAATATAAAAGTATAAGAAAATAGTATGCTCCACACTTTATACGTAAATGGATGCCAGAGTATTTTTCAGGTGGATGTCCAAGTAATTGGTGGACAAATCTAGTTAAAATAGAAAAATGGAGGAAAACACTTGAAAAGGCAGCTATACCCCGAATACAATAACTTACCGTAACTTGCTTTTATTTAGACTTATATTATATTATATTTAGATTTATATTAAAATCACAAAAAATGCTGAACAGAAACCTGACTCGTTTCTGGTATCAAAAGACACCATTTCTCAAAGGCAGTTCAGACAAAAGTAAACAGTAAATCAGAGCTTAAAGGGATCCTGTCACCTTCAAAATGCCTCCTAAGCTAGCAAAACATGTCCCTGCAGCATCCATTCACTAATCTCACACTCCTTTTGTCTCCTAAAAGCATCCTGTGAAAGTGCATAAAAACGTTTTAATACTCACTCATTAGCAATGTTAATTAGCAGTGGCTATATTCTTCAGTTACCAGGGCGGGCTGTTTTGCAGCCTGAATGATCCACCCTCTCTCTGTCTGTGCTGCTGTGATGTGCAGCTGAAGGCAGAACTAATGATTTGCATTCTGTGACTGATAGAGAGGGGGAGGGTAAAGTCTGCACAAGCAGAGCAAACAGACAGAGAGAGGGAGGATCCTAGAGCCTACAAAACAGCGTGCATTGGTGACTAAAGAATATAGCCCCTGCTAATTATAATCACTAATGAGTGAGTATTAAAACGTTTTTATGCACTTTCACAGGATGCTTTTAGGAGACAAAAGAAGTGTGAGATTAGTGATAGGATGCTGCAGGGACATGTTTTGCTAGCTTAGGAGGCGTTCTGGAGGTGACAGGATCCCTTTAAAACAGGAAGATAAAAAAAGCACAATTACAAATCACATGATTATTATGAAACACACCTGATGCAATTTAACTCCTCCACAGTAAACAGAAAAAGAACCACAGTTGCATGCAGTGAATGACTATGGTATTAAAGGGAACCTGTCACCTCATCTAGCCCCCCCTAACCTATGAATACCTGTCCTTGTAGCCTCAAACTACTTTAACCTCCCTGGCGGTCTGTTTCTTTGCAAAAAAATCAACAAAAAGCGGGCTTACCCGCGTTCGCGGCAGATGCGGTAAAAAAAACCGCATCTGCCGCACTTGCCGCATAGCTGCCGCACTTGCCGCATTTGCGGCGCGGTTGCGGCGCGGTTGCGGTAATCTGCTTAGTAAAGGGAACCTAAGTGACATACACTTACATGCCTGCATTCTTCTGGGGGTCTCCCTGTGTGTGCTGGGACTTGTGGGCTGTGCCCATCATGGCTGCTCTCCCCCTCCCTTATGCACGGCCCCTCTCAGCCTGCTATTGTGACGTGAGGCTGATCGCGTCATAAAGGGGCGGGGCTCAATCGCGGCATCCCGGTAGCCCCGCCCCTTTATGACGCGATCAGCCTCACATCACAATAGCAGGCTGAGAGGGGCCGTGCATAAGGGAGGGGGAGAGCAGCCATGATGGGCACAGCCCACAAGTCCCAGCACACACAGGGAGACCCCCAGAAGAACGCAGGCATGTAAGTGTATGTCACTTAGGTTCCCTTTACTAAGCAGATTACCGCAACCGCGCCGCAACCGCGCCGCAAGTGCGGCAAGTGCGGCAGCTATGCGGCAAGTGCGGCAGATGCGGTTTTTTTACCGCATCTGCCGCGAACGCGGGTAAGCCCGAGCCTGACTCGGGGTTAACGATTCTGGTAGTGAATGTTAACCCCGAGTCAGGCTCGGGAATAACGCTAGGGAGGTTAAGTAACCATCCCTGTCTGAACTTTTAGTGCTGTATAGAAGTGCAATAAAACGTTTTATAAACTTACACTATCCATGTCGGATGGCCGATCCTAAAGGGGTCTAGGACGGGTAGGCAGTGTCTCCAGGGCCCAGTTCCCCACGTCTCACTGCTGAAATGACGCCCCGATGGGCGTAATCCTTCTTCCCTGAGCCCGAGCATGGTTCCAATTCCCCGCCTATTTTATCATCGCTATGACGCGGTCATGTCATCTCCGGACCTGCGCATATCGCAGGGTGTACTCAGCGCAGACTGTCTTCAGCATGCCATCTGTGCATGCTCTGAAGGTGACTGATGCCAATCGATGTCGCCAAGCAGCCATAACAAGCGTGCAGCACGCCCGCTGTCTTGGGATTACATTTGACCCAGATCTCTCCTTTACTCCCCACATCCGGTCACTCGCTCGCTCATGTCACCTACACCTCAAAAATATCTCTAGAATTAAACCTTTTCTTAAGGGCCCTTCACACACAACGATATCGGTAACGATATTATTGCAAGGCCACTGATTTAGTGACGTTGCAGCGATGTCTAAACGACATTGTTGAGTGTGATACCTATCAACGATGAGTCGTTGATCGCAGATTTATGAACCGGTTCATAGATCTATTGTTGGTCGCCAGCTGAACGTGCAGCATCGCTACATGTGACAGTGGGAGACCACCAATCAGCGAGCTCCCAGCGCCGCACAGCTGGTATCCAAGATAGACTGAGGGTAACTGTCACGCGGTGCTTAGTTACCAGCTGTTTACCTTGGATACCTGCGTGCTCGCTGGTCCGGATCGCTGGTGAGTGCCTGTGTGACAGCTCACCAGCGATCAGCCTTCAATGTCCCAGCAAACCCAATCGTTGGTGGGATTCCTGGGACATTGAAGCGTTTAAGGGGCCCTTTACTGTTGACTCTGCAAAAACTCTAATTGTCGCCCTTATTCATTCTCATCTGGATTACTGCAATTGTCTACTAATTCGTCTCCCTCTTATTAAACTCTATCTTCTCCAATCCATCCTGAATGCAGCAGCCAAGATTATTTTCCTATCCAAGCACTTCACCGATGCCTCTATACTGTGCACTGCACATTCACTGGTTGCCAATCCGGTATATAATACAATATAAAATAATCACTGACCCACAAAGCCCTCCACAGTTCTGCACCACCATACATCTCCTCCGTTACCTCTGTCTATCCCTACACGTGCCCTCCGTTCCGCAAGTGACCTAAGACTGCCATCATCTACAATCTGAACCTCCCACTCCCGTCTCCTGGACTTCTCACGAGCTGCAACCATTCTCTGGAAAAGATTACCAAGAACAATTCTATTAATTCCAAATATCTATAGCTTTAAGCGAGCGTTAACAACACATCTCTTTAGACTAGCCTAGCACCTCACCTATGTAACTATTCCTATTCTGTCCTACTCCAAATCTGGCCTCTTGTATCATCTTTCTACACCCCATGCATTATATAGCACTTTATATAGCACTATAACTATTATATATATATATATATTATATATATACAACACACACACACACATACACATATTACCGTATTTTTCGCTTTATAAGACGCACCTGATTATAAGACGCACCCCAAATTTGGTGAAGGAAAAGAGAAAAAAATAATTTTTAATGTAAAATGGGGTCCGTCTTATAATGCCAGTGTCCGTCTTACAAATCATATTGGGTATATGTCCCTCATTCCCCCTCATCCTGGTACATGGTCCCTCATCCTGGGATATAGCTCCTTAATCCTAAAATTAGCCCCCTTAATCTGGATATGGTCTACTTATATTGGATATAGTCCCCCAGTGCTGGCACACATCCCCTGCAGCTAGCATACATCCCTGTTGATGGCATACCGTCCCCTACAGCTCGCATACGTCCCCTATTGATAGCACGCGTCCCCTGCAGCTGGCACGCGTCCCCTGCAGCTGGCACGCGTCCCCTGCAGCTGGCACGCGTCCCCTATTGCTGGCACACGTCCTCTACAGCTGGCACACGTCCCCTATTGATGGCACACGTCCCCTGCAGCTGGCACACGTCCCCTATTGATGGCACACGTCCCCTGCAGCTGGCACACGTCCCCTGCAGCTGGCACACGTCCCCTGCCAGCTGGCACACGTCCCCTATTGATGGCACACATCGCCTGCAGCTGGCACACACATGCCCTGCAGCTGGCACACACATGCCCTGCAGCTGGCACACACATGCCCTGCAGCTGGCACACACATGCCCTGCAGCTGGCACACACATGCCCTGCAGCTGGCACACACATGCCCTGCAGCTGGCACACACATGCCCTGCAGCTGGCACACACATGCCCTGCAGCTGGCACACATCCCTTTCCCGGTGTCTCCCACCTTCTTGCTGCAGGACCGGAGCAACGGAGATGTACCGACGGCAGTGAGAGGTGGGCGCCGCCATGTTTTTTGTGGCCGGCTGCATTCAGTAAATGTGTAGAGGCTTCAACAAAATGGCCGCCGCCATAGTGGAGACAGGCGGCCAATTGAAGTTTTTACCTCTACTGGCCAGCTGCTGTACACTACACAAAAAACATGGCGGCGCCCACCACTCACTGCAGCCGGTAGATCTCCGTTGCTCCGGTCGTGCAGCTGTGCCCCCCACCCACCGGAACCTGACGCTAAGCAGCCACACCCCTCAGCACCCCTCCACCGGTAATATTTAATTTTTAATTTATTTATTTTTTTACATTTGCTTTTTAAGATGCACCCCCATTCCCCCCCAGTCTGGGGGGAACAAAAGTGAGTCTTAAAAATCGAAAAATACGGTTATATTATATATATATATTTAAAATATATTATATATTATATACACACACCGTATATTTTTATATATATATATATATATATATATATATATATACGGTACATACATACATATATATACATACATACATACAATTTTCTTTTAGTGGGTGCGTAGATATATATATGTATATATATGCACATATGTATATACCATGTTTTTCGCTTTATAAGACACACCTGATTATAAGTAGCACCCTCAAATTTGGTGAAGGCGGAGCCGAAAGGGCCGTAGAGGTAGGACGCACCGCTGGTTAAACAGCACAGGAGCATTATAGCACTTATAGGTAATCAATACTATTGACTTAGGTAATCTAGCTATTTGCTAGACTGTGTGCCATGCTCCTAGCCACATCTGTACAAAAATTCAAGTTGGGATCGCGATGGGATCATATTTTAAAATATTTTACCATTATAGCGTCAATGGGCCATTCCATATCAAGTGATCTAAATATGAATATTTTTTTACCTGACGTCTTTACATTTTTTTTATTTTTTTTCTATATGAAGTACAACTTTAGTTAATTACAAATAAAAAGTTTTGCCGTTTTTAATTTTATCCTGGTATGGCTTTACATTTTCTATTATATCATATTTTTCATGCCTGCATTGATGGATAGATTTATATGAAACATCCAATCTTGTACCGGTCAGACTTTTTTCTTGTTGTGTCCTCAGTTTTTTCATTGGATTGTAACAGCATATATGATAAAATATTGTTTCTTGAGAAGTAGCAGCCATTGCTGTGTGAGGAAAAATACAGTTATATTAAGGAAGATGGGTAATAAAGATTTACAGAACGCTTGAGATAGAACTGTGTTACTATAAAGTGAGTATTAGGGCTAGCGCATACGCAGCTTTGTCTGGCTACGGATAAACGCTGCGGTTTTGGCAGCTTTTTTCTACAAAGTTTTTACCACATCTGCATTAGATCCTGACAAAATTTCGACTACAAAAAAAGATTGCATTTGCAGTGGCATCTTTTTTAAAAGGTGGCAGGACACCACATTCGACCTTCAAATTACCACTTAACCTGTCTCAAAGTGAAAGCCCCGTGTGTAATATTGCCAAGGGATCAGGACTGGCCAAATTGCTTCAAAAATGCATGCAGTGCCATCATTTGGGATGAATGCACCATGTCACACAAAAGGGATCTGGAAGCAGTGGACAGACTGCTGCAAGACCTGCGTAGCAACAAATATATCATGGGAGAAGTAGTTGTTGTTTTGGCAGGTGACTTCCGCCAAGCACTACATGTTATTCCAAGATCAACCCCTGCAGACAAACTCAATTCCTGTCTCAAAGCATCGTACCTTTGGTGAAAAGTAAAGAAAATGTCACTGAATACAAACATGAGGGTCTACATGACAGGCAATGTGTCTGCTGGACTGTTTTCGAGCCAGCTGTTGACTATTGGAGATGGCAAGGCACCAGTAGACTCAACCACTGGACAGATCACCTTCCCAAGCAACTTTTGTTGCATTGTCACTTCCATTGAGGAGTTGAAAGCAAAGGTTTTTCTAAACATTCTACTCCACTTCAAAAATTCTGGCTGGCTGTGTGAAAGAGCTATTCTAGCTCCCAAAAATGACAGCGTCAACAAGATCAATCTTCAAATTCTAAATTTCCTTCCAGGTCTGTGCACAACCTACAAGTCAGTGGATACAGTAATAGACCCTGCTCAAGCAGTATTTTATCCAACTGAGTTCCTCAATTCCTTGGAGCCACAAGGACTTCCTCCTCACAATCTCTTTCTAAAACCTGGAGCACCTATTCTGCTATTGAGAAATTTGGATCCACCAAAGCTGTGTAATGGAACAAGACTCTTGATTAAGAACCTGTTTCCACATGTAATTGAGGCAACCATTTTGGCAGGATGTGACACAGGAGAAGATGTTCGACTGGCATTTGCTATGTCAATCAACAAGGCTCAAGGACCGTCTTTGAAAGTAGTTGGAATCGATTTACAATCTCCATACTTTTCTCATGGTCAACTTTATGTGGCCTGTTTAAGAGTTGGAACAGCCAAAAATCTGTTCGTCTTTGTACCTGAAGGAAGAACTAAGAATGTCGTTTATCAAAAAGGCTCTCGAATAAGGAGAAGAAGATTACTTCACATTACTTGGCCAACTTAGTTAAATCTGTGTGGAATATCTGTGGTGTTGAAATATATGTTGTGAAATGCTTCTATTAGCTTAGAAGAAGAGAGAGGAGTGGAGATCGCAGCGAAGTATGTGAGCGAATGTCAGACTGCGAGAAAGATAACTATGATATGCCATGGACTCTATAGCCCCCACCCCGAATCTGCCCCCATCTACCCTCCCTATGTCATGGACTTCTATGGCCCCCACCCTGGACCTGCCCCCATCCACCTTCCTTACAGCCCCTGCCCAACATCCCCACAGTCCCTATCCCTATTGTACACTTGCTTTGGCAAAACTGATGTGTATTTAGTCCTGCCAATAAAGCTTCTTTGAATCTTGATATGATGCAACTCTACGTATATAAATATATATACACACAAGTGTATAGATGCATCTTATCTATAGATGCATTATATATTTATTTATATATATATATATATATATATATATATATATATATATATATATATATATACACACACACACATATATACACACATGTACATACATGCATAGGTGGTTTGATAAGATGCAAATAAGTTAGAGCCTTCAAACTGCAAACGAGAGTAGGATTTATTAACAAAAGCATAAATCTTACAAACCAAAAAGTTATGTTGCTCAGTTGAATTTTAAACATAAAAGTGTGGGTCAATTATTATTCAACCACTAGGTTTAATATTTTGTGGAATAACCCTTGTTTGCAATTACAGCTAATAATCGTCTTTTATAAGACCTGATCAGGCCGGCACAGGTCTTGGCCCACTCCTCCATGCAGATCTTCTCCAAGTTATCTAGGTTCTTTGGGTGTCTCATGTGGACTTTAATCTTGAGCTCCTTCCACAAGTTTTCAATTGGGTTAAGGTCAGGAGACTGACTAGGCCACTCCAACACCTTGGTTTTTTCCCTCTTGAACCAGGCCTTGGTTTTCTTGGCTGTGTGCTTTGGGTCGTTGTCTTGTTGGAAGATGAAATTACGACCCATCTTAAGATCCTTGATGGAGGAGCGGAGGTTCTTGGCCAAAATCTCCAGGTAGGCCGTGCTATCCATCTTCCCATGGATGCGGACCACATGGCCAGGCCCCTTGGCTGAGAAACATCCCCACAGCATGATGCTGCCACCACCGTGCTTGACTGTAGGGATGGTATTCTTGGGGTCGTATGCAGTGCCATTCAGTCTTTAAACGTCACGTGTGTGGTTGGCACCAATGATCTCGATCTTGGGCTCATCAGACCATAGAACCTTGAACCAGTCTGTCTCAGAGTCCTCCAAGTGATCATGAGCAAACTGTAGACAAGCCTTGACATGACGCTTTGAAAGTAAAGGTACCTTACGGGCTCGTCTGGAACGGAGACCATTGCGCTGGAGTACGTTACTTATGGTATTGACTGAAACCAATGTCCCCACTGCCATGAGATCTTCCCGGAGCTCCTTCCTTGTTGTCCTTGGGTTAGCCTTGACTCTTCGGACAAGCCTGGCCTCGGCACGAGAGGAAACATTCAAAGGCTGTCCAGGCCTTGGAAGGCTAACAGTAGTTCCATAAGCCTTCCACTTCCGGATGATGCTCCCAACAGTGGAGACAGGTAGGCCCAACTCCTTGGAAAGGGTTTTGTACCCCTTGCCAGCCTTGTGACCCTCCACGATCTTGTCTCTGATGGCCTTGGAATGCTCCTTTGTCTTTCCCATGTTGACCATGTATGAGTGCTGTTCACAAGTTTGGGGAGGGTCTTAAATAGTCAGAAAAGGCTGGCAAAAGAGATAATTAATCCACACATGTGAAGCTCATTGTTCTTTGTGCCTAAACTACTTCTTAATACTTTAGGGGGACCAAACAGAATGCTGGTGGTTTGAGGGGTCGAATAATAAATGACCCTCTGAATTAACTTTTAACGCTTTAAAAAAAAACAAATAAAAAAAAAAACTTTTTGGCTGCAGTGCATTTCCCACTTCCTGGCTGATCTACAGTCCAAATGTCACAATGCCAAGTTAATTCAGCATGTATCAACCAGCTAAATCTGCAGGGGGTTGAAGACTACTTGTACTAGTATACTACTAGTAGTATATATACAGTGGATGCATCTATATATACATAGTATATATACAGTATAGATAAGATGCATAATATATATTTATTATATATATATTATATATATATATATATATATATATTACATATATAATATATATAATACACACCACACACACACACACACACACACACGTGTATAGATGCATTATATCTATAGATGCATTATTAGATATATATATATATATATATATATATATATATATATATAACACACATATACTGTATGTATACAGTAGATGCATATATATATATATATATATATATATATATATATATATATATATGCATCTACCATGTATACAGTATATATATGTATATGATTCAAGATTCAAGATTCAAAGAAGCTTTATTGGCAGGACCAAATACATCTCAGTTTTGCCAAAGCAATTGTATAAAGGGAATAGAGATAGGGACTGTGGGGATGTTGGGTAGGAGCTGTAAGGAAGGTGGATGGGATGGAGCCAGGATGGGGGGGCTATAGTCCATGGCATAGGGAAGGTGGATGGGGCAAGTCCAGGGTGGGGGCTATAGTCCATGGCTTAGGAAAGGTGGATGGGGGCAGATCCAATGTGGAGGCTATAGAGTCCATGGCATCATAGCTCTTTTTCTCGCAGTCTATGGCATTCGCTCACATACCGCACTGCTATCTCCACTGCTCTCTCTTCTTCTCCCAGCAGGATAGATGTTTTTTCTTCCTCCTTCATGGTGATGAAGTCCGGGAAGAGATGTGAGAGTCTCCTGAAGTGAGTGTCCCTCACTGCTGAGTATTTGGAACAGTGTAGCAGGAAGTATGATGCATCTATAGATATGATGCATATATATATATACACACACAAGTGTATAGATGAATCATATATACTGTATATATACAGTAGATGCATAATATATATATATATACACACACACATACATAGAGAGATGCATCTACTATATAGACAGTATTTATATATCCACTGTATATATATATATATATACAGTATATATATGATGCGTCTATAGATATGATGTATATATAGATAGATAGATAGATAAAAAAATACTCGGCAGCACTCGGTTACTACCAATGATGTACAATATGCTAATAAGCTATATTATATATATATAATATATATGATAAAAATGTTAAAAACTTACGTTTTTTTAAAAAAACTCAAAATCTTATCTTTTTATTTCTGAAATTCTTGGTACACACATTGGCCAATGACTGTTTGCTCGTCGACTGCGACAAAGTGACTTCAGGTCCAGCGTAGGACTCGTCGGACCTGAAGTCACTTTGTCGCAGTCGACGAGCAAACAGACATTGGCCAATGTGTGTACCAAGAACTACAGAAATAAAAAGATAAGATTTTGAGTTTTTTGAAATAACGTAGGTTTTTAACTTTTTTCTTATATATATATAGCTTATTAGCATATGTACATCATTGGTAGTAACCGAGTGCTGCAGAGTATTTTTTTCTAGTTATTTGATCCAGCAGCCCTGCTGGCACCGGTTCACATTAGTCTGTGAGTGCTATGCAGTTTTTTTTTCTGTTATATATATATATATATATATAAATAATATGCATCTACTGTATATATACAGTATAGATATATGATGCATCTATAGATATGATGCATCGGTGGCCCGAGTGCTTAGCACTGCAGCCTTTGCAGCACTGAGGTCCTGGGTTCAATTCCCACCAAGTACGCCAAAGACAACATCTGCAAGGAGCTTGTATGTTCTCCCTGTGTTTGTGTGGGTTTCCTCTGGGCACTCCGGTTTCCTCTCACATTGCAAAGACATACTGATAGGATGTTTAGATTGTGAGCCCAAGAGAGACAGCATTACAGATGTATGTAAAGTGCTATGGAATTAATAGCGCTATATAAATGAATAAATATTATCATTGTTATATACACAAGTGTATAGATGCATCATATCTATAGATGTCTGAGGGAAGCCTATGACACCATACAAAGGCAGTACAAATCCATCCTCAGAAGGAAGAAGCAGAGTTACATCTCTACCAAGCTTAACCAACTCCAAGATGCCCTCCAAGACAACTCCTTCTGGGAACTATGGAACCACATGGGCACAAACAACAAGAAAAATAACACCCATATCCAAAATGGCAACATCTGGCTCCAGTACTTCAGAGACCTCTATAAAGACATCCCAAAGGAAGAACTAAGCCAACAACAGGAAAACAATGGCAAAACTAAAAACAATGGAGGAAAAAAGCAAACATTTCCAAAACCCCGTGGATACACCCATTACATTACAGGAAGTAGCCGAGAGAATCTCTTCCATAAGGTGTAGAAAAGCCGGTGGCCTGGATGGGATCCTACCAGAAATGCTGAAGTACAGCCCACCAGAAATACAGGCTGCAATGGTCAAACTGTTCAATATTGTGCTGAGTGCCGGCTACTTCCCTCGTACCTGGAACCAAGGCCTCATCACACCCATCCACAAAAGTGGGGACAGGTATGACCCAGCCAACTACAGAGGGATATGTGTCAGCAGCAACCTGGGAAAACTGTTCAACAGTATCCTGAACAAGAGGATCCTCACCTTCCTCACCGAGCACAACATCCTCAGCAAGAGCCAAGCAGGGTTCATGCCGAACCAACGCACCACTGACTACGTCTACACTCTGCACAGCCTCATTCAGAGACAAGTCCACAATACCAAAAATGGGAGGATATATGCCTGTTTCGTGGACTTTAAAAAGGCCTTTGATTCGGTGTGGCCCCCAGGCTTATTGCTAAAACTGCTGGAGAGCGGATTAGGAGGAAAGACCTACGATGTCATCAAAAGCTCCTACACTGAGAACCGCTGCAGCGTGAGTGTGAATGGTAAAAGAACAGCTTATTCCAGCAGAGCCCTGGAGTCAGGCAAGGCTGCAGCCTAAGTCCAATGCTCTTCAACATTTACATCAACGAGCTGGCTACCGCACTGGAATCCTCCACAGCATCAGGTCTCACCCTCCATGACGCTCAGGTGAAATTCTTGCTGTACCCAGATGACCTGCTTTTGCTGTCACCAACCGAGAAAGGTCTCCAAGACAACCTGAATATCTTAGAGAACTTCAACTCCACCTGGGCACTACCGGTCAACCTAAAGAAAACCAACATCATGGTGTTCCAGAGGAGAAGGAGAAGATCAGACCAGCAACCGCAATTTGTCCTCAACAACTGTGCACTCACAGGAACAGACAAATATACTTACCTGGGCCTAGAGATTCACCGGTCAAGAAGCTTCAAACAAGCCATAGAGACCCTGAAGGACAAGGCCAGCAAAACCTTCTATGCCATCCGAAGAAAACTCTATCATCTGAAGCCACCAGTGAGGGTCTGGCTAAAAATCTTCGACTCTATTATCGCCCCAATCCTCCTATATGGCAGCGAAGTCAGGGGTCCTCACACCTACCCAGACTGGTCAAGGTGGGATTCCAGCCCAACAGAAATATTCCACCTGGAATTCTGTAAGCACCTTCTCCAGATCCATCGGAGAACCTCCAACAGTGCTTGTCGGGCCGAGCTGGGCAGATTCCCTCTACACCTAACTGTACTAAAGAAGACGTTGTCATTCCGGGCTCACCTACATAGGAGCAATCCAAGCTCTCATCACCATAAAGCCCTGATGCATGTAGGTGAAACAGAAAAACCAGAACCCACGGAACAGCCCAACCAAACCCAACACGACCAGAACACCAATCACAACCTGACAAAAGCCGGAATCAGGAAGATGGTAGAGGAGGGCCAGGAGAGGTATGTCAGTGACTGGAAGAACGATATCATCAACTCACAGAAACTGACCATGTACTGGAGTCTACAGAAAGACTACAGACTGGCCCCATATCTGGAGAAACTCCCTGACCCCAGAGACTGCAAGATCCTGAGCCGATATAGACTCAGTGCCCACAGTCTGGCCATCGAACCGGCCGACACAGGCACAGCTACAAGCCTAGGGAGGAAAGACTGTGCCAACACTGTGATCAGGAGACACTGGAGGACGAAACCCACTTCCTGCTACACTGCTCCAAATACTCAGCAGGAGTCACTTCATGAGACTTTCACATCTCTTCCCAGATTTCATCACCATGAAGGAAGAAGAGAAAACCTATATCCTGCTGGGAGAAGAAGAGAGAGCAGTGGAGATAGCAGCGCAGTATGTGAGCGAATGTCATAGATTGCGAGAAAGAGAACTATGATATGCCATGGACTCTATAGCCCCCACCCCGGATCTGCCCCCATCTACCCTCCCTATGCCATGGACTGATATGTCCCCCACCCTGTACCTGCCCCCATCCACCTTCCCTACAGCCCCTGCCTAACATCCCCACAGTCCCTATCCCCATTCCCTTTTGTACACTAGCTTTGGCAAAACTGATGTGTATTTAGTCCTGCCAATAAAGCTTCCTTGAATCTTGAATCTATATATACTGTATATATACAGTGGATGCATCTATACATTATATATCTACCGTATATACTCGTGTATTAGCCGACCCCCCTACTTTTGCCCCCAAAAACTGGGAAAACTTATTGACTCGCGTATAAGCCGAGGGTGGACTCCAGCACAGGTATACAACCCCCAGCAGTGAGGTATACAGCAGCCTCCCCAGTGGTAGTATACAGCAGCCCCAGTGGTATATGCAGCCCCAGAGGTATATGCAGCCCCATATGCAGCCCCAGAGGTATATGCAGCCCCAGAAGTATATACAGCCCCAGAGGTATATGCAGCCCCAGAGGTATATGCAGCCGCAGAGGTATATGCAGCCCCAGAGGTATATGCAGCCCCAGAGGTATATGCAGCCCCAGAGGTATATACAGCCCCATATGCAGCCCCAGGAGGTATATGCAGCCCCAGGAGGTATATGCAGCCTCAGGAGGTATATGCAGCCCCCCCCTCCCCCATCTATATACAGGCCCCCCCCGCCGCAATCCTGTAAAGGAAGAGATTAGTATACTTATCCCTCCGCTGTCCCGCCGCCGCCATCACGCTCCTCCATCTTCATCCAGCGTCTTCCGTCTTCTTTCAGCTTCCTCCTCTGTCGCGCCGGCAATGACGTCATTGCCTGCGACCATCGGAGGAACCCGGAAGAAGACGGAAGACGCTGGATGAAGATGGAGGAGCGTGATGGCGGCGGCGGCGGAACAGCGGAGGGATAAGTATTCTAATCTCTTCCTTTACAGGATTGCGGCGGGGGGGGGGGGGGGGCCTGTATATAGATCGGGGCACTGTTTACTGTATACATTGTATACAGTATACAGTGACTCGCGTATAAGAAGAGGGGGTAACTTTTCAGCCCAATTTTTGGGCTGAAAAACTCGGCTTATACGCGAGTATATACGGTGTATATATATCTATATGCGCATCATATCTACACTGTATATATACAGTGTATAAATATATGATGCATCTACTGTATATATACAGTATATATGATGCATCTTCTATAGATATATATACATATATATATATATATATATATATATATATCATATTATATATATATACACACACACACACACACACACACACACACACACACACACGTGTATAGATGCATTATATACAATCTCTCACCCGCTCCTGTCGCTTGCACCTGAAAAATATCTCCAGAATTCGCCCTTTCCTCACCATGGAAACAACTAAAACCCTCACCATGGCCCTGATTCATTCCCGCCTTGACTACTGTAATTCTTTATTAGCTGGCCTCCCCCAAAGTAAGCTTTCCCCTCTCCAGTCTATCCTCAATGCAGCAGCCAGGATCACCTATCTCGTAAACAGTTACTCAGATGTTTCTGCTCTGTGCCAGTCACTACATTGGCTACCCGTACACTATAGAATCCAATTCAAATTGCTCGTCGTCTCCCACAAAGCTATTCATGGTGCGGCACCTCCTTACCTCTCCACCCTCATCTCTGTCTACCACCCCACCCGTCCCCTTCGCTCTGAACGTGACCTCAGACTAACATCGGCATTAATCCGAACCTCCCATTCCCGACTCCAAGACGTCTCTCGAGCTGCACCAAACCTCTGGAATGCTCTACCCCAAGAAATTAGGACCATCCACAACTTGCATAGCTTCAGACACTCCCTAAAACACACACCTCTTCAGGGCGGCCTACCTTCTCTCTAACAGTAGTCATTTAGACATAAGATATTCATTGTTATAAGCCCCTGTACTTTGTGTTCCCATCCCGTCTTAGATTGTAAGCTCCTTCGAGCAGGGTCACCTTCATTTTTTGCCTTTTTATTGCATTTCCTAAGTTGATTCTATGTTTATTGTATGTAACTACTGTTCTGCATTACCTTTCTGTACCGTATATTTTTCTTATATGTACCATTGTACTGTAAAGTGCTGCGGAATATGTTGGCGCTATACAAATAAAGTTTTATTATTATTATTATTATCTATAGATGCACCATACCGTGTTTCCCCGATTATAAGTCCCCCCGATTATAAGTCCGCCTAGGGGGGAGGGGAGGGCCGGCTAATATAAGTGCTCCCCCGAATATAAGTCAGCCTGGGGGTAGGGGCCTGCAAATATAAGGCCTTACCTTTGCCCCCCGCTGTCCGGTGCCGTCCTGTGTGGTGTCCCCGATGGCCTCCTCTGTGATGCGGTCTGGCTCCCTGTTGATCGGTGCTGCCCCGGGCCACTTCCTGCTTTACCCAGAATCCCCGCCCAGTTCAGGCCCTGCGCCTGAGTACAGTAGATGCATATATTTATATATATATATACACATACAGAGAGAGAGAGAGAAAGAGAAATGCATCTACTGTATATATACCGTATATATATGATGCATATATATATATATATATATATTTTATATATACACAGAAGTGTATAGATGCAGAGAGAGAGAGAGAGAGAGAGAGAGAGAGAGAGAAATGCATCTACTATATAGACAGTATACAGTGTTGGCCAAAAGTATTGACACCCCTGCAATTCTGTCAGATAATGCTCAGTTTCTTCCTGAAAATGATTGCAATAATAAATTATTTGGTATTATTATCTTCATTTAATTTGTCTTCAATGAAAAAACACAAAAGAGAATGAAGCAAAAAGCAAAACATTGATCATTTCACACAAAACTCCAAAAATGGGCCAGACAAAAGTATTGTCACCCTCAGCCTAATACTTGGTTGCACAACCTTTAGCCAAAATAACTGCGATCAACCGCTTCCGGTAACCATCAGTGAGTTTCTTACAATGCTCTGCTGGAATTTTAGACCATTCTTCTTTGGCAAACTGCTCCAGGTCCCTGATATTTGAAGGGTGCCTTCTCCAAAATGCCATTTTTAGATCTCTCCACAGGTGTTCTATGGGATTCAGGTCTGGACTCATTGCTGGCCATCTTAGAAGTCTCCAGTGCTTTCTCTCAAACCATTTGCTAGTGCTTTTTAAAGTGTGTTTTTGGTTATTGTCCTGCTGGAAGACTCATGACCTCTGAGGGAGACCAAGCTTTCTCACACTGGGCCCTACGTTATGCTGCAAAATTTGTTGGTAGTCTTCAGACTTCATAATGCCATGCACATGGTCAAGCAGTTCAGGGCCAGAGGCAGCAAAGCAAACCAAAAACATCAGGGAACCTCCGCCATGTTTGACTGAAGGGACCGTGTCCTTTTCTTTGAATACCTCCTTTTTTCTCCTGTAAACTCCTGTAAACTCTTTGCCTTTGCCCAAAAAGAGAGAACATTCTTCCAAAACATTTTAGGCTTTCTCAGGTAAGTTTTGGCAAACTCCAGCCTGGCTTTTTTATGTCTCGGGGTAAGAAGTGGGGTCTTCCTGGGTCTCCAACCATACAGTCCCTTTTCATTCAGACGCAGATGGATAGTACGGGTTGACACTGTTGTACCCTCGGACTGCAGGGCAGCTTGAACTTGTTTGGATGTTAGTCAAGGTTCATTATCCACCATCCGCACAATCTTGCATTGAAATCTCTTGTCAATTTTTCTTTTCCGTCCACATCTAGGGAGATTAGCCACAGTGCCATGGGCTTTAATCTTCTTGATGACACTGTGCACGGTAGACACAGGAACATTCAGGTCTTTGGAGATGGACTTGTAGCCTTGAGATTGCTCATGCCTCCTCACAATTTGGTTTCTCAAGTCCTCAGACAGTTCTTTGGTCTTCTTTCTTTTCTCCATGCTCAATGTGGTACACACAAGGACACAGGACAGTGGTTGAGTCAACTTTAATCCATGTCAACTGGCTGCAAGTGTGATTTAGTTATTGCCAACACCTGTTAGGTGCCACGGGTAAGTTACAGGTGCTGTTAGTTACACAAATTAGAGAAGCATCACATGATTTTTCTAATAGTGCCAATACATTTGCAACCAAGTATTAGGCTGAGGGTGCCAATACTTTTGTCTGGCCCATTTTTGGAGTTTTGTGTGAAATGATTAATGTTTTGCTTTTTGCTTCATTCTCTTTTGTGTTTTTTCATTGAAGACAAATTAAATGAAGATAATAATACCAAAGAATTTGTGATTGCAATCATTTTCAGGAAAAAACTGGGTATTATCTGACAGAATTGCAGGGGTGTCAATACTTTTGGCCACAACTGTATAGCAGCGCTATGGTATATGGTGGTACATTACAGCACATGTATAGCAGCACTATGGTATATGGTGGTATACTACATTAAATGTATAGCAGCGCTATAGTATATGTCATAGACTGTGAGCCCTCGTGGACAGGGTCCCTGCCCCTCCTGTACCTGTACGTCCTGATCGCCTAGATTTAGTGTACTTGTTCTTGTCTCCCTCATCCTCATGTAAAGCGCCATGGAACCTAATGGCGCTATATAAATAAATTAATAAAGAATAATAATAATAATATGGCGGTACATTACAGCACATGTATAGCAGCACTATGGTATATGGCGATACATTACAGCACATGTATAGCAGCACTATGGTATATGGTGGTACATTACAGCACATGTATAGCAGCACTATAGTATATGGCAGTATATTACAGTATATGTACAGGTGCACTATAGTATATGGTGGTATTTTATAGCACATGTATAGCAGCACTATAGTATATGGCGGTACATTACAGTACATGTATAGCAGCACTATGGTATATGGTGAGAATCCGCTCCCCGCAGACCCCCGCTCCTCCACAGTAAAAGTAAAAAAAATCCTCAGTGAGGATACTCACCTGTCCGCCGACTTGCTCCACCTCAGTCTTCTAGGTCCTACAGGACTTTAGGACCCGTCGTTGCCTGGAAAACCGATCAGCTGATCGGTCACATGACCGCTAACTGCCGAGGGGGGCAGGATGGTGGCGAGCGGGGCAGGATGGAGCCGGAGGAGTAGGATGGTGGCAGGGAAAGGGGGGGGGGCCGCAGGATGGGGAGGGTAGGATAGTGGTGGGGGGGGCAGGCTTTCAAATTGCGCGCCTTTCCAGATCACAATCTTAATCTCGGGAGATGTGAGGAATCTCGCGAGATTTGGTAGAGGCCTTGGAGGAGGCGGAACATAAGGGAGTGTGAAGCTGGGCACCGGGAAGTATCGCGAGACTGCCGGGCGCCATATTGTAGGCAGGGTGTCGCCGATGTGGAGCGAAGGAAGGAAGACAATCGGATGGATGGCGGCTGCGTCGGGCTCCAAGAAGACGGGGTCTGATGGCGGTATATACCGGAGACTGTAAGTGTGCATGGGAGTATGAGTAGGTGTGAGTGTGTGCGAGTGGAGGGGGGGGGAAGGTGCGATAGTGTGGTGGCAGGGTCGGTACGTGTGTGAGTGGACGTGGCATGTGGTGGGGGGGTGATTGATGCGCTCCGGTAAGGTGGGGGGGTCAGGGCCGGCTTCAGGTTTTTGTGGGCACAGCCTCTATATACAGTCAGCACAGCCGCTATAAGCACAGCCTCTGTATACAGTCAGCACAGCCTCTATATACAGTCAGCACAGCCTCTATATACAGTCAGCACAGCCTCTATATACAGTCAGCACAGCCTCTATATACAGTCAGCACAGCCTCCATGGTACATATAATCCCCCATCCTGCTGCACACAGTAAAAAAATAAATAAAAAAAACTAAAAAAAAAAAAACTGATCATACTCACCTTACATCGGCTCCCCCGACGCTGTGTCCTCCTCAGATTCTTCCCCAACACATCCTTATAGCAGCAGCTCCCGGCACTGTGGAGTTTCCTTCTTCCTGCAGCAGTGTGATGAGGTCGCAGGGTGATGACTCATCACTCTGCTATAGTATGAGATTCAATGGCTAGCACATGATAGGTGTGGGGGTATGGTGCTAGTGAAGGAGGCTCATAAGTCCCATATAAATGTCTATTAGAATCACTGCACATATACACTTAAGGAGTTTTTTGCTTGTTAGTTAAATTTATTGAAATAAGTGCTCTTATAGTGATTGCGACAGAATGATGTTTCGGTCATTCAAGACCTTGATCACATAAGTCGCCTTGAGCTATGTTGTAGTTCATAAAGGATGTGGTCCTTATGGTCAGTATAAAAACAGCGGGTATGCCCTTAGTGGTTCTGAACTGAGGGCTGTCCTGTACAAGGTAATACAAATCTATATATGACTGGCATCACCACAAGCGTAGGTGCAAGCAGAAAATTATATACTTACATAAACGGTTATCTGCCGCGACACTACTATATATCATGAATTTTGTAGCTCAATGAGTGGCACTTGAAACAAGAGGATCAGTGGGTATAGTGAATATGTGTATTGCAGAAACTGCCCTATGCTAAATAAGAAAAACCGGAGATCTTAGTTTCAATAGTAGCCACTAGAGCCCGACACCCACTTCACAGAGCCTCCACTGTCAGGTCCTGACACTATACCCTAGTGAAATGTTGAGATGTAAGTGGGTTTGTATGCCCATGGATGTAATTAAAAACAATGAACAGGTGTGTGCTGGGTTCTAACAATGGTGACCATGTGTGGCTATCAGACAAGGAAAGGGAGCGAGGGGAAAAATTATATATTAGTAGGAGCTCAGTCAAAAATACAACAATATGCAAATCTATATATGACTGGCATCACCACAAGCGTAGGTGCAAGCAGAAAATTATATACTTACATAAACGGTTATCTGCCGCTGTATAAGGTAATGGTCACTTACGCCTTTAGGTTAGCCAGGGTCAGAGCGGTCGCTCTATGTAGGGTGGTGGCACTCCTCCTTGCTACAACTGCCTCTATATACAGTCAGCACTGCCTCTATATACAGTCAGCACAGCCTCTATACATACTGGCTACTTCAGCCAGGATGTGACGTAGCATACATAGCCTTAGGATTTTATTATTATAGATACACAAGTGTATAGATCATATATATTATATTATATATATATATATATATATATATATATATATATACCGTGTTTTCCCGAAAGTAAGCCACCCCCCCGATTGTAAGGCCGCCTAGGGGTAAAGGGGGGCCTGCTAATGTAAGGCCTCCCCCGAATATAAGGCCTTACAACCGGGGGGGGGGGGGGGCTAATGTAAGGCCCCTAGCGGGGGGAGGGGGGGGGGGGGGGGGAGCGGGAGCGGGTCGCACGTCACGTGCGCCCGCTCATTAGATATGCACTGCATCCCCCTGTCAATCAGCGGCAGGGGGAGCAGTGCATTATGTATATGGGCCCCCTCCTGCTGGCACACTACCCCCCAGCCGGTGTTCTGAGGCCCCCCTGCTGCTGCTGCTCACATCTTACCCTCCAGGGTCTTCTTGCAGCAGCCAGCGCATCGGTTCTCCGTCCTCAGCTGTCTCCCGGATCATGTGACCGGCCGGTCGCAATAGCAATGACGTCATGCGCTGCGACGGGTCACATGATCCAGGAGACAGCTGAGGACGGGATCGGAGGACCAACGCGCTGGCTGCTGCAAGAAGACCCTGGAGGTTAAGATGTGAGCAGCAGCAGGGGGGGCCTCAGAACACCGGCTGGGGGGTAGTGTCCCAGCAGGAGGGGGCCTCAGAACACTGGCTGGGGGGTAGTGTGCCAGCAGGAGGGGGCCTGTATGCCACACTGGCTGGGGGTTGTATGCCACACTGGCTGGGGGCTGTATACCTGCTGGGGGCTTCCAATATAAGACCCCCCCCCGAAAGTAAGACAGGGGGCCACTTTTGGCCCCCCAAAAAATGTAAGACAGGGTCTTACTTTCGGGAAAACACGGTGTGTGTGTGTATATATGTGTATATATATATATATATATATATATATATATATATATATATATATATATATATATATATACACACACACACACACACACACACACACACACACACACACACACACACACACACACACATATATATATATATATATATAATATATATATATATATATATATGTGTATGTTATGTATTTTATATATATACACAGTGCTTTTTTTGTGAAAAAATATTTCCTGGAACGCCTCTCGGAGCTGAGGTGGAGGGGGGGGGGCGGGGCTGGAGGCGGCCTGCCGTCAGGGGCCGGGCGAGATTAATATATTTAATATATTAATATGTTTGCTCCGATTGTTGCACCCAGTCTTATTTTCAGGGGGGAGGCATACACACACAGGGGCATACACTCACAGTACGGTGGCTCAGTGGTTAGCACTGTATACGGTGGCTCAGTGGTTAGCGCTGTATACGGTGGCTCAGTGGTTAGCGCTGTATACGGTGGCTCAGTGGTTAGCGCTGTATACGGTGGCTCAGTGGTTAGCGCTGAAAGCGGTGGCTCAGTGGTTAGCGCTGAATGCGGTGGCTCAGTGGTTAGCGCTGAATACGGTGGCTCAGTGGTTAGCGCTGAATACGGTGGCTCAGTGGTTAGCGCTGTATACGGTGGCTCAGTGGTTAGCGCTGTATACGGTGGCTCAGTGGTTAGCACTGTATACGGTGGCTCAGTGGTTAGCACTGTATACGGTGGCTCAGTGGTTAGCACTGTATACGGTGGCTCAGTGGTTAGCACTGTATACGGTGGCTCAGTGGTTAGCACTGTATACGGTGGCTCAGTGGTTAGCACTGTATACGGTGGCTCAGTGGTTAGCACTGTATACGGTGGCTCAGTGGTTAGCACTGCGCGATGTCTCTGTGGTTAGCAGCACAGTATATGGTGGGCAGGCGGTTAGACCAGGTTGAAGGCTGGGGGGTGTGAGGCAGGAGGACGGAGGCTGGAGGGGTGAGGGCAGGAGGACGGAGGCTGGAGGGGTGAGGGCAGGAGGACGGAGGCTGGAGGGGTGAGGGCAGGAGGACGGAGGCTGGAGGGGTGAGGGCAGGAGGACAGAGGCTGGAGGGGTGAGGGCAGGAGGACAGAGGCTGGAGGGGTGAGGGCAGGAGGACAGAGGCTGGAGGGGTGAGGGCAGGAGGACAGAGGCTGGAGGGGTGAGGGCAGGAGGACAGAGGCTGGAGGGGTGAGGGCAGGAGGACAGAGGCTGGAGGGGTGAGGGCAGGAGGACAGAGGCTGGAGGGGTGAGGGCAGGAGGACAGAGGCTGGAGGGGTGAGGGCAGGAGGACAGAGGCTGGAGGGGTGAGGGCAGGAGGACAGAGGCTGGAGGGGTGAGGGCAGGAGGACAGAGGCTGGGGGTGAGGGCAGGAGGACAGAGGCTGGAGGGGTGAGGGCAGGAGGACAGAGGCTGGAGGGGTGAGGGCAGGAGGACAGAGGCTGGAGGGGTGAGGGCAGGAGGACAGAGGCTGGAGGGGTGAGGGCAGGAGGACAGAGGCTGGAGGGGTGAGGGCAGGAGGACAGAGGCTGGAGGGGTGAGGGCAGGAGGACAGAGGCTGGAGGGGTGAGGGCAGGAGGACAGAGGCTGGAGGGGTGAGGGCAGGAGGACAGAGGCTGGAGGGGTGAGGGCAGGAGGACAGAGGCTGGAGGGGTGAGGGCAGGAGGACAGAGGCTGGAGGGGTGAGGGCAGGAGGACAGAGGCTGGAGGGGTGAGGGCAGGAGGACAGAGGCTGGAGGGGTGAGGGCAGGAGGACAGAGGCTGGAGGGGTGAGGGCAGGAGGACAGAGGCTGGAGGGGTGAGGGCAGGAGGACAGAGGCTGGAGGGGTGAGGGCAGGAGGACAGAGGCTGGAGGGGTGAGGGCAGGAGGACAGAGGCTGGAGGGGTGAGGGCAGGAGGACAGAGGCTGGAGGGGTGAGGCAGGAGGACGGAGGCTGGAGGGGTGAGGGCAGGAGGACGGAGGCTGGAGGGGTGAGGGCAGGAGGACGGAGGCTGGAGGGGTGAGGGCAGGAGGACGGAGGCTGGAGGGGTGAGGGCAGGAGGACAGAGGCTGGATGCCCCCATCACAAGCACAGTGCAGCCAACTTTATCTTCATTTACATTACATTTACTTTACACTCACTGTGATCCTCCCGGCTGCTCTGTCTCTGCACACACTTTGCACACACACTGCACGCACACAAAGCCACACACAAAGCCACACACACACACTGCACACACACTGCACACACACACACTGCACACACACACACTGCACACACACACACTGCACACACACACTGCACACACACACACTGCACACACACACACTGCACACACACACTGCACACACACACACTGCACACACACACACTGCACACACACACTGCACACACACACAGCACATAAAGCCACACATATTGCACACACACTGCACACAGAGCCACACATTGCACACAAAGCCACACACTGCACACACACTGCACACAAAGCCACACATTGCACACAAAGCCACACACATTACACACACATTGCACACACACACATTGCACACAAAGCCACACACATTGCACACACACACATTGCACACAAAGCCACACACATTGCACACACATTCGAAGACGCTGCCGATCGTTGCCTATCGACGCCAGGGACACAGCGCCGCGTCCCCTGCCACACTGAGCATTACAGTGACCGGATCTCATGGGGGGGGGGGGGGGAAATGTCAGAATCTTGTTAGTCTGGACCCCACAAAACGATTCCCCTTTCCAGATATTGAGATAGCCAAAATTTGCGCTCGATCAAACGACGTTAACCCGTGCCGCTCGTCGCTCAAACTTTGAAAAAAATCCAAATTTTTGGCCAAAAAGCTGACATATGGGGCCATAACTCCAGAACGATAAATAATAAAAACACGCTTAATATCTCAAAAGAAAGCTGATTTTTTCTTCAAAATTTATATTTTATACGTAATTGTTGTTATTTTAAGTCAAACTGAGTTACAACAGCTTTTAGCCCCAAGAACGTGACCTGGTACCACTAGGAGCATACTTCGTATATTTTGTTATTAAGAGATAAATTTTGGTTTTTTTGGTATATTTTTGAGTTTAAAGTAGAAATATAATAAAAAAAAAAAAGTAATTCTGAATTCGTGACCAAATTAACAGTTGGTTCTCGTGTTTGTTGGATCACTAGACAGCAATGTTGTGGGTTTTAGAACTCCAGGAGCCATTCATCACGCTAGGTGGATGGCAAAGGCTATTTCCTGCTTAAAAATGTTCATTTTTCGTCATCAATTTAAGATGTCTAAAGAAGAAGAAAGTTCTGTGCGTGCCATTTCTGTTTTCCTAGTTAAAATTTATTGTAAAGCTTGGTTCAATGCTCCAAAAGCTCATCTTGCGCCAAAGCAAGATTTAGGAATTTTGCATAGTCTGTTAGACTATAAAGAATGTGACAACGACATTGCAGAAATAGCCCTGACCAAATTTCCGAACCATTTGTGGTATTTGAATGCAGAGTTGGTGGGATTATCGTTTTTTGATCCCACCATTACAAACGATGAAAAGTTGTTAATGGCTAATAAATTGCTCAGTAGCACAGATGAACCATCAGAGCACGCTAGGGTTGTAAATCCAAAAGTTAGGAAAGAAAAATTAAAAGAGGTAGTTGATGGAGGATTGGTAAATTTACTTACCAAAGAAACGTTTACATTCCTTGACCGATTTAATATAAAAACAGATTTCCTAAGACAAAATCCAAACACCTGGCCTCAAAATAATGACTTCCATGAAGGATTGAAATTTGTCAAAACATTAAAAGTAGTTAATAAGGCTGAGAGTGCTGTTAGATTAATAACCGACTTTAAAGACCTTCTGACAAAAGATGAAGAACAAAAGCAATATGTCCTGCAAGTTGTAAGCAAATGCCGAGCATTATATTCTGACGTTTCAAAAACTACTTTAACAAAAGCTCTAGAATACATTAGATAACTATGTAAAATTATCAACTCATGTAGGTACTATGTCTGTATCTTTTCTGTGTCTGTTTTGTATGTATTATATACCTCATTTTTATATTTTAAAATAAAAAATGTCATTAGACTTCTCAGTATTACTTGTTTTTTTATTATATTTCTACTTTAAACTCAAAAATATACCAAAAAAAAAACTAAATTTATCACTGAACAAAATATACGAAGTATGCTCCTAGTGCTACCAGGTCACGTTCTTGGGGCTAAAAGCTGTTGTAACTCAGTTTGACTTAAAATAACAATTATGCATAAAATATAAATTTTGAAGAACAACATTAGCTTTCTTTTGAGATATTAAGCGTGTTTTTATTATTTACCGTTCTGGAGTTATGGCTCCATATGTCAGCTTTTTGGCCAAAAATTTGGATTTTTTCAAACTTTGAGCGACGAGCGGCACGGGTTAACGTCGTTTGATCAAGCTCAAATTTTGACTATCTCAATATCTGGAAAGGGGAATCGTTTTGTGGGGTCCAGACGGACAAAATTCCGACTGATTTTTTTGTGGTCACCCTACTGCGCATGCACGGGCCGGAAATGACACGGTCGCCAGCCCTGCATCATGAAGAGCGGGGCAGGAGGATTCAAATTGGCACCCCCGCTCTTCAAAACAATAATGCCGCCTATTGGGGCGTTATGAAAGCAGCAAGGCGTGGGGAGTGCGGCACTGGAGACACTGCCCCACTGACAAGAACACCCCACTGTCTCAAAATCTAGTAAGTTTATAAAGTGTTTTATTTAGCTTATATAAAGCCATATTAGGTCAGGCAGGGATGGTTAGGGAACTAGTTAGAGGCTGCAGGGGCAGGTAGTGCTAGTTTAGGGGACATAGATGAGGTGACAGGTTCCTTTAAGGATAATAGGATGCCAGAGTTCATTTTGAGAACACACCTTATTCTAACAGTTTGCTTTGAGTGAACAGAGTCCTACACGATTACATTTTAGATTGCAGGTCTGAGAAGTTGTCACATTTACTTTCGGAGACTGTCTCAGATTCCACAAATAATAATTATTATATATTAAATATATATATATACTAGATGGCGGCCCGATTCTAAAGAATCGGGTAGTCTAGAATCCATATATAGTTTATTTACTAATAGTTACGGGAGTGCGGTGAAATGAATTGTGTGTATACAGGCGGCTCAGTGGGTAGCAGAGTATACGGTGGCTCAGTGGTTAGCAGTGAGTGCGGTGGCTCAGTGGTTAGCAGTGAGTGCGGTGAGATTGGTCAGCGCAGCGACGTGGGCAGAGTGGTCAGCGCAGAGGACAGGGGGCAGAGGCGGCTGGGCAGAGGACAGGGGGCAGAGGACGCAGAGGACAGGGGGCAGAGGACGCAGAGGACAGGGGGCAGAGGACGCAGAGGACAGGGTGAAAAGGACGCAGAGGGGGCAGAGGACGCAGAGGGGGCAGAGGACGCAGAGGCAGGGGCAGAGGACACAGAGGGGGCAGAGGACACAGAGGGGCAGAGGACACAGAGGGGGCAGAGGACACAGAGGGGGCAGAGGACACAGAGGGGGCAGAGGACACAAGAGGGGGCAGAGGACACAGAGGGGGCAGAGGAGGCACAGAGGGCAGGGACAGAGGACAGCAGAGGACAGAGACACAGAGGACAGGGGGCAGAGGACACAGAGGACAGGGGGCAGAGGACACAGAGGACAGGGGCAGAGGACACAGAGGACAGGGGCAGAGGACACAGAGGACAGGGGGCAAGACAGGGACAGGGCAGAGGACAGGGGGCAGAGGACACAGAGGACAGGGGGCAAGAGGAGGACACAAGGAAGGACAGGGGGCAGAGGACACAGAGGACAGGGGGCAGAGGACACAGAGGACAGGGGGCAGAGGACACAGAGGACAGGGGGCAGAGGACACAGAGGACAGGGGGCAGAGGACGCAGAGGACAGGGGGCAGAGGACGCAGAGGACAGGGGGCAGAGGACGCAGAGGACAGGGGGCAGAGGACGCAGAGGACAGGGGGCAGAGGACGCAGAGGACAGGGGGCAGAGGACGCAGAGGACAGGGGGCAGAGGACGCAGAGGACAGGGGGCAGAGGACACAGGGGGCAGAGGACACAGAGGACAGGGGGCAGAGGACACAGAGGACAGGGGGCAGAGGACCAGAGGACAGGGGCAGAGGACAGCAGAGGACAGGGGGCAGAGGACACAGAGGGGCAGAGGACGCAGAGGACGGGGCAGAGGAAGCAGAGGACAGGGGGCAGAGGACGCAGAGGAGGGGCAGAGGACGCAGAGGACAGGGGCAGAGGACAGGGGCAGAGGACGCAGAGGGGCAGAGGCAGGGGCAGAGGACAGGGGCAGAGGACAGGGGGCAGAGGACAGGGGGCAGAGGACAGGGGGCAGAGGACAGGGGCAGAGGACAGGGGGCAGAGGACAGGGGGCAGAGGACAGGGGGCAGAGGACAGGGGGCAGAGGACAGGGGGCAGAGGACAGGGGCAGAGGACACAGAGGGGCAGAGGACGCAGAGGACAGGGGGCAGAGGACGCAGAGGACAGGGGGGAGAGGACGCAGAGGACAGGGGGAGAGGACACAGAGGGGGCAGAGGACGCAGAGGACAGGGGGCAGAGGACACAGAGGGGGCAGAGGACAGGGGCAGAGGACACAGAGGGGGCAGAGGACAGGGGCAGAGGACAGGGGGCAGAGGACAGGGGGAGAGGACAGGGGCAGAGGACAGGGGGCAGAGGACAGGGGGCAGAGGACAGGGGGCAGAGGACAGGGGGCAGAGGACAGGGGGCAGAGGACAGGGGGCAGAGGAACAGAGGGGGCAGAGGACGCAGAGGACAGGGGGCAGAGGACACAGAAGGGGGCAGAGGACGCAGAGGACAGGGGGCAGAGGACACAAGGGGGCAGAGGACGCAAAGGACAGGGGGCAGAGGACAGGGGGCAGAGGACACAGAGGGGGCAGAGGAAGCAGAGGACAGGGGGCAGAGGAAGCAGAGGACAGGGGGCAGAGGACGCAGAGGACAGGGGGCAGAGGACGGGAGAACAGGGGGCAGAGGACGCAGAGGACAGGGGGCAGAGGACGCAGAGAGACCAGAGGAACAGGGGGCAGAGGACACAGAGGACAGGGGGCAGAGGACACAGAGGACAGGGGGCAGAGGACACAGAGGACAGGGGGCAGAGGACACAGAGGACAGGGGGCAGAGGACACAGAGGACAGGGGGCAGAGGACCAGAGGACAGGGGGCAGAGGACAGAGGACACAGAGGACAGGGGCAGAGGACAGGGGCACAGAGGACAGGGAGGACAGGAGGGCAGAGGACACAGAGGACAGGGGCAGAGGACAGAGGACACAGAGGACAGGGGGCAGAGGACACAGAGGACAGGGGCAGAGGACACAGAGGACAGGGGGCAGAGGACACAGAGGACAGGGGGCAGAGGACACAGAGGACAGGGGGCAGAGGACACAGAGGACAGGGGGCAGAGGACACAGAGGACAGGGGGCAGAGGACACAGAGGACAGGGGGCAGAGGACACAGAGGACAGGGGGCAGAGGACACAGAGGACAGGGGGCAGAGGACACAGAGGACAGGGGGCAGAGGACACAGAGGACAGGGGGAGGACAGAGGACACAGAGGACAGGGGCAGAGGACACAGGACAGGGGGCCGAGGACAAGGACAGGGGGCAGAGGACAGGGGGCAGAGGACACAGGACAGGGGGCAGAGGACACAGAGGACAGGGGAGAGACACAGGGGACAGGGGGCAGAGGACACAGAGGACAGGGGGCAGAGGACACAGAGGACAGGGGGCAGAGGACACAGAGGGACAGGGGGCAGAGGACACAGAGGACAGGGGGCAGAGGACACAGAGGACACAGAGGACAGGGGGCAGAGGACACAGAGGGGGCAGAGGACACAGAGGGGGCAGAGGAGGCAGAGGACAGGGGGCAGAGGACACAGAGGACAGGGGGCAGAGGACACAGAGGACAGGGGGCAGAGGACACAGAGGACAGGGGGCAGAGGACACAGAGGACAGGGGGCAGAGGACACAGAGGACAGGGGGCAGAGGACACAGAGGACAGGGGGCAGAGGACACAGAGGACAGGGGGCAGAGGACACAGAGGACAGGGGGCAGAGGACACAGAGGACAGGGGGCAGAGGACACAGAGGACAGGGGGCAGAGGACACAGAGGACAGGGGCAGAGGACACAGAGGACAGGGGGCAGAGGACACAGAGGACAGGGGGCAGAGGACACAGAGGACAGGGGGCAGAGGACACAGAGGACAGGGGGCAGAGGACAGGGGGCAGAGGACACAGAGGGGGCAGAGGACGCAGAGGACAGAGGGCAGAGGGGGCACACAGGTTGGAGGGCAGAGCAGCGTGTATGGCTGCAGACTTACCGGTGGCCGGGTGTCGGGTGTAGGAGGAGAGGAGGGGCGGGCAGAGCTGCAGGAGAGGAAGTCCCGCCCTCCCTCCTCTCCAGGCACACGGCAGGGAGCACGGGTACCCCCAGGGTGTGTGTGGCCCTCCGAGGTGGCGGGCAATGGGCCCCCCTGCCCCCCCCGGTATGTAGGTACTGGCTGGAGGGCAGAGGGTGGAGGGGAGTGGCAGGAGGGCACACGGAACTTCCGAGATCGGAACGTTCCGTGTGTCGGTGACTGTAGCCGGGGGGCAGCCTGGCTACAGTGCACTGGATGAGCCTGGGCGACGACCATCACGGAAGTGGGCGTGGCCTCCTCCGGAAGTGGCCTTCGGGTTTTATATAATAGATATATATATATATATATATATATTTTATATACAATTATAATTAAGCATATATTAGGCTACATTCACACGGGACGCAAGCTGTTCGCTAGTGTTCAGTTTTGTATGGATCCGCTATTTGCAGTGGAATGCAGTGACATTGGTTGTCCGAGCCATGTCAATGCATTTTACAATTTAGCATTCACACACTGCGCTTTTTACGGATCCGTTCTTGGGAACAAGAACAGATTCGTAAAAATAATGAGCATGTCAACTATTGGGCACTTTTCGCCTGTGCTTTTTACTCACCTCCCTGTACCCCTACGGTTATCTCCAGCAATATCCTCTGCAAGAGGACCTGGCACTGCACCATGTGACATCACTCGGTCACATGCACAGGCCGCAGGGTCCTAGTGTCTGAACTGCCTTTGAGAAAGTGTTCCTTTTGATACCAGAATCACGTCAAATTTCTGTTCAGCATTTTTTGCGATTTTATTATGGTCTTAAAAAAAAGCAAGTTTTATTGTATTTGGAGTGGATCTGCCTTTTCAAGTCTTTTCCTGCATTTTTGTATCTCACACAATGCATTTAAGTGGCCTAAACATGCAGATATCCATTATAGTGGGCAAAAATAAAAGAAAAAAATGAAGGGGAAGAGGATTGGGAAGCTTAAATTAAAAAGCCACACTTTTTTGTTCTTAAGGAGATATGGTGCAGCTTTCTCCAATCTTTCTATAGAAAACAAACACTCAGATTGTATAACAGCGAGGGTAAAAGGTAGAAATAGAGACAGCTGATAAGTGAAGAAGTGTTAAAAAAGAGACGGTCCATAAGCGAAGAAGTGTTAAGCCGACCACTATAGCACGTGTACAACAGCTTGTCACCAACATATGATTAGCGATACCTTCTTTTAAACTGAGAAGTCAAAGATAAACTTCCCAAAATAAAGAAAATTAAATACCATATATTCGGACTATAAGATGCACTTTTTTCCCAAAAAATTTTGGGGAAAGTGGGGGGTGCGTCTTATACTCCGAATATACGAACTGTATGGCTGTGCTTAGGAAAGCAGCTGCTCTGGAGTGGGCTGGCGCTGGCTGCAGAGGCAGCAGAAAGTCACATGCCCCCACTGAATACACTAATTTTATATGTACTTTATCCTGCTGTCCATCACTCCAGTCTAAGGGTACCGTCACACAAGGCCATATTGGCCTGTGCGTCGTTTACTGTAAATAGGCGATGGCGACGCCTTTGAGTGGTCGCCTGGTCTCTCAGCAGTGCTCTGAAACCAGGCGAGCACTCTGGGGCGATGTGTACACATTGCCCCATGTAACATGCCGATCGGCTATGTTACAGGCGATGGGAGCCATAGGCTCCCATGTTACAGAATCGCAGCTGGGGTTTTTGGTCACCACAGCGGTGATGGCGCCTGTAAGATCGCCGGTGCGTCGCCGGAGGTATCGCCGCATGTAAACATGCAACGGCGACGCTGGCGGGGCACCAAAAACGTGCGCGCTTACACCCGTCGCCGCCGATATGTCCGGCGACGTCACCTCGTGTGACAGTACTTTAAGTGTACACACCCTATCTTAGAAATAGCCCCCCCATGCTGCTGCACACAAGATAAAAGACAATCTACCTTAACTCTCTGGCGCCCCCCTCCGGTCTCTCCCTGCTTGCCACACTTCACGTCCCGAGTCCTCCTGCGTCCCCGGGGCATCTGATCATGTGATTAGGCCGATTAGTGATGACATCACTGTGCTGTGCTTGTCACACAATCGGATGCCCAGGGGACACAGGAGGACTCGGGACGCGAAGTGCGGCAAGCAGCAAGAGACGGAGGGGAGCACCAGAGAGGTAAGCTATATTGTTTATTATTTTTGTGCGCGGCAGCATGGGGAGGGGGCTATATCCAAGATGGATGGAAGGCCATATCGAAGATGGATGGTGTGGCCATTATCGAAGATGGATGGATAGGGAAGCCATATCTAGGATGGGGGGGGCCACGTATCACGATGGGGGGGGCACATCAAAGATGGAGGCTATATACCATGATGAGGGGGCCATATCCAGGATGGGGATTATATACCAGGATGTGGGACACTATCCAGAATGGGGGACATATTACCTGTAAGGAGCCCAGGATGGGGACATTACCCCTCTATGTGTTCGCAGCACAACTCCCGCTCCAGTGCATTACAACCACATTTATTGCCTAATTTCTTACTTCCCGATATAGTCAGAAAAATATGGTAATCATCTTTCGGTTTAATATATAATCATTATTTGTCTTGGGACGTTTACCTGTGACTTATCATTCTAAATTAATTTATCACCTATATATGATAACATAAGATTTGGACGTTAAACATATATGCAATAGGGGTCGGCTTAAAGGCCACGTTACACACGCAGATATCTGTTCAGATATTGGTCACAGACCTCTGGTTGCAGTGAAATCATGGACACATTGTTACATTTGTATACTGCCACAAAATGGAACAATGTGTCCATGATTTCACTGCAACCAGAGATCGGTGATCAATATCTGAACAGATATCTCTGTGTGTAACGTGGCATTTACACTTGTTCACCTGTCAGCTGTCTCTTTTTTATATAAAGTCACAAAGTTTACAGACCTTTGTTGTCTGCCGCAATAAAGCCAAGAATATTTTCATGACGTAGCATCACAGTTTGGTAGATTTCTGCCTCACGAAACCATGAGCGCTCTTCTCTTGAGGAAAATATTTTCACCGCGACTTCTTCTCCTCTCCACTTTCCACGCCACACTTCACCAAAACGACCTTTACCAATGCTCTCTTGCAAAACTATTGTTCGGGCAATCGTTCTTTGCACAAGTAATGGGAGACCTGGCAATACAAAAACCAATGGTAGATTACAAACTTTTGAAACCAGCACAACACCATCCTTTATTCTGTCATATGACCATCCAAAAAGTATGCATATATCTCTGATTTGTTTAAAGCACAAAATTATAATTACAATTTTATTTAACCACAGAGAGAAATGAGCAGATGTTGCAAACTAGCAAATTCCTCAGACTAAACATTTTATTTTGTATAGTCTACCTAAACCCTTTCACCCCTCCAGCGATTGTCCGTTTTCCCCTCCCCATCTTCCAAGAGTCATAATTTTTTTATTTTTCTGTCAATATAGACTTTGCGGTATGAGTTGTACTTTCAGATAAAATAATTTATTTCAGCATATAATGTTCAGGAAAATGGGAAAAAATTCCAAGTGCAAATGCAATTACGTGTGTTTTTTTAATCACAATTTTCACTATATGGTAAAACTGACGTGTCGGTATGCTGCCGAGATCGTAGATACCAAACATGTATACTTTTACTGTTATATAAGTGGTGAAAAAAAATTCAGAAGTTTTTGAAGAAAAATAAATGCACTGTCACGCCATATTCTGACACCTGTAGAGTTCTCATTTTTTGGGAGCTAGAGCTGTGTGATGGTTTATTTTTGCAGCTTGAGCTGATGTTTTGTAATGGTACCATTTTTAGGTAGATGTGGTGTTTTGATCACCCTGTATTGCATTTTATTGCAATGTTACAGCGACCAAAAAAACCTACCGTATATACTCGTGTATAAGCCGACCCCCCTACTTTTGCCCTCAAAAACTGGGAAAACTTATTGACTCGCGTATAAGCCGAGGGTGGACTCCAGCACAGGTATACAACCCCCAGCAGTGAGGTATACAGCAGCCTCCCAGTGGTAGTATACAGCAGCCCCAGTGGTATATGCAGCCCAGAGGTATATGCAGCCCCATATGCAGCCCCAGAGGTATATGCAGCCCCAGAAGTATATACAGCCCAGAGGTATATGCAGCCCCAGAGGTATATGCAGCCGCAGAGGTATATGCAGCCCCAGAGGTATATGCAGCCCAGGGTATATGCAGCCCCAGAGGTATATACAGCCCATATGCAGCCCCAGGAGGTATATGCAGCCCCAGGAGGTATATGCAGCCTCAGGAGGTTATGCAGCCCCCCCCTCCCCATCTATATACAGGCCCCCGCCGCAATCCTGTAAGGAGAGATTAGTATACTTATCCTCGCTGTCCCGCCGCGCATCACGCTCCTCCATCTTCATCCAGCAGCCCCAGAGGTATATGCAGCCCCGGGGCTGTATACAGCCGCAGCCCCGGGGCTGTATACAGCCGCAGCCCCGGGGCTGTATACAGCCGCAGCCCCGGGGCTGTATACAGCCGCAGCCCCGGGGCTGTATACAGCCGCAGCCCCGGGGCTGTATACAGCCGCAGCCCCGGGGCTGTATACAGCCGCAGCCCCGGGGCTGTATACAGCCGCAGCCCCGGGGCTGTATACAGCCGCAGCCCCGGGGCTGTATACAGCCGCAGCCCCGGGGCTGTATACAGCCGCAGCCCCGGGGCTGTATACAGCCGCAGCCCCGGGGCTGTATACAGCCGCAGCCCCGGGGCTGTATACAGCCGCAGCCCCGGGGCTGTATACAGCCGCAGCCCCCCATCAAGTTCCAGGGCCCCCCCCCCTTGCGCGCCAGCCTGTAAAGTAAAATCATACTTACCAGTGTCCTGTCGCGCCGTCCGCAGCTGCCGACACGCGATCCCGGGCTTCAATCCGCGTCTTCCGGCTTCCGACTTCCTGTGGTCGCGGGCAATGACGTCTACAGGAAATGCGGAAGACGCGGAATGAAGTCGGGGATCGCGTGTCGGCAGCTGCGGACGGCGCGACAGGACACTGGCAAGTATGATTTTCCTTTACAGGCTGGCGCGCAAGGGGGGGGGGGGCCCTGGAACTTGATGGGGGGCCTGTATACCTCCGGGGCTGCTGCGGTATTTTTTATATACTCACGTATAAGCCGAGGGGGGACTTTTCAGCCCAAATTTTGGGCTGAAAAACTCGGCTTATACGCGAGTATATACGGTAATTTTAGCTTTTTTTTTTTCCATTACGCAGTTTACAGATCAGATTGATTTTATATTTTGATAAAATTGGACATTTCTGAATGTGGCGGTACACAGTATGGGCACTTAAAAAATTTTTTTTAATAGTTTTATTTTCGAAAGCGCAAAAGGTAGGCGATTTGAACTTCTATATTTTACTTGTCTCACTAGAGGGCCTCAGTGCTGCACAGTGTGATAACTTCTCTTGTCTTCAGATGAGCTGCTGCACATCTGAAGTCAGGGGAAATGATCACTTTCTGCTGGTGACCTCACTGGGAGAATCAGGACAGCTTTCAGGGTCATCACAGGACCCCAGGCTGTCCAGGTGGAGGCAAAGGTCCCATGATTCGCTTCACAACACCTCCGATCACAGCGGGGATCAGCGTGATCCCCAATGTGGAACTTTGGATTACGCGGTCAGGGAATGACAATGCAATCCAAAGGGTTAACAGTGCAGATCAGACCGCAGATCTAATCAGCGCTGTTAGATACACATCTCTGCTGATGAGATCAGCTGAGAGTTGGGGGTGGGGGGGGAAGGATGCGAGCTCACAGCGTGAGCTCGCATCAGAGGGAGGGAGGCTACCTATGACGTACCCAAGTCTCAGAGGCGTGCCTGTCTGCTGCTCCCTTGTAATTATGCACTCCCCTCTCAGCTTGCTGCCTTGCATAGAGCCTGGCCGAGTCATGAAAGGGGCGGGGCTAAAATCACTTCATACCGGTAGCCCCGCCCCATTCTATGATGCAGCCAGGCTCTATGCAAGGCAGCAAGCCAATAGGGGGCGTGTATAATTACAAGGGAGCAGCAGACAGGCCAGTCTATTGAGACGAATTCAGAAACAGAGAACTCACACAGGACGAGATGATTATAACCTGTTCTCTACTTTGCAAAAATCGATTTTTTTCTGCAAAAGGGATGGCTAGAAACGAACAGGTATGAAAATGCGGGGGGGTGGGGGTCAGTTTGTGGAGACAGGTTCCCTTTAAAAGACATATCAATAACAATAATTCATTAAAAACACCACATCCATTACAAAAACACTCTCCAATTCACAAATTGATGAATTAAGTAAAATGAAATAAAAATGCACCAAGATCCACATAGGATTCGATCCGGCACTTCCAAAACTATGAGGTCATGGAGCCAGCATTAGACCACTAGGCCATACATATTGACGGATAAACTCAGTAAGTTTTTGTAGGGAGAACATACCCACTGGGGAGTTAGAAAAGATATATTCATTAAATGACCCCACCCATTCAGGTATGAAGGTAGTTCCAGTAGGAGCACCCCCCTCAAACCCGCAGGGTGGACAACATCCATTAGAAGGCATATCAATACGACATAATATAATATATATAACACTAACACACTACGCAAAAAAACATATAAAACCTCTCTTTATATGTTTTTTTGTGTAGTGTGTTAATGTTATATTATGTCGTGCATAGAAAAATATTTTAACATTTAATTAGAAATTCATTGCAGTCATGTCTAATATTGGCATGACCCCATAAATTTCAGGCTTAGGGCCAGCTGATAATACAAAGCTGGCCCTAACCCCTTTATTACCCACCGCACCAAGGCCCTGGATGAGTCGGGTACAGTGCCAGAAAATGGCACTTCTATGAGCGCGCCATTTTCTGGAGCGGCTGCAGACTGCAATTCGCAGTGGGGGGGGGGGCATAAAGCTTGGGCCTCCTTGCGCTGCGGATTCCAGCCTCCAGCTGCCTAGTTGTACCCGGCTGGACTCAAAAATAGGCCGAAGCCCCACTTTTTTTTTTTTTTATTATTTCATGAAATTCATGAAATTAAAAAAAGCTTCCCTATATTTTTGTTTCCAGGCAGGTACAAATAGACAGCTGGGGGTTGGGGGCAGCCCGTTCCTGCCTGCTGTACCTGGCTGGCATACAAACATAGGGCAAAGCCCACGTCAAATATTTTATAATAGTTCATTATAAACAAAACAAAAACAAAACAAAAAAAACACAAGTACATTTAGGGACTGCATCTTTATTAACCCTCATATCTGTGCTGAACACTCTTGGCTCTGCTTCATCAAAGACTATGGGGACAAAAAGTTTCTATCCCCATGGTCCCTGAAGGAGAGCACGGAGCGCTGCGGCATCGTAAGGGGGGTGTGACTCAGGTCACCCCCAAACAGCTCAGGTCATGCCACCTGAGCTGTCCTCACATGACCCCAGTGTCTCCCCCGTTACAATGCCGCAAATCACGCTCCTTCCACCAATTACGCACTGAGGTGTCAGAAGATTGCCACGGATTTCATAGTTTTGGGTGCAAAAACCCCAGGAAAATGTCCCGGATTTTGTGCTTGTTTTTGCCCAGGAGATGAAGACACCTATGACACAATGTATGCAGTTTTAGGTCTAAATTGCATCAAAAAGCATGAAATCCGCGGCAAAAACGTAAACGCTTTTGCAGCGGATTTAATGCTTATTGGTGCAATTGAGGCCTGAAAATGCATGCAGTGTGTCCAAGTGGTTCATCTGCATCATGTTTTTGGGGGGGGGGGGAGGGTTCCTGCCAGGAGATGCAGATATCTGGCAGAAATGTATCCAACCAAATACTCAACAAGCGCACACAGACTTGAATTCTATAATTTCTTAATCTGGCATCATAGTCAAATAGTGTCTTCAATGACTGTGAGGTCAGCAGGACTAGGGATAGAGGAGAAAAGAGAAGGCGCAGATCTAAGTGCAGTGTATTAGTAGCACCAGTTGTTCTTAGGTATTGTGCTCACCTTTCTGGTGTCTTGTGCAGTTTGCATATAATCCTACAGAGGGATATTTCCTGGATCTCCTGGCCTGCTGCTTGTTCCCAGAGAAGCAAGTCGCCCAGAGGGAGGCTTGTGTTGAAGTGCAGGAAAAAAAAAAATGTTCTGGTTTGAATTGAAGCGTTACCAGGGGGACACAGGGATGGCAAATTATTCCAAAATAATTTCTTGTTTTATAAAACAATTATTTTGGAATAATTTGCCATCCCTGTGATCCCTCTGGTAGCGCTTCAATTCAAAGCAGAAATTTTTTTTTTTTCCTTAATCTGGCATCATGGAATTCAAGTATATATTTCAATGGTTCCAGATTAGTGATTTCAATGTTACCATATAATGTCTATAGGGCTAAATTAATTGGAGAAGAGGGTCTTTTTGTTTTTTTTATTGAAACTAAAGCAAAGTGACTTAAAATAACTAGATAACAAAAGCCAAAAAATATAATAATACAGGCAAAGGTCCAAGTGGAGGAGGAAGTTTTGGTGGAAGGGGCAAGGGAGGCAAACCTATCAAATTTACACATTTGCCAAAAAAAAGCCTCACAAAAAAATAACAAATAGAAGAGGGCAGGAACAAGTGGAGTAGTAAGTAGACGTAGTCTTTGAAGGTGTAGGTACAGAACACTGTTTTTTGGGGAGGCGGGTGGAGCTGGGTGAAATTTGGGGACATACCAAAATAACAGTAATATGAACCAAAGTCTAACCATGGCTGTGTGTGGCTGTTATAGTTCCCTAGTCAGCCAAAGGTAGTGAAAGGTCCTGTGCGATCCATGCCCGGTTAATTTTAAGGAAAGTCAGATTTCCCACGTTGGCTGTGGACAGACATGTGCGCTTCTCTGTTATGACTCCCCTGCCGTGCTGAACACACGTTTGGATATAACCTTTGCAGGCCAGCACCTCCAAGGCATAAAGGGCAAGATCAGGCCAGGAATCCAATTTCGAGACCCTGAAGTTAAAAGGGGCAGACCCATTAGATTGCACGTCAAGATCCGTGGACATGTAGTCTTGCACCCTGTTCTGAAAATATTGCCCCCTGCTGATTGACGCTGTATTACATGTCAATGCCCGATATTTTGCGATCTTTTGCCTAGTGTTAAACTTTTGCTAAGGTCTGGTCGGGCCAGTCCTGCCTGGAGACATCGTACTGGTTACCAAGTTGCTTTGGTGCCTTGCTTCTCTTCCTCGTTCTTCCAAGACTCCCTAGTGTCAGGTGGAAATACTGTACTTAGTTTGTGCACCAATGCAACCTTGTATTCAAGCATTATTCTGTCCCATTCCACGGATGGAATTAATGATGCAACGTTGTCCTTGTAGCAGGGATCCAGCAGGTTGCCAGCCCAGTAATCATCATTGTTTAGAATCCTGGCAACTCGGCGGTCGTTCTTCAGGCACAGCAGCATGAATTGGCTCATGTGTGCCAGGCTGCCCAGAGTCAACAAGCTGTATTGGGACGAAGTGTCTCAGGATCCGAGCTGCTGAATGAAACCAGAAACTGGAACACTGCTTTCAACAGGTGTTCTTTATTCCTGTGTGTTTCGGAGCGTTACCATGCTCCTTCCTCAGGGACAAAAGGAGCATTGTAACGCTCCGAAACACGTAAGAATAAAGAACACCCATTGAAACAAGTGTTCCAGTTTCATTCATTGAGCAGATCCTGAGACCCAATACAACTATTATTCGCCACATCGATCGTGGATGTGTGGGTCCTGCAGCAGCTGTATCCTGGCGCGCATACTTGTGTGTAACACAACTTTTCTAGGTCAGCAGCTTTCAATAAGGTTCTTGCTGACATCTCTAAGGAGATAAGACCCTATTTGCGCATTGTCTCACCCCCTATAGAGTCAACAAGCTGTCCTCGGTGAGAAGTGTAATGTCTATGTCCTCTATTTCCCCAGCCACACTCGAGTGATGCCCATGACCTGCTTAGAGTACCACCCTGCTGGGAAGATGGTTCGTCTTCGTTCTCCTCATCATAATCATCCTCATCCTCTAAAACTCTCCCGCCTTCCGGGCCTGATGTTGGTGTTAATGCTATATTTTCCTCCTGGCCCACCCTCCCACTCCTGCATAATGGACTCCATAGTTTCTTGCAACAGAAATAAAATTGGGATAGTGACACTGATTATGGCGTCATCTGCGCTGACCATGTTGGTGGCATCTTGAAAGCAGCGCAACACAGTATACAAGTCCCACATGGAGGCCCACTCATTGGTAGTTAAGTGGGATTGTTCCGCAGAGCGATTCTGCCGTGCGTGCTGCATTTGAAACTCAACTATTGCCTGCTGCTGCTCGCACAGTCTCTCCAGCATATGCAAGATGGAGTTCCACCTTGTTGGTATGTCACATATCAGACAATGAGCAGGAAGTTGGAAGGGACATTGCAGCACAGACAGGCGGGCAGATGAAGGGTGAGAACAACGAAAGGAAGCACACACTTCCCGCACTTTCACCAGCAGGTTGGACATACCTGGGTAATTTTTTAGGAAGGTCTGCACCACCAAATTAAGGACAAGTGCCAGGCAAGGTATGTGTGTCAAACCAACTAAACCCAGAGCTGCTATTAGATTTTGCCTGTTATCACACACCACCTGGCCAGGCTTCAGGTTAAATGGCAACAATCACTCATCTGTCTGCTGTTTGATTGCCTTCCACAGCTCCTGCGTAGTGTGCAATTTGTCCCCCACACAGATGTGTTTAAAAACAGCCTGCTGTCGTTTCCCCTTTGCTGTGCTGAAGTTATTGGTGTAGGTGTCACTTGAACTGCGTGACGAAGCAGAGTAGAAGGCAACTTGGACCGACAAACGTCCACCAATATTAGGTGGTGGTAAAACATGTGGCATGCCTTCTTCCACCTGTAGGTCAGCAGCCACTAGATTTACCCAGTGGGCAGTTAGTGAGATGTAACACCCCTGCCCGTATTTACTTGTCCACATATCGGTGGTAATGTTAACCTTTCCACTGATGGCATTGCCCAATGTACACTTGATGTGATCCATAACAGGCTGAATCTGACTGACAGTCAAGGTTCATGCGAGTTCATAGCCCGGGCCATGACCGCGTGTGAACCCTGCTGTTACAGCCTTAACACTACCGTGCGCCGCCCGGAAAAAGCTGAAGACTGCCGAGCGTCGTCGGAAATTGCTGAAGACCGCCAACAGTGCAGTGAATAATACCGGAAGTTAATGAGCGGTCCCGGAAGTAGAACCGTCCGCGAGAGGAGACGGGAGGACGTGTCGCGGGAGCGGAAAGAATAATTATGATGTTTATTAAAAGTTTTAGGTCTTTTTTTTTTTTACAGCCCCCCAGCCCCACCCCCTCCACCCCATGTCCGCAAAGTTCAAGCTCAAGAGGTTAGGACGCAAGTTCGCGTCTTCCTGGCCCGAGCTCGAACTTTACAAAAAATTCTGGTGACTCAACCGTTCCAGAGTATCGGGGGGTTCGCCCATCACTAATCATTTCCACTGTCAATTATGTGAAACCCATTACAGGCAATACAAAAGGAATTCTACTGAGTAGAACCTGTTGGCCCAGTAAATGGAGGAATCCAGGAGTAGATTACTGGGCAGGGGTTGCCCTAAGTGGACACTGGACAGAGCAGACAGCATTGTTAAATCCAAAAATGATAGTTACCTTATTGTACGAAAGAGCACAAATAGTAGCAAGTTTCTGCAATAAACCAGTACACACTTTACAGTACAGTCCTTAGTTTTATTAAATTAGATCAATAGTTCACGATCATTGTAAGAGGATGAGTCAATTTCTCAGATATTATATCAGGATGCTCAATTGAAGCTAAAAAAGCAAGAACAATTAGGGTATGTGCCTACAGAAAGTTTTTTTCTGCGTTTGTCGCATGCAGTTTACCCATAGTTACATATGTGGATCACTGCGCCTGGGCTGCCAGATCTCTACTCTGCAGCCTGATTCCCCTGCATGGAGATCCAGCTGCAGAAAGTGATTTCCATGCTTGGGTTGCACAGTGATACTGCACTGTATGGCAATGATCTGCCATACAGTGCATAATCACTATGACACCAGAGACTGCAACAAGAGGACACGTAATCCCTTGCTGCAGTCTGTGCAGTCTGATAGATGCGATCGAGCGTCGTGGGACCTTTGTTGTGGACTTAGTCGGATCATCAAATAAAGATGGAGTCCAAAATTTTGTTTGTGGTTTTTTTTTTTTTTACAAATAAAAAGATTTTTCTCTGTGTGGTGTATTTTTTGACTATTTACTTAGAGATTCCTAGTGGCCGGGTCTAACATTGGCCCGACATTAGGAATCTCGGGCTTAGTGCCAGCTGCCAATAAAAAAGCTGGCATTAATCCCTTTATTACCCAGTTTGCCACCGGCACCAGGACAACTGGAAGAGTTTTGGTGCAGTGCCAGAAAACGGCGCTTCATTGAATGCGCCATTTTCTGGGGCGGTTGCGGGCTGCAATTCGCAGCATGGGGGGCTCAGAACGCTTGGGCCTCTCCATGCTGAGGATTCCAGCCCCCAGCTGCCTAGTTGTACCTGGCTGGACCAAAAATATAGTGCAACCCCACATATTTTTTTTCTAGAATTAGTTCTAGAAATAAAAAAAAATAAAAATGGGCTTTGCTGTATTTTTGGTTGCCAGTCAGGTACAAACAAGGCAGCTGGGGGTTGGTGGCAGTCCGTAGCTGCCAAGTTGTACCTGGCTGGACCAAAAACATGGCCAAGCCCCATGTCATTTTTTTTTTTTTTTTTTTTTTTTTATCACTTCTGCAAATAAAATGACATGGAGCTTTGCCATATTTTTGGTTGCCAGCCAGGTACAACTTGGCAATTGGGGGACTGGAATCCTCAGCGTGGAGAGACCCAAATGTTGCGGGCCGCCCGCGCTGTAAATTGCAACGCACAGCCACCCCAGAAAATAGTGCATTAATTAGAGGTGCCATTTTCTGGTGCTGTACCCAAACTCTTCCAGTTGCCCTTATACTGATGGCACTCAGGGGCTCTCCATACGCGTCATGGTGTCTGCTAACAAGTTGAATGGAAAATTAGCTCCAATTGTTAGTGGACATCATGTCACGTATGGAGAGCCCCTGTGTGCCTAAACATTGGAGCTCCCCCAAACGTGATAACATTTTGGAAACTAGACCCTTCAAGGAACGTATATAGATGCATAGTGAGCATTTTGAACTCCCAGGTGCTTCACAAATTGATCCGCAAAAATGAAAAAAATAAAATCTTTGTGGGAAAAAAAAAAAAGTTCTTTTTCATTTTTACAGATCAATTTGTGAAGCACCTGGGGGTTCAAAGTGCTCTCTATTCATCTAGATACATTCCTTGGGGGTCTAGTTTCCAAAACAGAGTCATTTGTCGGGGAGCTCCAATGTTTAGGTACACAGGGGCTCTCCAAACGCGACATGGTCCGCTAACAATTTGAATGGAAAATCAGCTCAAATTGTTAACGGACACCATGTCGTATTTGGAGAACCCCTGTGTGTCCAAATATTTGAGCTCCCACGCAAGTGACCCCATTTTGGAAACTAGACCCCCCCCAGGAAACTTCTCTAAATGGGTGGTGAGCATTTTGAGCTCACAGGTGCTTCACAAATTAATGAAAAATAAAAATGAAAAGAAATTTTATGTGGAAAAAAAGTACTTTTTCATTTTTAAGGATCAATTTGTGAAGCACCTGGGGGTTCAAAGTGCTCACTATGTATCTAGATAGGTTCTTTGGGGGGGTTTAGTTTCCAAAATGGGGTCAGTTGTGGGTGAGCTTCAATATTTAGGCACACAGGGGCTCTCCAAACACGACATGGTATCCGCTAACAATTTGAATGGAAAATTAGCTCCAAAAGTCAAATTGCACTCCTTCCCTTCCGAGCCCTGCCGTGCACCCAAACAGTGGTTTATGACCACATATGAAATATTAGTGTACTCAGGAGAAATTGCCCAACACATTTTAGGATCCATTTTATCCTGTTGCCTATGTGAAAATGAAAGAATTGAGGCTAAAAGAACATTTTTGTTAGAAAAATTAAAATGTCCATTATTAACTTTCACATTTTCACATCTAGTTCCTGTGAAGCACCTGAAGGGTTAATGATCTTCTTGAATGTAGTTGAGAGTAGCTTGAGGGGTGCAGTTTTTGGAATGGTGTCACTTTTGGGTATCTTCTGTCATGTACGCCCCTCAAAGGGACTTCAAATGTGATGTGGTCACTAAAAAAAATGATTTTGTAAATATTGCTGGAAAAATGAGAAATTGTTGCTGAACTTTGAACCCTTTTAGCTTCCTACCCCAAAATGTTTTTTTTTTTTTTTTTTTTTTTTTTAAATTGTGCTGATTTAAAGTAGGACATGCGGGAAATGTTATTTATTAACTATATTGTGTCACATAACTCTCTGGTTTAACAGAATAAAAATTCAAAATGTGAAAATTATGACATTTTCAACATTATCAAATTTTAAAATTTTTCACAAATAAACGCAAATATTATCGACCTAAATTTAATACTAACATGATGCCCAATATGTCATGAAAAAAGAATCTCAGAATCGTTAGGATCCGTTGAAGCATTCCAGAGTTATTACCTCATAAATGTACACTGGTCAGAATTGACAAAAATGCCAAGGTCTTTAGGGTTAAAATAGGCTGGGTCCTGAAGGGGTTAAAAAAAAAAAAAAAAAAAAAAAAAAAATTCGCTGCCAGGGTTGAATTTAACCCTGGCAGCGATAGTTGCTTTCAACATTTTGGGGGCAAAAGTAGGGGGGTCGGCTTATACACGGGTCGGCTTATACACGAGTACATACGGTAGTTTAACTACTTTTTTTTTTAATCAAGTATTTTTTATTAAACAGCCTAAGTCAGACATATTGTACAATATCAACACAAGTTGTGCATTTTTAACTGTATTTTTGAAAACTATCCCTTCCCAAGCCCCCTCAAAACTCCTTCCCCACGTCTACCCCTCCCTTTCCCTCTCAGTCTAGACAGCAGGTACAAGCCCCTACATAGCTTTTAGAAAAAAGTAATTAGACACGATAATTATTAAATACAGACTGCTCCCATGCTCAATATTCTTTTCATTGTTTTCTTTTTTCTTTTTCCCTATGATTAGGCCCCCATAACTTATCCTGTCCCATAGGCATGCCAAGGCGACCATATTTTGTCATATAGGTCCAACTTTCCCCTCTTGCGGTACACCCCTTTTTACAGACGAGAAATATAATTAGCCTGTGCCACAAACTCCCTCCTCGATGGCGGCTCCTCCCCAGTCCAAATTAGTTTAACTACTTACCTGGTCTGCTTCCTGTACGCTGGAGTACATTTTCCCCTCCAAGCATCTTATGGCAATGTGTCCTATAGTCCTAAAAATATGCTACTTTATTACTGTAAGTGACGACAGCAGTTTCATCAACATTTACCTATTTTCTTAATAAAACCTCATTTGTATCAATCTATTTGTTGAGGAAGCAATTCTTTCCATCAAATTACTTCTATCACATGTAAACACATCTCATGAATTAACTAAACTCCATAGAATAGCAAAAAATAAATTTCCCTCAAGTACATTGTTCAGGTATATTTCATTCCGCTAATGTAAAAAAAAAAATTGATACCTGAACCAGATCCTGAAGTGGTCATATCATATATTAAATCTTTTAGCGTTGTCCCCTCAGATATAAAGGGTCGATCCAATGAGGGATCTTCTTCATTAGGAACTCGATGATGGATAACTGTACGGCTATGGCATATGTACAATATCAACATCAGTAGAATGCAGATGAAACATACAGGACCAGCAATGATGGATGCCAACTCCACTGGAGTAAAAGGCGTCAAAGGCTTGTGTGTTGTAACTGTAATAAAACATAAGACATACATATTACAATTTACATAGCTTCTTTGTTAATGCAAAAATTCATTTGCACTATAAACCATAGTTGACCCTTTTAAACCAGGTGAAATTCATTATTTTTTTAAGAAGCACTCCCATCAAAATTTGTATTCTCTTTGTATATTGCAGCCAGATTATATAGCACTTTATACTTGCAATTGCTCATTTTGCCCTGTTACCCAGTTAATTCTCTTCTTTTACATTAAGTCTATGACATAACGTGTTTAAAAACTAGACTAGGGGGAGAGGACCGGGTCCGGCCATGGTCACTCTAGACGCTGAAAAAGCTTTTGATAATGTCAGGTGGCCATGGCTGGACCTAGTTCTAGATAACATAGGTCTGATGGGACCAGCTCGAACATTTTTGGGATGCCTTTACTCCAATCCCAGGGCGAGGATCAGCACGCCAGGCTTTCTATCTGATGTCTTTCCGTTGGGTAGGGGCACTCGTCAGGGTTGTCCGCTGTCCCCACTTCTTTTTAACCTGGCATTGGAACCATTGGCAAGGAGGTTGGCCTCAGATATGCTTTTTGAGGGTATTAAGATGGGACGTAGAATGTTGCGAGTAAGCTTATTTGCAGATGATATAGCTCTATATTTTGGAAATATCCAGAGGGATTTACCGGGGGTCCTGCGATGCTTGGAGGAATTCGGGAGATTCTCAGGATTTAAATTAAACAAATCCAAATCTGAGATCCTATTTTTACGGGAAAGAGACGGTATCCGTCACACTGGAGGATCGGACTCTCCCCGTCTGCTTCATGGCAACCCAATAGCAAAGGCACACGTGAAATATTTGGGAATCAATATAGCTAGATCGGGAGGTCTCACATACCAATTAAACTACAACCCTCTAATAATTAAAATTGAAAACGAACTAAAAAGATGGGAGGGTCTCCCGTTGACTCTACTTGGGCGGTGCCACCTGGTCAAAATGATCCCTTTCGCCAGATTGCTGTATCCACTCCAAACCCTTCCTCTACTGCTGAGACACCTTGATGTCCAGAGACTTAACACTTTATTCACCAGATTCATCTGGAAAGGTAGGAAACCGAGAATCCGATTGAACACACTCATGCTAACCACTGGGGGGGGGGGGCTTAATTTCCCCAATATCCGCGGTTATAACTTAACGTGCCTGACCAGACATATTCTGGACTGGATGAGAGGGACAAGTAGATATTCCGACTTCCCTTTGCAAAGTAAACTGTCACCCCTGGAGTTTGGTTTCGTCGCTCCACGCCCCGGGCCCGTCACTGCCGCCCTTACTGAGGACAGCCTCTATCTTCAGAGATACCACAGCCTCGTGGAAGGCTGTCCGCAAAAAACTTAACCTATCATGGAGGTTCTCCAAACACGTGGAACTGTGGAGGCATCCGGCCTTTCCTCTGGGAAGGGAAAATAAATTATTCAAGGTGTGGCAGGAGAAGGGAATTGAGAGAGTCCAAGACCTGTTTCACACTATAGAACCAAGGTGGGCAACCTGGGCGGAATTACAGAACAGATTTGGGCTGCCGAAGTCCCACACTTTACAATATCACCAGATTCGCAACCACATCATGACAGCTTTGAGGTCCATTGAAGCAGAATACATCAATAATGGGTGGGATACTCTACAGGCGTTAGAACCCTCCATCACCAGCATCTCCTCTATTTATGCCTCTATAAGAGACAGATTGCTCCCTGAGAATAGCGACAAACTATTTCACAGATGGACGGAACAACTTCATGACCCTGACAAAATCTAAAATATTTATCAGGCTGGAAACAGTTAAGGGAACACATTGTGGACGAGAGGTGGAGGGACTCTTACTTCCGCCTCGTTCACAGGGCTATACTGGGTTTCAATCTACGGGTCACAAAAGACAGACCAGACAGGCTGACGCATTGTCCCAAATGTAGGACACAAAACACGGACACGATTCACGGACTCTGGTATTGCCCTTACATCTTGAGACTATGGGAGACGGTCAAACAATTGACAAAAGACATAAACGTAGATGTCCCACTAGACTTGGTAAAATGGATCTTCCATGATCCAAGGGGCACGGGATTGGAACGAGAGGAATTATATGTCTTCCACATGGTGCCAATGGCGACCAAACGTCTAATCCTGGGGAGGTGGATAACGGAGTCTTTACCTGGGGTACAAGACATAGTGACGACACTGAAAACGTTGCTGACATGGGAGAAAATGGAGGCGGAGAGAGATGTGGATGGATTGTCTCCCAGATTCTTTGGGAAGTGGAGGAGGTTTATATCCACTCAGTTGTCCCCGGAGGAGATCAGACAGATTGGGTCCCCCTTCTCGCGTTCTTCCTGGTACAACATGGAGGATATAAAAGGAACCTTGGGTAACCTAAAACTATGAGATTGGGTGGTGGATCGGACATGGTGACAACGGGAAGAAACATCACAGTACCTCAGTGACCTTCAAGAAGCATTAACAACAATAGACCTTTATTTAGCGATCACAGGTGCATTCCACGTTGAACCTTAGATGAAAATATGGCTCATATCAGCAGATACACATGACTAAATGGCAGGAAGAGGAAGGGAGGAGGGTGGGCATAAGGACTTGGGCTATCTTGACATCTGTTTTTTTCCTTCTATATGATTAATGTTTAAGAGCTAATGTTGACTTCCGGTTCCGGCGCTGCGGGCATGACAGGGTGAGCGCTGAGCTCCGGGACATCTTGCCGCTAATCCGCAGACATCACCGCGATCCCTCGCAAAGACAAGTCCGCCAAGGTGGCGGGGACACACAGAGCCGTGGGGACATTGGACCGGTACGTTTTAAGGAGCGCCGGGCGAGAGGAAACGGGGGCACAGAGGAAGATCAGCCAGAGCGGGCCCCAGGTTAAAATGGCGGCGGAGGGGAAGGGCTGCAGCTTCACATCGCGCAGCAGAAGCAGCTCCAGTGGTAGGAGCGCAAGGTCAGATAACGGCACAGCCAGTAAAACACTGCGGGAGACGCAGGGGAGGCGAGCAGTGGAGGTGGAGGAGAGAAGGGAAAAGATGGCGCCAGAAACCCCCCTCATGAGTCAAGATGGTGGGGATTACAATGCAATACTGTCCCAAGGGAGCCATACTGGGATAGATGTGAAGGAGCTGGCCAGGGAAGTGGCCCCATATATCACAGCAGATCTAAACACAGCTTTAAGGGAAGTAATTTCAGAAGCGATATCAGATGCTATTATAGATGTAAAGCAGGTCACAGAGCAACATGGTGAAAGGTTAATGGAAGCCGAACGAAGATTAGCTGAGGCAGAGGACAGAATCACCAGCCTTGAGAGACATGTGGCATCCCTGCAAAAATACTCAGCCTATACGGAAGACAAAATAGACGATTTGGAAAATCGCTCGAGGCGTAACAACCTGGTGGGTCCCCCAAAGAACCCTCCTGCTGGTCCCCGCCAAGTTATAGCCAAGTTTTTGGACTTTAAAGAGAAAGAATTACTGCTCAGAGAGTATAAAGCAAGTCGTGTACCACTAATAATCAAAGGACAAAGTGCGATTATATGGAGATTTTTCAGCGGAAGTGACACGTAAGCGAAAGTCTTTCAATGAGGCTTGCACCCTTCTCTATAAGAGAAATATCAGGTTCCAGATGGCTTTTCCTGCTACATTGAGATTCCGAGCTCCAAACGGGGACATGATGGCCTTTAATAACAATAAATCTGCAATGTCCTTCTTGAGAAGTGAAATTACAAGCACCCGAAACAATAACGCTTCTACGGAAGACAGACAGGCATTGGCGCACAGTCAGGACGAAGGGATGAGAGAGAAACATGGCCTGGATGGTGGAGAAGGAGACAGAGATAAAGAATCCAGAAACAACTGGACACAAGCGACCTACAAAAGACAATCGCCGAGAGGAGACAAACTGGAGGCCAAAGAACAGAGATTATCTACTCCAAGGGGCCCAAAGAAGACGAACAACACTAGGGCGTGAGAGTCCTAAAGAGGAGGGATTGAATATTCGAAATAAGAACTAGCATAATCGTTGAGACGGGGATGGATTTCTCTCGCGGAATGAACATGGAGCAGGTGGAGGGGGATGGGGACTGACACTCCCCTCACAGATTACCATGCTCCCTTCTGCTGCCTTTGCCCCCGCTGTTTTCTCCCCCCCTCTCGCTCTTCCCATACCTCTTCCCCTCCATCCTCAGAAATCTGCCCCCTTTCCCCCTCCATTCTCCCCCCCCCCCCTTTTTTTTTTTCTTCTTCCTAACTAGCCATGGATAGTCTACTTTACCAGGGCGGATATACTTGGACGGGAAATGGGAGATATTGTAATGCTTTACCATAATATGTGGATACCTTCTGACTGAAGCAATGTTTCAGGAGATATGGGGGGGATGGTGGGGGGAGGGGGGAGTAATACTAAAGTTTTTTATCCTAAAGAAATGGGCATTCGAAACAGGAATGTTTATTGTTTTATCTTATCTATGTGTCTATAGATCTTTGATTGTTTAACCATCTTAGAAATCAGTCGAGAGGGTGGGTGGTTTAATACTGAGTGATGTAAAATGTTGAATTTATATAATAGAGAACAGATGGCGCGGTTCAAATTAGCCATAGTCATGAGCAGAAAAAAGGAAGTCGTTAACTTTTCATGGATACCATGGGAATGCCTTTGTACCCATTTGAATTTGGGGTATCTCTATGTTTTCATATGTATTGTACGTGGTTCTAAAGTTTTATATTCTAGTTTCCTCCAAGATAACAAACAAATTGAAAGGATATGCCCTCATTGTAAAAAGAACAAGGCCTACCAAAGCCTAGCCCCTAAGCCAACAAGGGGAAATAACGCCAGGTGGACCTATATGACCTTCAAGATTATGAGCCATGATTCGCTTGATAACATGGAATGTAAAGGGCCTTAGGTCGCCCAATAAAAGGTTCATGATCCTCAGACACCTGAAAAAACTGAAAGCAGCCATAGCCATGTTGCAAGAGACTCATCTGCAGTCACATGAATTTCATTATATGCAAAAATTATGGGTGGGATCGGTATGGGGATCAGGTGCCCAAAATAAAAAAGCGGGAGTCATGATACTAATAAATAAGCACTTAGCACACAGCTTAATATCTGCCTCACAAGACCAGGAAGGGAGAAAGGTACATGTACAGTTAAGGTTACAAGATCAGCACTTTAGCCTGTATAACATATATGCACCTAACACGTCATGTACACAATTTTTTAGGGAATTAAATACGGACTTAGCCCAAGACTCTAACAAAAATGTAATCGTAGGCGGGGATTTTAATGAGGTGATGCATCCAGAAGTAGACAGGCAACGAAGTGTCTTGAGGGAAATGAACCCTCGGCAAGTGGAAAGGGAGGGAGAGGATTTGAATGATATGATGCATAGGGTGGGACTGATGGATGCGTGGAAAACCTTACATCCTCAGGATATAGAATTTACACACTTCTCTCATGCACACGCTTCTTGGTCGAGGATAGACATAATACTCACCAATGAAACTGTGTTACGCAGGATAGACAGGTGGACATAGAACCGATGGTTATTTCTGACCACAGTCCGGTAAGAATTGACATGATGGATACATATCCGAAAGGTTTGGACTTTTTTTTTTTTTTTCAGAAAATTTCTTTATTCAAGTTTTTTATCATAACAAAGTAAACTGACAATTATCAGCAGAATTCCAATAATAACATCAAGTGCGTTAATCGCATACATATAGACACGGGTTGCTGTTACTCCTTTCAAGCAACATAAGGCGAGAGAAAGCTTTAAAACCATCTAAAGATTTAAAGTAGAGAATGATAGAAGAAGAGAGAGTAGAAGTGTGAGAATAGCAAAGAGAAGCAGAGAAAAGAGAGGTTTGGACTTTATATGGAGGTTCCCCTCATATCTATCTAAAGACGGTGATTTCAAACTCAAATTGAAAGAGTGGTGGTCTAAATTCTCTTTAGACAATGCCGAGCATAAAGAGAACAGTAAACTCTTCTGGGAAACGGGTAAAGTGGTAATTAGGGGATACATCATGGCATACACGGCAACTTATAAGAAGAAGGTGAGAGAGAAATTTCTTCAAACAAGCGCACGAATCTCTGAGACTTACCAGAAATTTAAATTGTCGCGGGTTATTAAAGATAAGGAAAATTGGCAAGAAGCCAAAAAAGAGTTAGACGAATGGGCGGACAGAAGGGAACAAATGGTGAAAGGTCAACTCGATACCGTCCTTAACAGATTTGGGGACAAAGCGAGACGTCTTCTGGCAAAGCTGGCAAAGGGCAGACATAAACCGAATCTTAGAATGTCTCTAAAGAAGAAGGGGGGAGGAACTACTAATAACCCAAAGGAAATCAATAACACGCTAGGGGGATATTACAGGACACTATACCAGGCTGAGGGCACTGAAGAAGAGGGAGGACTGCAATGGCTAGATACGGTACCACTTACACAAATACCAGAAGTAGACCTGGAGGCATTGAATAGTCCGATTACAATACAGGAGGTCCAATTAGTGATTTCAAACCTGGGAACGAACAAAGCGCCGGGTCCGGACGGGTTTACGGGGGAATTTTATAAGGTGTTGAAGGAAGAAGTAGCCCCTTATCTAACAAATTTGTATAATAAACTACTGTCAGGTGAAATATTGTCAAATGATATGAATATGGCCCATATAAAATTGATTCAAAAAGGAGACAAGGGCGGTGAAGATCCGGGGAATTACCGTCCCATATCCCTCATTAATTTAGATATCAAAATCTTGTCAATAATAATGGCAGATAGATTAGCAGGGATATTATCAGGCCTGATCGACAAACACCAGACAGGTTTTATTAGAGGACGTTCAGGTGTAACAAATGTTAGAAAGGCACTTTTGGTGATGGACATAGTCAGAGAAGAGGGTGTACAGGGGGGAAGAGACCCAGCCATGGTCACACTAGACGCAGAAAAAGCTTTCGACAATGTCAGATGGCCATGGCTGGGCCTAGTACTGGACCGGATAGGCATGCAAGGTAAATTTAAGCAGTTCATTCAAAATTTATACGCTAACCCCAAGGCAAAGATCTCTACCCCAGGATTCCTGTCGGCAGCCTTTCAATTACAGAAGGAGACAAGGCAGGGATGCCCTCTGTCCCGTTGCTATTTAACTTAGCTCTAGAACCCCTGGCCAGGTATATCAACAAGCAAAACTCATTCGAGGGCATAAAAATTGGACGGGAAGAGGTGAAATCCGCACTGTTCGCAGATGACATCATCCTCTTCATGACCAACCCAGAACGAGACCTACCAATGCTGGTCAGCAAAATAGATGAATTTGGTTTATTCTCTGGCTTCCGCCTAAATAAAAAGAAATGCGAAATTCTAAAACTAAAAAAGGGGGAAGGGTTGGGAGAGAGGTTGCAGAAGCTGGGTATCCCTTTGGCACACCCCGAAATAAAATACCTAGGCCTTAGGTTAGGGAGAACACAGGGCCAAGTTTACACGCTTAACTATAAACCACTTATGGAAAAAATTGAGAAGGAACTGAGGAGATGGGAAGGGTTACCGTCATCTCTTTTGGGCAGGTGCCACCTATTGAAAATGATCAGCTTTGCCAGACTTCTGTACCCATTACAGACCCTCCCATTTCTGTTAAAACATTCTGACGTGGTTAGACTCAATAAAGCCTTCAATATATTTATTTGGAGAAATAGGAGACCCAGATTGAGACTGTCAGCATTGATGCTAGCGAAAGATGGGGGAGGAGCTAATGTACCAGATATAAGGGGATACAACCTGGCATGTCTGTTGAGACATGCAGTAGAGTGGATCAGAAATACCAATAAATACTCAGATGGCAACCTGGAATCAGAGTATTGTTACCCCTGGGACAGATGCTCTCTACTGCATACAACTCTGGCGGTCATCCCTGCTCATGTTAAGTCATCAGTGGTTTTTAGAGACACCATTATGTCATGGAAGGCAGTGCGGAAAAAATGCAATCTCTCATGGAGAATATCTAAACACTTAAACCCCTGGGCATGTCCAGACTTTATATTGGGAAGACAGAACAGGTTATTTGGGGAATGGAAACAGAAGGGAATAAAAAAGATGGGCGACCTACTGCATAGCGAGGAACTTAGATGGATGAACAGTAAGGAAATCATAGATACTTTTGGGTTGCAAAAATCTCAAGGACTCCAATACATGCAAATTAAATATCACATTTTAGACAAACTACGGGATGTATCGAGAGAGGCACGTCCTAACATATGTGATCGGCTAATAGATCTAGATATCTCATGTTTAAATATATCTAAAATCTACAGAGAACTCAGAGAAGTCCTGATACCAGCAGGAGCCGGCGCATTATTCCCCAAATGGAGAAGATATTTACCAAACGAAGCGGTAGAAGAGGAGATATTGGCAGGGTGGGAGAAAGTAAGGCGTAATGTGATAAATGAACAATGGAGGGATTCACATTTTAGAATCATCCATGGGTTGATATGTGGGTTCAATATACCACCCACTGAAGCCAATCCAAATAAACTTACGCAGTGCCCAAAATGTTCACATGACCTGACAGATATGATCCATGGGTTATGGAGTTGTAATAAAGTCCAACAATATTGGGAGATGATAAGAAATCTTCTCACGCGAATTTGCAACACCACATATGAGATGACTACCAGATTCTGGATTTTTCAAGATTTACCTGACATGGGTGGGTCAAAAAAGGGTAAACATTTACCACATGTGTTAATATTATTGGCCAAAAGGCTATTACTAAATCTTTGGTTACGCCCTGATCTTCCAAAAGAGGACGAAGTACTTGCTGGCATTCATCGAGCATTAGAGATAGACAGAAGAGAGTTTTGAGAGACAGGGAAAAACTGACACCTGCCTTCATGCAGAAATGGAGGTGCTTCTTGGAAAACATGATGACCAGGGGTGAGATTAGAGAATTTATGGGCCCACTCAAGAATACATCGTGGTATTTATTGAAGGAAATAGAGGGTTCTCTGGGAAAATTAACAGCCGAGTGAAGTAGTATGTGCAACATGATAGGTTGAAAACAATGACAAGAAAAATCAAGAGGTTACCTGGAAAACATGACGATATTGACTTAACTGTTAATAGGTGATACATTCCAAACTAATTAACGATATGAGGCATATAACTTATATGAAACTGTATCAGAAGGAGGCACGTGTTGTTTGATTTTATCTCATTTGATTTTATCTCATCTTAGTTTATTTTATTTCTTTTCTATATATCTGATTATCTGTATTGTAACAGTGAAAATTTTTTCAATAAAAAGGATGTTTGAAAAAAAAAAGAGCTAATGTTTCAAGTAAAATATCAAACAGTGGTGTTAAAGTTGGGGCGCTAAGGAAGGACACTATGCAGAACAAAGTTTTTGAAAAATTACCTCCTGATTTATTAGACAAAAATAATTAAGATTCCTCCTGCCACAACATGTTTCAACGCCCAATGCGTCTTTCTCAAGTGAATCCTTCCTTAGCGCCGCAACTTTAACACCACTGTTTGATATTTTACTTGGTTCCTGCCTCCCTATGGGGAGTGTGGTGGTTGCGAGCTGCTCTAGTTGATAGGACCTTGCTGACGTGGAAAGCACCTGACCGGTCACGGGGCCCTGATCGAAGAAAAGAGGTTTTTTTTTTTGGTTTTTTTTTCCATCACGTTGTCAGCCTGGATAGGAGCCGACGGGAGAGGATTTACAGCTGCTCCCTCACCATTGAGCTTACAGTCTTGTTATGCAGATTGGGCACAACAAGAATAGGTGAGTGAGCACTATTAAGATAATCACACAGTAAAAATGGGAAAGGAAACGGTGTTCACCAGTCCGCGCTGCCAGGATCCACTTATTCCAGGGAAGAAACTCACGATCAGATGTGAAGTGATCAAAACTTTTTATTGCATCCAACGCGTTTCAACGCCTTTCCTGGCGTCTTCCTCAGGGATCCCTGAGGAAGACGCCAGGAAAGGCGTTGAAACGCGTTGGATGCAATAAAAAGTTTTGATCACTTCACATCTGATCGTGAGTTTCTTCCCTGGAATAAGTGGATCCTGGCAGCGCGGACTGGTGAACACCGTTTCCTTTCCCATTTTTACTGTGTGATTCCACGTGCAAGTGGTCGGTGGGAGTCCAGTAGCAGCCATCCGGATAAAACACTATATGTCTGTATACCAGTTGTGGGTCGCACAACTGAAATAGGTGAGTGGTTCCTTTATACCACCGGATTGTCAGTGTCTAAGTGATAAGGCACTATTGCGCCTCTTGTTCCCCTTCCCCCTTTTCTTTCTATTAAGATAATAGTTATCATGATAGGCTCTTTTAGAACAGTGTGGCGCAATGATTATTATTTTTTTTATATTCACATAAGAGCTAATGTTTGTCATTGTAAACCTGAAATTCCAGTTATCCTGTCATGATGTAAAATGGCTTCAAAAGTTAATAAAAAAATTATATATAAAAAGAAAAAACTAGACTAGCTTAATCCTTCTAAGCACTAGTTAGAAACAGGAAGTCTCTTCTCAACATGAATCATCACTGCAAAAGTCCCTGGTAAATTAGAGAAGAGCAGCTGGGTCAGGAGTTAAGGAGGGGGAAGACTCATGCAGGGAAAAGTAACTTCTCCCTCTACTAAGAACAGAGAAAAAACAATTAACCGATGGAATGCTAAAATGAGCAACTCTAAGTACGCAGTGCTATATAATCTGATTATTTAATAAATACCACAAGTGCGCCGTAACAATATAATTAGGCTTCTGATCACAATTTTTGTTTTGTTTTTTTTTTTTTTTACTGCTAAAAGTCATGTTTTTTAGCACATTGAGATATAACAACATGTGTTATATGCATTTTGTTTTCTGATGCATTTTTAATGAGGATATAAATTCTAGCAATATATGTGTTTTATCTGTGTTTCAATAACCGCATTAAAGAGGGCGTGGTCTGGAAGCTCATGGCACCAATCGCATCTCCCTGAGCTCCCGGCTGAATACCGAGGAAAAGCGGCACCCTGAGACACCTCAGCTGCAAACACCGACTCACTGACCTCGGAGGAGTGCAAGTGGTCCCGGAGATGCCTAAAAGCCAGTCCCGCAAACGTGTGGAGGCTTCCAAGGTGACGGATTTCTTCCCACCAGAGAGGCCCCCTGTACCTTCCAATATGGCACCGTCCTCTCCACACTCTGCACGTGCTGCTGTTCCCTCTCCACCCCGCTCCTCCCACTGCTGTGAGAGCCGTCTGGTGGGGGCTGAGGGGGAAGCCCTGGTCACAAAGAACTTTCTCACTGAGGTTCTGGGCTCCTTAAGAAAGTCCATCCAGGAGGACATACGGTCCATAGTGGGGGAGATGAGAGAAGACCTGGCAGCCCTAGGTGAAAGGACCCTTCATATAGAGGAGAAGATGGCAGAATATGCCACTGCTCACAATGAATTAGCAGATGATTATACCTCCATGGCTGATGAGATGAAGCAGCTCAAGCTGAAGGTGTGTGATCTTGAGGACAAGGCCAGAGCAGGCAACCTGCGTTTTAGAGGCTTTGCTGAATCTGCAGATGAGGATTTACATGAGGTGATCTTACCTTTCCTGCAGACTCTTCTACCTGACTCCTCTATTAATGCAGCTCACTTTAGCAGAGCTTTTCGCCTTCCTAAACCTGCGCATATACATCCCTCTCTGCCCAGGGCCATTTTAGTCTCCTTCTCTGCTATGACCACCAGGAACCTTGTCATGAAAAGGATGAGACAAGACTTGACCCCCCTGACCCATATACGGGCATCTTGGCTTTCCCTGACCTCTCCCCTGGGACCCTTGCCCGCAGGAGAGAATTTGCACCTCATTGCAAGATTCTGAGAGACAAAGGGATTGCATACTCATGAGGAACCCCTGTGCGTCTTAAGTTCCGTTATAAAGGGACAAACCACCTTTTCCTCTCCCCCAGCCACCTGGGGAAGACGCTCCGACAGTGGAAACTGATTGGGGAGCAGAAAGGATCCCCACACCACCCACGGGCCCGGGATCGTGCCTCAACCTCCCCTCCTGAGTTAGTGAAGATTGGCTGAATGTACAGAGATCTGGTGGCTAACTGGATTTCATGCAAGTTCTTCACCCTCCTCGGTCTCCTCCCGGGATCTCGCAGGGGACGTTCTTCCTATAATTCTCTCTCTCTCTTTTCTCCGTTGAAAAGAGTGTTCTAACAGCCCTGACATGTTTGCCGTTGCTGTGAACAGCAACGTGTGGCTCCCTTTTTGGAGCTGGCTGGCAGGAGTCTTTTTCTCCTGCGTTTACTTGCCCCCCTCAGACGGAGAGGCCTCATGTGGGCCTGTGCTTTTGTTCCAGTTTACATATGTGTTTTCTGTTTGTTTGAATGCTGTTTTTCTGCTCTTTCTCCCCTCCTCCTCTGATTCCCCTCCTTTACCAACTATCCCTTCTTCCTTTCCCTCTCTCCCCCCTCCCCTTTCCCCCCCCCCCCCCCCCCCGACTCCTGCCTCCCCCCTCCCCCAGGTACTTGTCCATCGGATCCCGCCTTATCGTCGCTCAGGTAAGCAGCAACATACTCCTTCTTAATTATTATGAAAATTGTCTCCTATAACGTTAGAGGATTGAACTCTCCCTTCAAGCATTCTCTCCTTTGGAGGGATGCCCAGAGGTTGAAAGCTGATATCCTCTGTGTGCAAGAAACCCACCTCCTCCAGGAGGATAACTGCAGGGTACAACACCGACTATACCCGGTGAGCTTCTTTGCCAATGCGACTGCAAAGAAGGCGGGTGTGGGCATCTTTATTAGGCACTCAGTTGATTTCCAACTCCTGCATGTTTTGTCGGACCCTGTGGGCAGATTTATTATCTTGTCCTGTGTAGTGGCGGGGAGACCGCTCACCTTGGTCTCTCTCTATGCCCCAAATGATGGTCAGTTACAATTTCTCCGTGTTCTATTAGATAAGGTGTCTGCTCCCTCCCCTGCTTACAAGATTCTCTGCGGTGACTTTAATCTGATCCCTGATCGGTCTCTGGACTGCTCCAGGGGGACGCTGGGGAGACCCAAGGAGTCAGGACCCGTACTCCGGGAACACCATCTACATGACCCTTGGCGTTATCTTAACACCACTGAGAGGGACTACTCCTTTTATTCGCACAGGCACAGGTCATACTCTAGAATAGATTACTTTTTGGTTGATGATAAAACCTTGTCGGCCTGTGCCTGTGCGGAGGTGGGTACCATCACGTGGTCCGACCACGCCACGGTGTCCCTCGGACTTGCACTGGACGTCCGACCATCCCCCCCGTCCTCCTGGGCACTCAACAGGGCCCTCCTCTCTGACCGAAACCTTGTGGAAGATGTTAATGCTCAACTTGTTGAGTACTTCCAAATCAATGATAACGGCATGGTCGCGGAGGAGATGGGCTAATGCCCACCTTTGAGTCGCTTTGTGACTCCCGCCCTGGGTGCCGTCCCGCCTTCCTCCAATTCTTCCAACTTGGACACCTCCTCCGAGCGTCTTCTTTTTTTAAGAATTTTTCTGCCCCAGGGGACGTATCTAATCTGTTGAGATTTATCCTCTCAGACCCCCACAAGACCAAAGGGCTGTCGACTATATATAAAGCGCTATTGACTAACGAGGTGGATTTGAAATTGCCCTATATGCTGCGCTGGGAGGGTGATCTTGGGTTTACCTCACAGATCGAGGATTGGTACTATGCCTCCTCGGAGGTGGGAAGGTCCACTAGATGTGTTAATCATGTAGAGAATCTCAAGAAGATACATCTTAGGTGGTATCTCTCTCCAGATCGCCTCTCCCGCTTTGCGGAGAGTCAGTCCCCCCTTTGCTGGCGACAATGTGGAGTTCGTGGGACTCTCTCCCACATGTGGTGGACCTGTCCAAACATATCCCCGTTCTGGTCCTTGGTCTCTGGCCTGGCTAGGACGGTCACGGGTATCTGTCAGGATCTCTCCCCACAGTTAACTGTTCTGAACATAGGAATCCAGGAGTACCCTCCAGCTATTAGAGGAGCCCTCTCCTTCATTCTAATCGCGGCTCGGCTATGCCTCGCCGCCCATTGGAAGGATTGCTCCCCTCCTACGTATTCGGAACTTGTTCAGAAGGTCAACTGAATTTTTCACCAGGAATACTACCTTGCTCTTGACAAGCCAACTAAAGTATCAGTTTTGCAGAAGTGGGAGTTATGGGCTTCACATCCCCAAGCGTCCCCCATCCCACAGGAGATGCGGCGTTCCACCTACTCTCCCTGGGGGGGTCCCGGCTTCCCCGCTGGGACTCTGAGCGCCTCTTAATTTGTGGAGCTACCTTACCTGTTTGACCGCCTCTTGGGCCGCACACACGTATGCGTGGATGACTTGCCGTTATGATTTTACCTGTTGCAGGCGACACCCGAGTGGACAACCCAATCCTATCCTACCCCTTTCCCCCCCTTCCCTCCTCCCATTCTCCCCCCTCCTCCCCCCCTCCCACTTTTTCTTTTCTTATTGTTAAATTTATGTATTTGTTTCTGTGGGCCGTAGAGTCCCCCTCCCCCACCTATGCACTGCGTTTGCTTCTCTGTTGCTCCGGCCTGCGTGCAGGGAGATGGATATCTAATTTAACGGCATCAATGAATGCTCACTGTCTATGTCTGAGTTGATAACTTGTTCAATAAAAATTTATTGTTAAAAAAAAAAAAAAAAATAACCGCATTAAATACCATGATACAGACTAATTACCAGTAGAAAACACAAAAAAGTTAAAATTATTCTTTTGTTAACCATGAAAAAAAACAAAAAAAATGCGTACTATAGGTCCTTTTGAATAAGCTCAACAGCAGTCAACAGCATTCACACAAGAAGGATTATTGAGTCCATAAACGTCTAACAACAAGTCTTCTTTCCACCACTAAGGTATAACCATATTATTATTATTATTATTATTTATTTATTTATATAGCGCCATTAGGTTCCATGGCGCTTTACATGAGGATAAGGGAGACAAGAACAAGTACACTAAATCTAGGCGATCAGGACGTACAGGTACAGGAGGGGCAGGGACCCTGTCCACGAGGCTCACAGTCTATGAGGGTGGGTTAGGATACAGTAGGATGGGGGAATGTCAGGGGCGTTTGCCTGGGTCTCATGGCAGGTTGTAGGCTTGACGGAACAAGTGAGTCTTCAGGTGACACTTGAAGCTATAAACAAAAAAAAAAAACGAATAGGTACTAAATATCAGATAGAAAAAAATGGTCGCTTTTTTTACCCCTTGCATCTAGCAGGTGGCTGCAGATTCCCCCAGGAGGTAGCACATGCGTCTAGACACCGGTACACAGACCCCTGCAACCTATAACATGGGGGCGGTTTGTAGCAACCAGCGACCATCCATGTATGCAGGGAGAGGCTGGTGGTGAATGCAGACACATGGACACCATTAGGCCCCTGCCACACTCAGGTGTTACATAGTGTCTGAGCAGCCTATTGGTGACGCCTCCTATTAGACCGGGCGGGCTGCTCAGCACTGAAATATGCATCACAGTGACAGACGCCCCGGTTTTTTTTTGTTTAAAGCTAAACTATACATGTGTTATACATGTGGCTAGGTACTCGTGAGTGTAAGGGCCCTTGACGGTGGGTCACGAGCTTACGATATTCTGGCGCCATAATACCAACTGACACCTTACAACATTATCTTTAGTGTCAACCTGCATCTTTTTATCTTTTGCAGTTGAGGTTGTTTTCCTCTAGGGGGCGTCTGTCACTGTGATGCATATTTCAGTGCTGAGCAGCCCGCCCGGTCTAATAGGAGGCGTCACCAATAGGCTGCTCAGACACTATGTAACACCTGAGTGTGGCAGGGGCCTAATGGTGTCCATGTGTCTGCATTCACCACTAGCCTCTCCCTGCATACATGGATGGTCGCTGGTTGCTACAAACCGCCCCCATGTTATAGGTTGCAGGGGTCTGTGTACCGGTGTCTAGACGCATGTGCTACCTCCTGGGGGAATCTGCAGCCACCTGCTAGATGCAAGGGGTAAAAAAAGCGACCATTTTTGGTGAGACACTTGAAGCTACTCAGGGTAGGAGAGTGTCTGACCTGTTCGGGTAGGGAGTTCCAGAGTAAGGCAGATGCCCGGGAGAAGTCCTGGACTCGGTTGTGCGAAGAGGTGATGAGGGGGGAGCAGAGGAGGAGTTCTTGGGAGGAGCGGAGGTTGCGTGAGGGTAGGTATCGGGAGACCAGGTCGGAGATGTATGGTGGAGCCAGGTTGTGTATGGCTTTGTACGCCATGGTTAGTGTTTTGAATTGAGATCTCTTGGAGACGGGGAGCCAGTGAAGGGCTTGGCAGAGGGGGGAGACAGGGGAGTAGCGGGAGGACATATAGAAGAGTCGCAGCGGAGTTGAGGATAGACTGGAGAGGTGTGAGGGTTTTAGCCGGGAGGCCATTGAGAAGGAGGTTGCAGTAGTCAAGGGCGGGAGATGATAAGAGCATGGATGAGTGTTTTAGCGGTGTCGTGGGTGAGGAAGGAGCGGATCCGTGAGATGTTCTTGAGCTGGAGCCGGAGGGATGTGGTGAGGGCCTCGATGTGGGGTTTGAAGGATAGGGAGGAGTCAAGGATTACCCGAGGCACTTGGCTTGGGGGACTGGGGAGAGGGGGCAGTCGTTGACGCAGATGGATAGGTTGGGAGGTGGGGTGGAATTTCTTGGGGGGAAGACTATGAATTCAGTTTTGTCCATGTTGAGTTTAAGGAAGCGAGCAGAGAAGAAGGATGAGATGGCGGAAAGGCATTGAGGGATTTTCGAGAGTAGGGAGGTGATGTCAGGGCCGGACAGGTAGATTTGGGTGTCGTCGGCGTAGAGGTGGTACTGGAGGCCATGGGACTTGATGAGTTGCCCTAGGCCGAGAGTGTAAATGGAGAAAAGTAGGGGTCCCAGGACCGAACCTTGGGGGACTCCGACAGAAAGGGGGTAGGGTGAGGAGGAGGTGTGGGAGTGGGAGACGCTGAAGGTCCGGTCCGCTAGGTATGAGGAGATCCAGGAGAGGGCAAGGTGGGTGATGCCAAGGGATTCCAGGATCCGGAGAAGAAGGGAGTGGTCAACCGTGTCGAAGGCGGCAGACAGGTCAAGGAGTAGCAGGATGGAGTAGTGGTGTTTGTTCTTGGCGGTCAGTAGATCGTTGGTGACTTTGGTCAGGGCTGTTTCGGTGGAATGGAGGGGTCGGAAGCCGGACTGTAGGCGGTTAAAGTGGGAGCACGAGGAGAGGTGAGAGGACAGTTCGGAGTGGACGTGTTGTTCAAGTAGCTTAGAGGCGAATGGGAGAAGAGATATGGGGCGATAGTTAGAGACAGAGGTAGGGTCAAGTGAGGGTTTTTTTTAGGATGGGCGTGATTAGGGCGTGTTTGAAGGCCGAGGGGAAGGTACCAGTGCTAAGTGAAAGGTTAAAGAGGTGGGTGAGGGCTGGGATGAAAATGGAGGTGTGGTTGGGAATGAGGTGGGATGGGAGCGGGTCGTGGGCGCTGGTGGTGAGGTGAGGTGTGATTTTTACAGGAGGGAGTTGGTCTTCAGTTATGGGGGGGAAGTGGCTGATGGAGGAGGAGGGCAGTGTAGGTGGGAAGGGGAGGTGTGGGGATAGTGGACCGAAGCTGCTTCTGATCTTGTCGATCTTCTCCTTGAAGAAGGTCGCAAAGTCTTCAGCAGAGATGAGGGGAGAAGGGGGAGGAGCAGGTGGGCGAAGTAAGGAGTTGAAAGTTTTGAAGAGCTGCTTGGGGTTGCGGGACAGAGAGGTTATAAGGGATGAGAAGAACACTTGCTTGGCGGTAGCGAGTGCCGTCTTCAAGTCAGTGATGGATTGCTTGAACAGTGCAAAGTGCTCGGGGGTGTGAGACTTTTTCCATCTCCTCTCGGCGACTCTGGACGCCCGTCTCAGGTTTTTAGTGAGGGTGGTGTGCCAGGGTTGCCTGTTAATGCGTGGAGCATGGAGAGTGAGGGGGGCGGCTAGGTCGAGAGCGTTCGTTATGGTGGTGTTGTATAGGGTGGTGGCAATGTCAATGTCGTCAGCGCAGGGTATGTCGGTGAGAGGGAGGAGTGATGCAGAGAATAAAGGAAGAACCATATAAAACATTCTCATAGAAGGTACATATTAATACCTGCTATTCCAGCACACATACTAGGTCTTTTCACCTTGAGTGCATGTGCCAACGATAAGAATTAATAGTTTTGTAAGCAACAATTTTTTGCTGTTTCCAAATCACTGCAAAGCATGCCCACTGTGCTTTTCAATGCTGCACAAAGTGAACTGCAATGTGGGCTTCTACCTGCACCGTGTCAATTTCTCGTGCACACATTTGAGCCTCCTGTGCGGAAGAACACAAAGAAAATGAGCTGCATCCAGAACACACATAACCCTGTAGGTAGAGGCATGTACAACCACTTTCAGATACAAGTATCAGAGGTATTTCTGCCTTGACTTCCAGACCCTTATGAGATTTGCTGCTATTTTTATACTAGCTGTACCTATAATCTAGAATATAAAGCCCGAAGCCACTTCCGGCCAAACCCGAAGCCACTTCCGTAGTGTTGTGGTCGGATATTCGGCCAGCTCCACCCGCACAGGGTGGACCAAGATGGCCGCCCTATGCGGGAGGATCGCGGCGAGCCAACCGGGAGACGACCGGCCTTAGCCGGTCGTCTCCCGGATGGCGAGTCGTTGCAGCCGCGGTAACTCCGGCACGTAGGTCCATTGCGAGTTTCATGCCCCGGCGACGACCAACGAGAGCCGAGCGCCGTGGCCGAAAATCGAACCAAGAGCCCGGCCATACATAGCTCTAAAGACTGCTATGTATCTCAATGTATCGCTGTGTGCTGGCGCCGACCAATGAGAATAGCGCCTCACTTCCCATTGAGATATAATGGAGGACTTTGAGTTTCAAATTTACCGCTGTAAGTGAGGCGCTCTCCTGATTGGTCGTTCGCGGCTGTACGCGGCTGCCATCGACCAATCAGGTTCATGCCTCACGCCACGCCGACAAGTATGAAACACAAATGGTGCCGTGACACGCCCCGCTATTTTGATTGGTTGCTCGCGGCGACCAATCAACATAGCGCCGCGCGGAATGGCGCCATCTTTAAAATCTAAATTTGGACTTCAGGTTCAAACTTTTCGCGCCTTGCCACGCGCCGCGATGCTGATTGGTCGCTCGGGGCAGGCGGCGACCAATCAGCATTGCGGTGCACTGCGACTCGTCCCCCCACCATTTTAAGGCGCCTTTTTTGAATTTTTCACCTCAGAGCGAATTTATACTGCCTGGAGGCGGTGCCAGTGATGTCGCACTATAAGCTCCCCCCTAATTTCTCCTCAAAAGAGATAAGATCCTTTATCAAAACTAAATTTATTTAGTTTTGAAGTGTTTCTGTTACATTTTGACATTTATTTTAACGTCCTATGTGGTTATTTAGCTGTATACTGGCAATTAATTACTGACTATTGTACTGAGACTCTGCCTGCTATTAACCCCTCATTTGCCAGCTGATTACTCACTGGCAATTGCTCTCAGATACTCTGCCTGTTATTAACCCCTCATTTGCCACCAACACAGCTATAGCTGTTTACGATAAACAACATGAGCTCTGAAAACACGTCTACTTATGACACTGGGCGAACAGCTGCCAATGCCGCACGTAAGATTAGGAGAGATACCAAGTATACTAATGACACTGAACGAAAAGCTGCCAAAGCCACATATATGCGTCTACAGCGTGCTAACGAGACTCAAGAAGAGAGACGCCAGCGCCTCGACAAAAACAGCGAAAATAGGAAAAAAACGCATTACTAATGAGTCTGCTGAGCAAAAAGCACTTCGGTTAAGTTATCAGGCTGCTGCTGCTCGCCGTCAACGGTCCAAAAATATTAATGCCATATCTCCAGTCTTTGATTCTAAGCACAATATACCTTCTATGTCTAATGCCATACAATGTCCTGACCCTGAGCCTACTGTATTTGTGTCTAATTCTGAACGTAAGCGGAAACAGTGTGCTACCCACAATTTTGAACACAAACGTCGTCGCCTCAACACCGTGGAGTCTGCTGTCACAAAATCCTTCACACATGACTCTTCTATGCTAATAATTAATCCAGTAATAAATGCTGCTGCTGCATGCCGTGAACAGCGCAACAATACTCCTTTGACCTCTGCACTCATACACTCTGTTGACGATACAACTTTCACCTCTTCCGTCATTGCATTTGTGGACAGTGAAGATCCTCTACCAGGTCCACGCTTTATATATCTTGGCTTCCAGCGCCAGTCTAATCGTCTATTACCACAATCTTTAGCTATACTTCCTAAAGGTTTCACTCATGATGACAGTTCCGTTGTACAACACTCCTGTGGTCCTATGAACTATCTTTGTGAAGATTGTCAAGCATTGCATTTTAATGCTGATATACCATCAGATAAAAAGTTCACTCTATGTTGTCACAAGGGTAAGGTCCATGTACCTATACCCCAATATCCCTACCTATTCACACGTTTGCTCACAGGACAAAGTGAGTTCAGTAAAAATCTGATGGAAAACATCCGTAGCATCAACAGTTCCTTTGCGTTTGCCTCCATGGGTGCCAATATTTCTCCACCTCCTGGATATGGCCCATATTGCTTCCGGATACATGGGCAAATATATCATCGTACCGGAACCTTACATCCATCTCATGAAGAAGTTCCAGTGTATGCCCAGCTTTACATCTTAGATACCCGATCAACAACGTTTGCAATGTCAACACAATCAAAATTGTCATCCTACTTTGATGAGTATGATTGCTCTTCAATTAGATAACATCAATCCATTTGTTGCGGCGTACAAAATGTTAAGGGATGTAGAACAGGAGGAACATCTTAAAGCTCTTGCAAATGGTACTGTCATGCCTAATATAATCATGGCCCTAAAACAGGATCGCACACAAGACCCTCGACGCTACAATAACCCTACTGTCAATGAGGTTGCAGTTGTTTTTGAAAATGACAATGGCGAGCCACCATTCAATTGTGATATCTTAATTCACCTAAAACCTGACCCAAACAACCCTTTGGCACCAAAAACCAAACCTATTAGCATTCTACACAGTAACTTAGATGCCCTCCTGTATCCATTGTTTTTTCCGTGCAGAGAACAAGGTTGGCATGATGACATGAAACAACAAGCTCCAAGTACGCGCAGAATAACACAACTGCAATATTATTGCTACGTGCTATCTGTAAGAGATTACTTTAATCCACTACTGAATGGTGGCAAACTCACCCAACAGTACATTGTTGACGCGTATGTGAAAATTGAGGCAAATCGCCTACATTTTATCCGCAAACATCAAAAGGATTTGAAAGTAGAGGACTACTGTGTATTGCAAGAGCATTTATTACAAAACTCCATCCAAAAAGGCATCTCCATTGGCAAGACCGTCATTTTACCTTCCTCCTTTGAGGGTAGTCCGAGGAACATGCAGCAACGCTATCAGGATGCTATGGCTATTGTCACCAAGTACAGTCGCCCTGATTTGTTCACCACTATGACCTGCAATCCTAAATGGAGCGAGATTACAACTAATTTGCAGGCATGGCAGCGTGTGGAACACAGACCTGATTTAGTAGCACGTGTGTTCAAAATCAAGTTAGAAGCTTAGAAGCTCTATTACAAGACATTAGAAAAGGATTGTTTGGAAAAGTTTAAGCTATGGTGCATGTAATAGAATTTCAAAAACGTGGTCTACCACACGCACACATTTTGATCATTTTGGATACCAACTCTAAATTAAGAACTAAGGAGGATGTTGATAACATTGTCTGGGCTGAAATTCCTGATGCTAACTCCTACCCTCTACTTCATGGCATTGTTTTGCAACATATGATTCATGGTCCGCACAATCCATTCTCTTTATGGCATTCCAATTCCTGTCAATGAAACTTCGGTTTCAAGGATTAAAACTGATACAGAGCCAGCCAAACAGTTAAAGAATACTAAACTATGTATCATTGATGAGTGCACAATGCTCTCTAAATATGCATTGCATGTCATTGATAGACTTTTACGGGATGTCATGACAACACATGTCTCCAAGAAACAGCAAACACCATTTGGAAGTAAAGTTATTGTTCTGGGAGGAGACTTTAGACAATGCCTTCCTGTCATCGCTCACGGAACCAGAACTGATATTGTAGAGTGCTGCATTCAGTATTCCATACACTGGCAAAATTTTGTTAGACTACCACTTATTAACAACATGCGCTCCATTGACCAACAATACAGTGCTTGTTTGCTTCAACTGGGAAATGGTGAACTTTCCAATGATTTCAACCTTGGAGATGATGTCATCGAAATACCTTCAGACATGCTTTCCACTGGCTGCTTAATACGTGATATCTTTGGAGACAACATTTCTATTGATATTAACAACAATGACAGCATCAATATTGCTGCATCACATGCAATTCTATGCCCTAAAAATGAGGATGTGGATAATTTAACTCCAATATCATGGATCGTCTGAATGGTGACTACACAGAATATATCAGTCATGATTCCATAGATGTTGATGAATATGATGACCCTGACCAATATCCAGTAGAATTCTTACATTCGCTTACACCAACTAGAATGCCTTCACATCGGCTAAAACTGAAAAGTGGTACTATTATCATGCTGTTACGCAACCTCAACACCAAAAAAGGTCTGTGCAACGGTACTCGCTTGATTGTTACTGCTTTGCTTCCTAACATCATAGAAGCCAAAGTAATTACTGGGTCAGCTGCTGGAAATGTTGTTTTTATTCCACGTATTGACTTATGTCCATCTGACACAGGATTACCTTTTAAATTGAGACGTCGCCAGTTTCCTGTGAAGCCAGCATTTGCCATGACCATTAACAAATCGCAAGGCCAAACACTTCATCGAGTTGGTATTTTTCTACCTTAACCAGCATTTGGCCATGGTCAAATCTACGTGGCTTTTTCTAGAGTGAGGCAACGCTCTAATGTGAAAGTTCAAGTCCTTGATACACCAGTTCAAGGGAAAATAGTGGAAAATTGTGACAAAGTTTTCACTAAAAATATAGTCTATAAAAATATTTTACTTTAAATTCTTTAGATACATATTAGATTTAGATACATAGTTACTTTCTAATTAAACACAAATATTACAATAAATTAGTTTAGCCATAGATGTATAGGAATAAAAAAAAAAAAAAATACCAAAAAAATTAGTTTAGTTATAGATAAAGACATTATAATTAGTTATTAGATATAAAAGTCATTTCAGATATATAGTCGTTAGTTTTTTAGCTTAGAAACTTTCTTTTTATATTTCATAGTATATGTATATAAACACACATTTTGTAGTAGATTGTAGATGTGTATCATCTAAATGCTTGCATTTAGTGATAAGAACCTGAAGCTTCAGCAGTATAGCTGCTGAAAGATTTAATTTTCTTTTTACACCAGGGTGAGGTTTTTGTGAACAGCTAAGAGCCGGGTGGGACGCCTGTTCACACACATCTCTATCTCGAACTGTGTTCTGTACATATAAGTACATACATACATATAGGTACATATTTAGACACATAGGTACATATTTAGACACATAGGGAAAGAATAGACATTTTGATTTTAAATCTGAATTCTTCTGCTCTTTGTGGAATTTATAGTGGGAAAAAAGCAATTTTGCCACTTGCTGCCTAATGGTGACCTACAGCACTCTTACTCTAAGTTGCATGAAATGTATATGGAATTTGTGGTTTACTTGCGGCAGTTGCGGCACATGTGGTTTCGACAGTTTCAACCGCCAAAAATCGCAGTTACCTCTGATTTTTAGTGGTTGCATTTAGTGAACCTGTCGAAGCTGTGCTTGCCGTATTTACTGCAAGCTAACTGCAAGTTCCATATACATTACATGTTACTTGCTGAAAGTGAGCTACAGCTACAGGGTAAGCCCTTTGGTGCCAAGTGCAGAAATTGTATTTTGTTATTCCACACCTTCTGCAAATAGCCGAAAAATATCTGATTTAAAAGGAGTCTAACTATTAATAATTAGGGATAGAGTAGAGTAGGTCCCACCAGCTGTAAGGCTACCTTCCCGTGGTTGGTGGGGAAACATGTACTGGCTAAATCATAGATTATTAACATCTATTATATAATTGCCGTAGCGACTTCCGTCGGAGCGGCGCTGCTTCCGGTGGCTTGGTTAGCGCGAGCGAGCTGCTTCTCCTGGACTCTCCCCGTGGCCGCGTAGCGGGCATTGCGAGTCGTTGCAGCCTCGCGAAGCAATGCCCGCGAAGCGGGCATTGCGAGTCGCTGACACCCACCAACCAAGCCACAGAAGCCCATACTACTGTAGTGTACACCGCTATACTATACTACAGTCCCATGCCCATAAGCGCCATGGGACTGTAGTATACCATCGCGCTGTACACTACAGCCCTCTGACGCTCTAAGCCACTACGCCCTGTACCCGCCGCAAGCCCCTACCCCCTGCCGCCCTAACCCCTAAGCCACTACCCCGACGCCGAAGCCCCTACCCCCTTCTGCACTACCCCGCCGCACCCACTACCCTCTGCCGCAAGCCCCTACCCCCTGCCGCACTACCCCGCCGCAAGCCCCTACCCCCTGCCGCCCTAACCCCTAAGCCACTACCCCGCCGCCGAAACCCCTACCCCCTGCCGCCGTAAGCCACTAGCCCGCATCCGCACCTAAACCCCTGCCGCCGCAAGCCCCTAACCCCTAAGCCGCACCTAATCCCCTACCCCTACCCCCTAAACCGCACCTAAACCCCTGCCGCCCTAAGCCCCTACCCCCTAAGCCGCACCTAACCCCCTACCCCCTGCCGCCGTAAGCCACTACCCCGCATCCGCAAATAAACCCCTGCCGCCGCAAGCCCCTAACCCCTAAGCCGCACCTAATCCCCTACCCCTACCCCCTAAACCGCACCTAAACCCCTGCCGCCCTAAGCCCCTACCCCCTAAGCCGCACCTAACCCCCTACCCCCTGCCGCCGTAAGCCACTACCCCGCATCCGCAAATAAACCCCTGCCGCCGCAAGCCCCTAACCCGCACCTAAATCCCTACCCCTACCCCCTAAGCCGCACCTAAATCCCTGCCGCCCTAAGCCCCTACCCCCTAAGCTGCACCGAACCCCCTACCCCATGCCGCCGTAAGCCACTACCCCGCATCCGCACCTAAACCCCTGCCGCCCAAGCCCCTAACCCTACCCCTACCCTAAACCGCACCTAAACCCCTGCCGCCCTAAGCCCCTACCCCCTAAGCCGCACCTAACCCCCTACCCCCTGCCGCCCTAAGCCACTACGCCGCATCCGCACCTAAACCCCTGCCGCCGCAAGCCCCTACCCCTTAAGCCGCACCTAATCCCCTACCTCTACCCCCTAAACCGCACCTAAACCCCTGCCGCCCTAAGCCCCTACCCCCTAAGCCGCACCTAACCCCCTACCCCCGTAAGCCACTACCCCGCATCCGCACCTAAACCCCTGCCGCCGCAAGCCCCTAACCCCTAAACCGCACCTAATCCACTACCCCTACCCCCTAAGCCGCACCTAAACCCCTGCCGCCCTAAGCCCCTACCCTCTAAGCCCGCCGCTTTCCCTAACACCTAAGGCCCTACACCCTAAGCCCCCGCCGTCCCCTAACCTAACGTCCCCGTCCATCACTTACATGCCTTCAAGTCATCTGATCGTCCGTCCGATCCTCAAGTCCTCCGTCCGGCCAGGCGTCCTCTTCCTCCGGTCCCGGGGGTCTTCTCTCTTCTTTCCGCCATCTCCGCCTCTTCGTCCGTCCCCGGGGATCTTCTGTCTTCTTTCCGACAACTTCCAGCGCCGACGTCCTCTTCAACTAACATTAAGATACAATGGACGATCAATCCGCCATTGTATCTCAATGAAATGTGAAGGGCTCTTCTGATTGGTCGCTCTCTACTGCCCTCAGCCAATCAGAAGAGCCCTTCATTCAGTTCTCATTCAGGTCCGTCTTTTTTTCCCATTGACATACATTAGCGGTGTGTCGGCGATTTTATGCGCCCACCTGGTTCTATTTGTCGGCCCTAAAATCGCGGACACACGCTAATGCTGTCTAGGCAAGTAGCTCGAATTATTGGTGCCGTTCAATCGATCGGCTTAGACTGCTGCATAGGCGAATACGGATGTCGCATCCGCACGTATTCAAGGACAAGAACAGTGACTGCGAGCCATAAATGACTGCCCATAGATGAATCATAGGCGGTGTGATGCTCTCGCTAATTAATTAAATAACGACAAAAAAAATAAAAAGAATATCTATAAGTCGCTTGTCGGCCGAATGAGAACTGCTCTCGCCGAACAAATCACAATGATAAATTCAATAAATATAAAAAAATATAATGCTAATAAGATCAAGCTGCGGACCTGAATGAGAACTGCCTCTCAGCCTAAATAATAATTAATAATAAAAAAAATAATTAAAAAGAATTAAAAAATAATAAAAAAATAAATTAAAATATAAAAAATTCAATAAAAATAATAATAAAAAATAAATATATGCTAATAAGATCAGCCCTTTGCGGACCTGAATGAGAACTGCCTCTCAGCCTAAATAATAAATTAATAATAAAAAAAATAATTAAAAAAGAATTAAAAAATAATAAAAAAATAAATTACAAATAATAAAAAATTCAATAAAAATAATAATAAAAAAATAAATATATGCTAATAGATCAGCCCTTGGCGACCTGAATGAGAATCTGTATCTACCATAAATAAAATAAATTAAAAATATAATAAAAAAATAATTAAAAAAATATTAAAAAATAATAAAAAAAATAAATTAGCAATAATATAAAAAAATTCACATAAAATTATAATAATAAAAAATATATAAATATATATGCTAATAAGATATTATGGGACCTGAATGAGAACTGCTTCAGCATAATAAATATAATTAAATAATAAAGTAATAAAAATAAAATAATTATAAGATATAATGCTAATTAAAATAATTAAATATATATAATTATTAATTATTAATTAATATATAATAAATAATAATAATTAACATAATAAAATTAATAAATCTAAAAATAATATATATAATAATATGTATAATGCTTTGGACTAATGAGACTGCTAGAAATAATAAATTAAATAATAAAAAATAATAATTAAAAAAGACTATTAAAAAATAATTAAAATAAATAAATTACTAATAATAATAAAATTCAATAAAATAATATAAAAATAATAAATATTGCTAATTAAATCATGCCATTTGCATAATGAAATGCCTTCAATGCTATAATTAATTATAATTAATAATAAAAAAATAATTAAAAAATGATATTAATGAATAATAATTATAAAATAATAATCATAATAATAAATAAATTCATAAAAATAATCTAATAAACAATAATTAAATAATGCTAATAATGATCACATTAATGGTATAATGCTACTATTAGCTAATAATTATTTATTAAAATAATATTAATCAAAAATTAATCTATTAAGCTAATTAATAATAATTAATGCTAATTAAATATAATAATCTAATTATAATTATAATGCTAATAATAATCTATTAATGCTATTAATAATGTATTATGCTATATTAATGCTATTAATGCTATTAATAATGTATTAATGCTATAATTAATGCTAATTAATGCTATTATAATGCTATATTATGTAATAATTATATGCTATTAATTGCTATTAATGTATATTAATCTATTAATGTATTATTAATGCTATTAATGCTAATATATAATGCTATTAATGCTAATAAAGCTTAATGCTATTAATAATGTTATTAATGCTATTAATTAATGCTAATAATGCTATATAATGCTATTAATGCAATAATAATGCTATTAATGTATTAATTAATGTATTAATGCTATAATAATATAATGCTATTATTAATGCTATTAATGCTAATAATAATGCTATTAATGCTATAATAATGTTATTAATGCTATTAATTAATGCTAATAATGCTATTATTAATGCTATTAATTTTATGTAATTATTAATGCTATAATAATGCTATTAATGCTATTATATAATGCTATAATGCTATTATTAATGCTAATAATGCTATTATTATTATTAATGCTATTAATGCTATTATAATGTATTAATGCATATTATTAATGTAATTAATGCTATTAATGCTATTAATGCAATTTATTAATGCTATTATGCTAATTATTAATGCTAATAATAATGTTATTAATGCTATTATTAATGCTAATAATGCTATTATTAAATGCTATTAATGCTATAATAATGCTATTAATGCTATTAATAATGCTATTAATGCTATTATAATTAATGCTATTATAATGTTCTATTAATAATGTATTAATGCTATATTAATGCTATATTATTAATGTATTAATGCTATTATAATGCTATTAATGCTATTAATAATGCTATTAATGCTATTAATATTATTAGCATTATTAATAATGCATTATTAATGCTATAATGCTAATATTATGCTAAATATTATTAATGCTATTAATGCTATTAATGCTAATAATTCTTTAATTATATGCTAATATATGCTATTAATGTATTAATAATTTATTAATGCTATTATAATGCTAATAATGCTATTATTAATGCTATTAATGCTAATAATAATGCTATTAACTATTAATAATGTATAATGCTATTATTAATGCTAATAATGCTATTATTAATGCTATTAATGCTAATAATAATGCTATTAATGCTATTAATAATGCTATTAATGCTATTAATAATGCTATTAATGCTATTAATAATGTTATTAATGCTATTATTAATACTAATAATGCTATTATTAATGCTATTAATGCTAATAATAATGCTATTAATGCTATTAATAATGCTATTAATGCTATTAATTATGCTATTAATGCTATTAATGCTAATAATGCTATTAATGCTAATATTTATCCTATTAATGCTATTAATGCTAATAATAATTCTATTAATGCTAATAATAATGCTATTAATGCTATTAATGCTATTAATTATGCTATTAATGCTATTAATGCTAATAATAATGCTATTAATTCTATTAATAATGCTATTAATGCTATTAATAATGTTATTAATGCTATTATTAATGCTAATAATGTTATTATTAATGCTATTAATGCTAATAATGCTATTAATGCTATTAATAATGTTATTAATGCTATTATTAATGCTAATAATGCTATTATTAATTCTATTAATGCTAATAATAATGATATTAATGCTATTAATACTGTTATTAATGCTCATAATACTGCTAATAATGCTATTAATACTGCTATTACTGCTAATAATAATGCTATGGCTTATATTATTGCTATTGATGATGCGATTATTATTTAAAAATCTTTAAAAAAACAATAAACATATTTTACATACCCGATGCATTTGCATCAGGCTAACAGCTATAACTACTATAATCAAATTAATGCACGTTCTAGAATCCCGATGCATTTGCATCGGGCTCACAGCTAGTTCATATATAAATTGAATATACGTAATCTGTACAAAACATCGGTGCCAGTATCTGTACGAAAAGCCTTGCCTTAGAATCATGACATGTACTACACCGACATATACCATACAACCATTGGTAGTTCATAGATAGATATCATGTCTTATGTACATTATTGTCAAATTTGAATGAATAATGTACCGTGTTTCCCCGAAAGTAAGGCCCCCCCGATTGTAAGGCCGCCTGGGGGTAAAGGGGGGGCCTGCCAATGTAAGGCCTCCCCCGATTATAAGGCCTTACAACCGGGGGGCCAATGTAAGGCCGCTAGCGGAGGGGGGGGGGAGCGGGAGCGGGTCGCACGTCACGTGCGCCCGCTCATTACATATGCACTGCATCCCCCTGTCAATCAGCGACAGGGGGAGCAGTGCATTATACTGTATATATGGGCCCCCTATTGCTGGCACACTCCCCCCTGTTATGAGGCCCCCACCGCTGCTGCTGCTGAAGACATCTTACCCTCCAGGGTCTTCTTGCAGCAGCCAGCGCGCGCGTCCGTCCGTCCTCTGTACTCGGCGGTCTCCCGGATCATGTGACCCGTCGCAGCGCATGACGTCATCGCGACGGCGACGGGCCGGTCACATGATCCGGGAGACCGCCGAGTTCAGATCCCTGAGGAAGGTGCCAGGAGGGCACCGAAACGCGTAGGAAGCAATAAAAACGTTACTTTGAAGTTCCATCTTCAAGTGCATTATTTTTCGGAGTGGATGTTATTTGGCAGCGCGGACCGTGATACACCATTTTCTTCCCCACGATTCGGAGTACAGAGGACGGACGGACGCGCGCGCTGGCTGCTGCAAGAAGACCCTGGAGGGTAAGATGTCTTCAGCAGCAGCAGCGGTGGGGGCCTCATAACAGGGGGGAGTGTGCCAGCAATAGGGGGCCCATATATACAGTATAATGCACTGCTCCCCCTGTCGCTGATTGACAGGGGGATGCAGTGCATATGTAATGAGCGGGCGCACGTGACGTGCGACCCGCTCCCGCAGTGTCCCAGCAGGAGGGGGCCTGTAGGCCACACTGCTGGGGCACCCAATGTAAGGCCCCCCCCAAAAGTAAGGCCGGGGGCCACTTTTGGCCCCCAAAAGAATGTAAGACAGGGCCTTACTTTCGGGGAAACACGGTATATATGCATGCTAGACTCCCAATTCTTTAGAATCGGGCCACCATCTAGTATGATATAATTGTCTTGCCGCCACTTCCGTCTGAGGACGAAATCGCGCACCAACACTCATTGGTCGCTGACAACCGCGATCCAATCAGCGACGCGCAATTTCGGCTTCACAGACACCGTGCGGTCAGCCTCATCCTGGCCGCACCCCCCTGCTGGAGCGCCCACAGTCGGCCCCCTCTTGCCCGCTGCTCCATTCGCGCCCCCCTCCCTCGCTCCACTCTCACCCGCACCCAGTGTCTCCATCCTCTGCTAACCACCGAGCTGCCACCGTCCAGTGCTAACCACCGAGCTGCCACCGTCCAGTGCTAACCACCGAGCTGCCACCGTCCAGTGCTAACCACCGAGCTGCCACCGTCCAGTGCTAACCACCGAGCTGCCACCGTCCAGTGCTAACCACCGAGCTGCCACCGTCCAGTGCTAACCACCGAGCTGCCACCGTCCAGTGCTAACCACCGAGCTGCCACCGTCCAGTGCTAACCACCGAGCTGCCACCGTCCAGTGCTAACCACCGAGCTGCCACCGTCCAGTGCTAACCACCGAGCTGCCACCGTCCAGTGCTAACCACCGAGCTGCCACCGTCCAGTGCTAACCACCGAGCTGCCACCGTCCAGTGCTAACCACCGAGCTGCCACCGTCCAGTGCTAACCACCGAGCTGCCACCGTCCAGTGCTAACCACCGAGCTGCCACCGTCCAGTGCTAACCACCGAGCTGCCACCGTCCAGTGCTAACCACCGAGCTGCCACCGTCCAGTGCTAACCACCGAGCTGCCACCGTCCAGTGCTAACCACCGAGCTGCCACCGTCCAGTGCTAACCACCGAGCTACCACCGTCCAGTGCTAACCACCGAGCTGCCACCGTCCAGTGCTAACCACCGAGCTGTCACCGTCCAGTGCTAACCACCGAGCTGCCACCGTCCAGTGCTAACCACCGAGCTGCCACCGTACAGTGCTAACCACCGAGCTGCCACCGTACAGTGATAACCACTGAGCCACCGTACAGTGCTAACCACTGAGCCACCATATACACTGCTAACCACAGCCACCATACTGTGCTAACTACTGAGTCACTGTATACAGTGCTAACTACTGAGCCAGCGTATACTGTGCTAACCACTGAGCCATCTTATACAGTGCTAACCACTCATCCACCATATATAGTGCTAACTAATCAGCCACCATAGGAGTGCTAATCACCAAGTCACTGTGTACAGTGCTAACCACTGAGCTACCTTATACATGTTTGACTGTAGGGATTGTGTGCTTTTCTTTGAATGCCTCTTTTTTTCTCCTGTAAACTCTATGTTGATGTCTTTGCCAAAAAAGCTCTACTTTTGTCTCATCTGACCAGAGAACATTCTTCCAAAACGTTTTAGGCTTTCTCAGGTAAGTTTTGGCAAACTCCAGTCTGGCTTTTTTTTGTCTCGGGGTAAGAAGTGAGGTCTTCCTCGGTATCCTACCACAAAGTCCCTTTTCATTCAGACGCCGACGGATAGTACGGGTTGACACTGTTGTACCCTCGGACTGCAGGGCAGCTTGAACTTGTTGGATGTTAGTCAAGGTTCCTTATCCACCATCCGCACAATCTTGCGTTGAAATCTCTCGTCAATTTTTCTTCTCCGTCCACATCTAGGGAGGTTAGCCACAGTGCCATGGGCTTTAAACTTCTTGATGACACTGTGCACGGTAGACACAGGAACATTCAGGTCTTTGGAGATGGACTTGTAGCCTTGAGATTGCTCATGCTTCCTCACAATTTGGTTTCTCAAGTCCTCAGACAGTTGTTTGGTCTTCTGTCTTTTCTCCATGCTCAATGTGGTACACACAAGGACACAGGACAGAGGTTAAGTCCACTTTAATCTATGTCAACTGGCTGCAAGTGTGATTTAGTTATTGCCAACACCTGTTAGGTGCCACAGGTAAGTTACAGGTGCTGTTAATTACACAAATTAGAGAAGCATCACATGATTTTTTTTTAACAGTGCCAATAGCTTTGTCCACCCCCTTTTTATGTTTGGTGTGGAATTATATCCAATTTGGCTTTAGAACAATTGTCTTGTGTTTTTTTCATTGAAGACAAATTAAATGAAGATAATACCAAAGAATTTGTGATTGCAATAATTTTCAGGAAGAAACTGAGCATTATCTGACAGAATTGCAGGGGTGTCAATACTTTTGACCACAACTGTATACTGTGCTAACCACTGAGCCACCGTACATGCTAGCCACTGAGCGACCATATACAGTGCTAGCCACTGAGCCACCATATACAGTGCTAGCCACTGAGCCACCATATACAGTGCTAGCCACTGAGCCACCATATACAGTGCTAGCCACTGAGCCACCATATACAGTGCTAACAACTAAGCCACCATATACAGTGCTAACCACTGAGCCACCATATACAGTGCTAACCACTGAGCCACCGTACAGTGTTAGCCACAGAGCCACCGTACAGTGCTAGCCACAGAGCCACCGTACAGTGCTAGCCAGAGCCACCGTACAGTGCTAGCCACAGAGCCACCGTACAGTGCTAGCCACAGAGCCACCGTACAGTGCTAGCCAGAGCCACCATATACAGTGCTAACCACTGAGCCAGCATATACAGTGCTAACCACTGAGCCATCATACTGTGCTAACCACTGAGCCACGATATACAGTGCCAACCACTGAGCCCCTGTAAAGTCTGCTAACCACTGAGCCCCCATATACTCTGCTAACCACTGAGCCGCCATATACTCTGATAAGCACTCTGCTGAGGGCACAGGAGGGGGCCAGGGAACAGCGTCCGAGTACAGGCAGGAGGGCCCCGCCCGCACCCGGCCACTGTCCGCCAGCCCCCTCCTGCCCGCACCCGGCCGCTGTCCGCCGGCCCCCTCCTGCCCGCACCCGGCCGCTGTCCGCCGGCCCCCATCTGCCCGCACCCAGCCGCTGTCCCCCGACCCCCTCCTGCCCGCACTCGGCCGCTGTTCCCCGGCCCCGTACTGCCAGCACCTGCACACTCTTCCTCGCCCCCTGCACCTGGCTGCTCTTACCCGGCCCCCTCCTGCCCGCTGTCCCCCGGCCCCCTCCTGACCGCACCTGCCCGCTGTCCCCTCCAGGACTCCGGCACCACTGCACACCGGTACTGCTGTAGGTATCTACTATATAATTGTCTACTTCTGTCTGTTTGTCTGTAACGCAAATCCTGCGTTGCTGATTGGTTGTGGGCGGCTGGCCTGACCAATCAGCAACAGGGACAGTCCGCCCACAAATTGGCGCAGGATTTCAACCACGCTTCGCTGATTGGTTGCGCCTGGCCGGTTGCCAGCAATCAGCAATATTGGCGCAGGATTTAAACTCAGCTTCGCTTTGCATTATTATTATTATTATTATTATTATTAAATCTTAATAAATAAACTACATACATACTCTAGAATACCCGATGCATTAGAACAGGGCCACCATCTAGTAATATATATATATATGTACGTACATACATACATACATACATACACACACACACACACACACACACACACACACACACACAGTTCAAACCAAAAGTTTGAACACACCTTCTCAAAGAGTCGTCTGTATTTTCAGTACTATGAAAATTGTAGATTCACACTGAAACTGAAGGCATCAAAACTATGCTGCACAAAGTCTCCTCTTAACAGATGTTGTGAGATGTGCTGCTAGAACTTTGTGTGGCATTGACCTGGTCTCTAATCTGAGCAGCTGTTAACCTGCGATTTCTGAGGCTGGTGACTCAGATGAACTTATCCTCCGCAGCAGAGGTGACTCTTGGTCTTCCTTTCCTGGGGCGGTCCTCATGTGAGCCAATTTATTTGTAGTGCTTGATGGTTTTTGCAACTGCACTTGGGGACACTTTCAAAGTTTTCCCAATTTTTCGGACTGACTGACCTCCATTTCTTAAAGGCCACTCGTTTTTCTTTACTTAGAATTTGTATTATGGCAAGAAAAAAGCAGCTAACGTCTATTCAGTAGGACTATCAGCTTTGTATCCACTAGACTTCTGCACAACACAACTGATGGTCCCAACCCCATTTATAAGGCAAGAAATCCCACTTATTAAACCTGACAGGGCACACCTGTGAAGTGAAAACCATTTCCGGTGACTTCCTCTTGAAGCTCATCAAGAGAATGCCAAGAGTGTGCAAAGCAGTAATCAAAGCAAAAGGTGGCTACTTTGAAGAAACCTAGAACATAAAACATATTATCAGTTGATTCACACTTTTTTGTTAAGTACATAATTCCACAATTCCACATGTGAAGGCACTGCATACTTGTCTAGATAAGTAACAGCGGGGAGGGAGGATGCGGAGACGTTTTATGAGGATTGCAACAAGGCTAAACTGACCACCCTCTTAAGCACCAAAACCTTGGAACAACAAATCCATCCAAAACTTGGCACAAAGAGAAATAAGATCTTTTTGGACAATACAATTAGTGATGAGCGAGTACCAAAATGCTCGGGTGCTCGATGCTCGGGCCAAGCATCCCAAGATACTTGTGTACTCGGCCCGAGCACCGAGCCCAATGTTATCCTATGGGAGACCCGAGTATTTTTATGAGATGACCGCCGGCAGCATGTAGAAACCCTAAAAATGTCACAAAAGTCTCAGAAGAGTGCTCAAATGACATGGCAACACCATGGGGAAGACTCCTGTAAGCATTTCTCACTCAAAAGTCACAGCTGTGAACAATGTTGTCCGAGTTTCACGCTAATTTTACGGAGTCACCAGAAAACCTTCCAAATTGACACCAAAATGAACATTCAGGGTGGAAATGTTAAGGGCACATACCCAATAGTGAGATACAGCTGGTGTATGTTACTTTTTGTGATTACATGGAAGATTTTAAGTGAAAACATTGTGCGGCACTCCAATGTCCCTGAGAAGAGACGTACATGAAGCCCTGGCTTGACATAATGTGCCCATTTTGAGGAAGTGGGTGTATTGTAGTATTTTCCTTTACCAGGGCAGTCCAAATTTGTGAGGTTCACCAATGACCCATGCATACACACATGCATGAGGGCCTGTAAACCTGAAGTGGGTGTATTGTAGTATAGCCCTTTGGCAGGGCAGCCAAAAAAGGAGATTTTTGTGTACTCACCGTAAAATCCTTTTCTCTTAGCCTCTAATTGGGGGACACAGGACCGTGGGTGTTATGCTGCTGTCCACTAGGAGGCGACACTAGGCAGAATCTGCAAAAGAGTAATGTGGCTCCTCCTCTGCAGAATACACCCCTGGAACAGGCATTGCCTCACCAGTTTTGTGCTAAAGCAGTAGGAGATTAACCTATAATCATAGTAAAAATAGAGCCTGTAATCACACAGGAAACCCTGTGTAAACAGACATAGCTAACAATTCAATTACGGATTAACAGATCCTGAATTAAACAGACACGTGTGTAAACAGGTAAGGGTTAGCAAAGTAATACTTCTACAACAAGGCCTGTGACTAAACAGGCTCATGCGTAACCTGTGACGAATCAACGGAACAATACTTGTATAACAAGACATGTACTAAACAGGCTCACAGTACTACAAGGTCTGTAACGAAAAGAAAAAAAAAAACAGGCACAAGTTAATTCAATCAACAATTAAAAGCGTGAGCAAATGCAAACATGAATCAACATGTTATCCCTATAATAACTGAAAAGCTGTGGAAGAAAACCCACAAGAAATAATAGGGTGGGTGCTGTGTCCCCCAATTAGAGGCTAAGAGAAAAGGATTTTACGGTGAGTACACAAAAATCTCCTTTTCTCCTTTGCCTCATTGGGGGACACAGGACCGTGGGACGTCCTAAAGCAGTCCCTGGGTGGGGAAAAAGCAATAGAACTAATTGCACTGAATATGATCAGTGCGTAACTATGCAACTACAGGCGTGCTGCTGTCGCCTGGAGGACACGTCTACCCAGACCCGCGATTGTTGGGGACTAAGTGCAAGCCCTGTAGCGGCTTGAGCATGTGAGAAGGCTGACTCCATTGGCTGTCTAAACACATGTCATGCTAACACCTGGTGACGAACGGACCAGGGGATCCACACGGCCGTAGTCGAATGTGCTGTAACACTGCCTGAAGGGATGAAATTTTGATGGTATAAGCGCCTTGGCTGATTAGGCGAATCCAGGGCCGACATGTGATTTTTTTTTTTTTCCTTCTTCTTCTGGAATAAGGAAAAGGAAAGGAGGAGCTGACCTCTTCGAAGGCACTGGTCTTGAATGCTTAGATGCGTAGGGACCTGTTAAGGTCTTCCATATGTATGTTCGTCACGACCAGACTGACTGAAGTCGGGCGCAGCGATGACAGAAAAACACCCTCATTGAGGTGGAAGGAATAGACCGCCTAAGAAGCAAGATGTACCAACTGTAGGACCGTCTTGTTCATGTAGAGGACCAGAAAAAAATGGTTTACGCGAGAGCGCTGAAGTACCGGTACCTCCGTAGAGAAAAATAAATTTCCACCAAGACATATCGCTGTCTGGATGAGAATGCTAAAGGTAATATCCCGTAGAGGCTCAAAAGGTGGATCTTGTAGAGCCGTGAGGGCGAAAATCGGCTTCCGCAGGAGACGTCCTGTTGTATGGATACCTAAAGTGTGAGACCATCTGAAGGAAGGGCCTTTATAGCACCCTGGTGGCAAGAAGTTGTTTTTGAAAGAAGTTGAAACAGGCTGAAAACCTGTTTTGTGAGAAATTTCAAGGGCAGACCTTAGTCTAGGTCTGTGCGGAAAAAAACGGAACGTTCTTGGCATGAAATAGGGCCAAGAGAAAGACCCGTATAGGAGTTTGGATCTAAAGATAAACAAAAAACGATCACCGTCATGGTATATCGTCGAGAAGGCTGGTATACTTGGTGTGACTATGGTCACTACAATATTCAGGGCAAAAAACCCTTTAGTTAAATTCCTGGTCTCAAAGTTGTGCTACTAACTTCAGAGTTGAGCAATTCCGAGGGAGAGCTGGCCCTGAGAGAGCAGATCTGGACTGTCTGTTAGTCGTCCTAGTACTGCCGCTATGAGTTGGACGAAATTCGCGTCCAAGAGCATCTGGGTCAGTCTGAAAACACAGGGATGATCAAATGACCTTCTTATTTAGCCTTCCGCACTATCCTGGTAGTTGTAAAGAATATAGGGAAGATGAAGATATGTACAATCTTGGACTAGTATATCTGTCCTAAGGCTGCGGAACCTAGGACCTGCTAGAAAGGATGGAACCTTAGCATGGGGTCATGAGGCCGTCAGGAGCACATTTGTAGATTTCTGGCGTTGTCAGTCTTGACGGAAGCCTCTGGATGCAGGGACCGCTTCCCTGAGTCCGTCCATTGGCGGGCTAGCCTGGTATGAGCATCGTTGACAGTACAGCATTGAAGGATTGTACTCGGTGAGACGTGGCGAATGTTTGTCATCACTTGGAAACTGCGGTTTCATCCTGGTGGTTGACCTATGCTACGGCTGTGGCATAGTCTGACTCTATCCAAAGAAGCCCGACTGTCAGACGGTGGCCGATTGATTTCCGAACTTGAGATACCGGCTGAATATTTGTAGATTGAAGGGCATCTACTGGCGTGTTCATAGTGATGGGAGTACATCTGACCATGTTTCGTTCCTGGGCCATGTGTATACATGGATAGTTGAAAAAAGGCCGTAGGTGCAGCTGAACCTGTGGAACTGTTTCCCATGCTGTCACTATCCTGTGTAGGACTTCCGGACGAAAAATCAGTGACTTGTCAGAGAAAATCCATATGGCTGAGACTGCATATGGGATGCTGCAAAATGTGGCCGTCAGGAATACTGCCGCGGAGCTGGGACTCCTGGAGTTTGTGCGCTGTAACCTATGCCTTGCAAATGGTTTAGCCTAATGAAGGTAATCTATAAATTGATTCTTCTTAACTTGCCCAGTGAACATGAAAGTGTATGCAGACTCCTAAAATAATGCATTGATAAATAAGTCGTTCAGCTGTGGAAGACCCCAGAAACGAACTATAGGCATTTCCACTTCGGACTGTATTTATGAACTATAGGACTCACGGTAATTCACTCTCGACTACTAAGTCGAGAAAACCTGACTGTGCTAAGTCGGGAAAGGACTGACTGCGTATAAGAAGTCTTGGGTCACAGCCACACGGATGGCCAGGGCCCGAACAATTGACTTCGTGCAGCCGGAGCGGGCTGAGTAGAAGGCGTGCACGTATTATCTCAACCCAAGTACCTAATATAGGTATAGTCCTGGAATAGGCAGCTTCGTGTTAGAGATATGGGGATGGAGTCCGTGTAGACCTTGTGCGGACGCATTTTCAGCCCTAGTCCCCAACCGTGGGGAATTGAGGGTGGTATGGTTCCTAGATTCCAGATACTGGTAGTTGAAGTACCTGTGTCATTGCGAATCAGTGTTTTAGCCGGCGTCTTGCAAGACTTGGTTGTCGTCACTGTTAACCAGAGCTCCAGCTGCAGGGTCTGGAGAGGATTGGCAAACATTTGTGGAAAACTTTACAGTGGTCAGATAACTGTAGGTTATATGAGCTTTAACTGAGCTCAGCAATAGTGGGGACCCTAGAAAGAACTTGTTCGTTAAACCTGTATTAAGTGTACCACAAAAGAGGTCCCATGGGATAGTGAGAGGCTCTCTAATTATTCCTAACGATTCCGAGTGACCGGAACTCGTTATATCGGCGGTGATAATGGAGATGGGGAGCGCTTTAGCCTTCTTAGAGCCTGAGGTCAATCTTGACCCCTACTTCTCTGCACCGACGTCTACGGGGGCATGTAAGAGCGTGGTGGCCTCTATACTAGGAGTTCCACCTCCCATTCATGTAACCAGGTGCCAAATCTACTAGCGATGGCAGTGGATGCTTTTACTGCAGAGCAATTGGCAGCGTCCAGGGAGTATGATCAGATAGTCCTGAGGAGATGACTGGTGCTGCCTGGATCACCGGACAGGAAGCGATCTGCAAGAAACATATGTAAATGTAGCATGCAGCTGCGTACCTAATGGCAAACCATTAAGTGTAGAATTAGGAGGAGTGACAGGAACCTGCATCTGAGTAGCCCAGCAACCGTGCTGAATACCGATAAATTTTTGTTTCCAAATCACGACATGGTATTGCACTGTCTCCCGTAGTGCATTGCTCCATGCATGGCGGAGCTAGGTGGACAAGGAGCAGCGGGATATAGTACTGCTGGATGTCCCGCAGTTGCTACTGGGACACATCATGGCTGCGCTGAATGTATGTTCCAGAGTCCCTGTGTTCAGCCTTAGACTTTTAAATGTAGGCTGCTAGGAAGCACTTTTAGGGCACTTGACTCCAGGCTGCGGCTGCACAACCTGAAAGCCACCGCAGAAGGGCTGCAAAGCCTTAACGCCTGATAAAATTATGCAGAGTGTGCCCGAGGACTGAAGCAGGGGTTCCACCATGTTGAGATCCTTAGGTTACTAAGCAATAATGCACTAGCTGTGCAAACTTTGCTCTTAACACCTCAGCTGCAGCAGGGAAGAAGCCCTGTTAGGGTCAGAGCCTCTATCCTATCAGCTGCAGCAGGGAAGAAGCCCTACCATGTCAGGGCCCCCATCCTACCAGCTGCAGCAGGGAAGAAGCCCTATTAATGTCAGAGCTTCTATCCTATCGGCTGCAGCAAGGAGAAGCCCCATCATGTCAGAGCTCCTATCCGATCAGCTGCTGCTGGAGCTTACAGGGAGCCCTGCTAAATCCCCCTTAGCACTGTATCTAGCTGTGCCCCCATGATAATGGCCGCCGCTGCTTATTGCTTAATAGGAGGGGCGGTCCAACTATGAAAAAACGGCGCGCAGGAACTCTCGCAGGGAGCGAGAGGCGCCAGAACCATGACTCCCGCCCTGGGGCTACCGTCCGGCCCGCCATGTTATGACGCTGTCCGCGTCATACATCGCGTCACCCGGAGAGGCGGGCCGGGGGCGGGCAAAAGGCGGCGGCTTCGCTCTAGGCCGAAGCCGCGGCCTAAAGTAGAAATCCAGAGCCGAAAATGGCTCCAGAGCGGCGCGGAGGTCCGGGAAGAGGTCAGGAAAGACCCGGACCCCGCCGAAATGCCTGGGCACTGCTGCGCCAGCACCCTGATTCGTGCGGCAGGAGGTCCAGAAGGCTGGATCTCCTGCATACAAGTGCCTGCTGCCCCAGGAGCCCCAGGATTCCCGGCGTGCTGACTGCCAGGCTGGATCCTGTGTATAGGTATGCCATATGTGCATGTAGGGGTCATGGCTGCCTCCTGGGGGCTTTTAGCGCAGGGGGTCTCTATGTTTGGCCCAGGTACATAGTAAGGGGCCCAGAGAGGCAGTCCGATGATACTGCCGTAGTCCATTTCCCACCTGCCAGAATGCCAGGGGAGGTTGGGGGGACCCATATTACACCCCATTTTTCCCCTGAGGTCCCAGAGTCCGCAGAACTAGCTGTGGCTCTGTAGTGCAGGGAAAGGAGCCCGGATGGGCCTGTACCTGGTGCTGCCTCCACCTAATACCATTAGGGAGGAATCCTTCTATCCACATCCAGATTTAGGTCCAGGGCAGCGGAGATGCTGTTCTCGACATCATGGATGGATCTGTAGCCCCTATCCTGAGGGAGGTCCGGGTCTATTCTCGACCTCAGGGTGGCTGGGGTATCGCTACTTCTAGCCAGGTACCCACAGGGGCTGGAGAAGGAGGACGGACGCATGAGGAGTCATGTAAGTCCGTGGGTATCTCTCCTTAGTCCAAACCCCAAGGGGGATGGTAAAGGAAGAGCGGCATATATAAGTTAAAAAAAGAAAATTTCAACCTCAGCTCTGCAGCCCACAAGGTGGTGAGAGGAGGGAGTATGCCGGGGGCCGCTCCAGGCCCACTTTTCTTCAAATCCAAGAGATCGAATGAAGAGAGGAAATTTGTGTGTGCTCTCCTAAGACACTAAGCAAAAACTGGTGAGGCAATGCCTGTTCCAGGGGTGTATTCTGCAGAGGAGGAGCCACATTACTCTTTTGCAGATTCTGCCTAGTATCGCCTCCTAGTGGACAGCAGCATAACACCCACGGTCCTGTGTCCCCCAATGAGGCGAAGGAGAAATTGGGAGGTTCAACAATGACCCATGCATACAGACATGCAAGAGGGCCTGTAAACCGGAAGTGGGTGTATTGTAGTTATAGCCCTTTGGCAGGGCAGCCAAAAATTGGGAGGTTCACCAATGACTCATGCATAAAGACATGCATGAGAGCCTGTAAACCTGAAGTGAGTGTATTGTAGTATAGCCCTTTGGCAGGGCAGCCAAAAATTGGGAGGCTCCACATTGTCCCTGGATAGAGACGTGCACAAGGGCCTCAAAACATTTTTCCCATTGAAAAGGAGCGGGTCTCCTGTCGTTGTAATGCCAATTCTAAAAGAATGGGCGAAAAAATTTACCACTGGGGGTATACCTGAAACAACAGCCTAACTATTGTAACGGTCATCATGGTGGCACATGAGGAGAAGAAGGAGCAGTCCAGCGATTAGCCAAAGTCCAGAAGTGTGTACCCATGGGTGAGTGGAGGTACATGGCAAATTCCCATAACACAATTTAAATTCCGCTGTCATTTGCTGGTGTTGTGGTGAAGTCTGGCCCAATCCAACCCTTGTTCATCTTGATCAGAGTCAGCCTGTCAGCATTTTCAGTTGACAGGCGGGTGCGTTTATCAGTAATGATTCCACCTGCGGCACTAAAAACACGCTCTGACAAAACGCTAGCGGCAGAGCAGGCCAGGACTTCCAAGGCGTAGAGAGCCAATTCATGCCACGTGTCCAGCTTGGAGACCCAATAATTGTAAGGCACAGAGGAATGTCGGAGTACAGTTGTTCGATCTGCAAGGTACTCCTTCAGCATCTGGCCAAATTTAGCATTTCTTGTGGCACTACCCCGCACCTCAGGGGCTGTGGTACGTGAGGGGCTGAGAAAACTGTCCCACATCGTAAAGACTGTCCCCCTACCTTTGGCGGATTGGACTTGTGCCCCTCTCGGCCGTACGCCTTGGTTGTTCATTGATTCCTGACCTATGCCGCTAGCGTTTTGTGAGGGGAAAGCTTTGCCTACTTCCGTGACTATGGCCTTCTGGAACTGCTGCATTTTGGCTGACCTCTCCGCCTCAGGAATAAGAGACATAAAGTTCTCCTTGTAGCATGGGTCTAAGAGTGTTGCCAACCAGTAGTGATTGTTGGCCAAGATGTTCTGAACGCGAGGGTCACAAGCCAGGCAGCTTACCATAAAGTCAGCCATGTGCGCCAGACTCCTAACAGTCATCACTTCAGTATCCTGACCAACACGATGACTGAACATGCTGTCGTCCTCCTCCTCCTCATCTCCCCTGTCCTCTGGCCAGCCACGCTGAAGCGAGGGCATGACTGATGTGCATGTCATATCCTCAATTTGGCCAGAGAGTTGCTCCATGTCTTCATCCTCCTCCTCGTCATAGTCCTCCACTGCACGTTGTGATGAGATGAGGCTGGGCTGTGTGTTATCACCCACACCCACTACTGTTTCTTGCTTCAACTCATCGCGCTCCGCCTGCAATGCATCACCTTTGTTTTTGAGCAGAGACCGTTTTAGAAGGCAGAGTAGCGGTATGGTGACGCTAATAATGGAGTCATCGCCGCTCACCATCTTGGTGGAGTCCTCAAAGTTTTGGAGGGCGGTACATAGGTCGCACATCCATCTCCACTCCTCAGGTGTTATGTGTGGAGTTTGACCCATTTCCCGACGGCTTAGGTGATGCAGGTAGTCCACAACTGCCCTCTTCTGCACACATATCCTGACCAACATGTGCAGAGTTGAATTCCAACGCGTGGGGACATCACACACCAGTCTGTGGGCCGGAAGACGCAAACGGCGCTGAAAGCCGGCAAGGCCGGCTGAAGCAGCAGGTGACTTGCGAAAATGTGCAGACAGGCGGCGAACTTTTACCAGCAGATCAGACAGCTCTGGGTATGACTTTAGAAACCGCTGAACCACCAGGTTGAGCACATGGGCCACGCATGGAACATGCGTCAGCTGGCCTCGCCTCAAAGCTGCCACCAGGTTCTGGCCATGGTCACACATGACCTTTCCTGGCTTTAGGGTCAGAGGTGTGAGCCAGTGATCTGCCTGCTGTTTCAGAGCTGTCCACACTTCTTCTGCATTGTGGGGTTTGTCACCTATGCATATTAGCTTCAGCACAGTCTGTTGCCGCTTCGCAGAGGCAGTGCTGCAGTGCTTCTAGCTTGGGACTGGTGTGGAGGGTAAAGTGGATGAGGATGCGCAGGAGGAGGAGGAGGAGGCTGAGGAGCATGACATTCCGGAGCTGTAGAGTGTGGGTGAAACCCTGACTGAGGTAGGGCCTGCAATCCTTGGTGTGGGAAGGACTGTGATCCGTCCCTCGCTCAGACTGGGACCCAGCTTCCACAATATTAACCCACTGTGCCGTCAAGGAGATGTAGCGGCCTTGCCCACAAGCACTTGTCCACGTGTCTGTGGTTAGGTGGACTTTGGCTGAAACAGCGTTGTTCAGGGCACGTGTGATGCTTTGTGACACGTGGTTATGCAATGGGGACGGCCACCTGGAGAAATAGTGGCGGCTGGGGACCGAGTAACGTGGGACAGCAGCCATCAGGTCGCGGAATGCTTCCGTCTCCACCAGCCGGAAAGGTAACATTTCTAGCGCAAGCAGACGCGAAATGTGAGCATTTAGAACTGTGGCATGTGGGGCGTTGGCAGCGTATTTGCGCCTGCGTTCAAAGGTTTGCTGAATGGATAACTGCACGCTGCGCTGGGACAAGGATGTGCTTGATAGTGGTGTTATTTGTGCGTGGGCAACGTCAGGTCCAGGGCCGGAGGCTTGTTCACAGGCAGCATGGAGAGGGGATTGGCTCGCACGCACAACACGCGAAGACGTAGCAGTGACATCAGCAAGCACCGCTCCTCGACTGTTGTACTTCCCACAAAGTCGGGTGCTTGGCTGACATGTGCCTGATCATGCTGGTGGTGGTCAGGCTGCTAGTTTTCGTATCCCTGCTGATGCTGGCATGGCAGGTGTTGCAAATGGCCTTTTTAGAGTCATCTGGAGCCAACTTAAAAAACTGCCAGACTCGGGAAGACCTAACATTTGCACAGGCACCTTGTGTCGTGTTGTTGTTCCGGGGAATGGTTGCCTGCCTTCTGCCTGCGGGCACCACCCTGCTTCTTACTGCCTGTTGGGATGCTACGCCTCCCTCCCCCTGTGCACTGCTGTCCTCGCTCTGCATATCCTCCTGCCAGGTTGGGTCAGCTACTGGATCATCCACCACGTCGTCTTCCTCGTCCGCACCCTGATCCTCCTTCTGACTTCCTGGCAATTGTGTCTCATCATCGTCCACCCCTTGTTGAGACACGTTGCCAACGTTCCCTTCGTGAGAACGTGGCTGCTCAAATATTTGGACATCTGTACATACGATCTCCTCATCACCCACTTCAACAGGAGCTGGCGAGAGGCCAGATTCTGCGAATGGATACGTGAACAGCTCTTCCGAGTGTCCAAGTGTGGGATCAGTAATGTCCGTGGACGTGTACTCGGCCTGGTGGGAGGAAGGAGGATCAGGTTGGGAAATGTGCAGTGCAGTATCACAGCTACTGACACTTGACCATGTGGAAGACAGGGTGTTTGTGGAGGTGCCAATCTGACTGGAAGCATTATCCGCTATCCAAGTAACAACCTGTTGACACTGGTCTTGGTTCAAGAGCGGTGTACTGCTGCGGGCCCCAAGAATTTGGGACAGGACGTGCGAGTAGATGTGGCACTTTGTTGTTGCGAAATTAGTGCTTGCACACGACCTCGGCCTCTGCCTGCACCACCATCACGTCCACTTCCTTGTTCCTTGCCAACGCCCTTGCGCATTTTGCCTGTATACAGCTACAACAGTCTCCTGACTGTTCTCGTCACAGGAAAGCTGGATATGGATATTACACCCTGCCTGTATACAGCTAGTCAGCTCCAACAGTCTCCTGACTGTTCTGGTCACAGGAAAGCTGGATATGGATATTAGACCCTGCCTGTATACAGCTAGTCAGCTCCAACAGTCTCCTGAGGACTGTTCTGGTCACTGGAAAGCTTGGACTCCAATCTGGATCACCCTGCCTATATCCTCCTAGATTAGTCCTGAGAAAGACTGTTCTGGTCAGCAGCAGTTTGCAGCCCTGCTCCGGATCTACCTATGAAGGCCGCAAATCTGTCCCTTAAGCAGCAGCAGACACTCTCCCTACACTGACTGTCTGGATGGCTGCGTGCAGAGCACATCGTGGCCGGTTCTTATAAAGGCTCGGTCACGCTGTGCGGGACGGCCAATCACTGCAATGCCACAACTAACAGGGCTGTGGCATTGCAGTGACTGCCAGCCAATCCCTGCATGTGGGCTGGCTCTCTAAAGAGCACCAACATGCAGGGATGAGGACCCCGAGTACAGCACAAGTATCGAGAGATTACTCGGTACTCGTCGAGTAGCCCGAGTACAGTGATACTCGTGCGAGTACCGAGTAGTCACAAGCGTACTCGCTCATCACTAGATACAATCACTTAAAAGTTATGTGACAGCAAAACGAGTCTCCAGGGGCCTGAGATTTTTACCTCTCGATACATCTAGTAATAGTGATAATGATAAATGACCTCCTCCAAAAAAAGGCCACAATAAAAAAGAAACATAGATGACAACCCTTTAGGAAGCGGATCAGAAGGGGTAGAGGAAGAAGAAAATCTGTCGACTTAGGGCAAAAGGTAGGTGGTTTCTTGGAGAGACTGAGCGAAAACGATGAAAATACCGTACAGATTTTCAACCTGACAGGTCAAGATGTTCCGGCGAATGTGGAGAAAACTTCTTAAGAGAGGACTGAATTTCTGTACTGAAGAAAGGTTTAATTTTGCTGACTTCAAAATTTATTTGTATAAGGCAATTAGAATGGTGCATCTATTCAAGCACTTTCTGAACCAGAAAAATAAAAATAAAAATATTGGTGAAGGCCCAGTAACACAGACACCTATTAAATTAGGGTCCCTTGGCTTTTTTGGAAAGGAATTTTCATTGAGTGATGTAAAGTTTAACATCAGGAGAACTTGAGGAAGTTTTGATAGGTAAGGATGAATCTGAGGTATTTTCTGGAGGAGTGAAGTCGGATTTTTATCCCCCTATCTCCCCAGGGAATAGCATAGATTTATTTGAGGAACTTGTTAGCAAGGAAATCGAGGCCCTTGTTTACCCCCCCCACCAAAAAATTAATCTGACCACTGATGAATTATCAGCTTTAGAACTTGTAAAAAAAATGGGATAATGTGCTTATTAAAAAAGCAGATAAGGGAGGGGGAGTAGTTCTTATTAACAAAGAAGACTACATAAGGGAAGCTAGGCGACAGCTAGAAGTTCCAACTACATACAAAAAATTAAAAAGTGATCCTACCCATGGATTCAATGAAGATTTGAGAAGCCTACTAAGAAAATATGTGGAACTAGGTATTTTAGATAAGAAACAAGCTGAAAAATTGTTCATCACTTCACCCAGAAAACCGTACTGGTATCATTTGCCGAACGTTCACAAATCCTTAGTGAACCCCCCAGACGCCCCATTGTATCCGGGGAGGGTTCACTTACTGAACCTTTATCAAAATTCCTGGACTGGCTTTTAAGACCCATCCTGAAAACTATTCCCTCTTTTGTGAAGGACTCAAATGATTTCGCCAAACATCTAGATTAAAGGGGTTGTCCGGGTTCGTCACATAATCTGAGTGCATATCCAGGCTGCCTAATGCTGACAATCTGTAATGTACTTTGTGTCAGCTTTCTGCAGGGTTTCCTAGATAACACTTGTTTTGTGTCTGAACAGAACGACCAGGGGGGTGTTCTGGCATGATAATGAACACTGGTCGTTTCCACCTACTCTACCCCATCCCCTCCCCCATAGCAACATCCCCGCCCTCCCCATCTCCATGACTCAGCCTCTCCACAGGAAGAAAATGATCCTCGGCTGCAGCCATTGCTGTGATCAGAGCTGCCCGGATTAGCTGCTCCTCCCCCGGCCACACACAGTGATGTATGGAAAGTCTGCAGAGAGAAGAGACAATGTGCTGCACTCAGGGGGGGCCGCTCCGTGATTACAATGAATAGCTCCGGCCTCTTATCAGTGATTCTTCCCTCACTGTCCCAGGCTGTCATCAGGAGAATGTACAGTGTGCGGACACCAGTGATGTCTGCAAAGTCTGCAGAGAAGGGACAATCGTGCTGTATTCAGGGCCGCTCCGTGATTACAGTGACTAGCTCCCTCATATCAGTGATTCCCTTCCCTCACTGTCCGGGCTGTGATCAGGAGAATGTACAGTGTGAGCCCAGTGATGGGGGGCTGCAGCTTCTGTGACACACTGTAACAAACCCCTGCTGTGTGAATGAGACAGCTGTGTCACTGATGTCTGTACACAGCAGGAGATATGGTACAGTGTGAAGGATGGTCAGCACTGTGTCTCCAATGACACAAATACTGATTGAAGCAGCCTCTATCCACTCAGTAACTGCAGCAGTGTGAAGTGTTGGAGGTATATGTATGGAGATATTGATGATACTAAGGATTTTGATATTGTTGAGGAGTCCTTCCTTCCGTCGCCCCATCAGTCCGCCCGTCCTTCCTTCTTTCCTTCCATCCATCCTTCCTTCCGTTCATCCTTCCGTCCTTCTTTCAGTCCGTCTTTCGTCCTTTCTTTCCGTCCATCTGACCGTCCTTCCTTCTTTCCATCCATCCGTCCTTCCCTCCTTCCTTTTTTCCGTCCGTCCTTCTTTCCATCCTTCCGTCGTCCTTTCTTTCCATCTGTCCTTCCTTCTTTCCGTCCTTCCTTCCGTCCTTCATTCCGTCCGTCCTTCATTCCGTCCGTCCTTCATTCCGTCCGTCCTTCATTCCGTCCGTCCTTCATTCCGTCCGTCCTTCATTCCGTCCGTCCTTCATTCCGTCCGTCCTTCATTCCGTCCGTCCTTCATTCCGTCCGTCCTTCATTCCGTCCGTCCTTCATTCCGTCCGTCCTTCATTCCGTCCGTCCTTCATTCCGTCCGTCCTTCATTCCGTCCGTCCTTCATTCCGTCCGTCCTTCATTCCGTCCGTCCTTCATTCCGTCCGTCCTTCATTCCGTCCGTCCTTCATTCCGTCCGTCCTTCATTCCGTCCATCCTTCAGTCTTTCCATCCGTCCATCCGTTCTTCCCCTCAAGCCTGTATTTTCCCTTCACCCCTGGGTGATTTCCTGTTTTCCTTCCTCTTCTTCCATAACTTTTCTATTTTTCCGTCAATACAGACATATGAAGCTTCTTGTTGTTTTTTGCAGGACGAGTTGAACTTTTGAATGACGACATTTATTTAAAAATTGCAAAAAAAACAGTGCAATTATACATTTGTCTTTTGGGTTTTTTATTCACCATGTTCACTATATGGTGACACTGAGGTGTCGGTATGATGTCTGGGGTCAGTACTATATGGTAACACTGAGGTGTCGGTATGATGTCTGGGGTCAGTACTATATGGTAACACTGAGGTGTTGGTATGATGTCTGGGGTCAGTACTATATGGTAACACTGAGGTGTCGGTATGATGTCTGGGGTCAGTACTATATGGCAACACTGAGGTGTCAGTATGATGTCTGGTGTCAGTACTATATGGTAACACTGAGGTGTCGGTATGATATCTGGTGTCAGTACTATATGGTAACACTGAGGTGTCGGTATGATGTCTGGGGTCAGTACTATATGGTAACACTGAGGTGTCGGTATGATGTCTGGGGTCAGTACTATATGGCAACACTGAGGTGTCTGTATGATGTCTGGGGTCAGTACTATATGGTATCAATGACGTGTTGGTATGAATAATTGAAGAATTAAAGAAACAAAAAAAAGAGAATTTTGTTTACTTACCGTAAATTCTTTTTTCTTGAATCATTAATGGGAGACCCAGACAATGGGTTTAGGCAGTCTGCCCTCCGGAGGCCACACTAAGTACTACAAGTTTTTTGTAGTCTCCGCCCCTCCGCCTATAAACCCCCACTGCAGGAGCAGATCCTCAGTTTAGTTCACAAGCTGCGAGGAGGCAACCCACACCACAACTCTAGGCATGGCTGCGAACAATGCTAGCCAAAGAAGCCTGAGCCAACAAGGTCCAAAAACACAACAAAACGTCCAACGGGACAACTGGGTGGGTGCTGGGTCTCCCATTAATGATTCAAGAAAAAAGAATTTACGGTAAGTAAACAAAATTCTCTTTTTTCTGATCATCATAATGGGAGACCCAGACAATGGGGATGTCCTAAAGCAACACCCCAGGGCGGGAAAAGAGTTCCTTTGAGACGGTTGATGTGCGGGGCACCTCAAAGGTGAGCCACCGCCGCCTGTAGGACCCGCCTGCCCAAACTCGCATCCGCAGAGGCATGGGCATGTACCATGTAATGTTTGGTAAACGTATGGAGGCTAGACCAAGTGGCTGCCTGGCAAACTTGTTGAGCCGAAGCCCTGTGCCGCAGAGCCCAAGAGGCACCAACGGCTCTGGTAGAGTGAGCCTTCAATCCCACCGGGAGAGGCATACCAGAAGAACGGTAAGCTTCCAGAATAGGAGCTTTGATCCACCGCGCCAAAGTAGATTTTGAGGCCGGGGAACCCCTACGGCGACCAGCCGTAAGGACAAACAGAGAGTCCGAGGTGCGTACCGACGCAGTACGAGACACATAAACCCTGATAGCCCTCACCAGGTCCAGAGTGTGTAACTCCTTCTCACTCCTGTGAGTCGGGTTAGGGCAAAAAGAAGGGAGAACAATCTCCTGATTAATATGAAAAGGTGACACCACCTTAGGCAAAAATTCTGGCCTCGTGCGCAACACCACCTTATCCTGATGAACCACCAGGAATGGAGACTTGCACGAGAGAGCTGCCAGTTCCGAGATCCTCCTGAGCGATGTAATGGCCACCAAAAACGCCACTTTCTGGGAAAGATGGACCAGAGAAACATCCCGCAAAGGCTCAAAAGGAGGCTTCTGCAAGGCCGCCAGGACCACATTGAGGTCCCAAGGATCAAGAGGACGCTTGTACGGTGGAATCACCCGGCTAACTCCCTGCAGAAACCTACGGACCGTTGGTATCTTAGCCAAACGCTTGTCGAACAGCACCGACAGTGCCGACACTTGTCCCTTCAGAGAACTGAGGGACAATCCCATGTCCATTCCTGACTGAAGGAATGAAAGCAACGTTGGGAGACGGAAAGGCCACGCCTTCCGGCCAAACACAGCACACCAGGAAAAGTAAACTTTCCAAGTTCTGTGGTAGATTTTTAACGAGGTAGGCCGTCTGGCCCTGGTTAAAGTGGAGACAACCGAGGGAGAAAAACCTCTGGAAGTCAAGAGCCAGGACTCAAGGGCCACACAGTCAACTTGAGGGCCGCGGAATTGAGATGGAAGAACGGCCCCTGAGACAGAAGATCTTGTCTGTCTGGCAGCCTCCACGGTTCCCCGTCTGCGAGCCGCCACAGGTCCGGATACCACGACCTCCTGGGCCAATCCGGAGCCACTAGAATGGCTCTGCGACATTCCGTCCTGATCTTGCGCAGGACTCTGGGAATCAACGCCAACGGCGGAAAAACATACGGAAGATGGAACCTGGACCAATCCTGGACCAGAGCATCCGCTCCCAGAGCTTGAGGATCCCATGAACGCGCCATGAACTGCGGAACTCGATGATTGAGGCGAGACGCCATCAGATCCACATCTGGAGTTCCCCACCGTCGACAGATGGACTGGAAGACGTCCGGGTGTAGAGACCACTCTCCGGCGTCCATGCCTTGCCGGCTCAGGTAGTCGGCTTCCCAATTGTCCACTCCTGGGATGTGGACGGCCGAGATCATGGAATTGTTGTCCTCCACCCATAACAGGATGCGGTGGACTTCGGCGAGGGCCTGGGCGCTTCGAGTCCCGCCCTGATGGTTTACGTAGGCGACGGCTGTCGCGTTGTCCGTCTGAATTCGTATGGGTTTCCCTGCCAGAAAACGGTGGAAAGCCAGAAGAGCCAGGTAAATCGCTCTGATTTCCAGGACATTGATTTGCAGAGCGGACTCTGACACCGTCCAGAGACCCTGGGCCCTGTGGTGCAGGAACACCGCGCCCCAGCCTGTGAGGCTGGCATCCGTGGTCACTATCAACCACGAAGGCTGAAGGAAGGACCGACCCCGCGCCAAGTGATGGGGTTGCAGCCACCAATGAAGGGATTCCTTGGTCCGAGGAGAGAGAGACACCACTCTGTCCAGAGATGACGACCTCTTGTTCCACTTGTGGAGAATTTCCATCTGCAAAGGGCGGAGATGAAACTGCGCAAAAGGCACTGCTTCCATTGCCGCCACCATGCACCCCAGCAGCTTCATTAAGCCCCTCAGAGAGGATTGTGGCGAATGAAGAAGGGTGCGAACTGCCGACTGGATGGAGGCCTGTTTCTTGCTGGGTAGTAACACCAGCGCCGGGGCTGTGTGAAAATCCATGCCCAGATAAGTCAACGACTGGGTTGGCACCAGTGCGGATTTCGGGCGATTCAGAATCCAGCCAAACTGTTCCAGAGCCTTGAGGGTCGCATCCAGGCTCCCCTGACACAACTCCTGCGACTGGGCCTTGATCAGCAGATCGTCCAGGTAAGGTATCACGGCATGACCCTGAGCATGTAGGGTTGCCACCATTGCCGTCATCACCTTCGTGAAGACCCGCGGGGCCGAGGCCAGACCGAACGGTAATGCTACAAATTGGAAGTGTTCTTCCCCCACCGCTAACCTGAGCCAGCGTTGGTGTGCTGGCGCAATGGGTACGTGCAGGTAGGCATCCTTGATGTCCACGGACGCCAGGAAGTCTCCCTGAGACATGGCAGCAATCACCGAGCGCAGAGACTCCATGCGAAACTTCCGCACTTGCACATGTTGGTTGAACAATTTCAGATCCAGCACTGGGCGAAACGAACCGTCCTTCTTTGGAACTATGAAGAGGTTGGAGTAGAACCCTCTGAAACGTTCCCCAGATGGCACTGGGATCACAACTCCGTCCCTCTGAAGACCAATCAGGACTTGGTGAAAAGCCTGCGCCTTCTCCGGTGACGGGGAGGAAAGAAAGAAACGGTTTGGAGGAAATGACTTCAGCTCGATCCTGTAGCCCCGAGAGATAATGTCTCTCACCCACCGGTCTTGAACATGGAGATGCCATACGTCCTGAAACCGGGCCAGGCGGCCTCCGACCGGTGGGGTGGCAGGAGTTGGGAGCGAGTCATGTAGAGGACACCTTGGGGGCAGCCGCTGCCGCGGCGGCCGCCGGCTTTTTCTGGCGAGTCTTATTATGCCAGGGACCAGAGGGTTTACCTCCTTTGTCCGATCGCGTGGACGAGTTCGAAGGTTGCGAGCCGGGACGAAAGGACCGCTGCCTGGGATTCCATTTGTGAGACCTCTGTGGCTTGGGTTTATTCTGAGGGATCTTCTTCTCAGCAAACTCCTTAATCCTCTTATCCAGCTCGTCCCCAAAAAGTCTGTCGCCCGAAAAAGGCATGACTTGTAAAATCCTCTTGGACACCTTATCCGAGTCCCAGAGGCGCATCCACAGCAATCTGCGTAAGACCACCGCATTCGCAGAAGCCACGGCCGTCCGATTAGCTGTTTCAAAGGCAGCTGATCTGGCGTAGTCAGCGTAGGCCTTAGCCTTATTGGCAAGAGCCGTCACCTCCGGGTCAGACCCCGGGATATCGGTGATCCCCTCCAGACACGCAGTAATGGCCTGTAACGTCCAAACCATAGAAAAGTTTGGGGCAAAAGAAGACCCCACAGCCTCATATATAGACTTAGCATATGACTCACATTGCTTGTCGATAGGATCCTTCAGAGAGTAACTATCCTCTGCTGAAAAAAGAGAATGAGCCGCAACTCTAGTCATGGAAGCGTCCACCCGAGGTGAGCGCGACCATTCCTCCAGAACCTCCTTAGGAAAAGGATAACGTGAATCCTTAGTCTTCCTAACAAAACGCCTTTCAGGATGTTCCCTTGGCGTCCTGACCACTCTCCAAAAATTGGAATGGTCAGTGAACAGACCACGCGACTGACCTAATGGCGGCAGCCACTGGAAAGATTCCTTCCGCGGTCTCTCCACCACCGCAGCCGGTGGGACGAGCCCCAGGGTTTCGTTAATGGAGGAAATCAAGTCCTCCACACCGTCCCCCGGACCCTCTGACGGAGCCGTGTGGTGCCGGGGCTCAGGGCCAGGGTCTCCCCCCTCATCATCACTATTAGATGGATGTTCCTCATCAGAGGAACGATGTTCACCATCCTCAGGGTCATCCTCCCAGCGAGGTCTCTTGCGAGAACCCTCACTCAGTTGGGGTTCAGACCCAAGTGCCCCTGCCTGGGGGGCTGAATCAGACAGCCTCCTTAGTATAGCCTCTAAGGATTGCGACATGGAAGACATTCGGGACACTACAGTATCATTAAACGACCTCTGAACATCCCATGGCCCAGCTTCCCCCTGAACCTCAGGGGAGAGAGCAGTGGTGCTGCAGCTGCAGAGGCAGAAACACTGGGACCAGGCCCAGTGAGACCGCAAGCTGCACAGGCACTATCCCCATCTACCTGTCCCATGCACTGTTTGCATGCCTTGGACCTTGTGGCGGGAGTCCCCTGTCCAGCCGTAGACATACTGGCGCCGCCCCGGGCAGTAAGGGTTAACACCGGGCACCCCGCGGAATACCGATCAGGGAAGCGGTGAATCAAAGCGGGACGTGTGCGACCTCCTCGGGCAAACTGCAGCTTCTCCCCGGAGCGCGATGTGCACGCCACCAATCCTCACAGGAATGAGGAGAAAATGGCCGACGCGCCACTAATGAGTGGGCGCGGCTAAGCAGAAGCCCGAGGAGACCGAGTACACATAGGCCGCAAGGAGCGTGACGTCACCGCCCAGAGGGGGACGCGCTCAGGAGCCGCACACAGGGAGAAAAAAGGCGCCGAGAACATCAGTAATGGCGGCCACACTGTGTAACGCGGCTGACAATAAGAGGATCCCTTCAGGAAGGGGTCTCCTCCCAGAACCGCATGTCCCTAGGGAACCGAGGTTCTCCATACATGGCCAAACAATAAATACATTCACCATGTCCCCCCAGGCCCACATAAAGGAGATACAGAGTACCTTCACCCAGTGGGTCCACGTCCAGCACCGGTCCAACGGGCAGGGGACGGGGGGTTCAGGTTCCGGTCCGCAGGATACGCTTCCATGGAGAGGCCGCAGACCGGAACGGAGCTGTGCAAGGCTCCAGGGCTCCCACCCCACCAGAGCGCTTCAGAAGTGAGTAGTGGGGGAGCACGGCATAGTACCAGGCCAGACAATAAAGTCCTTGTCCAGGCCCGAGGGCTATGGACCAAGGTACCTCTACCTGTATGCACCCAAAGGTGGACAGGGAGTATGCCGGGGATCCCCACGGCAGGGATCCACTTGTCTTCATTGCATCACAACATCTTCACAAATAAATCTCCTGTGACTGCAAGTCATAGGTGTGATCTCCGAGCACACTGAAGTAAAACTGAGGATCTGCTCCTGCAGTGGGGGTTTATAGGCGGAGGGGCGGAGACTACAAAAAACTTGTAGTACTTAGTGTGGCCTCCGGAGGGCAGACTGCCTAAACCCATTGTCTGGGTCTCCCATTATGATGATCAGAAAAAGAATTGCGCTCTTGCCCAATTTTCCACGATCCGCAGTTACAGTCAAACATTTATTCTGACAATCAAAATCTATATCCATTTTTATTTTAAAGAGAACCGTCAACCCATTTTTGTGTATTAAAATAAAAGCTCCCTTTTTTATCAGGGACTATCCTGCATTCTAAGGCTGGGTTCACATTAGCGTTCCCCTCCGCAGCGTTCTGCGTAGGGGATCCGCAATGTGTCCGCAGCGGCCGTCAGCTCCTATCTTTATAATGGGAGCGCACGGTGCTGCGCTTAACAGCGCATGACCGTGTGCACCCATTCACTCCTATATGTGATCTGTGCGCAGGCGGACGCCTGCGCACAAAATCACACAGTCTCGTCCGCACCAGGAATGCAACATGTCGCGTCTCTGGTGCGGAAGAGACTGTGTGATTTGTACGCAGGCGTCCGCCTGCTCACAGATCACATATAGGAGTGAATGGGTGCGCACGGTCATGCGCTGTTAAGCGCAGCACCGTGCGCTCCCATTATAAAGATAGGAGCTGACGGCCGCTGCGGACACATTGCGGATCCCTACGCAGAACGCTGCGGAGGGGAACGCTAATGTGAACCCAGCCTTAGAATGCAGGATAGTCCCTGATAAAAAAGGGAGCTTTTATTTTAATACACAAAAATGGGGTGACGGTTCTCTTTAAAATAAAAATGGATATAGATTTTGATTGTCAGAATAAATGTTTGACTGTAACTGCGGATCGTGGAAAATTGGGCAAGAGCGCAATTCTTTTTTTGTTTCTTTAATTCTTCAATTATTCATACCAACACCTCAGTGTTACCATATAGTACTGACCCCAGACATCATACTGACACCTCAGTGTTGCCATATAGTACTGACCCCAGACATCATACCGACACCTCAGTGTTGCCATATAGTACTGACCCCAGACATCATACCGACACCTCAGTGTTACCATATAGTACTGACCCCAGACATCATACCGACACCTCAGTGTTACCATATAGTACTGACCCCAGACATCATACCGACACCTCAGTGTTACCATATAGTACTGACCCCAGACATCATACCGACACCTCAGTGTTACCATATAGTACTGACCCCAGACATCATACCGACACCTCAGTGTTACCATATAGTACTGACCCCAGACATCATACCGACACCTCAGTGTTACCATATAGTACTGACCCCAGACATCATACCGACACCTCAGTGTTACCATATAGTACTGACCCCAGACATCATACCGACACCTCAGTGTTACCATATAGTACTGACCCCAGACATCATACCGACACCTCAGTGTTACCATATAGTACTGACACCAGACATCATACCGACACCTCAGTGTTACCATATAGTACTGACCCCAGACATCATACCGACACCTCAGTGTTACCATATAGTACTGACCCCAGACATCATACCGACACCTCAGTGTTACCATATAGTACTGACCCCAGACATCATACCGACACCTCAGTGTTACCATATAGTACTGACCCCAGACATCATACCGACACCTCAGTGTTACCATATAGTACTGACCCCAGACATCATACCGACACCTCAGTGTTACCATATAGTACTGACCCCAGACATCATACCGACACCTCAGTGTTACCATATAGTAAACATGGTGAATAAAAAACCCAAAAAACAAATGTATAATTGCACTATTTTTTTGCAATTTTTAAATAAATGTCGTCATTCAAAAGTTCAACTCGTCCTGCAAAAAACAACAAGAAGCTTCATATGTCTGTATTGACGGAAAAATAGAAAAGTTATGGAAGAAGAGGAAGGAAAACAGGAAATCACCCAGGGGTGAAGGGAAAATACAGGCTTGAGGGGAAGAACGGATGGACGGAAAGAAGGAAGGAGGGATGGATGGACGGAAAGAATGAAGGAGGGACGGATGGACGGAAAGAATGAAGGACGGACGGATGGACGGAAAGAATGAAGGACGGACGGCGGATGGACGGAAAGAATGAAGGACGGACGGATGGACGGAAAGAATGAAGGACGGACGGAAAGAATGAAGGACGGACGGAAGGAATGAAGGACGGACGGAAGGAATGAAGGATGGACGGAAGGAATGAAGGACGGACGGAATGAAGGACGGACGGGATGGACGGAATGAAGGACGGACGGAATGAAGGACGGACGGAATGAAGGACGGACGGAATGAAGGACGGACGGAATGAAGGACGGACGGGATGGACGGAATGAAGGACGGACGGAATGAAGGACGGACGGGATGGACGGAAAGAAGGACGGACGGAAAGAAGGACGGACGGAAAGAAGGACGGACGGAAAGAAGGACGGACGGAAAGAAGGACGGACGGAATGAAGGACGGACGGAATGAAGGACGGATGGATGGATGGATGGACGGAAAGAAGGACGGACGGACGGAATGAAGGACGGACGGAATGAAGGACGGACGGAATGAAGGACGGACGGAATGAAGGATGGACGGAATGAAGGACGGAAAGAAGGACGGACGGACGGAAAGAAGGACGGACGGACGGAAAGAAGGACGGACGGATGGAAAGAAGGACGGACAGAAAGAAGGACGGACGGAAAGTAGGAACGACTGATGGACAGACGGAAAGAAGGAAGGACAGAAAGAAGGAAGAACGGCACGGACGGCCGGAAAGAAGGAAGGACGGTCGGAAATAAGGAAGGATGGAAAGAAGGAAGGATGGACAGAAAGAAGGACGCAAGGACCAACGGAAGGAAGGAGGGATGGATGGATGGACAGAAGGAAGGATGGAAAGAAGGATGAAAGGAAGGACAGATAGACTGATGGGGCGACGGACGGATGGAAGGAAGGACGGAAAGAAGGAGGGACAGAAAGAAGGACGGACGGATAGATGGACGGAAGGAAGGACGGAAAGAAGGAAGGACAGATGGAAAGAAGGAAGGACGGAAAAAAGGAGGTACGGAAAGGACAGACGGATAGATGGACGGAAAGAAAGAAGGACAGATGGAAAGAAAGGACGACGGAAAGAAGGACAGATGGAAGGATGGAAAGAAGGACGGACGGAAAAAAGGAAGGAGGGAAGGACGGATGGATGGAAAGAAGGAAGGACGGTCAGATGGACGGAAAGAAAGGACGAAAGACGGACTGAAAGAAGGACGGAAGGATGAACGGAAGGAAGGATGGATGGAAGGAAAGAAGGAAGGACGGGCGGACTGATGGGGCGACGGAAGGAAGGACTCCTCAACAATATCAAAATCCTTAGTATCATCAATATCTCCATACATATACCTCCAACACTTCACACTGCTGCAGTTACTGAGTGGATAGAGGCTGCTTCAATCAGTATTTGTGTCATTGGAGACACAGTGCTGACCATCCTTCACACTGTACCATATCTCCTGCTGTGTACAGACATCAGTGACACAGCTGTCTCATTCACACAGCAGGGGTTTGTTACAGTGTGTCACAGAAGCTGCAGCCCCCCATCACTGGGCTCACACTGTACATTCTCCTGATCACAGCCCGGACAGTGAGGGAAGGGAATCACTGATATGAGGGAGCTAGTCACTGTAATCACGGAGCGGCCCTGAATACAGCACGATTGTCCCTTCTCTGCAGACTTTGCAGACATCACTGGTGTCCGCACACTGTACATTCTCCTGATGACAGCCTGGGACAGTGAGGGAAGAATCACTGATAAGAGGCCGGAGCTATTCATTGTAATCACGGAGCGGCCCCCCCTGAGTGCAGCACATTGTCTCTTCTCTCTGCAGACTTTCCATACATCACTGTGTGTGGCCGGGGGAGGAGCAGCTAATCCGGGCAGCTCTGCTCACAGCAATGGCTGCAGCCGAGGATCATTTTCTTCCTGTGGAGAGGCTGAGTCATGGAGATGGGGAGGGCGGGGATGTTGCTATGGGGGAGGGGATGGGGTAGAGTAGGTGGAAACGACCAGTGTTCATTATCATGCCAGAAACCCCCCTGGTCGTTCTGTTCAGACACAAAACAAGTGTTATCTAGGAAACCCTGCAGAAAGCTGACACAAAGTACATTACAGATTGTCAGCATTAGGCAGCCTGGATATGCACTCAGATTATGTGACGAACCCGGACAACCCCTTTAAATACCATGGCATAACGAATACAGACTTGCCTCCATCGATGTGGAGAGCCTGTATACGGCGCATCCCCTAGGATCTAGCGATTAATGTCATCAGAGACATCTTAACAATGAACAATCAAACACAAGGTTTGATTGAGTTTATTTGTGAAGCTTTGAAATTTGCATTATCACACAACGCTTTCTCTTTTGGAGAAGTGTGGTATAACCAATTAGTGGGAACTGTGATGGGGACCCCTGTATCTTGTACACTAGCAAACTTGTTCCTGGCACACTTAGAAGATAAAATAATTTATTCAATCCAAAACCCCTATTTAAAAAACATAAAAGCATACCTAAGATACGTCGATGACGTCTTGTGTGGGAAGAGACCGAGAAAGATTTTAGACAGTTTGTTGATTATCTAAACAACAATAATGAGTACAATATGTACTTTACTTTTGCCATACAGCCAAATGTTGAGAATAAAAAGAATGAATAACAGTGAGCCTCTTTTTAAAAAACAATGCGCAGAGTTGGAGAAGCATTTCATTCAAAGAGGCTACCCAAAGAAAGTTTTAGAGAAGGCAAAAGAAAAGGTGTGTAACACATCTTTAATTAAAAGAAGAAACCGAGAGGTTTTAGATAAAAAACACTTTGTCTTCTCTTTCACTTTCGGCCCCATGTTTGAAAAAAATCAGGAGTGCCATCTTCAAGCACTGGCATGTTTTGAGAGAAAGAGAGAGAATTGGGAACTTTAGAACTGGGACCCCCCTTAATTACTTATAAAAGGTGCAGGAACCTTAAAGACCGTTTGGTCAATAACAGAATGGAGTTCACAAAGGATACAACATGGCTAGACACACAACGACCAAAGGGTAACTTCAAATGTAGGAACTGCAAATGGTGCAAATACCACGAGACAGATAATCCTATCAATTTTGGAGGTAATAGCTTGAAAGTAACTACATACCGTATATACTCGTGTATAAGCCGAGTTTTTCAGCACAAAAAATGTGCTGAAAACTCCCCCCTCGGCTTATACACGAGTCATACAGTATACAGGCCGGCCGCCCGCCCCCCCCCTTCCGTGGTATACAGGGCCCCCCCCTTGCTGCCGCACACCTGTAAAGGAATACATCATTATACTTATCCCTGTGGCCGCCGCCGCTCTGCACCGCGCTCCTCCGGGTCTTCATGCTTCTTCCTGCTTCTTCATGCTTCCTCCTCCGGCGCACAGGCAATGACGTAATTGCCTGCGCCCGCTGGAGGAGGAAGCATGAAGAAGCAGGAAGAAGCATGAAGACCCGGAGGAGCGCGGTGCAGAGCGACGGCGGAGACAGCGACAGGGATAAGTATAATGATGTATTCCTTTACAGGTGTGCGGCAGCAAGGGGGGGGGCGCCTGTATATACCACTGGGGCTGCTGTGTATACCACTGGGGCCTGTATATACCACTGGGGCTGCTGTATATACTGCTGGGGCCTGTATACTACCACTGGGGCTGCTGTATATACTGCTGGGGCCTGTATACTACCACTGGGGAGGCTGCTGTATACTACCAGTGGGGTGGCTGCTGTATACTACCACTGGGGTGGCTGCTGTATACTACCACTGGGGTGGCTGCTGTATACTACCACTGGGGAGGCTGCTGTATACTACCACTGGGGAGGCCTGTATACCACACTGCTGGGGGCTGTATACCTGTGCTGGGGTCCACCCTCGGCTTATACACGAGTCAATAGGTTTTGGGGGCAAAAGTAGGGGGGTCGGCTTATACACGAGTATATACAGTACATCAGTTGCAAGACTACGTCTTTTGCCCGTGTAGAAAGTTTTACATAGGCAAAACTATAAGACAGTTGTGCACAAGGTTCAAAGAACATTTTAAATCTATTACTACAGGGATTGGCAGCCCGAGGTTAATAAAACATATTAGATATGTTCATGAAGGGAATGCTGAAGTCCTGACTTTTGCAGGGCTTGAAAGGATATTCCCAGCTGGAAAAGGAGGAGATTTGCATAAACTCCTCCTACAACAAGAATGTCGTTGGATTATTAAATATAGAGCGTGTAGACTCCTAGGTATGAATGACAAGAACGATTTGGCGGCGTTTTTGTAATACTTACGGTAATTTTATCCACCCCCTGTTCGTTCAGGACCATTTCGATATTGTCGTTCTGCCTACCATTACACTTAAACCTGATTTGCGGCACTGTTTAGGCTTTTGAAAAACATAGAAGATAGAGTGGCTTTTTGGCTCACTGACAAATTGCGCACCAAAAAAACCTGTATAAAGTTAATTAAATAATCTTTCTGTATTATATTCTGCTATAGAATATTTTAGTCTGATTTGTTGCCATGAAATCAGGTTAGTCTATGTTAGTCGCATAATATGTTATAGATTTTGGTTTGCTTATTGACTACCAATATAATACGGTCTATACGGTTCTCTTCCCCCGAGTTAATGCTTTTCAGTGTTTTACGGTAAAAGCATGTTCATTCTAATAACCTTTGAAGTTGTTCCCAAATGTATTTATTTTCTATGTATAATAAGGAAGCTTTGGTGATTACTTTTCAATATATGTAAACTTTGTTGCAATAATCTATGTATTTGCTTTTATCAAATCACGGCTATGACGATACAGCTGTCCGACTACTTAATGACCGGAACTGACGTCAGACGCCAGTCAGGACCTGTAGAAGCGGCCACTAGTCGCGAAACGGCAGGCCGTCGTCCGACACCCTTGCACCTCCCTCCCCTACTGCACGATATCCTTGATGTCATAAGGAATTGTAAATAAATGACAAGATCCTCAATGATGAGTGCCGCTTGTCTATTTTCTATTTTTGATTATATATAATCTCCGTGGAACAGAAAAGTTATTTGGACTGAGCAGGACTTTAGATTTTTATGAAAAAAGACGAGATGGAGATGGAGAGAGATAGATATGTAGGGGTTGGGCAAAATAATGGAAACATCTGAAAGAATCAACAAAAGTTAGTTTAATATGGTGGAGGTCCACCTTTTGAGGCGATTACTGCCTCATTTCTCCGTGGTATGGATTCATTCAAGTTGATATCATTGGCCCGGTGGATCTCCACGAAATGGCACCCCAGATCATCACAGAACCTACTCCATGTTTTACGGTTGAGAGAAGGCAGTCTGGATCGAATGCTTCTTTCGGCTGTCTCCAAATGTACACTCGGCCGGAGGTCAGAAATGGGGTAAACGGTGATTCGTCTGAGAATATCACATGTTTCCACTGCTCGAGGGACCAATTCTGGAATTTCTACACCACTCTAAATGCTTGGAAACATTAGTCATTGAGAGCAGCGGTTTTCTAATTGCAGTTCTTCCGTGGAATCCAGATTAATGCAGCTCCCGACAAACAGTTTTCGTGGAAACTGGGTTCTGTAGGTGTTCATTGAGCTCAGCAGTGATTCTCAGAGTCATGGTCTTGCGATCCTCTCTCACAATTTGCTTTAGAGTCCGACAGTCTCTCTCAGTCAACTTAGACTTTTGGCCGGACCTGTGCTTTGCTGCGGACGTTTTTCCTTCTCTTTCAAACGCTGTCATTACTTTGAAGACAGTACCTCGACACGCCAAGCATTCGAGCACTTTCTTTTACACTAGCGCCTGCCATACGAGTACCAACAATTTGGCCTTTTTGAAAATCCGAAAGGTCTGCCATTGGCATCAGGTTCTCATCAATGTTCTTACAATTCGGCAAAACAAACAAATAATCAACTACAAAACATTAACATGTCACATTTTGCATGTTTATAACATGTGTGAAGAATATGATGCCAAAACATTAAGTGTCTCCATTATTTTGACCAACCCCTGTATGTATGTTATGTATAGTATGTATAATAATATTATAATATATCTAAAAAGCTGAATGTGTGTATGTATCTATTATATAATCGCGAATCGGAAAAGCGCCCCTCCGCGCGCTACTTCCGGCGTGGTCATGTGGATACGAATTTAACATTGGGCGCGAAGCGCCCAATGCTGCGCGAGCAATGGCCGCGAGGCCATTGCGAGTCACTGGCTCAGGGCGAGCAATGGCCGCGAAGCGGCCATTGCGAGTCGCTGGCCGAAATTCGATCCAGAGGCTCGGCCACAACCTTAGCGATTTACCGCTCAGGTAGCGCGAGCAATGGCCGCGAGGCCATTGCGAGTCGCTGCCTGAGCCGCAACTCGCTCCCCGGGGACCATGGAGCGGAGGCGGCACAGCCGCCTCCGCTCCCCGCTACCCACAATTCGCCCCCCCCATGTCCGCACAGCCCCCCCCATGTCCGCACAGCCCCCCCCCCATGTCCGCACAGCCCCCCCCCCCCATGTCCGCACAGCCCCCCCCCCCCCATGTCCGCACAGCCCCCCCCCCATGTCCGCACAGCCCCCCCATGTCCGCACAGCCCCCCCCATGTCCGCACAGCCCCCCCATATCCGCACAGCCCCCCCATGTCCGCACAGCCCCCCCATGTCCGCACAGCCACCCCCATGTCGTCCACACAGCCCCCCCATGTCCGCACACCCACCCCGCAATGTCCGCCCAGCCACCCCGCACCTAAGCTCCTACCCCCAAGTCCACCGCCCCTAAGTCCCTACCCTCTAAGACCCGCCGCACCTAAGCCCCTACCGTCCGCCGCCAAGCCCCCACCTGCCGCACCTAAGCCCCTACCCCCTAAGTCCGCCGCACCCCTCCGCCCCTAAGTCCCTACCCTCTAAGCTCCACCGCATCCTAAGCCCCGACCCGCCCCACCTAAGCCCCTACCCCCTAAGCACCGCCGCACCTAAGCCCCTACACCCTAAGCCCCGCCGCACCTAACCCCCGACCAGACGCACCTAACCCCCTACCCCCTAAGCCCCGCCGCACCTAAGCCCCTACCCCCTAAGCCCCGCAACTAAAAGCCCCCACCCGCCGCACCTAAGCCCCTACCCTCTAAGCCCCCCCGTACCTAAGCCCCTACCCCCTAACACCCGCCGCACCTAAGCCCCTACCGTCTGCCGCCAAGCCCCCACCCGCCGCACCTAAACCCCTACCCCCCAAGTCCGCCGCACCCCTACACCCTAAGCCCCGACCCGCCGCACCTAAGCCCCTACCCCCTAAGTCCGCCGCACCCCTACACCCTAAGCCCCGACCCGCCGCACCTATGCCCCTACCCCCTAAGCCCCGCCGCACCTAACCCCCTACCCTCTAAGCCCCGCCGCACCTAAGCCCCTACCCCCTAAGCCCCGCCGCCTCCTAAGCTCCCGCCGCTTTCCCCCGCCGCTGTCGCTAACACCTAAAGCCCTACACCCGAAGCCCCCGCCGTCCCCTAACCTAACGTCCCCGTCGATCACTTACATGCCTTCTTAGTCATCTGATCGTCCGTCCGATCCACAAGTCCTCCGTCATGCCAAGCGTCCTCTTCCTCCGGCCCGGGGGTCTTCTCTCTCCAATCAGAAGAGCCCCTCATTTCCCATTAACATACATTACCGGTATGTCGGCGATTTTATGGCCGGCCACCTGGTTCTATTTGTCGGCCCTAAAATCGCCGACACACCGCTAATGCATCTCTATGGGCAGTGAGCTCGAATTCTGATTGGTCTGCGTCCAATCCGAAATCGGGCGGACTGCCCATAGACATGCATTAGCGGTGTGTCCGCGATTTTAGGGTCGACAAATAGAACCAGGTGGGCGGCCGGCCATAAAATCGCCGACACACCGCTAATGTATTTCAATGGGAACAAATAAATTTAATAATAAAAAAAATAATTAAAAAATATTTAAAAAATAATAAATAATTCAATAAAAATAATAATAAAAAAATTAAATATATGCTAATTATATCAGCCCTTTCAGCGGACCTGAAAGAGAACTGGGTCTCAGCCTAAATAATAAATTTAATAATAAAAAAAATAATTAAAAAATAATAAAAAAATAAATTAAAAATAATAAATAATTCAATAAAAATAATAATAAAAAAATTAAATATATGCTAATTATATCAGCCCTTTCAGCGGACCTGAAAGAGAACTGGGTCTCAGCCTAAATAATAAATTTAATAATAAAAAAAATAATTAAAAAATAATTAATAATTAAATAAAAAATAATAATGAATATGAATTACTGCTAATAATACTAATGCTTATTAATGCTATTAATCTAATACTAATGTATTATGCTATTATTAATGCTAATAATAAGCTATTATTAATGCTATTAATAATGCTATTAATGCTATTAATAATGTTATTAATGCTATTATTAATGCTAATAATGCTATTATTAATGCTATTAATGCTAATAATAATGCTATTAATGCTAATATTTATCCTATTAATGCTATTAATAATGCTATTCATGCTAATAATATTGCTATTAATGCTCTTTATGCTAATACTAATGCCATTAATGCTATTTTTTATGCTATTAATTCTATTATTTATACTATTAATGCTATTAATAATGCTATTAATCCTATTAATGCTATTAATAATGCTATTCATGCTATTAATACTATTAATGCTATTAATGCTCATAATAATGCTATTAATGCTTAATAATGTTATTAATGCCATTATTAATGCTAATTAATGCTATTATTAATGCTATTTATGCTAATAATAATGCTATTAATGCTATTAATAATGCTATTAATGCTATTAATGCTAATATTTATCCTATTAATGGTATTATTAATGCTATTAATTCTAATAATAATGCTATTAATGCTATTAATAATGTTATTAATGCTATTATTAATGCTAATAATGCTATTTAATGCTTAATTAATAATGCTATTAATGCTATTAATAATGCTATTAATGCTAATATTTATCCTATTAATGCTATTGCTATTAATAATGCTATTAATGCTAATATTTATCCTATTAATGCTATTAATGCTATTAATAATGCTATTAATTATGCTATTATTGCTATTAATGCTAATATTTATCCTATTCATGGTATTATTAATGCTATTAATGCTAATAATAATGCTATTAATGCTATTAATAATGCTATTAATGCTAATATTTATCCTATTCATGGTATTATTAATGCTATTAATGCTAATAATAATGCTATTATGTATTAATGCTAATAATAATGCTATTAATAATGTTATTAATGCTATTATTAATGCTAATAATGCTATTATTAATGCTATTAATGCTAATAATAATGCTATTAATGCTAATATTTATCCTATTAATGCTATTAATAATGCTATTCATGCTAATAATATTGCTATTAATGCTCTTTATGCTAATACTAATGCCATTAATGCTATTTTTTATGCTATTAATTCTATTATTTATACTATTAATGCTATTAATAATGCTATTAATCCTATTAATGCTATTAATGCTAATAATAATGCTATTAATGCTATTAATAATGCTATTAATGCTATTAATAATGCTATTAATGCTATTAATGCTATTAATAATGTTATTAATGCTATTATTAATGCTAATAATGCTATTAATAATGCTATTAATGCTAATAATAATGCTATTAATGCTATTAATAATGTTATTAATGCTATTATTAATGCTAATAATGCTATTAATAATGCTATTAATGCTAATAATAATGCTATTAATGCTATTAATACTGTTATTAATGCTCATAATACTGCTAATAATGCTATTAATACTGCTATTACTGCTAATAATAATGCTATGGCTTATATTATTGCTATTGATGATGCGATTATTATTTAAAAATCTTTAAAAAAAACAATAAACATATTTTAGATACCCGATGCATTTGCATCAGGCTAACAGCTATAACTACTATAATCAAATTAATGCACGTTCTAGAATCCCGATGCATTTGCATCGGGCTCACAGCTAGTGTGTGTATATCCGGGATTGGCATCTACACCGTCGCAACTATAGCCACAAAATTTTGCACAGTCACACGTCTCGACCCTGGGAGCGTCATAGGCTATGTTGTGAGGCGAAATTTTAACCCCGCGCGTTCCAGTTCACCAAACAATTTTGGCCCTATCTACATAATGGGGAAAAAGGGAAAGGAAACGTGTGGGAGGAAAATCGACAGCTGCCAGCTACAGCTACAAAATTTTGCTCAGTCGCACGTCTTGACCCCGGGAGCGTCATAGGCTATGTTGTGAGGCGAAATTTTAACCCTGCACATTCCAATTCACCAAACAATTTTGCCCCTATCTACATAATGGGGAAAAAGTGACAGTTACCAGTTGACAGTTGTGAATGAGAGGGGCTTAATGATAGCGCCAAAGACTAAAAGCACATACCAGCATATAGTCACGAAGGTGGGGCCCCAACATGAGATATTCACCACGCACGGGGACATGTATACACAACACACGCACACAAAGAGTAACAGCAAGTGCATAGTCGCTAAGGTGCAGCCCCAACATTGGATACTCACCACGCACCCAAACAAACACACACCACAAAGAGACACACACCACAAAGAGACACACACACACACCCCCAAGGAGACACACACTATAGCGACATGCACTCACCCCACAGGAACACACACACCACAAAGACACCCCCCACAGGACACACACATAGCCACCTATAGGACACATGCACTCACCCAAGGGACACACACACACACACCACACAGACCCCCCCACAGGGACACACACACATACACACCCTATAGGGACACATGCACTCACCCCTCAGGGACACACACACACACACCACACAGACCCCCCCACAGGGACACACACACATACACACCCTATAGGGACACATGCACTCACCCCTCAGGGACACACACACCACAAAGAGACACACACCACACAGACACACACAAACACAGGGACACACACACATGCACACCCTATAGGGACACATGCACTCACCCCACAGGGACACACACCACAAAGAGACACACACAACACAGATACACACACACACCCACACAGACCACACACCCACAGGGACACACAACACGAACCACACACACCACAAGACACACACAACACAGGACACACACACCACACATGAACCCCCAACAACACCCACATACCCACACACCCAGGGACACACACACCACACAGACAGACACAGATGTGCACAAATCACCTCACACAACTCGCCTCATACGTGTGCTATCTTTATTTTCCAAACATAAACATCTGATTAAAAACAGCCAATGTGCAACACATGTGCCATATAGGGAATTAAGGCAGATGTCAGTCACATGAGCTGTCTATTATGTGTATGTGTGAGGTAACATACTGCCTGGCCAGGGGGTGGGTTTACTGTTGGCTGGAGATTTATTAGGCTGCCTATAGCAATCAATCACAGCTCAGCTTCTATTTTCCTACAGGTCATTAATATGACATATTCAAATTCTATTTTGTTATAGCTAACAGCAGTTATTTATTAACCCGGGCGTAGCCGGGTACTACAGCTAGTATATTATATATATATATATATATATATATATATATATATATATATATATTATATATATATATATATATATATATATATCTGTATATATACACATACATATACAGACATCTATATATACACTATATATATATATACTGTACATACACATATATCGTATTTTTCGCTTTATAAGACGCACCTGATTATAAGACGCACCCCCAAATTTGGTGAAGGAAAAGAGAAAAAAATAATTTATGTTAAATGGGGTCCATCTTATAATGCCGGTGTCCGTCTTACAAATCAGATGTATGTCAATACTGGTATATATATATCCCCCATTGCAGGCACAGTGGCCCCCCGCCGCGGCCCCCACTGCTGGCACTGTAGCTGGCCCCACTGTAGCCCCCACTGTAGCTGGCCCCCACTGCTGTTGGCCCCCACTGCTGGCACTGTAGCCCCCACTGTAGCTGGCCCCACTGTAGCCCCACTGTAGCTGGCCCCACTGTAGCTGCCCCCACTGCTGCTGGCCCCCACTGTAGCCCCCACTGCTGCTGGCCCCCACTGTAGCCCCCACTGCTGCTGGCCCCCACTGTAGCTGGCCCCACTGTAGCCCCCACTGCTGGCACTGTAGCCCCCACTGTAGCTGGCCCCACTGTAGCTGCCCCCACTGCTGCTGGCCCCCACTGCAGCTGGCCCCACTGTAGCCCACACTGCTGGCACTGTAGCCCCCACTGTAGCTGCCCCCACTGCTGCTAGCCCCCACTTCTGGCACTGTAGCTGGCCCCCACTGTGTAGCCCCCCAGATACTCACCTAGCTTCACCGCTGCCTCCTGACCGCGATATCCCCGCCATCTGTGCTCTGCCGGCATCCGGGTCCTGAGAGCGCCGCTCGGTGATGACGTCACTCGCAGCGACGCTCACAGCACCCGGATGCCGGCAGAACACCGACAGCGGGGATAGCGCGGTCAGCAGGCAGCGGTGAAACTAGGTGAGTATCACATCCATGGTATAGTCAGTGCTTTCCACGCAATGCAAGCGTGGAAATCACTGACTATACAGACAGGCTGCAGCTGCGGACCCGGCTCCTGTAATATGGGCTGCTCCCGCTGGTGATTGACAGCGGGATGCAGTACATATTACAGGAGATAATGAGCGGCCCCACGTGACCAGAGCCCGCAGCTGCAGCCTGCTCCTGGCCCAATCCAGGCCACGGACACCGCTCCTGAGCCGCCATTCCCACCCCCCAAAGCACACTTTCGCTTTGTAAGACGCATCCCTCACTTTCCCCCAAAAGTTGGGGGGCTAAAAGTGCGTCTTACAAAGCGAAAAATACGGTATACACACACAAAAACAGAAAAAAAAAACTGCACAGCACTCACAGACAATGTGAACTGGTGCCACTAGAAAACAAATTCTCTGCAGCACTCCGCTACTACCAATGACCAATGATGCACACATGCTAACAGCCAGTATATATTCGAGGAAAAAATTTAAAAACTTAGTTTTTTTCAAAAAAACTCAAAAATCTTATTTTTTTTTATTTTCCTGGGGTTCTTGGTACACACATTGGCCAATGTCCGTTTGCTCATCAGCCGCAACAAGGCGATTCCAGGTCTGATGAGTCCTAACGCTGACATAGAAAAGGAATTCTCCAGCAGACAAGTCTTCATAAAGTACTTTTATTAGTACATCAGACCGTGCATTAAACAATGTTGAGGAGGGGAACGCTGGACGCGTTTCTGATGGCAAATCCTTTCTCAACAGCGAAGTATGAACATTTCCCATACCTTTTTATTAGTTAAAACCAGTGCAGGTCTAGTACAATCAGCTGTAATATCATTTGCATAATTAGGTGGAAGACAAAACCTATAAAGTGATAAAACGTAGGCAGAGCTGCAAACTTGAAATTCCAAAACAAACAAAGATGTATACATAATAAAACCATAAAATGGTCAAAGTTATAAAGAGAATGAAAAAGCACCTCACATTGCAAGTGAACATTATTTTTAATGCATTATGTAATCTACTATTTTTTATAAAAACCCCACTGTGATGTATGTACAATCCCTGAGGAAGGTGCCAGGTGGGGCACCAAAACGTGTTGGAGTGAAGGAATAGAGAAAAGAACTTGTTTGTGAAACCTTGACTCCCATGTGAGTTTTCTTTGGACCCAGCAGCGCGGACCGTGGTACACCTCTTCTTTCCCAACATTTTCTGGACAACACCACGTGTGAGTGGTCGGTGGAGGTCCTGCAGCAGCTGGAGTACTGATGCTCTTTATACCAGTTGTGGGTGCCACAACTGAATCAGGTGAGTGGTTCCATAGCACCAACTTTACAGCCTAAAGTGTCTCTAGTGATAGGGCACTATCGCGCCTCTTGTCCCCCACTCCTCTTGTATTTGTGTTCCGGGTTGGTTCACACAGTACACCCAATGCTCTAAGCCGCTCATTGATCTCAGGAGCCATTCACTGCCGCTCATTAGGCTCATGAATCCTTCATACATTGACATACAGATGCCGGACATGATTATACAACACACCTACGGTACAACCTGGCTCATGCGCACAGGATCCTACACTGATCCTGCACGTGATGCGCCTCGATAATGGGGACATGCCGGCGGTGCCTCACAATATTTATTTATATATATTATACACACATGCACATATATATATTTCATATACACATACATACATGTGCGCACATATATACATTGATATGTGTAAATTAAAATATATGTCTTTGTATATACGGATATGTATATGCTATCTATACATTTATGTCTACATATATACACACGTGTGTATGTGTATAATCTCATACAGTCATATGAAAAAGTTTGGGCACCCCTCTTAATCTTACTCTTTTTTTTGTTTTTTTGTTTAAAATTGTTTTTTGCAACAGCTATTTCAGTGTGATATATGTAATAACTGATGGACACAGTAATATTTCAGGATTGAAATGAGGTTTATTATATTAACCGAAAATGTGAAATATGCATTATTTCAAAAATTGACAGGTGCAAAAGTATGGGCACCTCAACAGAAAAGTGACATTAATATTTAGTAGATCCACCTTTTGCAAAAATAATAGCCTCTAGTCGCTTCCTGTAGCTGTTAATGAGTTCCTGGATCCTGGATGAAGGTATTTTTGACCATTCCTCTTTACAAAACAATTCCAGTTCAGTTAAGTTTGATGGTTGCCGAGCATGGACAGCCCACTTTAAAACATCCCACAGATGTTCAATGATATTCAGGTCAGGGGACTGGGATGGAAATTCCAGAACATTGTAATTGTTCCTCTGCATGAATGCCTGAGTAGATTTGGAGCGGTGTTTTGGATCATTGTCTTGCTGAAAGATCCATCCCAGGTGTAACTTCAACTTTGACACAGATTCTTGAACATTATTCTCAAGAATCTGCTGATACTGAGTGGAATCCATGCGACCCTCAACTTTAACAAGATTCCCGGTGCAGTCATTGGTCACACAGCCCCAAAGCATGATGGACCCTCCCCCAAATTTGACAGTGGGTAGCAAATGGTTTTCTTGGAATGCTGCGTTTTTGTGGTGCCATGCATAACGCCTTGTTGTATGACCAAACAACTCAATCTTTGTTTCATTAGTCCACAGGACCTTCTTCCAAAATGAAACTGGCTTGTCCAAACGTGCTTTTGCATACCTCAGGCGACTGTTTTGTGGCGTGCATGCAGAAACGGCTTCTTTCGCATCACTCTCCCATACAGCTTCTCCTTGTGCAGTGTGCGCTGTATTGTTGACCGATGCAGTGTGACACCATCTGCAGCAAGATGAAACTGCAGGTCTTTGGAGGTGGTCTGTGGATTGTTCTTGACTGTTCTCACCATTCTTCTTCTCTGCCTTTCTGATATTTTTGTTGGCCTGCCACTTCTGGCCTTTACAAGAACTGTCCCTGTGGTCTTCCATTTCCTTACTATGTTCCTCACAGTGGAAACTGACACGTTAAATCTCTGAGGCAACTTTTTGTATCCTTCCCCTGAACAACTATGTTGAACAATCTTTTTTTTTCAGATCATTTGAAAGCTGTTTTGAGGAGCCCATGATGCCACTCATCAGAGAAGATGCAACTAGGAGAACAACTTGCAAGTGGACACCTGAAATAGCTTTTCTCATGATTGGATACACCGGGCTATGAAGTACAAAGCTCAATGAGGTTACCAAACCAATTTAGTGCTTCAGTAAGTCAATAAAAAGTAGTTAGGAGTATTCAAATCATGAAAATCAGAAGGGTGCCCATACTTTGGCACCTGTCAAATTTTGAAATAATGCATATTTCACATTTTTGGTTAGTACAATAAACATCATTTCAAACCTGAAATATTACTGTGTCCATCAGTTATTACATATATCACACTGAAATAGCTGTTGCAAAAAAACAATTTTAACCCAAAAAAAAAAAAAAAAAAAAAAAAAAAGTAAGATTAAGAGGGGTGCCCAAACGTTTTCATATGACTGTATATAATACACACACAAATATATTTGCGTGTATAAATATATGATTACACACACACACACACACACACACACACACGTGTATATATCTATATACACGCACAAATATATACCGTATATACTCGTGTATAAGCCGACCCGTGTATAAGCCGACCCCCCCTACTTTTGCCCCCAAAAACTGGGAAAACTTATTGACTCGCGTATAAGCCGAGGGTGGACTCCAGCACAGGTATACAACCCCCAGCAGTGAGGTATACAGCAGCCTCCCCAGTGGTAGTATACAGCAGCCCCAGAGGTATATACAGCCCCATATGCAGCCCCAGATGTATATGCAGCCCCAGAGGTATATGCAGCCCCATATGCAGCCCCAGAGGTATATGCAGCCCCATATGCAGCCCCAGAGGTATATACAGCAGCAGCAGCCCCAGCCCCAGGGCTGTATACAGCAGCAGCAGCCCCAGCCCCAGGGCTGTATACAGCAGCAGCAGCCCCAGCCCCAGGGCTGTATACAGCCGCAGCAGCCCCAGCCCCAGGGCTGTATACAGCCGCAGCCCCGGGGCTGTATACAGCCGCAGCCCCGGGGCTGTATACAGCCGCAGCCCCGGGGCTGTATACAGCCGCAGCCCCGGGGCTGTATACAGCCGCAGCCCCGGGGCTGTATACAGCCGCAGCCCCGGGGCTGTATACAGCCGCAGCCCCGGGGCTGTATACAGCCGCAGCCCCGGGGCTGTATACAGCCGCAGCCCCGGGGCTGTATACAGCCGCAGCCCCGGGGCTGTATACAGCCGCAGCCCCGGAGGTATACAGGCCCCCCCATCAAGCGTCTTCCCGCGGCTTCCTGTGACGTCATTGCCCGCGACTACAGGAAGCCGCGGGAAGACGCTGAATGGAGCCCGGAATCGTCATGTCGGCAGCTGCGGGCGGCGCGACTGGACACCGGCAAGTATGAATTTACCTTACAGGCTGGCGCGCAAGTGGGGGGGGGGCCCTGGAACTTGATGGGGGGCCTGTATACCTCCGGGGCTGCGGCTGTATTTTTTTTTTTTTTTCATATACCGTATATACTCGCGTATAAGCCGAGGGGGACTTTTCAGCCCAAATTTTGGGCTGAAAAACTCGGCTTATACGCGAGTATATACGGTATATGTGTGTGTATGTGTGTATTATATATACATATATATATTACTAGCTATAGTACCCGGCTATGCCCGGGTTAATAAATAACTGATGTTAGTTATAACAAAATAGAATTTGAATATGTCATATTAATGACCTGTAAGAAAATAGAAGCTGAGCTGTGATTGGTTGCTATAGGCAGCCTAATAAATCTCCAGCCAACAAGTAAACCCTCCCCCTGGCCAGGCAGTATATGTTACCTCACACATACACATAATAGACAGCTCATGTGACTGACAACTGCCTTAATTCTCATATATGGCACATGTGTTGCACATTGGCTGTTTTTAATCAGATGTTTATGTTTGGAAATTAAAGATAGCACACATATGAGGCGAGTTGTGTGAGGTGATTTGGGCACATCTGTGTGTCTGTGTGGTGTGTGTCCCTGGGGTGTGTGTGTGTGTCCCTGTGGGGTGAGTGCATGTGTCCCTATAGGGTGTGCATGTGTGTGTGTGTCCCTGTGGGGGGGGGGGTGTCTCTGTGTTGTGTATGTGTGTGTGTGTGTCCCTGTGGGGTCAGTGCATGTGTCCCTATTGGGTGTGTATATGTGTGTGTCTCTGGGGAGGGGGGGGAGGGTCTGTGTGTGGTGTGTGTGTGTCCCTGTGGGGTGAGTGCATGTGTCTCTATAGGGTGGCTATGTGTGTGTGTCCCTGTGGGGGGGGGGGGGGTCTGTGTGGTGTGTGTGTCTGTGTTGTGTGTGTGTGTCCATGTGGGGTGAGTGCATGTGTCGCTATAGGGTGTGTGTCCCCGTGGGGGTGTGTGTGTCTCTGTTGTGGGTCTCTCTTTGTGGTGTGTGTGTGTTTCGGGTGTGTGGTGAGTATCCAATATTTGGGCTGCACCTTAGCGACTATACACTTGCTGTTACTCTTTGTGTGCGTGTGGTGTGTGTATACATGTCCCCAAGCGTGGTGAATATCTCATGTTGGGGCCCCACCTTAGTGACTATATGCTGGTATGTGCTGTTAGTCTTTGGCGCTATCTTTAAACCCCTCTCATTCACAACTGTCAACTGGTAACTGTCACTTTTTCCCCATTATGTAGATAGGGGCAAAATTGTTTGGTGAATTGGAATGTGCGGGGTTAAAATTTCGCCTCACAACATAGCCTATGACGCTCTCGGGGTCCAGACGTGTGACTGCAAAATTTTGTGGCTGTAGTTGCGACGGTGTAGATGCCAATCCCGGACATACATACATACATACATACATACACACACAAACACACACACACACAGCTTTATATATTAGATAGACAAATGTATAGATGCATAGACTTATCTTTATAAGGGCCACGTCTCACACACAGATATCTGTGCAGATATTGCTCACAGATCTCTGGTTGCAGTGAAATTACGGACAGATTGTTCCATTTTGTGGCCATATACAAATGAAACAATTTGTCCATGATTTCACTGCAACCAGAGATCTGTGAACAATATCTGCACAGATATCTGTGTGTGAGACGTGGCCCTATACACAGACATTATATAATTGTCTAAGGGCTTTTTGAGTGTGTGTCGCCGAAATCGCGCGCCAGACACAGGCCACTCATTGGCACCCGCGCCAATGAACGCAGACTATGCAAATAGACGCGAGAATTCAAAGTTCGAATTTCGCGCCTATTTGCAGCCCGGCTGTCGCCGGGATACACAATGGCTGCAGCGGCGGCTCTGCCCACAGCCCCTTCCCCGCTCCTCCTGCCCTCACTCCCCGCTGCTCGCTCTCCCACCTCCTCCCTCCTCGCCGCTTTGTTCTCACCCTCCACCGGCGATAACATTGCAGCCGGTCTTCCTCCAGCCTCAATCTGTTTGGAGTCGGTCATGTGACAGGCCATCTGTGACGTCACATTAGCCCGCCCTGTCACATGACCGGCTGTAAACAGATTGAGGCTGGAGTAAGACAGCCTGCAATGTTAACGCCGGGGAACAGGTGGCACACAGAAAAGCGGGACACAGTGGCCGAGGACAGCGGGACACAGTGGCCGAGGACAGCGGGAATGGAGGCCCAAAAAAGGGGTGGTTGCCCAAAAGGGGGCGGAGCATTCAAACTCTGAGCTGATCAACTGGAGTCGGGAACTCTGGGGCCCCTCTTCCTGATGTTCAATCTGCGGTATAGACTGTCCATCCAACTTAGGGTCACGGGTGTGTTATGTTAAAATGAATGGAAAATGTGTGTCTGGTATTCTAGACCTGGGGAACTTGGTTACCCTAGTCAGGGCCACACCTGAAATCCATCTGATGCCAGCATTCTCCAGCACATGTGATAAGGCGATCACGGAGCGGGCCGGTGTTCACTCACTTAGCAGCACAAAATCAAACACAGCAACAGTCTCTTCTAGGAAATGGGTCCAGCTGGTTTATTCAGGACAGCATAAACCACACAGTGCAAATTAAACATGAGTCTTTTCTTCGGCTTTCCAAAAGCATACAGTCCGCTACTGCACACACGGCCTGTAGTCAGTCCACACAGGCCTCCAGGACCTGACCTCTCCATGCCTCAGTAGCTTTCAGTCTCTCACAGAGGCCGAGTCTTCCACAAGCCTGCAAAGGGAGCAGGATAAACTAGGCTGGACTGGAGACTCGGCCTCTGTGAGAGACTGAAAGATACTGAGGCATGGAGAGCTCAGGTCCTGCAGGCCTGTGTGGACTAACTACAGGCCGTGTCGGAGGTAACGAACTGTATTAATTTGCACCGTGTGGTTTATGCTGTCCTGAATAAACCAGCTGGACCTATTTCCTAGAAGAGGCTGTTGCTGTGTTTATGATTTTGTGCTGCTAAGTGAGTGAACCCCGACCCGCTCCGTCATCGCCTTATCACAATATATATGCCATTCCATATCAAGTGATCCAAGTATGAAATTTTTATTACCCTGATGTGTTTACATTTTTTTTTTTTTTTTGAACCATCATTTTTATTGATGTTTTATAAATAATTAACATACAAAAAGGAAAAGACAAATAAATTTGTACAAATGCGATGATGCATAACAGTAACATGAGGTATAAATGAAACAGAAGGAGCGTGTAATAGCTAAATGAAAATATAACCTCCTATACAGTGCAATCTGCCGCATGTTTGAACAGCCATGTCCATACAAACGAAAATATATTCTCGCAGTTCCAAGGAATATATAATGGCATAGTATAAAAAAAAAAAAAAAAAAAAAAGACTAAAAGAACTTAAACCCTCCCCCCTTATCCCCTTTCACACTACCTTTTTTCTATCATTATATATCTTAATTAGTCAGCCTGTTTCTTCATTATCTCCTCTAGAAATTACCTTCAGTTTTCCTAACGTACCTCCCAATTCCTCTAAAGCATACCATTCCGTAGTCACATAGGGTGACATGAATAACTCGATCTCGGAATCCGAGAAATTCTTCTCTATATATGATCTCCATTTGAGAAAGAATTTTTTTGGTCAACTTACTTGGGTTCTTAAGCGTCTCCCTGGATTCTAATGTCAAACACTTAATGAGGGTGTCCCTGACCAATTCGAGTCTCGGCGTAAAATCAAGCCAATGCTGGAGTAACAGTTTTTTTGCAATTAAAGCTATCGTGTGTAATAGGGTATGAGGCGGTCTCATCTCCCCAACTTCATTGGAATAATGAAACAGCCACATCATCGGATCCATTTTACGTTCAGTAGGATAAAGACTCTTAGCCAGGCCTCCCACTCTAATCCAAAATCTCTGAGTCTCCGGGCAAGACCATATCCCATGCTCCAGACCTGTCATATGTTGTTTACATTTGGGGCAGTGAATCCATCTCCCTTGATTAGCCGGAGAGGGTGGAATATTAAAACCCCGAATAGTACTGTGCATGAGTCTGTACTGCGAATCCCTCCATTTTTCATTAATAATGAACTTTCTAACCGTCACCCATCCGTCTAAGAGTTTCTGTGTTATGTCAGGGTCCTTGTAGTGTTTCTTCCACTTAGAAAATAGTTTGTGCATGGGAGCTGGTCTTAGTATACGTTGCAGTTTTCCATACAGATAAGATATGGACATATCCTCCACTCTCGTCCCCACCAGATCTTCCCACGCTACATTGTTTATTTCTTTAGAGATATCGCACAGTCGGGACATAAGGTGGTGGTGCAATTGTAAATATTGCAGCATGTGTGTCTCATGAAGATTGTACTTAATCAATATCTCCCCGCCAGTCAACCACCTCCTCTCCCGTGTGTGCATGAGATCTCCCAATGATGCTATTCCTTTCATCCTCCATACTTTAAACAACGCATTTTCTCGACCCTGCGGGAAGGCTGGACAGGCCCAGGGATTTAGTCTTCTAGAAATTTTCCATGAAAGGTTAAATTTTTTCCTGACTGCCTTCCACGTCATTATTGTGTCTCTGCATATAGACGTTTGTTTAATATTAGCTGGCAGTTCTGATAGTGAGGAGTCTCACATTTATCCCTATTCAGACGGAGTCCGGAGAATTTCCCCAATTTTTCTATATCCTCCAGAATAGCCTGGAGATCTCTTTGAGGGTTCTGTACAAAGAGAACGATGTCGTCGGCGAATAGGGATAACTTAGTCTCCAATTCCCCCACTTTAATACCCTCAAAAAAACTTTTTGATGCCAAATATCTTGCCAGAGGTTCAATCGCCAGAATAAAAAGGAGGGGTGATAGTGGGCAGCCTTGTAGCGTGCCCTTTTCCAGTTTGAACGTATCTGACAAAAAACCTGGCACATTAATACATGCTTTAGGGTTATTATACAATGATTTTAGATATTGGCGAAAGGGGCCCACTAGTCCAATTCGATCGAGGACTAGGTCTAGCCATGGCCATCTCACATTATCAAATGCCTTTTCTGCATCTAAGGTGACCACGGCCGGACCCCCCCCCCTTCCCATCCCCTTGCTATTTCACCACATCTAATAGGAGCATCGCTCTTCTGACATTAGTCACCGTGGAACCCCCCTTGACAAAACCCGCTTGAAGCGGCGATATCAGTTTAGGTAAAATCATGGCCAGCCTGTCCGCCAGGATCTTCGACAAAAGCTTAAGATCCTGATTTATAAGCGAGATAGGTCTGTAACTGGCTGGGTCTGATGGCGGTTTGTTAGGCTTTGGGATCAGCTTGATATATGCCATGTTCATTCTTTCTGGTATTGGGGCACCTTGTAAGATATCATTAAATAAATCTTTCAATACAGGTGAAACCTGATCTCTTAATGTTTTGAAGAAGGCGCCATTGAAACCATCCTGGCCAGGCGCCTTTCCCGGACTCAGAAGTTTAATAGCGGTCATAATTTCATCAATTGAAATGGGTCTATTTAGGAATGGCTTATCGTCCTCTGTCAATCCGGTCATATTTATAGAATCAAGCCATGCTCCTCCCCCCCTGTCCCACCTCATTTCCCTCTTTATATAAAGAGGCGTAATATTTCCCCAGTATTTGCACTATTTTTCCCGGATCAGAGGCGAGCTCACCCGGTTTGTCTTTAATTGCCAAAATAGGGGTAATAGGCTGTCTACCCTTTGCCAATCGTGCCAATAATCGTCCAGCCTTATCTCCAAACCTATTTAATTCAATTTCTAAATGGCTTCTATATATGTCTTCTCTTTTATTGGCCCATGAATCAAATATCTTTTTAGCGTTAAGCCACTCTACCTTATCTGCCTCTGACATTGTCAGCTTATATTGGAGGTATGCGTCTCTAACATTGGTACTGGCTTTAATATATTGCTCTTTTACCCGTCTTTTGATTCGAACGCTGTAAGCCATGATATGCCCTCGTAAAACTGCCTTTGCTGCTTCCCAGAACAAACCCGGATTTGATTGGTGCTCCGCATTATCCCTGATATAGTCTGTCCACCATTCCCCAAGAAGCCTAACAAAATTTTCCTCTCTGACTAGAGTATCAGGGAATCTCCACAAGTAATCCTTTCCTTTTTGATATATATCTTTAGTTTCTAATGTCAATGGACTGTGATCGGATATCACCAGATCCTCAATCTTTGCTTCTAGGGTCTTGTGGAACAATTGCTGTGAGGCAAAAAACATGTCCAATCTCGACCAGTATTCATGCACATGGGAAAAGTGGGTATATTCCCGCTCCAAAAGGATGTAACATGCGCCATGAGTCAGTCAAACTGCAATTAGTGAGCAGGTCTTCCAATGGGCTCAATCTGGTAGAGAGTGGTATCGTCAACCCCCCATGGCTCCTATCCTCCCCTTCATTGACCACCAAATTGAAATCACCACCAACCAATCTATTGCATTCCTGGTCTGTCAAGAGTTTGTTTTGTAATCTAAGGAAGAAAGGTTTTTGCATTGTATTTGGGGCATAGATATTGTAAACGCTATATGTGATATTCTGTATCTGTATAGTCATATGCAATAACCTGCCTTCGTCATCCGACGCCGTGTTCAAAACCGTGTATCAGATCCAGGGATGGTGTAAAGACAGTCGGCGCTGCTTTAAATAATCAGTCACAAGTCTTTAGGTAAAAGACCCCCCTTCTTTATTTCCACCTACGCGTTTCAGTGCCACTCCGGGCACCGTCATCAGGGTATTACCTGATGGTGCCCGGAGTGGCACTGAAACGCGTAGGTGGAAATAAAGAAGGGGGGTCTTTTACCTAAAGACTTGTGACTGATTATTTAAAGCAGCGCGGACTGTCTTTACACCATCCCTGGATCTGATCATCTTTACACGTGCTACGTGGCGGTGGAGGTCCTGCAGCAGCTTATAAACTACATGCAATAAAAACTAGTTCTGGGTGCACCTCTTTTTGATCTGAGTGTGGAATCAGTGTCATATTGATAGGGCACTATTGCGCCTCGCTTGTCTCCTTTATCTTTTTCTACAAAACCGTGTATGACAGAGATTTGTTTATCAATATTATCACCCCAGCTTTCCCAAGTACTGCACTGGAGCCGTGGATATCTCCCACCCACATTTTCCTGAGCCTAAAATAATCTTCTGATGTCAGATGGGTCTCCTGGAGCAAGGCCACATCTGCTCTCAATCTCTTCAGATGGCGAAGCACCATCATGCGCTTCGCAGGGGAGCGCAAACCCTTTATGTTCCAAGAGACCCATCTAACCATCGCTACAACTCATTCGTAAGTTTCCCAAACAAACATTAGATCTCAAATGGTGGTGCATATCCAATCGGATTCTGGACTTTTGATCCAAATTAGATGAAGCATATGAAACCAGCAAACTTAGAAGAAGTAGACAGGTAGTTGTGTATCCCACCCTTTTCCCTATCCCAAATGAAACCCTTTTAACTTTACTCTCCCACCTCGCATCAAACATTATGTGACTTCTCTTTTTTCCTCCCTGGTGGCGGTGCACATAGATGTTGCGACGGGCACTGGTCTATCTAAAACTTAGCATAATAATAAGAAAACTATAAACATAAATTCCCAAGCCTCGTATATAGAGTTATCAAGCCCTAAACTTTTCAAAGCATCAAAAAGGCTCTCCCGCACAGGTCAAACAATAGTAGTAGTCTCGTGGTCTGAAAAGTTAGTGTCACAAGAAATGATGAAATAGATCGGCCACTGAGAAGCCAAATAAAATTCCACCTTCACCACCCCCCTCCAAAAGCACTATAAGTCATTTGGTGCTTAGTATTCAAAAAGATATTCCCACACTAGTAATATCCCAAATCAACCTGTGTGACTAGCACCTTCATCGCCCAGTGCTGGGCCAAGGAAGGGAGTCTTAGAAGAGAGAGAGAAAAAAAAAAATTTTTTTTTAAATTTAAATAAAAAGGGTGGTGGTGGGGGGGGGGGGGGGGGGGGAATCTGCGGAAGGTTCAGCTGGGTGTCCCAAGACAACAGATAACCCGTATTCCTCTGATCGTCTTATTGCTCGAATCTCTCCAAAGTACAGCTTTCCGTAAGATCCAGCTTCAAATTTTCGTTCCAATGTTGGATAGGTTCTATTTCTTCTTAGACCATCTGGATATGGGTTGACGTTGATGTTTCGGTGTGGTGGGTCTCGATTGTAACCCCTCCAGTTGAGATTCGGAACGTAATCTATACACTCTTGTGGGTTCATGACCTCTTTCTGGTTCGAGTTCACGATCAGGGTGCAAGTCTGGTTCTCTAGGACTAGTGGAGCCTGATCGCGGCCTGTCAGAAGATTTCTTTCCCTTTGAGATCACCGCCAATGCTTCTTCTGGGTTAGTAAAAGACAACATATTCCCATCTTGGGATCTGAACCTCAGGGTAGCTGGGTAGTTCAATTGGAAACGAATGTTCTTTTTAAAGAGGGAGGTACAAACTTCACTTCAAAGGCTTTCCTTCGTCTGGAGACATCTATGGAGTAATCTGCGAAAACTTGAACTCTGTACCCCATAATCGTGAGGGGTTGCCTCCTGGCTTTATAAGCACGTAGAATTTCTTCCTTATCCCTGTGGTTCAGGTATTTGACAATAGCATGGCGTGGTTTGTCCGTCATTTTGTCGCTACCCGACCCTTTGCTACCACCAGACCCAGAAGGATCGTGTGGGGGACCAATTCTGTGAGTCCGTTCTGTTCTACATGTGTGTGTCAGGCCTAGTTCTTTTGGCAGATCGACCTCAAAGACTTCTAGCTGGGGCAAGGAGATGGATTCAGGGAGACCCACTAGTTTTAAATTGCTCCTGCGGCTTCTATTTTCCAGGTCGTCTAGCTTGTTCAAAGCAAATGTTTCTGTAGTAGTTGGACTTGCTGCTCCAGTTCCATTACTCTGTCCTCCAGCTGCAACCCTGGATTCTGCCTCTTGCAGCTGCCTTTCATGTTGTCCTAATTTAGTGTGCAGCTCTTGCGTACTTGTAGCCACCAGATCAGAGACTGCCTGCTTAAAATCCTCAGCTAGGTGGCTTGCCAGCTCTTTGGCTAGCAACTTGTAGTCCAGTTTGTGTGCAGCAACAATCGCCATATCACTTTCTACCACCAGTGACTGGTCTCCCCCACTGATCTCCCTCTGGCTCATTGTCTCCAAATTCTCAATGTTCGTTCCCGCAGCTCCTCCATTCTTCACCACATGTTTAGATTTTATTAAAAAATTTTTGAAGTACAACTTTAGTTAATTACAAATTAAAACAACAGTTTTGAATTTTTTTCTTAATCAGTTAATTGTTTACAGATTTTTAAAGTTTTAAAAAAAGCGAAAAATGTTGGCCTGGTATGGCTTTACATTTTAGAAATATCCTAGAAATAGGATAGAGAATCAAATAAACACCATTCTACTCAGAACTGTACAGGCTTTCACCAGATATGTCACAAGAGTATCTTTGTTAATATTTTACCCATGCGAATGCAAAATTTTAAAGCACATTTCCGAAAAATCGGTTTAATTTAAAAATTTCCAAAAATGCACGTGTGTCTGCTATGCTCCTAGCCACATCTGTACCAAATTTCAAGTTGGGATCGCGATGGCATCATATTTTAAAATATTTAACTATTATAGCGTCAATTCGAAAATCTTGAATTCAGATCTGTTCAGCCTGTGGTTTAAAAGTGTGGGATCTATATTCACCAAATAAGCCATGATTTTTAGATATTACTATATTATTTTGTGAAGTTACAGCTTAGAAGCAGGAGAGGACAGAAGAGAAAGCTTTGTTAAAGCTCAACCTGAGAATGAACAGGGGTAGAGAGTGAATGCAGAGCAGATGATAGGTCAGCAGTTCTGTCAATCATGTGAAGTATCTGCCCACCGCAGTCAGGAAGTAAGTAACGATACAACCTGATAGGGATCGCTAGTGCATCGCTACACAGTCGCTGGTGAGATGTCAATCAGATCTCACCAGCAACGATACGGTGGTCGTTGGGAATCTGTCACTCTCGGGCGTAGTATTGAGATCGTTGGTCGTTGTCCCTGTCAAACACACCAATGCAGCATGCCCAGCTGGAGACTAACGCCAAAAAAATGGTCCTGAACGGTTTGTTACGATCAGCGATCTCACAGCAAGGGCCTGATCGCTGCTACGTGTCACACACAGCAAGATCGCTGCTAAGGTTGTTGTTGTGTCACAAAACTTGTGACTCAGCAGCGATCTCGCTTAGTGTGACGAGGGCTTAAGACAGGGCTTCAGAGCTTTTAGGTCTTGACATGTTCACTCCTGAACAAACAATAGTCTGTACAAAGGCATCTAGGGACTCTGTGTACTACAATATTGGTGAGTGTGTTTAGAGATTGAGTAAATTTATATTACTACTTTAAAGCTTTTCTTATTAAGGACTAAAACAAACAGTGCTATACTGAGTGATCAGAGTTTAGAATAATGCCCCCCATTGATTTCAATGGGGTTAAACACATGCAGTATTTTTTGAAGCACTCAGTGAGTAAATCACTGCTTGCACTACTTTTTATTCGCTGCAGTAAACGCATTTATCACTATATAAAAAAAAAAAAAACTGCCATCGTTTTCACTAGCGTTTTAAAAAAAACTAATGCAGATGTGGTAAAAACTTGGTAGAAAAAAAGATGTCAAAACTGCAGCGTTTATCCACAGACACAAAAAGCAGCGTGCGCGCTAGCCCTAATACTCACTTTATAGTCACACAGTTCTATCTCTGTAAATCTTTATTTTTATTGCCCATCTTCCTTACTTAACTTTCTCACCCAGCAATGGCTGCTACTTTTCAAGGAACAATATTTTATCATATATGCGGTTACAATCCTTATATATATATATAAAAAAAAAAAAATGTGATACCGCGCTGGTGGCGGCTACTGTACTCTCCAAAGATAGTGAAAATGAAGAAGTAGAATTGACTTCATTGCATCCTTCTGATCCAGCGCCATCCTTTATGTATCCAAGAAAACCAGACATTTTAAAAGTTAACAAAAATTAGATATTAACTCAGGTGGAGCCGAACACCGTGAAAGGCCATACATACTCTGACACAAAAGGAAATGGCAATTGTTAGTAAGCGCTTATGGCCTAGATTACATTTCACCCACTAGAAGGGACAAATTGATGATAAAAGGACACTTTAAAAATGTACTACGGTATTAATTGTTTGATTAGTTCACATTTTATAGAACGAGGATTTAACTATTGTACTATTCTTATTAAACACTTCATAAATTACATGTTTAGTGATATAATAGAAAACAAATTTACATGTATAAATAGGTGTTAAGTTTTTCTTTGTTCTTGTTCTTTTTCTTTGTTCTTCTTATTCTCAAGTTTGATTAAAGATCACCTTTTTTCTTTTGGTTTGTTCAATGCATTCAGGTTAAAGATGGATTTATCCTGGCTCTTACATTATTTGTTTTTTGTGTTTCTTTTTTTGATGCATATAAATGTTTTCTTCAATAAGTTGTAATAACTCACACAACCATAAAATAAAAAAATATATAAATTGGATAGGTCTCAAAGTTGTTTCTCTGTACAAATATAACCAAGAACACAAGTAACACACATGCATTTTTTCACAATTGTGCATCAAAATTTTGAATTTGAATTTTTCCAAACAAAATATAAATACACACAGTCTTGTGACATATCAAATTAAAGCAGTTACAGTTATGAGAACAATGATGCTTCTCCCACCTCATTTTCTTAATTCTAGCCCAAGATAAAAAATGTAAAGCCATACCAGGCCAAAATTCTCTGTTTTTTAAAACTTGAAAAATCTGTACAAAATTAACTGATTAAGAAAAAAATTCTAAACTTTTAATTTGTAATTAACTAAAGTTGCACTTCATATAGAAAAATTGGGTAAAATGGGTTTGCATGGGTAAAATATTAACAAAGATACTATTGTGACATATCTGGTGAAAGCATGTACAGTTCTGAGCAGCATGGTGTTTATGTTGCCTATCTTATTTCTAGCCCAAGTTATGAGGAGAAATATAAAAGCAGGCAACACAGAAATGTGCATTTTTTCCGAAGTTTGAAAATCATTTAAATAAAATAAAAAATTTGTAGAAATGTTTTCTCTTCACATTTTGCGTTGTCTGACATGCTATTATCAAATAAAATCTCAAAAGAATAAAAAATATAGAGGCAATAATCATTGGTTGACTTGACATGGAATGACCCATATATACACGCCCACCTTTCCTAGGAGTAAGAAGCACTGAACATGAGCTCCTGAATTTCCCTCACTTTATACCTTGTAATGAGCTCACTGTAAGACAAAACCTGGAAAAAAATCAACTCCGTGGAAGAGAAAAGTGATGTAGACTGAGCTGAACTTTAAATTTTATGAAAAAAGGAAGAAATACAGGATTTAAAGGGCAAAACAAAAATCTCTTGGAGGACAGACTGCAAAACAACAGGCAGCATCCATCTGACATCCAGAGACCTGGGCATCCAAAAGGTAGGAGAATTCTCCAACCACAACACAACCTATAGGCTTTCTACAAATTAATCCTCTTAGAAATAAGGATTATAATTACCATATAATTTCAAAAATGGAAAACACAAACGTAGAACAAGTAAATGAACAAAGCCCAGAGCTAGAGAGACAGGACACCAAGGGGTCAGATCTAACACAGGTGCAGAATAACACTAGAACTAAGGCTGCCTTCACACTTGCGCTTGTGTCTGTATGTGTACTCAAAGGCAGGCAAAAGCAGCCCATAATAATGTGAATGCAGCAGAGAATCTCTGCATGCGTTCATATTACTATGGTGCCCCGGCAGCCAATCAGCTGCCTCTGGGGGGGCCGGGAGAGGACCGCGGTGAGCGGAGGGGCAGAGGAAGGGGGGGCCGCGGAGGGGCAGAGGAAGGGGGGCCGCGAGGGGCAGAGGAAGGGGGGGCCGCGGAGGGGCAGAGAAGAGGGGCCGTGGAGAGCAGAGGGGGGCTGTGGGGAGCTGCAGGGAGCAGAGGGGGACTGCAGGGAGCAGAGGGGGCATGAGCAGGAGCAAGCGGAGGTGGGCATGAGCAGGAGCAGCGGAGGGGGGCAGGAGAAGCGCCTCCATCCTGCCCCCATCCTGTCCCCCCGCCACCATCATCCTGATCCCCCACCGCCACATCCTGATTTCCCCCCCCACCACCATCCTGATTTCCCCCCCCCCACCACCACCACCATCCTGATTTCCCCCCCCCACCATCCTGATTTCCCCCCCCACCACCACCATCCTGATTTCCCCCCCACCACCACCATCCTGATTTCCCCCCCCACCACCACCATCCTGATTCCCCCCATCTTTCCCCACCACCACCATCCTGATTTCCCCCCACCACCACCATCCTGTTCCCCCACCACCATCCTGTTCCCCCCCACCATCCTGTTCCCCCCCACCATCCTGTTCCCCCCCACCATCCTGTTCCCCCCCCACCATCGTTCCCCCCACCATCCTGTTCCCCCACCACTCTCAATCCTGATCCTCCCCCCACCATCCTGATACACCTCCCCCCACCATCCTGATCCCCCTTCCCCACCACCATCCTGAATCCCTCCCCAACACCATCCTGCACCCCCCTTCCCCGCCACCATCCTACCTGCCCCACCATCTGCCCCCCCTGTTCTGCCCCCCCCCCCGCTGCTCCATCCTGCCTCCCCCCCCCTGCTCCATCCTAATACACTATAGTGCTGCTATACATGTGCTGTAATGTACCACCACATACCATAGCGGTGCTATAACATTATATATATATGTATATATATATTTCAATCATGTTGACTGAACAAGTATATAATATATATATATATTAGGGCTGGGCGATTAATCGAATTAATTCGATTAATTCGCCCCCTGCTGTGGCCACGATTATGGTTTTATTAACAATCGTGTAATTCGATTTAAAATGGCGCCGCTTTGCATTGTGGGTGTTGTAGTTTCTTAGGAGGAGCAGCCGTCACTATGTACAGGGAAAGAACTTCAACTCCTAGCAGTCGTTGCCTGTGTTGGCCGGGTCGTAAGTCCCGCCCCCTCATACACCGTCCCCGCTCCCCCCCTCGTCATCATCAGGCCCACTCATTGGCCCGTGCTCTTGCCCTCCTGCACTGCGCGGGAAGAGAAGAAATGAGAGCCGATGAACAGGATTGTACTGGAGGAAGGAGAAGCAGCTCCAACCTCCGAGTAAAAAGGTGAAAGACCTCCTGCTGTCACTGTGCTGTGCAGGCAGAGAGAAGGAGTGAGTGGGGGAGGGGCTGCCCAGGGACAGCTGCTGGGAGCAGGAGAAGCTGGGTATGTAGCCCCTTCCTGCAGCAGAAAGAAGTGTATGTGTGAGGTATCTGTAAAATGTGTGTTTGAGTGTGTCGTGTGTCGTGTGTCTTGTCTCTGTGTGTCATGTGTCTCTGTGTGTCATGTGTCTGTGTGTCATGTGTCTCTGTGTGTCATGTGTCTCTGTGTGTCATGTGTCTGTGTGTCATGTGTCTGTGTGTCATGTGTCTGTGTGTCATGTGTCTCTGTGTGTCATGTGTCTGTGTGTCATGTGTCTCTGTGTGTCATGTGTCTCTGTGTTCTGTGTGTCATGTGTCTCTGTGTGTCATGTGTCTCTGTGTGTGAGTAGCGGGGTGCAGAGACACGAGTAGCAGCAGAGGGACAACGGAGAGGAGACAGGGGTGCAGAGGAGAGAGGAGCAGCAGGAGGGACAAAGGAGAGGAGGACAGGGGTGCAGGAGGACAGAGGAGCAGCAGAAGGGACAAATGAGAGGAGGACGGGGTGCAAGAGGACAGCAGAGAGGCAAGAGAGGAGGACGGGTGCAAGGGACAGCGGGGGACAGGGAGAGGAGGACAGGGGTGCAAGAGTAGCAGCAGAAGGGACAGAGGAGAGCAGGACGGGGGTGCAGGAGGACAGAGGAGAGCAGGACGGGGGTGCAGGAGGACAGAGGAGCAGCAGGAGGGACAGCAAAGAGGAGGACAGGGGTGCAGGAGGACAGAGGAGCAGCAGGAGGGACAAAGGAGAGGAGGACAAAGGTGCAGGAGGACCGAGGAGCAGCAGGAGGGACAGCGAAGAGGAGGACAGGGATGCAGGAGGACCGAGGAGCAGCAGGAGGGACAGCGAAGAGGAGGACAGAGGAGCAGCAGGAGGGACAGAGGAGAGGAGGACAGGGGTGCAGGAGCACAGAGGAGAGGAGGACGGGGGTGCAGGAGGACAGAGGAGCAGCAGGAGGGAGAGCGGAGATGAGGACAGGAGCAGCAGGAGGGACAAAGGAGACGAGGACGGGGGTGCAGGAGGACAGAGGAGAGCAGGACGGTGGTGCAGGAGGACAGAGGAGAGGAGGACGGGGTGGTGGAGGACAGAGGAGAGGAGGATGGGGGTGCTGTATACATATACTGTGTGTATGATATATACTGTGTATGCTGTATACATATATATAAAAAAAAAAAAAAAAAAAAAAAAAAAAAATCGAGATTGAAATCGAAAATCGTCCATAAGTTTAAATAAAATCGAGATTTTGATTTTTTTCCAAAATCGCCCAGCCCTAATATTAATAATATATATATATATATATATATATAATATATACATAAAACTATGATATTACCAGTTATATATACTAGATTCTTTGATAGGGCGTTGATCCAGGGAACTAGTCTGATTGCCATATCTGGAGTCAGGAAGGAACTTTTTCCCCCAATGTGGAGCTTAGTGTTGCCACATGGTTTTTTTTTGCCTTCCTCTGGATCAACATGTTAGGCTATGGGTTGAACTAGATGGACTTAAAGTCTTCCTTCAACCTTAAAAACTATGTTAATATTATATATATATATATATACACACACACACACACACACACGCACATATACATACATACATACACACACACACAGGCCAAAGTGACAACTGCAGCACTCCACTTCTGATGTAAATTGCCTTACATACACATACAACTGCCACAGTGTTTCAGCTTGGCGAGAATTTTTAATGCACGCGGCGGTTTTGCATACTCCTCGCTCTTTGGTGGCCACCAATGAGCACCCTGGCGCACGATTTCGGCGTCAGACAGACACAATTAGGAGTTTATATAGTAGATGTAGAGATATATATAGAGAGATATAGATAGAGAGATGGATATCTCTCTCTCTATAATGTATATGTATATACTCGTGTATAAGCCGACCCGTGTATAAGCCGACTCCCCTACTTTTGCCCCCAAAACCTGGGAAAACCTATTGACTCGTGTATAAGCCGAGGGTGGACCCCAGCACAAGTATACAGCAGCAGCCCCAGAGGTAGTATACAGCAGCAGCCCCAGAGGTAGTATACAGCAGCAGCCCCAGAGGTAGTATACAGCAGCAGCCCCAGAGGTGTATACAGCAGCCCCAGAGGTATGTACAGCAGCCCCCCCCCCCCCCATTTCGGTATACTGGCCCCCCCTTGGGTAGTAATCCTGTAAAGGAAGAGATTAGTATACTTATCCCTCCACTGTCCCGATGCAGCTGTCCCGCCGCCGCCATCACGCTCCTCCATCTTCATCCAGCGTCTTCCGTCTTCTTCTGGCTTCCTCCTCAGGATCAAACCTGTGGCATGAAGAGAAAACATCTCCCCCTCCCCCCTCCCCCGGTACACAGCCCCCGGTACCGGTACTCACCCCCTCCCCTCCTAATAAAATGGCGCCGCAGCGCGTCAGAAACTACTGCCCGACATCATCTCCCTCCTATCTGACAGCTCAGATGGGAGGGAGATGATCCGTACTCCCCCGCTCTGCCCCCCTTTCCGGTCACTCGGCCCCCACCCCCGGTCATCCCCCCCCCCATCCCCCCCATATTCCCCTGTGGCCCTGCAGCGCCTGCGGCTCCTTCCAGCCCCCGCCGCCATCATCTCCCTCCCATCTGACAGCTCAGATGGAGGGAGATTATCAGTATTCCCCCGCTCTGCCCCCCTGCCCCGTCAGTTTCCCCCCCCCCACCCCCGGAGGTCTCCTGATACTTACCATCATCCCGGTGCAGCTCCCGCTGCTTCTTCCGGCCTCTTCTTCATCTTTCTGTCTGCCGGCGTGCGCAGACAAACAGAGACTGCTCTGCCTGCGCATAGTGACAGGGCATGATCGCAGTGAGGTCATGTCAGGTCACCATCCTTGGTTCCCACAGGGGTCAATTGTGATCCCATCATGGGATCACAATTGACCCTTTGTGAACCAAGGATCCTGACCTGCCATGACCTCACTACGATCATGAGCGGTCAGTCTATGCAGAGACTACTCTGTCTGCGATTAGACTGACAGCTCATGATCGCAGTGAGGTCATGGCAGGTCAGGATCCTTGGTTCACAAAGGGTTAATTGTGATCTCATGATGGGATCACAATTAACCCTTTGTGAACCAAGGATCTTGACCTGCCATGACCTCACTGAGGTCATGACCGGTCATTCTCCTGGAAGAATGCCAGCTTTTATAGCATATGGGGGACACCCCCATATGCTGTAAAAGTCTGGAAATGATCGAGGGACCTCCCACTGGACTACGTCGGACCTTCCTACTGGACTACGTCAGATGCCAAAGAATAATAAAGATGGGGTCTAAGTAGTGTCTGTGTTTTTTTTCTATTAAAAATATTTTTTTCTGTCTTGTGTCTTCTTTACAATTTACTAGAGATTCCTAATGGCCCGGTCTAATATTGGCCAGACATTAAGAATCTCGGGCTTAGTGCCAGCTGCAAAAAAGCTGGCATTAACCCCTTATTACCCAGTCTGCCACCGCTACACGGCAGCTGGAAGAGCTGGATACAGCGCCAGAAAATGGCACTTCTATGAATGCGCCATTTTCTGGGGCGGCTGCAGGCTGCAATTCGCAGCGGGGGGCCCAGAAAGCTTGGGCCTCCCTACGCTGAGGATTCCAGCCCCCAGCTAACTAGTTGTACCTGGCTGGCCCAAAAACATGGCGAAGCCCACGCCGTTTTTTTTTTAAATTATTGCATGAAATAATTTTTTTTAAAAAAAGGGCTTCCCTATATTTTTGGTTTCCAGCCAGGTAAAACTAGGCAGAAGGGGTTGGTGGCAGCCCGTAGCTGCCTGCTGTACCTGGCTGGACCAAAAGTGTGGCGAAGCCTCACGTCATTTTTTTTTTTTTTAAATTCAATAAAGAAATACTAGAAAAAAAATGCAGGAGAGGAGACGACCAGGACACGGTGTCTCCGGATCTTGTGCACATGCTCTAAGGCTGCTTTCACATCAGCGGCTTTTGCCGATTGCGGCAGATGCGGTGAAAAAAATACATCTGCCGCGATTACCGCATAACCGCTGCACTTGCGGCAAGCCCCATGAAATGTCTATGGGGCTTGCGGTAAGTGTGCGGCAGGTGCGGTTTCGGCACTTGCGGCAGGTGCAGCCGCGAAAAAAAAACCGCGATCAGCCGCGTTTTTTTTGCGGCCGCATCTGCGGCAAGTGCTGATGCCGCACCTGCCGCAAGCCCGCATAGACATTCTATGGGGCTTGCCGCAACTATGCCGCAAGTGCAGCAGTTATGCGGTAATCGCGGCAGATGCGGTTTTTTCACCGCATCTGCCGTGAACGGCAAAAACCTCTGATGTGAAAATACCCTAAAAGTGAGAAATTGTGTGAAAAAAAGAAAATGTTCAATATGACGTTATCAAAGTCTGTGAAGTAGCTGTAGGTTCTAAATGCTCACTATACCACTATATATAATCCGTGAGGCGTCTAGTTTCCAAAATGGGGTCACTTGTGGGGGAGCTCCAATGTTTAGGCACACAGGGGCTCTCCATACGTGACATGGTGTCCGCTAACTATTGGAGCTTATTTTCCATTTAAATTGTTAGCGGACACCATGTCACATATGGAGAGCCCCCGTGTGCCTAAACATTGGAGCTCCCCCACAAGTGACCCCATTTTGGAAACTAGACCCCCCCCAAGGAACATATCTAGATGCATAATGAGTACTTTCAACCTCCAGATGCTTCACAAATTGATCCATAAAAATGAAAAAATAAAATTTTTGTGGAAAAGAAAGTACTTTTTCATTTTTACGGATCAGTTTGTGAAGCACCTTGGGGTTCAAAGTGCTCACTATGCATCTAGATAAGTTCTTTGGGGCGTATAGTTTACAAAATGGGGTCACTTGTGGGGGAGCCCCAATGTTTACACACACAGGGGCTCCCCATACGTGACATGGTGTCCGCTAACAATTGGAATTGTAAGTTGATACTATGTCGTGTATGGCGATCCCCTGTGTGCCTAAACATTGAAGCTCCCCCACAAGTGACCCCATTTTGGAAACTAGACACCCCAAGGAATGTATTTAGATGCATAGGGAGCACTTTGGACCCCCAGGTGCTTCACAAATTTATCCATAAAAATGAAAAAGTACTTTTTTCACAAAAATCTTTTTTTTCCTTTTACGGACTAATTTGTGAAGCACCTGGGGTATGAAAGTGCTCACTATGCATCTAAATAAATTCCTTGGGGTGTCTAGTTTCCGAAAATGGGGTCACTTGTGGGGGAGCTCCAATATTTAGGCACACAGGGGCTCTCCATACGCAACATGGTCTCCGCTAACAATTGGAACTAATTTTCCATTCAAATTGTTAGCGGACACCATGTCGCGTATGGAGAGCCCCCGTGTGCCTAAACATTGGAGCTCCCCCACAAGAGACCCCATTTTGGAAACTAGACACCCCAAGGAATTTATTTAGATGCATAGTGAGCACTTTGAACCCTCTGGTGCTTCACAAATTGATCCGTACAAATGAAAAAGTACTTTTTTTTTTTTTCACAAAATCTTTTTGTCCTCAATTTTTACATTTTCACATGGGCAACAGGATAAAATGCATCCTAAAATGTGTTGGGCAATTTCTCCTGAGTACACCGATACCTCATATGTGGTCATAAACCACTGTTTGGGCACATGGCAGGGTTCGTAAGGGAAGCAGCGCAATTTGACTTTTTGAATGGAAAATTAGCTCCAAAAATCAAATTGCGCTCCCTTCCTTCTGAGCCCTGCTGTGCGCCCAAACAGTGGTTTATGACCACATATGAGGTATCGGTTGTACTCAGGAGAAATTGCCCAACAAATTTTAGGATGCATTTTATCCTGTTGCCCATGTGAAAATTAAAAAATTGAGGCTAAAAGAACATTTTTGTTGGAAGAATTAAAATGTCCATTTTTTGTTTCCACTTTGCTTTAGTTCCTGTAAAGCACCTGAAGGGTTAATAATCTTCTTGAATGTAGTTTTGAGTAGCTTGAGGGGTGCAGTTTTTGGAATGGTGTCACTTTTGGGTGTTTTCTGTGATATAGACCCCTCAAAAGGGACATCAAAAGTGATGTGGTGACTAGAAAAATGGTTTTGTAAATTTTGCTGGAAAAATGAGAATTTGCTGATGAACTTTGAACCCTTATAACGTCCTAACATAAAATTTTTTTTTACCAAAATTGCGCTGATGTAAAGTAGACATGTGGGAAATGTTATTTATTAACTATTTTGTGTCACATAACGCTCCGGTTTAACAGAATAAAAATTAAAAATTTGAAAATTGTAAAATTTTCAACATTTTTGCCAATTTTTTAATATTTTCACAAATAAACGCAAAAATGATCGACCTAAATTTACTACCAACATGAAGCCCAATATGTCACGAAAAAAAACAATCTCAGAATCGCTCGGCTCCAATAAAGCGTTCCAGAGATATAACCTCATAAAGGGAGAGTGGTCAGAATTTCAAAAAAACGGTCTGGTCATTAAGGTGGAAATTGGCTCAGTCACTAAGGGGTTAAAGTAGAACTACAAATATATATGAACACTAGCTGTGAGCCCGATGCAAATGCATCGGGATTCTAGAACGTGCATAAATGTGCTTATAATAGTTATAGCTGGTCTGAGTACTTTTTGGGGGGGTCCAATACTTTTTGGGGGGGGGGGCCAATACTTTTTGGGGGGGGTCCAATACTTTTTGGGGGGGTCCAATACTTTTTTGGGGGGGTCCAATACTTTAGGGGGGGGTGTCCAATACTTTTGGGGGGGTTCCAATACTTTTTGGGGGGGGGGGTCCAATACTTTTTTGGGGGGGTCCAATACTTTTTTTGGGGGGTCCAATACTTTTTTGGGGGGGGTCCAATACTTTAGGGGGTGGGTCCAATACTTTTGGGGGGGGTTCCAATACTTTGGGGGGGGTCAATACTTTTTTTGGGGGGTCCAATACTTTTTTGTGGGGGGGGTCCAATACATTTTTTGGGGGGTCCAATACTTTGGGGGGGGTTCCAATACTTTTGGGGGGGTTCCAATACTTTTTTTGGGGGTCCAATACTTTTTTTGGGGGGGTCCAATACATTTTTTGGGGGGTCCAATACTTTTTGGGGGTCCAATATTTTGGGGGTCCAATACTTTTTTTGGGGGGTCATACTTTTGGGGGTCCAATACTTTTTGGGGGGGGTCCAATACTTTTTGGGGGGGGTCCAATACTTTTTGGGGGGGGTCCAATACTTATATTTTAATTAGTTAATGTAATTAATATCTTAATTTAATATATTATTTTTTTTTTTGTTATTATTATTTTTTATTTTATTATTTCTTTATATTTTTTTTTTTACTATTTTTATTATTATTAAATTTATTTATTATTTGTTATTTTAAGTGAATTTATTTGTATTAAAATTATTTTATTTTATTAAAAAACCGCATCTGCGGCGCGGTTGCGGTAATCCCCATAGAAAGTATAGGGGGACTTGCGGCAGGTGCGGCAAAACCGCACTTGCCGCACCTGCCGCAAGTCCCCCTATACTTTCTATGGGGATTACCGCAACCGCGCCGCAATTTGCACTTGCGGCGCGGTTGCGGTAATCCTTATGGGGATTACCGCAACCGCGCCGCAAGTGCTCGCACTAAGCCAGCGACTCGCAATGCGGCGCGGTTGCGGTAATCCTTATGGGGATTACCACAACCGTGCCGCAAGTGCTCGCACTAGCCAGGAGTCGCAATGCGGCGCAGGTTGCGGTAATCCTTATGGAAGCGGGCATTGCGAGTCGCTGGCCGAAAATAGAACCAGAGGCTCGGCCACAAAGCTAGCGATTTCCCGCTGAGGCTAGCGACTCGCTACCTGAGCGGGAAATCGCTAGCTTTGTGGCCGAGCCTCTGGTTCTATTTTCGGCCAGCGACTCGCAATGGCCGCTTCGCGGCCATTGCTCGCACAAAGCTAGCGACTCGCAATGGCCTTGCGGCCATTGCTCGCGCAGCTAACGACTCGCATTGGCCGCTACGCGGCCAATGCTTCGCAGTGGTGACGTCACAATAGTGACATAGCCACGGCGATTTCGGGGGCCGACACGATTTTGCCTACGCCAATTATATAGTAGATGTATGTATGTTCCAATGTGTGTATCTAGATTGAGTAGATCCACAGGAGAAGATATGGTGACCAGCCGCCCACCCTTCTCTATAGCTGTTCACAAAAAAAACTACCCAAATAAAAGACAACTAAGTGTCTCAGCATCTTTGACAGAATATTATCAAAAAATGGTTTCCATCATCAACTATGTAACAGTTGATGATACATATCTGTCCGGTGATGATGTTAACTAATAGAATATCTAGATATATATGGAGAAACACAGTTAACTAATAGAATTAATAATATGTCCTTAATGTAATGTATCAGGTCTATGTGTACTATGTAATCTTCTATATACATAATCGCCAGTTTTGCACTTCCGGCCACTGTGCCGATATCGCGAGAGATGGCGCGCATGCGCCATCGCGAGCCGCCGACACTGACCGGAGGCGCAAACATCCTGGCGCCACACACCCACCCGCCGCTGTCCCGCCACATCCTCCCGCTCCCCGCCGCTCCCCCGCCACATCTTCCCTCTCCCCCGCAATTCCCACCCAGCGCCCACCGCCGCCTCGCACAAACGCGGCCCCACCCGCAATTGCCGCCCAGCTCCCACTACACACCACACAGTCCGACCCCAGCCCGCCCACAGCACACTCCAATGACGATGTCACCACCCGACCCGCCCGCACCAATGTATGTATACTCTGTCTGTCTAATGTCTCTACACTCGGTCTAATGTCTCTATACTCTCTGTAATGCGTGTATACTGTGTCTATACTGTGTGTATAATGTGTGTAATCTCTGCATACTGTCTGTCTATACAATGTCTCATGTATGTATATACTGTGTGCTTCTCTCCTCACCCCTCCACCATAGCGCCGCCTCGATACTCTGCTAGCCACAGAGCCGCCTCGATACTCTGCTAGCCACAGAGCCGCCTCGATACTCTGCTAGCCACAGAGCCGCCTCGATACTCTGCTAGCCACAGAGCCGCCTCGATACTCTGCTAGCCACAGAGCCGCCTCGATACTCTGCTAGCCACAGAGCCGCCTCGATACTCTGCTAGCCACAGAGCCGCCTCGATACTCTGCTAGCCACAGAGCCGCCTCGATACTCTGCTAGCCACAGAGCCGCCTCGATACTCTGCTAGCCACAGAGCCGCCTCGATACTCTGCTAGCCACAGAGCCGCCTCGATACTCTGCTAGCCACAGAGCCGCCTCGATACTCTGCTAGCCACAGAGCCGCCTGTATACACACACACAATTCATTTCACCGCGCTCCCGATGCAATTGTATCGGGCCTTTTTACTAGTCTAATATATAAAGCTGAATGTGTGTGTGTATGCATGTGTGTATGTATGTATATCCGGGATTGGCATCTACACCGTCGCAACTACAGCCACAAAATTTTGCACAGTCACACGTCTGGACCCTGGGAGCGTCATAGGCTATGTGTCATGTGATCAAAACAAAGGCACATGATCGGGAAGCGCCGGGCAATACCGCATCTGTGCAATACAAGCTGGGAGCAGTGTCATAGATATATAAAGACACATCTAACATTTATTTAAAGCAGGCAGTACCATGACCACCGCTGTTAGATGTGTGGTGCAACAATATGAGCACCACACACTGCTACCACAAACCTCTCTGACCAGATGTGTATATAAATGCACGGAGGTGCATATAAATAAAATAAACATTATGGAGGAATACCAAATGTCATAATTCTGGGCTAGTACAGCACACCTAATAATAAAGTGCAAAAGTGCACAGTAGAACAGACAGCCATCCATACTTCACCGGCCGGTGACACACAACCAAGCCATTCATACCACTTGTAGTAAGTGAAAAAATATATAATAGTATAATTAAATATAAGGGGACAACATTTGTCCCAAGGTGCTACATAACAATACAAATATGAAATCAATTAAAAAAGAAGTGCTAAAGTGCGTATAAGGTGCTATCTTCATCCAAATCTAGGTCCTCCAGACTCCAGTTCTTCAACCTGAGAATAAAAAATAATTAAAAATAGAACCGCCAGATTAAATGTAAAATCATTTTATTAAAAATCTCACACACCATCTACAAAAAGGGGGCAAAACTCAATATATCATTAAGGCCGTGGGGACGAACACTCCCCACTCTATCTATCCATCTATAGCTTCCTGCTGGGCCAAGGTCTTCCTCAGGTCACCCCCACGTATGTTGGCATTACAATCATGGACAGTTTTAAAGTGTCTGGCTATTGGTTTCAAGATTGTGAGGTCATCTTCTGTTTCCGCTTTGATGATATCCAGCACATGCTCTCTAATCCTCACCTTGAGTTGCCTAGATGTCAAACCTATGTACACCAGCTTACATGGGCATGTGGCATAATATACCATCACAAGAGTAAAATTCAGTGGCACGTACAAGATTGGGGTTAAAAGAGCATGTCTGTGGATATCCGGCAGTAACATATAGAAGATCGCCCAATCTTAGAGATATGCTGGTACATAGTTTACATGGAGGTCCTAAGAAGCAGGGATTGTTTGGCACAAAGGGACCTAAGTGGGGCTTTTCTCCTTGTGGGAAATGTGTTACATGTCCCAATCTTGTACGTGCCACTGAATTTTACTCTTGTGATGGTTTAAAGAAATTTTTGATTACTCAAACCATCAACTGCAATTCCACAGGGGTGGTATATTATGCCACATGCCCATGTAAGCTGGTGTACATAGGTTTGACATCTAGGCAACTCAAGGTGAGGATTAGAGAGCATGTGCTGGATATCATCAAAGCGGAAACAGAAGATGACCTCACAATCTTGAAACCAATAGCCAGACACTTTAAAACTGTCCATGATTGTAATGCCAATTTATTGAAGGCATTTTGGATTGACCGTGTCCACATGAACATACGTGGGGGTGACCTGAAGAAGACCTTGGCCCAGCAGGAAGCTAGATAGATAGATAGAGTGGGGAGTGTTCGTCCCCACGGCCTTAATGATATATTGAGTTTTGCCCCCTTTTTGTAGATGGTGTGTGAGATTTCTGATAAAATGATTTTACATTTAATCTGGCGGTTCTATTTTTAATTATTTTTTATTTTCAGGTTGAAGAACTGGAGTCTGGAGGACCTAGATTTGGATGAAGATAGCACCTTATACGCACTTTAGCACTTCTTTTTTAATTGATTTCATATTTGTATTGTTATGTAGCACCTTGGGACAAATGTTGTCCCCTTATATTTAATTATACTATTATATATCTTTTCACTTACTACAAGTGGTATGAATGGCTTGGTTGTGTGTCACCGGCCGGTGAAGTATGGATGGCTGTCTGCTCTACTGTGCACTTTGCACTTTATTATTAGGTGTGCTAGAATTATGACATTTGGCATTCCTCCATAATGTTTATTTTATTTATATGCACCTCCGTGCATTTATATACACATCTGGTCAGAGAGGTTTGTGGTAGCAATGTGTGGTGCTCATATTGTTGCACCACACATCTAACAGCGGTGGTCATGGTACTGCCTGCTTTAAATAAATGTTAGATGTGTCTTTATACATCTATGACACTGCTCCCAGCTTGTATTGCACAGATGCGGTATTGCCCGGCGCTTCCCGATCATGTGCCTTTGTTTTGATCACATGACAGGATTGTCATGTGATCTGGCACATTGACATGAGGGCGGAAATGACGTCCCGCGTTACTTACATCTCGCAATGCGCCCTCTGGTGCCTAGCAACCGGGTAATCTACGGAGGTGGCGTAGCGGTGTCGTCACTTCCGGGCTAATAACCGGAAGTGATGACAGACGCCGCAACTCCGGTCCTCGCTATAAAAGCCCCACATTCTCGCTCCATGGTCACCCCCCTCAGAAGAAGCCTTAGCGAAACGCGTTAGGGGGCGGTGGCCACGGACAGGTAAAACTTCTAGACCCATGAATTGACTTACGGTGATTTATTTGCGTGCGTGTATGGTATGTACTCAGAAATTGAAGCATTATATTGGCTGGTGCCTGGTACATGATATATTGTTACCCACTGTCATACCTGCATATTTTGTTTCATGAGCTCTCCTGTCTTGTGTGCTGCCTTGACATTACTTTTTTTGCTGCATTTATGCACTAATTCTTAATAAAGAGCACTTTGACTACTATTTTGGCCTGTCTCCAGGGTTGTCATTATAGGAATTGCTATGTGATTGGAGGGCCTTTACTTTTAAAGGGGCTTTTTGGAAACTTGATGGAAATATAGTGGTTGAGAGTTGGGTAAATGAACTGCAAGGCGAATAATGGCATGTGATTGTTTATGCATGGGAAAACTGAAGATTCTCCAGACAGCCTCAGGTGCACCAACATAGCGTGAATCGACAAAATGGTGAGTTTCATCATGTTGGAGAAGAGTTTGCGCTATTTCAATATTAGCCTTGTCATGTCCTTTATAGGCGGCCGTCACACGCATCAATTTCTTGAACGATATCGCTTAAGCGATCTGCTTTTTTGATCGCTTAAGCGATATCGTTTGTGCATCGCTGCGTGTAATCAAGCGATTTTACTATGTAAAAATGTTTGATGGCAGATTTGTGAGCAGGACCTCAAATCAAGCGATAATCGCTTGATCAATCTGCATCATCGTGGTGTGTGACACCACGATGAACAATCTCCCAGCGGCAGAGCCTATGCTGGGAGATGGTATCTATGGTAAACGTCGGGTTACTAAGCGCCGCGCGGTCCCTAGTAACCCGATGTGTACCATAGTTACCAGCGATCTCGCTGGTCCACATCACTGGTGAGTCTGCCTGTGTGATAGCTCAACAGCGATGTGAACGATATTGTTAGCGATCGCGCGTGCATGTGATCGCTAACAATATCGCTCACAAGATTGAAGCGTGTGACGGCCGCCATATACATATTTAAATAAATACTTGACACTTTTGATGCTGGCACAAAATTTCAACATTAATGTGGCAGTTGTACTTTTTTAGCAAATATGGGTTATAAGGGACAACCCATGTATTGTCAATTGTTGTAGAATTATGTAGGTATGTAGTCTCACTGTGTCTCCAGTAAAGTGGATAGCCATTACTTTAAGGGTATGTTGTTGTAGTTTTTTAGGAAACCCTTTTGTACATTGTCCCTGATCCATACAGGGAGAGAGTGTGGACTGGCCTCACCACAGGGTCCATGAATCATGTGTTTTCGAACAATCTCGTGAAGAAGAGGGTATGTTGACTTGTCAGGGATTTCAGCAAATACAATGTTGTCAATCTCTTGTTCTGTTCGTATTTTAGAATTGTTGTTCAGTATGATTAAAATATGTGCATGTGGGAGACCACGTTTTTGAAACTCAATGACATGGAGTATAGCACAGACGTGTCCAAATAAGCCATTGTGAATTTCAGCTAACAGAGAATCGAGTTTAAGTTTAAATACACGGGCAACCAGGGCGATGTTCCACACGTTGCCACGGTTGTAAATTTTCAGTAATTTCCCTTCACTTTGGATTACATGTCATGGTGACAAAGATCGGGGCGATCATATTTAGTGACGATAGCCATGGCATATTGGTATCGTTGCTGCATATTTCGAGGACTGCCTTCAAAAGAGGATGGTAAGATAAGTTTTTCCAATAGGGATGCCCTTTTCAATAGATTTGTTAATTACCATATATACTCGTGTATAAGCCGACCCGTGTATAAGCCGACCCCCCTACTTTTGCCCCCAAAAGCTGGGAAAAGTTATTGACTCGCGTATAAGCCTAGGGTATGAAATGCAGCAGCTACCAGTACTGAGAAATTTCACAAATGAAAATGGATACGAATAAAATTTTGAACTTTCCCTGACAACCCAGCACTTTCCCTGCTCTATTCTTTCCCCTGCTCTATTACGCTACTGTAACTAAACACACGGTACATTACTACAATGGTGCCTCACCTCCTTCCTCTTAGGGCCAGGCAGTGTAATTAAAGTCCCCTGTGTCCAAACCTTGTATTAGGTCAATGTCTGGCCACAGGGGACTTTTTGGGTGTGTGCTGACCGGGACACAGGGGTCTACCATAACCTATGCAGGGTGGAGGGACACTGGGCGCCCCCTCACTACAGCAGGGCGGAAGGATACATGCCGCCCATCGCTATAGGAGGGCGGAGGTATACAGGCCACCCCATCAATACAGTGCAGATGAGGTGGAGGGATCCGGGCCCTCTGAGGTTTCTGCACAGGAACCACAGGAGCACGGGAGACCGAGGATGGACGGAAACGGTGGGGGGACCGGGACCGCACGCCTGAGAGGTCTGAGGATGCAGGTACCGTAACTGGGGAGGGATCCGGGCCGGTACCCGCACTGCACAGCCAGGAGCAGGAGGATGGCTGTAACCGGGGAGCAATCCAGTTACAGCAACAACAAAATATGGCAAAGCTCCATGTCATTTTATTGGTAGAAGTAATAAAAAAAAATTACGTGGGGCTTCGCCATATTTTTGGTCCAGCCAGGTACAACTTGGCAGCTACGGACTGCCACCAACCCCCAGCTGCCTCGTTGTACCTGGCTGGCAACCAAAAATACAGCGAAGCCCATTTTATTTTTATTTCTAGAACAAATTCTAGAAAAAAAAATGACGTGGGGCTCCGCCCTATTTTTGGTCCAGCCAGGTACAACTAGACAGCCAGGGGCTGGAATCCACAGCATGGAGAGGCCCAAGCGTTCTGGGCCCCCAATGCTGCAAATTGCAGCCCGCAGCCGCCCCAGAAAATGGCGCATTCATTGAAGCGCCATTTTCTGGCGCTGTACCCACGCTCTTCCAGTTGCCCTGGTGCCGGTGGCTAACTGGGTAATAAAGGGGTTAATGCCAGCTTTATATTGGCAGCTGGCACTAAGCCCGAGATTCATAATATTGGGCCAATGTTAGACCCGCCATTAGCAATCTCTGGTAAGTAGTCAATAAATACACACAGAGAAAAATATTTTTATTTGGAAAAAAAACAAACAAAATTCAGACTCCATCTTTATTAGAAAGATCCAATGTAGACCATAACGAAGGTCCCACGACGCTCGATCGCCTCCGACGTAGTCCACAACGACGATCCCACGATGCTCGAACCCCTCTGCTCCAGAGATTGCAGCAAGGGATCAAGTGTCCTCTTCCTACAGTCTCTGGGGTCAGAGTTATGGTGCACTGTATGGCAATGATCTGTCATACAGTGCACCATGACTATGATCCCTGAGACTAGAAGAGGACACTTGATCACTTGTTGCATCCATCCATCCATCCATCATCCACGCATGTACACATCCATTCGTGCACCCATCCACGCATGCAGTCACACATACGCACACATCCACGTACCCCACACACATCCACGTACCCCACACACATCCACGTACCCACACACATCCACGTACCCCACACACATCCACGTACCCCACACACATCCACGTACCCACACACATCCACGTAACCCACACACATCCACGTAACCCACACATCCACGTAACCCACACATCCACTAACCCACACATCCACTAACCCACACATCCACTAACCCACGCACCCACACACCCATCCACACATCCACTCATCCACTAACCCACGCACCCACACATCCAAACGCCGCGCCGCCAGTAGCGCGACAGAGGGACCCGCACAGACCCGGCATCGGAGGTGGGGGCCATCCAGAGGACCGCAAACAGGTCCCGGCATCGGGGGGGGGGGGGGTTGGGGAGTGTAATGTTGTACAGGTGGGGGGCAGTGACAGGTTGACAGGTGGGGGCCATCTGGAGGAGGGGGAGGGCATCCGCCCACGCCGCCAGCAGCGCGGCTGCTGAAGCTGCACACAGGTCCCGGCTGTCACAGAGATCACAGCCGGGATCACAGCCTCAGTACCTGGCGGGGCCGGTCCGACGGGAGGCTCTGCGCAGCTTGCGGGCTCTGGCTCCCGGTGGTCTGCGCTGTGTGCCCTGCTTCTTCCCACCCGCTTTTTGAAATGTGTGTGCCGAAAGTGTGCTTTTTGACTCGCAATATGTTAGTGACTCGTGTATAAGCCGAGGGGGGGACTTTTTAGCACATTTTTTGTGCTGAAAAACTCGGCTTATACACGAGTATATACGGTAGGTGTTCTTGTAGTAAACAATCCTCAACCTTTAGATCTTTTTGATGTAGTTTAACCCCATTACGACCAATGACGAGTTTAGCCGTCATGAAAAAATGTCAGTTCCCGCATCATGACAGCTAAACTCGTCATGGCTTTGAACTGTCACTGCTTCTAAACCGTGACAGCTCAATGCTAACAGCTGTCAGTGACAGCCAAGGGTTAGGGGCAGAGGTGTGGGGACCCTTTTTAGTGGTCCCCACACTCAGAGCGATGTGATCGGTCAGTCAATCGACTGACCGATCACATCATGATTGCGCAGGAAAGTGCTGAATGTCAGCACTTCCCTGCATGATCTCTGCAGGAGTCGGGCTTTTAGCTGTGCCCGACTCCTGCAATCATCCCCGCTGCCCGACCACTGCTCCTGTGCCCTCTCTTTTGCCTCCAAACCCTCCTACCCTCTCTCCTGCCTCCGCTCCCATCCCCCTCCTGCCTCCGCTCCCATCCCTCTCCTGCCTCCGCTCCCATCCCTCTCCTGCCTCCGCTCCCATCCCTCTCCTGCCTCCGCTCCCATCCCTCTCCTGCCTCCGCTCCCCTCACTCCTCTCCCGCCTCCGCTCCCCCTCCAACCTGTGCCCCGCTCACCAACTCTGTCGGCGCCCAGTTCTCCTCCTCTGTCCACTCCCCGCGCTGCTCCTCCTTCTTCCTGTGCTGCCCAGTTTGCTCTGCCCCGCTCCACTCCAGAGATCTGACAGGGGCAGCGATCACTATGTGGTCGCTGTCCCTGTGTCACCCCTAAGTGCTATTGAATGTCTGGGGAGAGGGAGTGCAGGGTTACTCCCCTCTCCCCATGGTGATCGGCAAATCAGAATGTAATTGTGATGTGTCGATCACCATGGTAACCGGAGGTTGCCATGGCAACATCTGTTAACTTGACACAAGCCTCAGAGATCATGTCATCTCTGGGACTTGGGTCAGGTTACCAGATGTCGCCATGGCAACCTGAGGTTACCATGGTGATATCTGGTAACCCGAGGTTGCCATGGCGACGTCTGGTAACCTGAGGTTGCCATGGCAACATCTGGTAACCTTACCCAAGCCTCAGAGATCATGTAATCTCTGGGACTAGGGTTTGCAGCATTGACAGCTGCACTGTATGGCAAATCATTGCCATACAGTGCAGCATCAGTGTGACCTCAGAGACTGCAGCAGCAGGACCCTTGATCCCTCGCTGCAGTCTCTGGAGGCGACTGACCATCGTTGTGGACTACGTCGGAGGGCATGTGGGGGGATAATAAAGATGGAGTCCAATTATGTGTTTGTGTTTTTTGTTAAAATAAATTGATTTTTTCACAGTGTGTTGTGTCCTTTTTACCATTTACTTAAATGTTCCTAATGGCCGGGTCTAACATTGGCCCGACATTATGAACCTTGGGCTTAGTGCCAGCTGCCAATGCAAATGACAGGATCATTTTAAACTCCTCTCTCCTTGGCACAAGTTTCTCTGATTTGTCATCTGGCTCCACACAACTCAGTTATGATTTCTCTAAACCCCATCTCTGCTGTCACATTGCACTGCTCACTGTCAGCCTGCTCTCAGAAGCTGTGAAAATACACACAGCCATAAAATGCAGATTTTTAAAGAGCACAGAAAAATGTGAGAAAATAAAAGTCATATTGCACAAAGAAAAAAAAAAAAAAAAAAAGTATCATCTCAGCTGCTATGTGACCCATCATTAACAACCAGTGTAGTATTTCTTTTTCTTCAATAAAATGACATTTACACTTTAAACACTAATCTTATCCTTTGCTTACCTGTGGGAGATAGAATTCTTGTGTTGCAGAAATCTTCGCTACAGCAAGAAGCCACATTATACACAACACTATTAATGTTGGAAGCGCACATAAACGGTCTGTCTGCAGGAAGCAGTTCTGACTTGGCAGCACATAAACTGTTATGGGTTTCCTTGCCATTTTGGATTAGAAGAGTTGCTATGCACAATCCATCAGTCATGCAGGTTTGGTTGTCTTTCATACAATGTTCACAATGACACTTCAAAGCTGAAAGAAGAGAAAAATAAAGATTCCATGAAAAGGATAAAAAAAGGTTTCTCAAAAAAAAAAAAAAAATTCATGCAGTATATCTGCAGCTTATTACGGATTCAAATAATGGTTATTAAAAAGGACCTGTCACTAACCATGCATGATGATCTAATTACAGCACTGAATGCAGCATGTCTGCTGCATTCAAGCAAGGGGTCCCCCAATCCCTTGACCCCCTTGTACCCTGAGATAATAGGCTTTGAAAACTTACATACTGGAGCCAAATGGGAGGTGGCTTGTGGCTGGAGCCATTTCTCTCACAGGGGAATTTCATGCCCCCTATATCTTTAATCCGCCCACCGCCGCCTCCCTCATGCCAATCATGGTCTCCCATGCCTGCTGCATAACACAAAGCCAGGGATGCGGTGCTGACCGCCTTGCCCCGCCTCCTGCGGTGACATCACCACTTATACCCGCCCTGCTCCATGTTAACCATGGAGAAGGGCGGGGAAAGGCTGTGATGTCAAGACAGGAGGCCGGCCACCCCGCTGACATTACCGCTTATACGTGTGCGTCTGAGAGAAATGGCTCCAGCCACAAGCCACCTCCCATTTGGCTCCAGTATGTAAGTTTTCAAAGTCTACTATCTCGGGTACGGGGGAGGGGGTCAAGGGATGGTGGGACCCCTTGCCTAAATGCAGTAGACGTGCTGCATTCAGTGCTGTAATAAAATCATCATGCATGGTTGGTGACAGGTCCTCTTTAAAGTTTTCAAAATAACAAGATAAAGATAGAACACAATACAGTATATGGGATTAAGTCACATTTGTGTAACAAATAAAAACAAGTTTGGAATACAAAAATAAAATTGTCTGAAGAGTATAAATATTAATAGCAGTCCCAAGATAATCATTTTATTAAACAGTACTATCTTTAGATTAATCTAATCATCTAATATAGAATAATATATGATCTAAGCAAAACAAAACAAAAAAAAAAATTTAAATAGCTACATAGCCAGAGAAAGAAACAAGCAATATATATAACAAATCAAAGAAAATAAAGGAGTTACCAAACACCAACACAAAATAAGATTATATATATCAAAAATGTCTAATATAAAAAGGTCTGGGAACTTGCTATCTACCTTATGGAGAGAAGTTTTCCTGCAATCAGCTACTTAAAGGTGGCTCTGGAGTTCTTCCACTTACTTACTGAAGTGCAAATTTGTAATATAAAAAAATATTATAGTCACATATGGCGCAATGAGAGATAAACAACCCCCAAAGAGTGCCCAGGCACCAACAACTATATCTGCAAGTCGTAAAAGTACATAAGCTTTTACTAATGTCAATGGAATATGGGATCTACTTTGCTATAAATTTTGTCCACAGGTCCCACTTATTATAGAATTTATGTAGAGCACTGTGTTTCATTGAGTAAACAAACTCATGACTTTTGCACATTTAGTCTCAATGATGTCCTGTACAGTAGGAACTACAGGCTGCCTCCAATAAAGAGCTATAGAGCTTTTAGGTGCCACAAGAATATGAATTAATAATGGTCTTCAGGTTTGTGGAAACTTGTCAATTTCAAACAAAAGAAGTACCAATTCTGGAGTAATCACAATATTAAGAGCAAGTACTGAATTAATCAATACCTGAATTTCTTGCCAAAAGTTATGTATGTATGGAAACGTCCAAAATATAAGGTACATAACACCATGTTTTCCACAAAGTCTCCAACATTGATCAGAATTATGGTCAATAATATGCAATTTAAATGGAGTCATATGCCAACTAGTAAGAACCTTGTAATACGATTCCATAAAAGAGACACATGCTATATTTTTATAGAAAATAAATAAGGATTTTAATATTTTTTTCCTCAAACGGAGAATCCGTAGACTTAAAACTTATTCTTCCAAACATCAAGGAATTATAAAGAACAAGGTGTAAGTCTTCATTGAAGATCACATAAAAATTTAGTTTTCCATTTTTCAAAATGGTCATAATATTACTTGGAAGATGTAAATCGACAGTAGACTTGTTCAAAAATGTTTCCAATAGCTTCCAAGTTCTCTTTTCCGTTGTTTTAAGATTAAATTGTTTGACCAAAAGTTCAAATGATTTTAACTCACCATTAGTAATTAAATCTGCAATATTTTGAATACCCTTGGATTTCCAAGTATCAAAATGAAGTCTCGATGAAAATGCCCCGAGAATATCTATTGTCATCCAATCAATACTTTCAGGTGGGAATGTTTTCCTAGAACTGCAAATTTCCTCCACACTTGAATCGTAGTCCTAGTGGTGACCTCTTTAGGTAGTCGTTTGGCAATGTCACACCAATAAGCCACCACCAGGTCAATAAATTTAGCATTAGGGAAATTTAACTCCTCCAGACCCACCCAAGTAGGTTTAGTCAAAGAACTACAAACTTTCTGACTCAACTTAACAACAGTGGCTTAATAATATGCAGTAAGCTTGGGAAGACCTACACCTCCATTATTTCTATGCTTTAACAAGATAGATCTTGCTACCCTCGGTTTAGTTTCCCCCAAATAAAATTAAGTAACTGTGTTTGGAGTTTTTGTAATTGTTTTTTTAATAGGAGTTTGTACAGTTCTAAAAATATACAGGTGTTTTGGTAATTCAAACATCTTTTAGTAATTTTTTTCTTCTCAACCAAGATAATTCCACCTTAGATGTAATAAATCTTTTTTTTTGAATCATTATGTTTTTATTAGAGTATTTTCAAACACATAACATAACATATTTAAATCAAATGAAATTGGACCCAAACATTGGGTACAGTGGTAAGTCAAGCAGTCAAATAGACAATTAAGTGTGCATCTATTCATTAAAGTACAATAAAAAAAATACAGATTTTGTTGGGACAAACAGGGGGGGGTGGATAAACTTAGGGAAGGTAGGGGAGAAGGGAGGGAGGGGAAAGCAGTTAGCAGGTCGGCTAGGGAACCCAAGATAGGTGGATGTAGTGCAATTAATAACATTACTTAAACTAGCTTCATCATTAGTCGCTTTACAAGTATGTTTAGTTTGTTATTACAACATTATTATGCTGCGAGCTCACCCATGTGTCCCACCAATTAATGATTTTCGTGCGTTTAGCTGTTTCTGATGATAGGATCAGTTCGTAATTGAAGTGTAGATTAAGTTGGGAGATGACTTCCTGTATAGACGGGAAGGTAGGATTTTTCCAGTATTTAGTTATGCAGTATCGAGCTGCTATAAGTATATTTGAAATAATTGGTCTCAGTCCTCGAGGTAAGTCCTGAATTTCTAAACCTAGTAAGGCCATCTGAGGAGTCAACGTGAGATTGAGTCCGGTAGTAGTACATATCAAATGGTTGACTTGTGACCAAAAAGAGCGAATGCCCAGACAATGCCACCAGACATGTGTGGTAGTTCCGACTTCTCCACAGTTTTTCCAGCATAAGTTTTTCCCTGTTCGAGAACCTTTTGTGAAACTGGCAATTTTTTCTGGAGTCAGGTACCATCCGAATTGAAGTTTTTTTGCCTGTTCATGATGGTTCAAGCATGAGGTATAAGAAAGAGCATGGGTTGACGCCTTCATCCAGTCCTCTACAGGTGAGGTGAATGATAGGAGAGCTTCCCATTTCGTCATAAACGGGAGCTTAGACTCAGCTTGTACCTCTGACAAGGCCCTGTAAAAAATGGAGATACCCCTGTTGGCAGCTGATGTTTGTTTAAAAATCGCTATGACCTGCGGGGGACTGGCCAGTGCGTCTTCCATCGGGATGACTATGGATCTGAGAAAGTCTTTTAGTTGAAGGTAAGAAAAGTAGTCAGCGTTAGAAAGACCATATTTCTCCTTCAGAGCTATAAATGTTTGTATTTTGGTATTGAGCAGCACATCTGACAGTTGTTTAGCGCCCGCCCTCCGCCATTTTGCCAGGGAGAAAGCTGGAGAGTCTACACAGCACTCTACAGCCCTCAGAGTTATGTATCTATATAAGCCTTTCAGGAGTAAATGGCTGACCCCAGACCAAACTTCAAGCACTGCTTGCATGGACTTCAGAGGGAGGTTTCCGGGCTTATGGCGGAGGAGGTGTGACTCCAACAAGAGACGAGTTGAATTTTGTGGGGCATACCAGGATTCTATTTGTAGCCACAGAGGTAGGGAGTTTGCTTCAGCCTTGGGGATCCACCATATTTGTGAGATCTCCAGATTAATTGCTCTGTAGTAAAGGTGAATGTTGGGGGCTCCCATCCCTCCCAAGGTGGTAGGTAAAGTTAACGTTGAGGAACCAATTCTATGAGGTTTATTCATCCAAATGAATTTGCCCAAAATGGATTGGAGAAGGTTAAGGATTTTTCTGGGAAAGTGTATAGGGATGCAACGGAGATAATATAATATTTTTGGAAATAGTATCATTTTGGTGATTTGAATTCTGGCAATCCACGATAGCAGCGACGGGGAGTAAGATTGTATCAAGGACCGTAGTTCTTTAATTAGATAATCAGAATTTATTTTAACTATAGTTTTGGTGAGAGAGATTTGGATACCCAGATATGTAAAGGATCGGGAAATCCAAATGAAGGGCAGCGTCCGACGTAAAGTCAATTGTTCGTTAGCTGGGATATTTACCGGGAAAAAGGAGGATTTGGAAAGGTTGAGCTTGTAATAAGATGCTGCTGCGAATTCTTCCAAAATGGACATTAAAACCGGGACAGTTTGTTTTAGATGAGTGCATGTGAATATCACATCATCTGCATATAGATTAATTTTGTGTTCTATAGGTCCCACCCACACCCCCGATACCTCCGCCGTGTTACGCACTATAGATGCCAAGGGCTCCATAATCAGGGCGAAGATCAGTGGGGAGAGGGGGCAGCCCTGTCGTGTGCCATTCGTAATCTCAAATTTTTGAGATATGAAGCCAGAGGCACGGACTAAAGCTGAGGGGGAAGAGTATAGGGACATTATAGAGTCCTTAAATTGTCCAACAATGTGGAACCTATCTAGGACTTCACTGAGGAACCCCCAGTGCACTCTGTCAAACGCTTTCTCTGCGTCGAGTGAGAGTAGTGCACCGGGGGCGCCCCCTCTCTCCATGATATCTAGCAGATTTATTAGCCTTCTTGTGGCATCCCTAGCCTGACGCCCTGGAATGAAACCCACCTGATCCTTACCCACGAGGTCCGGTAGTACTCCCATGAGACGACTGGCAAGGATCTTGGCGTACAATTTAATATCACAGTTTAATAGTGCTATCGGTCGGAAGTTACCCGGGGATGTGGGGGGTTTGCCTGGTTTGGGAAGAGTAGTAATAACGGCTTGTAAACCCTCCTCCCTGACCTTACCCGTGGACTGCCAGAACCGAAATAGTTTAGTTAAGTGAGGAGTCAATAGTAGGGGAAAAGAGGTGTAATACTTATACGTATATCCATCGGGGCCTGGAGCAGAATGGCGCTTGGATGTCTGAATGGCTTTTTGAACTTCCATTTCAGTTATGGGAATATTTAGTTGTGCCACTTGTTGGGGGTTCAAAGATGGCAGTGTGGCCTTATCTAAAAATTTACTGATTATTGTTTTTGATGGTTGTGGAGTACATGGGTCATTTTTTAAATTGTATAAAGTTTCGTAGTATGCTCTAAACTGATCTACAATTTTTATGGGGTGTCTTATTTTGGAACCATTTGAGTCCAACAAATGAGAAATTTTTGTGGTGGCCATACGTTTGCGGACACGTCTAGCCAATAACTTTCCCGCTCTGTCTCCCATTGAGTAGAACCGGGCCTTAGATCTGATCATGTCTTTTTGTACTTTAATCAAGAGTGTGGTGCGGAGCTGTCTACGAACCTCTAATAGCTCAGCCGTTAAAATTGGGGAGGGATGGGATTTTTGTTTGTGTTCCAAATTATGAATTTGGGTGGTGAGGGTGGTAACCTTAATGGTGTGCTGTTTTTTCGCCCATGCTGATATCTTTATAAGTTTACCTCTGAGGACAGCTTTGTGCGCTAGCCAAAGTGTCTCTGGGGAAACGTCTCCTGTGTCATTTAAGGAGAAGTATTCTGTAATGAAACCTGATATCTCTTCTAGGTGTACAGGTGAAGAGAGAATATATTCATTAATTTTCCATAGTGTAGTGGGAGAGATAGCCAATGCATCCTCAAATTTTATGGAGATAGGAGCGTGGTCTGTCCATGAGATGGAGCCCACATCAGCTGAGAGGCAGAGCGGGAGCAAGGTACTGTCAGTCAGGATGTAATCAATTCTTGACCATGAGCCATATCTAGGTGACATGTAAGAATAATCTCTCTGTTCTGGATGGAAGCATCGCCAAACATCATTAAGCCCAAATTGCGTAAAAGTCTGTCCCAACTCTGCCCTATATGCTCCAAGTCCAGAGCAGTCCATTTTTTTGTCTGCTGGAGCATTTAAATTCTCGGCTATAATTTTCCTTCCCAATGATTGGGGGAGTAGGGTTTCCAGAGTTTGAGACAGAAATTTAACCTGACCTGTATTAGGGGAATACATGGACATAAGTGAGTAGGTGACATTATTTAATTTGCAGTTAAGGAGAATATAGCGTCCCGCTGGGTCTATCGTAGAAGATATGTATTCAAACGTTAATCTTTTATGGATTAGTATAGCCACCCCCGCTTTTTTGATGTCTGCTGTTGCAAAGAAACTATGCGGGTAGTGAGGTGATTTCATTCTGTGTGTATCTGCTGCCAACAGATGAGTCTCCTGCAGAAACAAAACATCATACCTGAGCTTTAGGATTTGTCTCCATGTTAAGGAGCGTTTCTCTGGACTGTTAAGTCCGTTAACATTTACTGAACCGCATGTGATACTCATGGTGGATCATACACATTCACTTGTGGATTACAATCATTACTGTAGGGAGACCAGCCGACCTGTAGTGGGAGGGGAGGGTGGGGGTGAGGGGAGGGAAACACAAGAGGAATAAAAGAACAAATTCCATTAACTGGGGCAACAATAACCACAATCATCAGATAAGTAAACCTTGTGAACATCTTGTTCATAAACCTGTGGGTAGAACCACAGAGAAATAAAAACAAAGAGTGCCAATTGAAACGCACTCACGGGGCAATATTATCCCAGTATTTACAGGGATATGGAGATGAGCAAGTCAGTACAGTGGAGATTTAGAGTGAAAATAAAGTGAGAGAGCAGGGGGGGGAAAGAAAGTTCTTAGAGTGTGGGTGTTCAGAGAGTAAGAGAGACAAGAGAGAAAAGAGAAGGAGGGGGAGTAATAAGATGTGGTGGAAGGGCTGTATATGCCAAGAGAAGGCACACTTGGTAGGGGGAAAAAAGAGAGAGAGAGATGTGTTACGATTTAGAATAAATGTAAGAAGAGGTAAGTGAGATCTGGAAAAGGAATTTAGAGATCTAAACAGGATTGTTCAGAAAGAGAGAAATAAAAGGGACAAGGATAGGTACAGGAACATAAAAGTACTAGAGTTCCTGATCTTCTCTGGGCTATCAAGCTGCATGGGCCTGCAGTGGTGTCACACTGTGAACCATTCAGGATCAATTCTGGGTTGTTTTCCTCTTTTCTTCTTTCCATCCCAGCCGATCTGTGGGCCAGGTTTATCAGAGCCCTCCACAGGGGGGGAGTTCATCAGTCCCCATTGTTTCAGTAGTCTTTCTGCATGAACAGGAAGCAAACAGACATAGGACTTGTCCTCTTTTTTGATAATAAGCTTTGTGGGAAATCCCCATCTGTAAGGGATGTCATTATCCCTCAGGACTTTGGTGCAGTGCTGAAATGCTTTGCGTTGAAGTAAGGTTCCAGGTGAAATGTCCTGATAAACTTCAATATGTGCAAATTTATCTGGTAGTTCAGGACGAGATCTGAGGGACCTAAGAAAGTCTTCTTTCACTTCAAAATAATGCACCCTTGCAAGAATATCCCTGGGCAGGGAAGGATCCAGGTTTGATGGCTTTGGTATTCTATGTATTCTGTCAATTTTAAAATTCTCTGGGGTCTGTGTCTGGTAGAGCTGCAGATAGGAACCCCTGCAAAAAGCTCCTCAGTTCCTTACTTTGCACATTTTCTTCCACCCCCCTCAGCCTTACATTGTTGCGGCGTGATCTGTCCTCAAGGTCCAGATTTTTGCTTTGGACCTTTGCAATCTGCTCCTCTAGTTGTTCGTTCGTGTCCAGCAGGGCATTATGAGAGGATATGAGCTCTGTGAGCTTTCTTTCTAATGAGTCTGTGCGTGAGCCCAGCTCTGCTATTTCACCCCGCACCTCTGCCACCATTTTCATCATGTCGGCGTGAAGAGAAGCTCTGAACTCTTCCAGCAGCTCCCTCATGCTGGTGTGTGTCAGGGGGATCTCGGCAGCCTGATTCCTGCCAGCCGCCTCCTGAGATTGTGGACCGCGTTTGGCCGCTCGCGCTGCTCTGGGGGAGGGGGGCGCCATGTTGGGCTCCTGGAGCGCGAAAGGCTGAGGGGCTGAGAAGAAGTCGGATACTCGCCTTGGTGCTAGTCCTGCCACCGGCTTGGTCTTACCCATCGGTGCAGTGAGGGGTCCGGTCTTTTGTGGTGCAGAGGAGATCGCTGTTGCAGGCTCTGGAAGCTGGTAATGGCCGTTTCTGTGCCCGGGAAGTCAGGAGCTCAAAGTTATGCAGCCTCTGCCATTGCCAGTCAGGCCACGCCCCGTCGTAATAAATCTTTTTGAAGTATATTATACCTATTGAGAACATTTTGATTAGCACAATCTTGAATTGGTTTTGTTAATTTAATACCTAAATATGACATAGAATCCAATAGCCATTGAAAACCAATTTCTCTTTTCAATATACAGTTAGGGCCAGAAATATTTGGACAGTGACACAATTTTCGTGAGTTGGGCTCTGCATGCCACCACATTGGATTTGAAATGAAACCTCTACAACAGAATTCAAGTGCAGATTGTAACGTTTAATATGAAGGGTTGAACAAAAATATCTGATAGAAAATGTAGGAATTGTACACATTTCTTTACAAACACTCCACATTTTAGGAGGTCAAAAGTAATTGGACAAATAAACATAACCCAAACAAAATATTTTTATTTTCAATATTTTGTTGCGAATCCTTTGGAGGCAATCACTGCCTTAAGTCTGGAACCCATGGACATCACCAAACGCTGGGTTTCCTCCTTCTTAATGCTTTGCCAGGCCTTTACAGCCGCAGCCTTCAGGTCTTGCTTGTTTGTGGGTCTTTCCGTCTTAAGTCTGGATTTGAGCAAGTGAAATGCATGCTCAATTGGGTTAAGATCTGGTGATTGACTTGGCCATTGCAGAATGTTCCACTTTTTTGCACTCATGAACTCCTGGGTAGCTTTGGCTGTATGCTTGGGGTCATTGTCCATCTGTACTATGAAGCGCCGTCCAATCAACTTTGCAGCATTTGGCTGAATCTGGGCTGAAAGTATATCCCGGTACACTTCAGAATTCATCCGGCTACTCTTGTCTGCTGTTATGTCATCAATAAACACAAGTGACCCAGTGCCATTGAAAGCCATGCATGCCCATGCCATCACGTTGCCTCCACCATGTTTTACAGAGGATGTGGTGTGCCTTGGATCATGTGCCGTTCCCTTTCTTCTCCAAACTTTTTTCTTCCCATCATTCTGGTACAGGTTGATCTTTGTCTCATCTGTCCATAGAATACTTTTCCAGAACTGAGCTGGCTTCTTGAGGTGTTTTTCAGCAAATTTAACTCTGGCCTGTCTATTTTTGGAATTGATGAATGGTTTGCATCTAGATGTGAACCCTTTGTATTTACTGTCATGGAGTCTTCTCTTTACTGTTGACTTGGAGACAGATACACCTACTTCACTGAGAGTGTTCTGGACTTCAGTTGATGTTGTGAACGGGTTCTTCTTCACCAAATAAAGTATGCGGCGATCATGCACCACTGTTGTCATCCGTGGACGCCCAGGCCTTTTAGAGTTCCCAAGCTCACCAGTCAATTCCTTTTTTCTCAGAATGTACCCAACTGTTGATTTTGCTACTCCAAGCATGTCTGCTATCTCTCTGATGGATTTTTTCTTTTTTTTCAGCCTCAGGATGTTCTGCTTCACCTCAATTGAGAGTTCCTTTGACTGCATGTTGTCTGGTCACAGCAACAGCTTCCAAATGCAAAACCACACACCTGGAATCCACCCCCGACCTTTTAACTACTTCATTGATTACAGGTTAACGAGGGAGACGCCTTCAGAGTTAATTGCAGCCCTTAGAGTCCATTGTCCAATTACTTTTGGTCCCTTGAAAAAGAGGAGGCTATGCATTACAGAGCTATAATTCCTAAACCCTTTCTCCGATTTGGATGTGGAAACTCTCATATTGCAGCTGGGAGTGTGCACTTTCAGCCCATATTATATATATAATTGTATTTCTGAACATGTTTTTGTAAACAGCTAAAATAACAAAACTTGTGTCACTGTCCAAATATTTCTGGTCCTAACTGTATGTAATAACTCAGAATCCAAGTTATGGTAAAGGACTTGTGTTTTACTCATATTCATTTTGTAAAGAGATACCCCAGCAAATTGATAGAAAAAAATTTAAGAGCCTCCTGACCGAGCCCAGTGGATTAGTTAACGATAGTAATATATTGTCTGCGAAAAGTAAGATTTTATACTGTCTGCCATTAATTGGAATGCTCCTTATCCATCCTGATCCTCTCAGCAAGGGGCTCTATAAAAAGAGCGAATAGAGACGGGGGACAAGGGACACCCTGATTTGTACCATTGGAAAGATGGAATTTTCCTAATAAGAGACCATTACTTAACATCTTCACGGACGGTTTCAAATAAAATGCTCTAATCAGATTCAAAACAGTACCCCGAAAACCAAATTTTTCCAAAGTATGGGATAAGTAGCTCCACTGGAGCCCGGTCAAACGCTTTCTCAGCATCAATTGAAATATAAAGGGCTGGAATACCTGTTTTCTCTGTATGTTACAGAAGATTAATTGTTAGTCTTGAGGCATCCTCCGCATCTCTGTCCACAATAAAACCCACCTGGTCTCTATGAATAATGTGGGGAATTAACCTTTCGAAGTCTGGTAGCTATGGACTTTGCTAAAATCTTTACATCCGAATTCAAGAGAGAAATAGGCCTATAGTTAGCAAATAAATCTCTTTCACCCTTGTCTTTATAAATAAGAGAAATCGTAGCTTCCTGCATTTCTTCTGGTATGTCCAAACCTACGGACACAGAATATATATATTTTTTGATATATGGGGTTAATATTGAAGAAAACTTTTTATAGTATTCATTAGGAATACCGTCAGGGTCTGGAGCCTTGTTATTTTTAAGGGAATGGATAGTAGCAACCATTTCATTATTACTATATGGGGAGTTTGAGTAAACTAAATCGTCTTACGATATTGCTGGAAGATCAATGGAGTCCAGAAAAGATTTAATTGTATCATTTGTAGGTTGAGGTTCTAGTATATGGTCTGAGATTATAAAGATTTCTATAAAATTCCTCAAATAATCTCGATATGTCCCCAGGAGTCTTAAATATTTTGTTGGTTTTATCTTTAATTTGGAGAATTTTAGTCTTAGTTCTTTCCAATTTAATTTTTTGCAAGAAATTTAGAGGGTTTGTTCATTTGATGCAAAAAGTTTGACTTAGAATGTAAAATGAATTTTTCATACTCAGTGACAATAGACCTAAGTTCCACCCTAAGGTCCAAAATGTTTTTCTGATTTTCACATGAAAGCATAAGGGCTTGAGAACGTTCCAAATCTTTAATTTTATTAATATATTTTTTTAAACTTTTGTCTATGAATTCTCGCATTTAATTGCATTAATAACCCTCTAATCAGAGCCTTATGGGCTTGCCACAAAGTAGAAATAGACATACCATCAACATCATTTTCTTTTAAATAAAATTAAATTAGATTTGGAAAATTAAGACTATGTTCTGGGTGATTTAGCAGAAAAGTATTAGCTCTCCAAGGTTTGTTTGGAAAATGGTTACTTAAATCTGCTGTGGTAAGAAAATTTCAAGTCTTATGTCATTACACTCAGTGCTGTGTGCTGCTTTGCCCAGGTTATAAATGAAGGCATCATGAATGCAGGACACCAGCCCCAATCACTAGCAACCTCCTGTCTCACAGAGGGAGTGACCACTGGTTGTCCTGCAAACAGAATGGGACTCATATATGGCGCTGGAGGACTCAAGGAGGTTGCTAGTGATTGGGGCTGGAGTCCTGCATTCATGATGCCTTCATTTATAACCTGGGCAAAGCTGCACACAGCACTGAGTGTAATGGTCTCCTGACCTAAATCTGCTGTGTAAGAAAATTTATTTTCTATTTGTGTCCTTTGCTCACTTTAGATAAGAATTTAGTGGCTAGGACTTGTGATATGTGGGGAGCCGTGTAGTGGCTCACAAGCTTAAGTGTTTTGGACCAAAAGACAAACCAATACCCCATAATTTGCTATATGTTAAGACTTGAAATGTAACTGGAGAATGGTCCGTCCAAACCCTAAGGTGAATAAAAACTTGTTTAATTGTATGAAGAGTAGAGATATCTGATAGGACCAAATCTATTCTAGAAAAAGATCTGAGAGCCAGAATAGAACAAATACTCAATCGAGGAGGTGTTAAGACACCTAAAGGCATCATAAAGTTCCTGAGTATTAATCCAAGAATCTAGGGTAACCTTAACAGATCTCCCCTTATTTGACAAATCCAACAAAGGATAAGGAATAGCATTAAAATCACCGAAAATTAATAAGGTTTCACCAGAAGGGCTCACTTTTAATGAAAGGAATCTATTCAGAAAAGTGATCTGGCCTTTATTTGTGGCATAAACTGTAACTAAAGTGAAAAAGACATTATTAAGTTTACAAATAACTAATAAATATTGTCCATCAGGGTCAGATATAACTTTCAATTCCTCATAAAATGACTGAATTTTTAATAATCAAAGCCACACCTGCCTCCTTTTTCTCTTTATTGGATGACAATAACACTGTGAGGAATAACTTCTGGGTAAATTTAGCAATTTTCTGTAGTGCAAATTTCGTTTCCTGTACTCCAATAACAGCATTGTGTCTCTGTATGTCCCTCCACAAAAGATATAGATGTTTTAATATCCTCCAAATCAGCTTTAAGGGATAAGTTTTAAATAAATTGTGAAAAAAATTGAGGTTTTGAGGTGAATTTAAACCATTGACATTGGTAGATTAAAAAAAAAAAAAATGTACCGTATATACTCTTGTATAAGCCGACCCGTGTATAAGCCGACCCCCCTACTTTTGCCCCAAAACCTGGGAAAACCTATTGACTCGTGTATAAGCCGAGGGTGGACCCCAGCACAGGTATACAGCCCCCAGCAGTGTGGTATACAGCAGCCCCAGTGGTATATACAGCAGCAGCCCCAGTAGTATATACAGCCCCAGTGGTAGTATACACGCAGCCCCAGTGGTATATACAGCCCCAGTGGTATATACAGCCCCAGTGGTATATTACAGCCCCAGTGGTATATACAGCCCCAGTGGTATATACAGCCCCAGAGGTATATACAGCCCCAGAGGTAGTATACTACAGCCCCAGAGGTAGTATACAGCAGCCCCAGAGGTAGTATACAGCAGCCCCAGAGGTAGTATACAGCAGCCCCAGAGGTAGTATACAGCAGCCCAGAGGTATATACAGCAGCCCCAGAGGTATATACAGCAGCCCAGAGGTATATACAGCAGCCCAGAGGTATATACAGCAGCCCCAGTGGTATATACAGCAGCCCCAGTGGTATATACAGCCCCAGTGGTATATACAGCCCCAGTGGTATATACAGCCCCAGTGGTATATACAGCCCCAGTGGTATATACAGCCCCAGTGGTATATACAGCCCCAGTGGTATATACAGCCCCAGTGGTATATACAGCCCCAGTGGTATATACAGCCCCAGTGGTATATACAGCCCCAGAGGTATATACAGCCCCAGAGGTATATACAGCCCCAGAGGTAGTATAGAGCAGCCCCAGAGTAGTATAGAGCAGCCCCAGAGGTAGTATAGAGCAGCCCCAGTAGTATAGAGCAGCCCCAGAGGTAGTATAGAGCAGCCCCAGTAGTATATACAGCCCCAGTGGTAGTATACACGCAGCCCCAGTGGTATATACAGCCCCAGAGGTAGTATACAGCACCCAGTAGTATATACAGCAGCCCCAGTGGTAGTATACAGCAGCCCCAGTAGTATACAGCAGCCCCAGTAGTATACAGCAGCCCCAGTGGTAGTATACACGCAGCCCCAGTAGTATATACAGCCCCAGTGGTATATACAGCCCCAGTGGTATATACACGCAGCCCCAGTAGTATATACAGCCCCAGTGGTATATACACGCAGCCCCAGTAGTATATACAGCCCCAGTGGTAGTATACAGCAGCCCCAGTGGTATATACAGCCCCAGTGGTATATACAGCAGCCCCAGTAGTATATACAGCCCCAGTAGTATATACAGCCCCAGTAGTATATACAGCCCCAGTAGTATATACAGCCCCAGTAGTATATACAGCCCCAGTAGTATATACAGCCCCAGTAGTATATACAGCCCCAGTGGTATATACAGCCCCAGTGGTATATACAGCCCCAGAGGTATATACAGCCCCAGAGGTATATACAGCCCCAGAGGTATATACAGCCCCAGAGGTATATACAGCCCCAGAGGTAGTATACAGGGCCCCCCTCATAGTTTGGTGCCCCCACCTCACATGATGGCCCCCCCGCATGCAGCGCTGCGCATATACATTACCAGGATATCAGCTGTCACCCTCCGGTGGCGGATCGCGGCTCCTGGGCTCCATCTTCCTCTGTCTTCCTGCTTTGTGGCCGCCGGTCTCATCGCGATGACGTCATCGCGACGCCGGCCGGTCACGTGACAAGCAGGAAGACAGAAGATGGAGCCCGGAGCCCAGGAGCCGCGATCCGCCACCGGAGGGTGACAGCTGATATCCTGGTAACGTATATGCGCAGCGCTGCATGAGGGGGGGGCCATCATGTGAGGTGGGGGTGCCAAACTTTGAGGGGGGCCTGTATACTGGTATGACTCGCATATAAGCCGAGGGGGGTACTTTTCAGCCCAATTTTTGGGCTGAAAAATTCGGCTTATACGCGAGTATATACGGTATGGTCATCCTGGATATTGGTTGCTTTTCACCAGACTATAAAGAACCCAAGAACTCCACGAAGGCCACTCCCAACACGCCACAAGTGAATGCAAAAAATAAAACAATCAATCATGTCAGCATATAAAGGCAACTCCTGGACAATCCAAGATGGCCGCCGACTAGGAAGGACGCACCCCAGGGAGCTCCACATTGCCCCACAGGATCCGTGACATCCTGCCCCAGGGGAACAGAGCAGCAGCCCGGACCGCACCTGGTGGCGTCCTACAGACATCAAGGACTACAGGTGACCCGGTTCTGTAGAGCCCTGGACCCTGGAGGAGCTCCTTGAGAGGGATTTGCCTGGCCTCCCCCTCATTGCACGCGGGACTGAGCTGAGCGCGGTGCCTGGAAGCTCCCTGGCCCCCTGGTGAATGTGGCCGTGTACATCAGAGGCTCTACTGCCGACGCTGCGCCTGAGGGAGAGAGAGAGGAGCTGCGGTCAGGGAGAGACAGGCGGTCGGGGTGAGTGAGGAGCTTTCCCGCCGGCTGCCATTAATAGGAGGCCCGTGAGACGGACCCTGCTGCTGGTGGTGCTGGGAGGTGAGGAGGACTGCAGCTGTGGATGTGCAGGGAGGCTCGGGCGCCCCTGAAGTGACTTGAGACTGAGCCGGGTGACCGGCTGTGCACTGCTACGGGAACCTGTTACCGCGCGCCAGCCCCGTAGGCAGACAGGAGCTGCTAACAGTGACCTGGCTCGTGAGGAAATCCCCAGGACACCATAGGGAGCCGTCACCTCAGAGCGGGACCTGCTGTACGCAGACCAGTGAAGCGGGTAAGAGGAGGCACACTCCTGCTATTGCTAACAGCCTGGGAGTTGATAACATTACTATTCCAGGACAGGAGCATCAATAAAAAGTCCCAGGCACTCAGGAGGGGGCAGGGGAGCCCAAGTTAAATCCCGGGCCGTAATACAAACATCAGCCAGACATCAAAGTCTCTCTTCCTGCAGATATCACAGTGCTGCCCATCTGCAGATAAGCGCTGTGACCAGGGACTTGGAGACAGAGGCAGTATTTCATCCGAAGGACATTCAGAGCAGGCTCAAAACAGTAAAGACAGATGCCCACAGAAGCACAGGGTGCCCTTCTCCCCTGCTGTCTGAACATATATAAATAATAAACAGACACTCTAATCTCTCTACTGGCCTCCATATCTCCCCTCCAGGAGTGCTGCACCCTGGCCCCTTCTGGATCCTGATCCACAATATAACTCAGGTAGCTCTCCCTGAATTATCAAGCCCCTGGAACAGTATTAACCCCTGCTGCGCTGCTGTCAAGCTGTTCTGTCTTTCACCACCGGAGGGGGCAGGCGCTTTACTGAATGTTGCCTACTTACTGCAAAGTGACATTTTCTAAGCTGTCACAATCAATGTACATCATGTCTGCCTAGTTAACGGCATGTGGCCTAGGGGAAGCTTAATAAAGATCGATTAAAAGAACATTCCACAGAACCATAGCTAAAAATGGGGAAGACAAGCATTAAAACTCCCCGAACATCATCTAAACCGACTAATCCGGTTACCCAGGCCGATGTGGATAAATTCCTCTCAAAACAAACTGACCTCACGACTCATCCCAAATCTACCAAACGTACGTACCAGCTGTTGGCTGATGCGTCCGATTCTGACGCTGAGAGCGAATCGGAAGCAGAGATGGACCGTAAAGATAATAAGGTCACCCGCTCTTTCATAAAGAGTATATTGACGAAAGCCATAGAACCGATCAGCAAGGAGCTCGCTGAGATAAAATTAGATTTGGCTCAACAAGGTCATAGACTGGGGGCAGTGGAAAATGACCAGGCGACCACGATGAAGCAAACTAATAAATTACTGGACTGCCTAAATGCTCACGAAACTCAAATACATGCCATCCATTCCACGCTTGAGGATCACGAAAACCGTGAGCGTAGAAACAATATCCGCATAAAATACCTCCCAGAATCAATTGCGTTTGAAGCCCTGCCCTCAGCTGTGAATGAAATCTTTAATAAGCTGCTCCGAGAGAACGACCCTAAAGACATGGAGATTATTAGAGTTCACAGAACACTAAGACCCAAGCCAAACCAAAATGACCCGCCCCGTGATGTACTGTGTCGCTTCCTAGACTACAGAACAAAAGAACTCATCTTACGGAGAGCCAGGGAGGCAGAGACTATTGAATATGAGAACTCTCAACTGAAATTGTTCCAAGACATCTCTGCCATAACCCTAAAGAAGAGACGCTTGCTTAAACCTTTTACAGATATTTTGATACAAAAGGGCTATCGCTTCCGCTGGCTGTTCCCTTTCGGTATCTTCATCACAGCCGGTGAAAAGAAACTAACGCTCAGGACATCGGGGGACATCAGGGACGTCTGCCAATCACTAAGCATTGAATTACAGTCTTACCCTGACCTGGAGGCCTTCCATGCAGCGTCTCTACAGGAACCCCTCCAAGTCACTCCTCCATGGCAAGTCACAGGAACTCCGAAATCACAGCGCCTTCGAAAAAAGATGTCCAAGACACCACCGCCAAAGGATGGAATGGAAACGACCTGATGTCTTCGCTACAGGATACGAAGGACTCTTTCTCGTCCGCTTGTTAGTTGACTTTTCTTTAACACCGTGTTCACTGATCATTCTCACACGCCATTGATTGGAATGTTGCTAATCCGATACTGGGTTCTCATACCCTTAAAACCAAACAAGCTACTCCCTTAACCCTACATCTACCTACCACCCATCCACCCAACTCCCTCCTTTATCCCCCCCTCCACCTCCCTTCCCCCCCATTCCCCACCCCATACCACCATGACACTCGAACCCCTAAATAATGCACAGCTACCCTGTGCCTTTCTGTCTGGCGGGCTAATTGCATTACCCGCGGCCTTACTAGAATAAAGAGTGTGGTCTAGTCATTCTTTCAAGAGTGACCTTTATGTTATACAAGTTTATACTGCTTTCTGCAGTAATGTTAGGTTATATCTTTGTTTTATAATATGTTTGACTTCTAGACCCACAGAAGTCCTGTACTCATAGATACCATATAGATGTCCCTGCGTACCTGCTACCACTTGCCCTTCTACCCACCCCTTACCCTCTACCCCTCCACCCACACCATGAAACCCATTCCTCCCCCCCCAACCCCATCTCCTTAATACCACAGCAGGTACTATCTAACTATGGTGGAAACATTGCTAATCCTCCCCATATGGACCACATCGCTGTGTCGCTGATCGTTAGACATGTCGTGCATGATTGCAATGGAAATGTTATTAATGCTTTTCTCTTTTCTGTTGTCTTTTCTCCCTACTTTTCTGCTTACTTTCCTTCCTTCCCACCTAACCACCCCCCCCCCCCGATCATGAGGATGGAGTCGAGGACCAATCGAATCAAATCCACACCTATCTGGCATCAACCCCCCATTGATGGCATCTCAACATAAGGTATTTACCTTTGCTACGCTCAATGCTAAAGGGCTTAACTCCCCCATACCGAGGAGACACACTCTAGATCTACTTAAGAAACATGCGGCAGATGTGCTGTTGATACAGGAAACTCACTTTACCCCTGAAAAACTACCTAACTTTGACCGGTCGCACTATGATACCTGGTTCCATGCCACATCACCGCAACCCCGGTCACGGGGGGTTTCGATTACTATAAAGAAGGGAATCCCTTTCCAAACTCGAGAACATCTAATTGACACTAACGGCCGCTATATTTTCCTCAAAGGTCTACTAGCTGGTAATTTAGTTACAATTTGTTGCCTATATGCTCCCAACAAAAAACTTCTAAAATGGCTCCACTCGACTTTGAGGAAAATAGATTTCCGTGAAGGCACACTGATAGTAGGGGGAGATCTTAATATTGCACTTATCCCGCTAATAGACACCACAACGAAGAAAAGTACATACTCACAAGGTGATCTTAATAAAATCAAAGTCCATCTCCGCGAGCTCCAACTGCTGGATGTATGGAGATACCTACACCCAGATGACCGCGACTATACCTTCTATTCTCACCCACACGCCTCTTACCATAGATTAGATTACTTCTTTGTCTCCAAAAACACCCTTGCTAAAGTAAGATCAACGAATATTAACCCTAACATATTCTCAGACCACTCCTTCGTAACGATGGCGCTGACACTACACAAGACCTTCGCAGTTCACAGATCGTGGCGACTCACTGAGTCGGTGCTCGACAGCCCCTCCACTCATTCTTGCATAACCAAAACATTGGAGCAGTATTTTGCTCAAAACGATAATGGTGAGGTTGCGGCGCCGATGCTCTGGGAAGCTCACAAATCTGTGGTCAGAGGAGAATTTATTTCAATCACAGCGTACATTCATAAACAGCAACAGAGACAGCTTGATCTTCTATATGAGGAAATCTCCGACCTAGAAACAAAACACAAAAAACTAATCACCCCCCAATAATGGAGCAACTAACCCTTAAAAGGCGTCAACTTAAAGATATCCTATTCCTACAAACGGCAAAATGGTTCGCTTCATGGCGCACTAAAATGTATGTTCACGGTGACAAAGCCTCGAAACTGATGATCTCTAGAATCAAACAACGACAAACTCGCACTTCCATACATTCCATTAAAACTGCGGAGGGACGATCCACAACCAATTATAACCACATAGAAACAGCGTTTCTGCACTATTATACACAACTATATAACCTACGCCCCGAAGAAACTAAAACAGAAGAGGCAACCAGAAGGCAAAAAATCAAACATTACTTATCCCGCCTAAATCTCCCGAGCTTCACCCCACAACAGCAATTGCTGCTAAACAAACCTTTTAGTTTAGAAGAACTACGGTCCACCCTGTCAAAGTGCCCACCCAACAAAGCGCCGGGACCAGATGGATTACCCTGTGCCTACTACAAGACCTTCCCCTCGATCTTACAACCACACATGCTGAATATGTACAATTCCATATTGCAAGGTAGTCGATTCCCGGCTCAATCCTTAGAAGCAAAAATATCCCTAATATACAAAGAAGGGAAAGACCGGGAAATGTGTAGCAGCTACCGACAGATCTCCTTACTAAATGTTGATTTAAAAATTTTCGCCAGTATGATCGCTCGTCGAGTAGCTGCCTACCTTCCGGACAAAATCTCACTAAACCAAACTGGATTTGTGGGGGAAGAGAGGGGAGGGACAACGTGCTGAAGGTACTGCACCTTACTCATTATGCCAACCGACAAAAAATTCCACTGGTCCTCCTGGGAACGGACGCTGAAAAAGCCTTTGACAGGGTGGACTGGTTATACCTAGAAGAGACGTTGCTTAGCTTCGGCATCCCGACCCAACTAGTTGCGGCGATTTTAAAAATGTACACCAGCCCAACTGCTCGCATCAGCATCAATGGCTCCCTAACAGATACCTTTTCCATACACAATGGCACGAGACAGGGGTGCCCACTATCCCCTCTATTATTTATCCTAGCAATGGAACCCCTGCTGATTGACATTCAGCTTGATAAAAAGATTCAAGGCATTACACTAGGAGGGACGCATCATAAAACAGCTGCCTTTGCAGACGATTTACTCATATTCATGACCAATCCTTCTAAAAGCTTCCCCCCCTTATTAAAAATATTTGACAATTACAGTGCCCTCACCAATTTTAAAATAAACACATCAAAATCGGAGGCCTTAGACCTGAACGTCCCACTACCAATCCTATCCAGATTAAAAACCACATATCCGTTCTCATGGCCCAAATCGCACATCACTTATCTAGGCATAAAAATTAGCAGAACTCATAAAGCTCTTTTCTCCCTCAACTACCCCCCTTTATTAGACAGAGTAACTGCCACTATGAAAACTTGGCGTGACCCTTTCTTATCCTGGATGGGTCGTAGGAATATCCTCAAAAGCCTCATCCTGCCTAAATTTACTTACCTCTTCTCTATGTTACCAATACATGTCCCTAATGCGTATTTACGCAAGGTCAACTCTCTTCTTTACGCCTACATTTGGAAACATAAGAGACACCGCTTAAATCTCCGCACTCTCCCTCTTCCAAAAGTAAAAGGAGGAATGGGCGCACCAGATATTAAAATCTATTACCACGCAGCAGTCCTCTCACGCTCTGTTGATATCATACGACACACACACAACAAATTATGGATTGATATAGAAAACAAATTATCCCCACAGCCCCTCCGCCCCCTCCTACTGACGCACTGCAGTGACAAATCACCTGAACGCCAACATAACCCTCTCACAAGCACACTCCTACGAATATGGACCAATATACATACCTACTTGATACCCCCATCGACTCCTCTCCTTACCCTGTTAGATATACTAATGGGAGCGAACCTAATACACAACCCCAGCAAATACTGCACCGGACTATTTGCCAGCCTAACAGCGGATCAATTATATGCAGACGGAGCACTTCTTCCGTTAACTAATCTGCACAAAATACCTGGCCTCGAATCTATTAATTTCCTCCAATATAAGACTCTACAATCATTCCTACACAACATCCGATTCGATACGGCACTTACCCGCAATCCCACGGCATTTGAAACGCTCTGCGCAAGACAGATTAGGCCTACTAAGATCCTTTCTACCATTTACCAAAGCATTTTGGATAGAGATGTACCCATGAAAAGAGCCTATATACATAGTTGGGAAAAAGATTTAGGATATAAGTTTACACCTCAACAGATTTCATATATCTACACCCACTCACATGGTCCGACTAAATGCATCAAGGTACTGGAGAACTCCTACAAAATTCTCTCCCGCTGGTATACTGATCCGCTGAGAACACACAAATGGAAGACACAATTCCCTACGAATTGCTGGTGTTGTGGTGATGTGAACGGGAACTACATCCACCTTTGGTGGCATTGTCCATCCCTGATCCCCTACTGGAACCAGACGACACGCCTGATCAGAGATGTGACTAAACGAAATATCAAGTTATCCCCTGAAGTCGTCCTGTTAAATCTACCCCTAGACGCTTCCCATGGTGAGTTCTCTGTGTTAATCTGTACAATATTGGCTGCAGCGAAACTTCTTTTACCAACGGTATGGGGATCTCCTCAAATCCCGACTCTTCAGTCGTTAATTGAAAAAAACTGACCAACTATATCTAGTAGCGAAACTAGCTGCCTCTGTGAACCACACACAAGCATCTGTTAATAACCACTGGCGAGCTTGGGTACTCTTCAAAAAGTCGCTCATAGTACCGTAATCTTGACCCCTCGCCTCATTTACTCAGAGATCCTCTAGGCTCCACCTCCTGACCCACCCTCCCCGCCTCTTACTTCCCCTCCAATCTATTATTCTCTTTGCTATTCTCCTACCTATCCTCTATTCCTCTCTCACTTACTATGCCATCTTCCTCTTGTGCTCAACTTTCTCTAGATAATCTGACAATAACCATATTTAAACATATGTTTGGAATTATTTAATCATTTTCCACCGGTTGTCACGAGCTGAATTCTTCTTTTCTGTAATTATCTGATTATCATCTTCATATCTTGTAAAACAATAAAAAGAATTTTTGAAATGAAATGAAATAAAGGCAACTCCTCTTTTAAAAAAATTATAAACTATATAAAACCACTAGCTGTAGTACCCAGCTACGCCCGGGTTAATAAATAACTGATGTTAGCTATAACAAAATAGAATTTGAATATGTCATATTAATGACCTGTAGGAAAATAGAAGCTGAGCGGTGATTGATTGCTATAGGCAGCCTAATAAATCTCCAGCCAACAGTAAACCCTCCCCCTGGCCGGGCAGTATATGTTACCTCACACATACACATAATAGAAAGCTCATGTGACTGAAATCTGCCTTAATTCCCTATATGGCACATGTGTTGCACATTGGCTGTTTTTAATCAGATGTTTATGTTTGGAAATTAAAGATAGCACACGTATGTTGCGAGTTGTGTGAGGTGATTTGTGCACATCTGTGTAATGCATGTGTCCCTGGGGTGTGTGTATGGGTGTCCCTGTGGGGGTGGGGGTGTCTCTGTGGTGTGTGTCTCTGTTGCGTGTCTCTCTTTGTGCTGTGTGTCCCTGTGGCGTGAGTGCATGTGTCCCTATATGTGGGGGGGGGGGGGTCTGTGTGGTGTGTGTCCCTGTTGTTGTGTCTTTGTGGTGTGTGTGTCCCTGTGGGGTGAGTGCATGTGTCCCTATAGGGTGGCTATGTGTGTGTGTCCCTGTGGGGGGGGGGGGGTCTGTGTGGTGGTGTTGTGTGTGTGTGTCCCTGTGGGGTGAGTGCATGTGTCGCTATAGGGTGAGTCGTGTGTGTGTGTGTCCCCTTGGGGGGGGGGTGTGTCTCTGTGTTGTGTGTGTCTCTTTGTGGTGTGTGTTTGTTTGTTCGGGTGCGTGGTGAGTATCCAATGTTGGGGCTGCACCTTAGCGGCTATACACTTGTTGTTACTCTTTGTGTGGGTGTGGTGTGTATACATGTCCCCGTCCGTGGTGAATATCTCATGTTGGGACCCCACCTTAGTGACTATATGCTGGTATGTGCTGTTAGTCTTTGGCGCCATCATTAAGCCCCTCTCATTCACATCTGTCAACTGGTAACTGTCACTTTTTCCCCCCCATTATGTAGATGGGGGCAAAATTGTTTGGTGAATTGGAATGCACGGGGTTAAAATTTCGCCTCACAACATAGCCTATGACGCTCCCGGGGTCAAGATGTATGACTGTGCAAAATTTTGTGGCTATAGCCAAGATGCCATTCAAGGTTTCCACTGGGAAAATAGTCAAGCAACAGTACACCCATTTGTAATTTACTTCAAGGGGTTAAATGGTGAAGCTGCGCAGAACATCAGCTTGTGCATAATCAGTGATTGCTCACGACATGACTCAGTTGCAGTCCACACTTTAACAGTAATTGTGGAGTATCTCAAGACTCATCTATGGGATTCGTCATATCCCCTACTTCAGCGATAGATCTGCAGCCCAATACAAAAATTTCAAAAATTTTCTCAACTTGTGCCAACACAATGCTGATTTCAATATCAGCGCTGAATGGAATTTTTTTGGTACCAGTCATGGAAAGTCACCCTGTGATGGGATTGGAGGGACAGCAAAGAGGTTGGCAGCACGTGCCACTCTTCAATGCCCAACTGAAAACCAAATACTGACCCCGGTGGATTTATTCAACTTTTGCAACGAGCAACTGCATGGAATCAAGTATTTTTTTGTTACAAAAGAAAAAAATTGACGAAATAGAGGTAGTTCAAGAGGAAAGGTTCAAAGATGGACATAGAATTGCTGGAACAAGAGAAAATCACCAGTTTGTGCCAATTGATGACAAAAAGATTTGCATTTCAAGGGTGTCAAATGACCCATCATCTTTCATTGCCCATGTAGATAGATCTGTCAGATCAGAAATGCCTTTTGTGCCAATTGCAAACCTCCAGCCAGGGCAATACATTGCCTGCATTTACGATAGGAACTGGTGGATTGGAAATATTTCTGAAATTTTAGTCGACGGCCATAATGCATTAATAATTTTTATGCATCCTCATGGACCAGCTAGCTTCTTTCACTGGCCTGTGAGAAATGATACATGCTAGATTCCCGAGCAGTCAATCATTGCAATAATTCCAGCACCAGCTGCAACAGCAATGGGCCGACAATACAGTTTCTCTGAACCGATTATGTTGCAAATTCAGCAACAATTCCAGACCACTTCGACTGAACATTATGGCTTGGGAACCAACAAAAGATACCCAATATTAGGCTTGGGATCCTAGGCAAGGACACCCCCCCTCAGGCTTCAGAACCTGCGATAAAGAGACCGCCCTCGGCTCGCCTTGCATGGCTATCGGCCATGGCTCCTAGGCGATAGGGCTGCCAATTCTTAATAGGATTATAATACCAATTCTTAGGGAATTGGTTGTGGTAAAACCACCATGGACCAACGCAAGGGTTCGAATAGTGCAGTTACCATTCCTTGCGTATTAATAAATAACACCATGTTCAGTGGCATTTTTCTTTTCTTAAACAGAGTATCCAAAAAAAAAAAAACAATGATCCTTGCAGAGAAAAATGTGCTCTTTCTAATGATATCAGAATTAATATATTTTAGGGGTACCCTTTTTGAGAAATTTGACCTAAAAATAGGTAAAATTCGATTTTTAAGTTTTTCATCATATGTGGGTGTGAAAATTTCCACAAATACATATGCTTTGACCGTGATATTGCAGCAATGCAAAGTCATGTAGATGTTTGGTGTACAGGGCAAAGCACCAGTTACTATTGGTTTTTGGTCTTAAGTTATATATGGGCAAAGTTAGGCATAAATTTTATGCGACGCATTTTTCAAGCTACTTTGACACACAATTGCGGCCGAAATATTGTTTTGTCATAGCCAGTAATAATTTTATCGTGTTTAGCAGCAAAAGTTGAGCTAGTATGCCAAATTTCAGCATCATAGCCAGTATAGAACTCTAATGGCTATGTGCCAAAGTTTGCAAAATCCTCTTAGCTGAAGCCGCAGACTTGGTGGAACCTCCAGTGAAAGGTCAACAGTGCCCAATGTATTTGAGATCTGGCCCTGAAAATGTACAGAACCTCTTTTCAAACATACATGTACATCCTTATAAATTTTCAACAAAATCGGAGAAGGTCGAGTGGGGACGATTTTTAAAACTGGTCCACTTGATTATGTGGAATGACCCTAAGCTCACACATATCTAAACAGAATTATTTTAAGCAAAAAAAAGAGAAAACACTGGGCACTAACACGCCAGATGCAATAAGCCTCCGTCACTCCCGTGACTGATGTCTGTAGCTTAATCGTGCGGTGCTGGCATAATCAAGAATAAATCTTTACAAGCAATAGCAGAATGAAAAAGCCGCACTCACCGATGATGGATCTTTCCTTTATTCACGGTCCAGGGAGGCCTCCCCTGCACTCCCCTCCCTGCTTTGTTTTGTTCAAGCAACATGGATTTGGACAGTGAATAAAGGAAAGATCCATCATCGGTGAGGGCGGCTTTTTCATTCTGCTATTCCTTGTAAAGAATTATTTTAAGAATGAAATGAATATAGAAATAACAGGTAGTCCATCCACTAGTATAACAAAGTAGTGACAAAATGTAGCCTATGTAGTGTCAAAATGCGATATATAAGGGTATGTGCACACAGTGCGTTTTTGCTGCAATTTCTGCCTGCGGTTTACCATTGGTTTTAAGGTAATGTATGCTAATTTGTTCCTGCGGTTCTGATTCCCAGCAAAACCAATGTGTTTCACAGAAATGCTGTGCACACACATTGGTTTTGCAAGTGATCCCGGCGCTTTTGGTGCGGATGGGAAAGAATTGACATGCTCTATTTTAGTTGCGTTTTTGGTGCAGTCAATGGAAAAAACGCAGGAGAAATGCAGCATCAAAAACAGCAAAAACGCAGTAAAAACGCACAAAATACCACGCAATAAATGCAGGACCTGAAATCAGCAAATCTCCTGGCAAAGACTCTAGGATCCTTGAAATCAGTTCAGGTTTTGCTGCGTTCAGGACTGCTCAAAAAACGTCCTGTGGGCACATACCCTAATAATATCTGTAATTATACCAATGACCTTTCACCTAATATAATGTATTGAGATCAACTTCACACCAAACAGTAAATATGTAATATCTATTATATAATCGCGAATCGGAAAAGCGCCCCTTCGCGCGCACTTTCCGATGTCGTCATGTGGATACGAATTTAACATTGGGCGCGAAGCGCCCAATGCTGCGCGAGCAGTGGCCGCGAGGCCATTGCGAGTCGCTGGCCCAGGGCGAGCAATGGCCGCGAAGCGGCCATTGCGAGCCGCTGGCCCAAAATTGATCCACAGGCCCGGCTACAACCTTAGCGATTTACCGCTCAGGTAGCGCGAGCAATGGCCGCGAGGCCATTGCGAGTCGCTGCCTGAGCCGCAAATCGCTACCCGGGGACCATGGAGCGGAGGCGGCACTGCCGCCTCCGCTCCCCGCTACCCACAATTCGCCACCCCGCAATGTCCGCCACGCCCCCATGTCCGCACAGCCCGCCCCCCATGTCCGCACAGCCCGCCCCCCATGTCCGCACAGCCCGCCCCCCATGTCCGCACAGCCCGCCCCCCATGTCCGCACAGCCCGCCCCCCATGTCCGCACAGCCCGCCCCCCATGTCCGCACAGCCCCCCCATGCCGCCAGCCCCCATGTCCGCACACCCACCCCCTAAGCCCCCGCCGATACCCCTAAGCCCGCCGTCTACCCCCTAACCACCGCCGCCCTTTAGCTCCTACCCCCTAAGCCCCGCAGCAGCCCTACCCCCTAAGCCCCGTAGCATCCTAGGCCCCCGTCGATACCCCCTAAGCCATGCCGCCTACCCCCTAAGCCCCTACCCCTAACCCCCGTAGCATCCTAGGCCCCCGCCGATACCCCCTAAGTCCGCCGCACCCGTGCACGCTAAGCCCCGACCACCTAACCCCGACCCGCAGCATCCTAAGCCCCCGCCGATACCCCCTAAGCCCCGCCGGTCTACCCCCTGCCCCTATCGCTCAAAGCCCTACACCCGAAGCCCCCGCCGTCCCCTAACCTAACGTCCCCGTCTTCCACTTACATGCCTCAAGTCATCTGATCGTCCCGTCCGGCAGGCGTCCTCCTCCTCCTCCGGCCCCGGGGGTCTTCTCTCTTCCTTCCGCCATCTCCGCCTCTTCGTCCGGCCCCGGGGATCTTCTGTCTTCTTTTCGCTAACTTCCACCTCCGACGTCCTCTTCCTTCTCATTAACATAGAATGGACGAAAAATCCGCCATTCTACCTTAATGAGATGAGGCCCTCTTCTGATTGGTCGCTGTATACTGCCCTCAGCCAATCAGAAGAGCCCCTCAAAACTGAGACGCAGTTCTCATTCAGGTCCGCCTTTTTTTCCCCATTGACATACATTACCGGTGTGTCGCCGATTTTATGGCCGCCCACCTGGTTCTATTTGTCGGCCCTAAAATCGCGGACACACCGCTAATGCATCTCTATGGGCAGTCAGCCCGATTTCGGATTGAACGCCGACCAATCAGAATTCGAGCTGTGACTGCCCATAGAGATGCATTAGCGGTGTGTCCGCGATTTTAGGGCCGACAAATAGAACCAGGTGGACGGCCATAAAATCGCCGACACACCGCTAATGTATGTCAATGGGAAAAAAAAAGGCGGACCGGAATGAGAACTGTGTCTCACTGTCGCAAGTAAAAAAATAAATAAATTAAATAATAAAAAAAAATGATTTAAAAATAATTAAAAAATAATAAAAAAAAAATAAAAAAATAATAAATAATAAATAAAAATAATAATTAAAAAAAAAAAAAAAGGCGGACCGGAATGAGAACTGTCTCCATTATTAAAAAAATAAATAAATAAATAATAAAAAATAATTTAAAAAATAATTAAAAAATAATAAAAAAATAATTAAAATATTAATAATTAAAAAAAATAATAATAAAAAAATTAAATATTATAATTATATCAGCCTTTCAGGCTAAAAATGGGTCTACTAAATAATAAATTTAATAATAAAAAAAAATAATTAAAATAATAATAAAAAAATAAAAAATAATAAATAATTTAATAAAAATATTAAAAATAAAGCTAATAATAAGATATTACTGCTAATAATAATTCTATTAATGCAATAATAATGTTATAATATTATAATGCTAATATGCTTATTAATGCTATTAATGCTAATAATTAATGCTAATAAATGCTATAATAAGTTATAATGCTATTATTAATGCTAATAATGCTATTATTAATGCTAATATAATGCTATTAATGCTAATAAGGCTATATAATGCTAATTACTATTATTAATAGCTATTAATGCTAATAATAATGCTATTAATCTATTAATAATGCTATTAATGCTAATAATTATCTATTATTAATGCTATAATGCTAATATTATCTTATTAATGCTATTATATTAATAATGCTATATAATGCTAATAATATTATCTATTAATGCTATAAGCTAATAATTAATGTTATTAATGCATATTAATTAATGCTATTAATGCTATTAATACATATGCTATTAATGCTATAATAATGTTATTATCGTATTATATGCTATAATGCTAATAGCTATTAATGCAATAATATGTATTAATGCTATTATTAATGCTAATTAATAGCTAATTAATGCTATTAATGCTAATAATAATGTTATTAATGCTATTAATAATGCTATATTAATGCTATTAATAATGCTATTAATGCTAATATTATGCTAATAATATATGCTATTAATGCTATTATGATTGCAATTTATTATAATGCTATTAATTTAATGCTATTAATGCTAATAATTAATCTATTAATGCTATTAATGCTAAATGATTTATCCTATTAATGCTATTAATAATGCTATTAATGCTATTAATTATGCTATTATGCTATATGCTAATATTTATCCTATTCATGTATTAATGCTATTAATGCTAATAATAATGATATTAATGCTATTAATAATGTATAATGCTATTTAATCAAATGTTATTAATGCTATTAATGCTATAATGCTATAATGTATTAAATGCTATTAATAATGCTATTAATGCTATTAATATGCTATTAATGCTAATATTTATCTATTATGCTATTAATGTTAATATAATGTATTAATGCTATTATTAATGACTATTAATGCTATTAATTATGCTATTAATGCTATTAATGCTATATTATCTATTAATGTATATTAATGCTATTAATGCTAATATAATGCTATTAATGCTATTAATGCTATAATATGCTATTAATGCTATTATAATGTATTAATGCTATTATTATGCTATAGCTATTAATGCTATTAATGCTAATATAATGTTATTAATGCTATTAATAATGCTATTAATGCTATTATATGCTATTAATGCTAATAATATCTATTAATGCTATTAATGCTATAATAATGCTATTAATGCTATTAATAATGCTATTAATTCTTAATTATGCTATTAATGCATTATTAATGCTATTAATGCTAATAATAATGCTATTAATGCTAATAATAATGCTATTAATGCTATTATTAATGCTAATAATGCTATTATTAATGCTATTAATGCTAATAATAATGCTATTAATGCTATTAATGTATTGCTATATTAATGCTAATAATGCTATTATAATGCTATTAATGCTATTAATTATGCTATTAATGCTATTAATGCTAAATATTTATCTTCATGTATTATTAATGCTATTAATGCTATAATAATGCTATTAATGCTATTAATGCTATAATAATGCTATTAATGCTATATATAATTATTATAATGCTATTATTAATGCTAATAATGCTATTAATGCTATTAATGCTAATAATAATGCTATTAATGCTATTAATAATGCTATTAATGCTATTATTAATGCTATTAATGCTAATATATCTATTAATGCTATTAATGCTAATATAATGCTATAATGCTATTAATAATGCTATTAATTCTATTAATTATGCTATTAATGCATTATTAATGCTATTAATGCTTAATAATAATGCTATTAATGCTATAATAATAAATGCTATTAATGCTATTATAATGCTAATAATGCTATTATTAATGCTATTAATGCTAATTAATAATGCTATTAATGCTATTCATAATGTTTATTGCTATTATTAATGCTAATAATGCTAATATATTAATGCTATTAATGCTAATAATAATGCTATTAATGCTATTAATTAATGCTAATTATATGCTATTAATTTATGCTAATGTTTATCCTATTCATGTTATTAATGCTATTAATGCTAATAATAATGCTATCTATAATGCTAATTAAATACATAGCTATTAATAGCTATATATATAATGCTAATTATGTATAATGCTATTATTTAATGCTATTAATGCTAATAATGTATTAATGCTATTATAATGCTATTAATGCTATTAATAATGCTATTAATGCTATAAGTAATGCTATTAATGCATAATATTTATCCTATTAATGCTATTATAATGTATAATATAATAATGCTATTAATGCTATTTAATAATGCTATTAATGCTATTATTATGCTATTAAGCTATTATTAATGCTAATAATGCTATTATTAATGCTATTGATGCTAATAATAATGCTATTAATGCTATTAATAATGTTATTAATGCTATTATTAATGCTAATAATGCTATTAATGCTAATAATAATGCTATTAATGCTATTAATACTGTTATTAATGCTCATAATACTGCTAATAATGCTATTAATACTGCTATTACTGCTAATAATAATGCTATGGCTTATATTATTGCTATTGATGATGCGATTATTATTTAAAAATCTTTAAAAAAACAATAAACATATTTTAGATACCCGATGCATTTGCATCAGGCTAACAGCTATAACTACTATAATCAAATTAATGCACGTTCTAGAATCCCGATGCAATTGCATCGGGCTCACAGCTAGTAATCTAATAATCTCAAGTGAAAATATATAAAAATTAGCTTTAAATAAAACACTTGACAAAATAATGGCTAATGTAAGAAATGGTTTAGAAAGCAACAATATATAAATGTGTCTTGTAAAACAATCTCACTATGTTAATATCACCATGACAACCATAAGAAAAATACCAGGTTGATCTTCACCAGCAGCAAAATACAGTATACACACAGTCATATGAAAAAGTTTGGGCACCCCTCTTAATGTTACTTTTTTTTTTTTTTAGTTTAAAATTGTTTTTTTGCAACAGCTATTTCAATGTGATATATGTAATAACTGATGGACACAGTAATATTTCAGGTTTGAAATGAGGTTTATTGTACTAACCAAAAGTGTGAAATATGCATTATTTCAAAATTTAACAGGTGCCAAAGTATGGGCACCCTTCTGATTTTCATGAGTTGAATACTCCTAACTACCGTATATACTCGTGTATAAGCCGAGTTTTTCAGCCCAAAAGTTGGGCTGAAAAGTCCCCCCCTCGGCTTATACACGGGTCAATATGGTACATGGTGTGGTGGGGGGCTGTGTCAGGGGCTGGGGAGGCTGGAGGAGGCGGGGGGAGGCTGATGTATGAGCGCCCTGTCACGTGGGGCCGCTCATTATATATGCACTGCTTCCCCCTGTCAATCAGCGGCAGGGGGAAGCAGTGCATATCTAAATATATGGCCCCCAAATGCTGGCACTCGTCCCCCCTCTGTTGTAAGGTTCCCCCCCCCGCTGCTTAACTCACCATCCCCGGTCTTCTGCACTGCGCCGGTCTTTTGTGCTCCGTCCTCCATGCTCCCGTCCTTGGCTGCATTCGGGGTCCCCGGCCGTCGCAGTAACGAGGACGTCATCGTTACTGCGACGGCTGGGGACCCCGGATGCAGCGAGGACGGGAGCATGGAGGACGAAGCACAGAAGACCGGCGCGGTGCAGAAGACCGGGGATGGCAAGTTAAGCAGCAGGGGGGGGGGCCCTTACAACAGAGGGGGGGCGAGTGCCAGCATTTGGGGGCCTGTTATACCACTGGGGCTGCTATATGCCACACCACTGGGGCTGCTATATGCCACACCACTGGGGCTGCTATATGCCACACCACTGGGGCTGCTATATGCCACACCACTGGGGCTGCTATATACCACACCACTGGGGCTGCTATATACCACACCACTGGGGCGGCTGCTGTATACTACCACTGGGGAGGCCTGTATACCACTGGGGGGGCCTTTATACCTGTGCTGGGGTCCACCCTCGGCTTATACACGAGTCATTAGGTTTTCTCAGGTTTTGGGGGCAAAAGTAGGGGGGAGTTGGCTTATACACGGGTCGGCTTATACACGAGTATATACGGTACTTTTTACTGATTTATTGAAGCACTAAATTGGTTTGGTAACCTCATTGAGCTTTGTACTTCATAGCCGTTTCCAATGATGAGAAACGGGCTATTTCAGGTGTCCACTTGCAAGTTGTTCTCCTAGTTGCATCTTCTCTGAGGAGTGGCATCATGGGCTCCTCAAAACAGCTCTCAAATGATCTGAAAAAAAGATTGTTCAACATAGTTGTTCAGGGGAAGGATACAAAAAGTTGTCTCAGGTATTTAACCTGTCAGTTTCCACTGTGAGGATCATAGTAAGTAAATGGAAGACCACAGGGACAGTTCTTGTAAAGGCCAGAAGTGGCAGGCCAACAAAAATATAAAAAAGGCAGAGAAGAAGAAGAATGGTGAGAACAGTCAAGCACAATCCACAGACCACCTCCAAAGACCTGCAGCATCATCTTGCTGCAGATGGTGTCACTGTGCATCGGTCAACAATACAGCGCACACTGCACAAGTCGAAGCTGTATGGGAGAGTGATGTGAAAGAAGCCGTTTCTGCATGCACGCCACAAACAGAGTCGCCTGAGGTATGCAAAAGCACATTTGGACAAGCCAGTTTCATTTTGGAAAGGGGTCCTGTTGACTGATGAAACAAAAGATTGAGTGGTTTGGTCATACAACAAGGAATTATGCATGGCGCCACAAAAACACAGTATTCCAAGAAAAACACTTGGTACCCAGTGTCAAATTTGGGGGAGGGTCCATTATGCTTTGGGGCTGTGTGGCCAATGACAGCATCGGGAATCTTGGTAAAGTTGAGGGTCGCATGGATTCCACTCAGTATCAGCAGATTCTTGAGAATAATGTTCAAGAATCAGTGTCAAAGTTGAAGTTACGCCGGGGATGGATCTTTCAGCAAGACAATGATCCAAAACACCGCTCCAAATCTACTCAGGCATTCATGCAGAGGAACAATTACAATGATCTGGAATGGCCATCCCAGTCCCCAGACCTGAATATCATTGAACATCTGTGAGATGTTTTGAAGCGGGCTGTCCATGCTCGGTGACCATCAAACTTAACTGAACTGGAATTGTTTTGTAAAGAGGAATGGTCAAAATACCTTCATCCAGGAACTCATTAACAGCTACAGAAAGCAACTAGAGGCTGTTATTTTTGCAAAAGGTGGATCTACTAAATATTAATGTCACTTTTCTGTTGAGGTGCCCATACTTTTGCACCTGTCAATTTTTGAAATAATGCATATTTCACATTTTCGGTTAGTACAATAAACCTCATTTCAATCCTGAAATATTACTGTGTCCATCAGTTATATATATCACACTGAAATAGCTGTTGCAAAAAAACTATTTTAAACAAACAAAAAAAAAGTTGTAGATATAACTATAAATGGTTAAATAGCCACAAATACAGTATTCCATATGTCTGAAATAGATATAAATAGGAAGTATAAAGGATTTACTATACTAAGGTGTATTATCTTAAGACCATCGTGACAACCAAATATGAAAAACTTGGTCAATCTCCACCAGTAACAATAATGTCGGAGTACAGAAATCACTGTAACAGTTCCATAGACATTACTTACTGACTGACAGGAAAGAAGAGAGAGGAAAGGAAAGAAGAAGAAATAGGAAAAATACAAAGAGTTAATGAGAAAAAAAGAAGAAAAAGTATAGGAAGAAACGGATCCAGAGTCTGCGTAGCTGGAGATCGTAAGAAGCCCTGCGGCTTTACTTGTTTGAAGAATCTGTTATACACCACCTCTCAGCCGATGAGGAAGTCAGAAGTAAGATAGAAATATATGTCCAATAGGAAATCCAGACAGCAGCATTGATTTCCTAGAAGACTAAACAGCAGAAATCCCAGGTGCTTAAATGTGGTGCAGATCTGTATAGAACAACTGTTTAACAGACGGGATAAAGGCCGCATACTCGGCCACGGTATGTAGCTTGAGAGCGCTGCAGGTCTAACCACCTGTTTTACTTTTGAAAGCGTCGTTCACAGCGCCGGAGCTTCAGCCGCTCACAGTAGAAATAAGCAACAGCTGTTAATGACAGCCGGCGCTACTTCAGAGCGGGAGATCTCTCCGCCAAAGCTTCAGCTAGTGATGAATAAATAGTTCCTCTCCTAGTTATAGGCAATAAAGTGCAATTAAATAAGGGTGTTAAAACAATTTCTATACACCCAGAAAGGGCATTAGAGAGTAAACTATACAGAGAATATTATAATAATGACCAAATTAATGAATAAATGGTCTTGACAGGAATGTATAATACACATAGGACCCGTTTTGTCAGTCAGGGAGATATAACCTTGAATCAAAGAAATAAACTGAAAATAATCTGTCACATCTGGGAAGAACCCAGAAAGCAAATTAAACAATGGACACCAGAATAAAATTCAGTCCAATGACACAAATGGTTGCGACAGTAACAATGGTTATTCAGAAGGTCCAGCCTGTCAGTCAGGGAAATAATCCAGAGAAAGTCAGGGAATTTTTCGTTTTTCATCTTCATTTTTTGCTCCCCTGCTTCGAAGAGCCATAACCTTTTTATTTTTCTGTCAATATAGACATATGATGGCTTGTTTTTTGCGGGACGAGTTGTATTTTCAGATGCAATTATTTATTTTACCATATAGTGTACAAGAAAAATTACAAAAAAAAAAGTCAATCACACGTTTGTTTTTTGCGTTTTTTTACCCGCCATGTTCACTATATGGTAAAACAGACTTGACGGTGTGATGCCTCAGGTCGGTACGGACTTCGTAGACACCAAACATGTATAACTTTACTGGTATCTAAGTGGTGAAAACAAATTCAGAAGTTTGGGGGAGGAAAAATGCACTTTTTGCGCCATATTTTGCAACCTGTAGCATTCTCATTTTTCAGGATCTGGGGTTGTGTGACTGCGTCTTGAGCTGACCTCTCTAATGATACCATTATTGGGTGGATAAGCTGTTCTGATCGCCCGTTATTGCATTTTATAGCAATGTTGCAGCAACTTAAAAAAAAAACACAAAAACTTAATTTTGGCGTTTGGACCATTTTTTCCGTTACGCAGTTTAGGGCTCTCATTAATTGATTTTATATGTTGATAGATCGATTCTGAACGCAGCGATACCAAACGTGTATTTTTTATATCTTTAATAATTTTATTGTGAATGGGGGAAAAGGGAGGCGATTTGAACTTGTGCTTTGTTGTTTTTAAAAAATTTATTTTTTTTATTAAAGGGAACCTGTCACCCCAAATAACCCTTATAACTTATTAATACCTGTCCCTGCAGCCTTACAATACATTCTAACCCATCCCTGTCTCACCTTTTGTATTAATCTACAAGTACAATAATGTAGTTTGCAAACTTACGAAAATCTTGTCAGAAGGGCGTTCCTCCAAGGCATTTTGACCAGTAGGTGGGTCCCCTGTGCCGCGCTACCTCTGCCTCGCAGCTCTAATACGCCCTAATGGGAGTCATTGTACAAATGCAGAGCGTGGGCACGATTTCAATATCGTGCCCGCAATGTCACCACTGGGATGCGTCACTTCCGTTTGCGGGTCTCACAGGGAGACTTTGCGCATGCGCAGATTGCATGCTGAAGTCTGCCTGTGTGCGACCGGAAGTGATGCGGCGATCCTGGCGTTACATTACCGCGTCGCAGCGGTGACGTTGCGGGCGCGATATTGAAATCGTGCCCGTGCTCTGCATTTGTACAATGACGCCCATTAGGGCATATTAGAGCAACAAGGCAGAGGTAGCACGGCACAGGGGACCCGCCTACCAGTCAAAATGCCTTGGAGGAACGCCCCTCTGACAAGATTTTCGTAAGATTGCAAACTACATTATTGTACTTCTAGATTACTACAAAAGGTGAGACAGGGATGTGTTAGAATGTATTGTAAGGCTGCAGGGACAGGTATTAATAGGTTATAAGGGTTATCTGGGATGACAGGTTCCCTTTAATTCTTATTACACTGCCCCTTTAAGAGGCACCTTGCTGCACAGTCCGATCACTTCTGAAAGATACCCATGAGCTGCAGCTTATCAGTATCTCCCATTATGGCGAACGTGTTATGGTTGGCAGCGCCTGCCAACCACAACCCGGAAGTGCTCTGACAACATCCGGGGTCTAACCAAGACCCCAGGCTGTCACATGACATATCGCGGGATCTCCGATGCAGGCGGGGAATAGAGCGTTCCCCGCCGCGGCCGCCTTGGATCTCTCTGTGATTGACAGCGGGATTCAAGGAGTTAACAGCACCGATCGGATCCCGGGACACACGGGAAATACGTGCACTTATCACCTCGCTGCTTGAAGCCCAACTAGGAGAGCCCAGCTGGGAGACATTAAACTCTTACTCCAGTTGTGCGGACAGGCACAACAATAGAAGGTGAGCAGAGGGGATCATTCACCGATCCCACAATTTAATGAAAGCAGTTTGGCGCAAACCTTTTGTGTATTTTGAATAAAGAAAGATGGTACTTTCACAACCTGCCTTACCCACGTCAAGCTGCCAAAAATCTAGTTCGGTGGGGCTTCATCATCCCGGGATCCCCTGCCTCAGGAGACTTTGGACGGGCTGAGAAGGATGGTCTCTCTGCTGCAGATCACCATGTTGACCCTGAATGGGAGGTCGCTTGAAGGAACTCTTTTACAACCGGTCCTGGTCGGACCCTTTCTTCCTTGGATTAGGTCGTTTTCCTTTTTCTTTTTTGTTTATTATTTCTATTTTTGTGGATTATAACTCCACTTTTTTGTTGACTAGTCAGCTTTGGCCCCCTGGTGACTTTTTTTGTCACTTGCAATTCAGACTGTCTGAATGGACACTGTTTTTATGTTTTCTGTTTGTTGGTTTTGTCTGTTTGTTCCTTCCCTATCTTTCCCTTTACTTCCCTTTAAGCCACTACAGGTTGTCACTTGCCTTATCTCAAAGACGTATATGAATGATTATTCCATACTGATGTTATATGTTGCTGTATATGAGCCGCCATGAGTGTCACGATATTCTCCCAAAATGTTAATGGGCTAAATTCCCCATGTAAGAGGGCTGTGGTCCAGCGCCAACTTTGTAAATTGCGCTATCAGATTATCTGTCTACAGGAGACCCATTTGGTGGAGCAGGACAACTTCAGAATTAAATCTGACATGTACCCCCACTGCTTTTTTGCAGGAGGAGACACGAAAAAAGCTGGAGTGGCGATATTTATTAGTAAAGTTGTGGTTTTTCAGCTGGTTCGAAAACAATCTCGGACCCTTTTTGGCAGATATTTGATAATTTTATGTACCATCAATAGTGCCCCCTTTACGATAGCCTCGGTATATGGACCAAACACTGGGCAACAAAAATTTTTAAAAACCATCCTGCAGATCCTTGGGGATGTTCAGCATGGGCACAAGGTTATACCGTGTTTCCCCGATAGTAAGACCCCCCCGAAAGTAAGACAGGGTGGGGGGGGACGGGGGGGTCTGCTAATGTAAGACCCCCCCCGAATGTAAGGCAGGGTAGGGGGGAGGGGGGTCTTGCTATCAGGGAAACACGGGGGGGGAGGGGTACACACATGCATACACAACACACACATCCATACATCACACACACACACACACACACACACACACCACACACACACACACACAGCTGCACTGCCGGTACTTACCGGCACAGCTGCTCGGTGTCCCCGTCCCTGGTGTCCCCGGTGCTCCCGGCGTTCCTCAGTGTGGTGCAGCCTCATAACGATGTCATCCGGGCTGCCGAGCATATCCCGTTCATAGCCCGTCCATTCACAGCCCCCCGGCCCTCTCTCTCTAATCACGGAGCTTCCGGAAGCTCCGGTATCCAGGCAACAGCAGCATGACAACGTCTGGCCAATCAGAGGCCAGAGCGTCATCGCAGCGGCTATGCTGATTGGCTCAGACGCCTGAGCCAATCAGCATAGGCGCTCCGAGACGTTTTGGCCCGACGTCATCACGCTCTGCTGTTGCCTGGATACCGGAGCTTCCGGAAGCTCCGTGATTACAGAGAGAGGGCCGGGGGGCTGTGAATGGACGGGCTATGAACGGGATATGCCCGGCAGCCCGGATGACATAGTTATGAGGCTGCACCACACTGAGGAACGCCGGGAGCACCGGGGACACCAGGGACAGGGACACCGAACAGCTGTGCCGGTAAGTACCGGCAGCGCAGCTGTATGGGTGGGGGGGGGGTATGTGTGATGTGTGTGTGTGTGTGTGTGTGCAGTGGGAATGGATGGATGGATCTGTGTATGTATGGATCTATGGATGTGTGTGTGTGTGTGTGTGTGTGTGTGCGCAGTGTGGATGGATGGGTGATGGCTGGGGCCGCCAATGTAAGGCCCCCCCGAAAGTAAGACAGGGGGCCACTTTTGGCCCCCAAAAGAATGTAAGACAGGGTCTTACTTTCGGGGAAACACGGTATCAGGCGACTTTAATGTCCCTACATCAAGGGAGTTGGACTGTTCGGTTCCATCAAGTTCTAGAGGTGAAGCTGGTCCCCTTGTCAGTCTCCATGGTCTGCATGATATCTGGAGATATCTGCACTACGGTGAGAGGGACTACACATATATGTCATCTCGACACACATCGTACAGTAGGATTGATTATATCCTGGTTGATGATGTGGCTCTACCTCACTGCATTGCAGCGTCAATAGGTAACATTTCATGGTCAGACCATGCTCCAGTAACGGTTTCCCTTGAGGACCCGTTGGCTATTTCCCCTCCTTCACGGTGGCAGCTAAACGCCCACTTACTGACTGACCAGTCCAATGTTTCCCTTTTAGACTCCCATCTTAAAGAATATTTCTGTAATAATGATTTGCCAGAAACCCAACCAGATGTGCTGTGGTTCGCTCATAAGGCAGTCTTGCATGGCCATCTACTTAAAATTGCTGCCATCCAGAAGCGTAAATACACTAATTCCCTAAAGGATGCTTTATCTGAGGTAGCACGTTTGGAATCTCAGCATAAGCAAACCCCCTCTGCTGCCTTGCTTTCAGACCTAAGGCCCGCCTGACGGTTCGGCAGTTGAGGCTCCGTTCCACAGCCAATGCTCTTCGGAAATCCAGGGCTAATTATTATGCCATGGGAGATCGTGCGGGAGCCCTGTTGGCCAGGCGCGTCAAAAAAAAAAAAAAAAAAAAAAAAGAAGCACAGGCTAGAATTCCCTTCCTCGCTAAATCAGATTCATCAAAGGACCTACCAGTTAGGGCCAGAAATATTTGGACAGTGACACAAGTTGTTATTTTAGCTGTTTACAAAAACATGTTCAGAAATACAATTATATATATAATATGGGCTGAAAGTGCACACTCCCAGCTGCAATATGAGAGTTTCCACATCCAAATCGGAGAAAGGGTTTAGGAATCATAGCTCTGTAATGCATAGCCTCCTCTTTTTCAAGGGACCAAAAGTAATTGGACAATGGACTCGAAGGGCTGCAATTAACTCTGAAGGCATCTCCCTCATTAACCTGTAATCAATGAAGTAGTTAAAAGATCAGGGGTGGATTCCAGGTGTGTGGTTTTGCATTTGGAAGCTGTTGCTGTGACCAGACAACATGCGGTCAAAGGAACTCTCAATTGGAGGTGAAGCAGAACATCCTGAAGCTAAAAAAAAAAAAAAAAAAAAAATCCATCAGAGAGATAGCAGACATGCTTGGAGTAGCAAAATCAACAGTTGGGTACATTCTGAGAAAAAAGGAATTGACTGGTGAGCTTGGGAACTGTAAAAGGCCTGGGCGTCCACGGATGACAACAGTGGTGGATGATCGCCGCATACTTTATTTGGTGAAGAAGAACCCAATCACAACATCAACTGAAGTCCAGAACACTCTCAGTGAAGTAGGTGTATCTGTGTCTAAGTCAACAGTAAAGAGAAGACTCCATGACAGTAAATACAAAGGGTTCACATCTAGATGCAAACCATTCATCAATTCCAAAAATAGACAGGCCAGAGTTAAATATGCTGAAAAACACCTCAAGAAGCCAGCTCAGTTCTGGAAAAGTATTCTATGGACAGATGAAACAAAGATCAACCTGTACCAGAATGATGGGAAGAAAAAAGTTTGGAGAAGAAAGGGAACAGCACATGATCCAAGGCACACCACATCCTCTGTAAAACATGGTGGAGGCAACGTGATGGCATGGGCATGCATGGCTTTCAATGGCACTGGGTCACTTGTGTTTATTGATGACATAACAGCAGACAAGAGTAGCCGGATGAATTCTGAAGTGTACCGGGATATACTTTCAGCCCAGATTCAGCCAAATGCTGCAAAGTTGATTGGACGGCGCTTCATAGTACAGATGGACAATGACCCCAAGCATACAGCCAAAGCTACCCAGGAGTTCATGAGTGCAAAAAAGTGGAACATTCTGCAATGGCCAAGTCAATCACCAGATCTTAACCCAATTGAGCATGCATTTCACTTGCTCAAATCCAGACTTAAGACGGAAAGACCCACAAACAAGCAAGACCTGAAGGCTGCGGCTGTAAAGGCCTGGCAAAGAATTAAGAAGGAGGAAACCCAGCGTTTGGTGATGTCCATGGTTCCAGACTTAAGGCAGTGATTGCCTCCAAAGGATTCGCAACAAAATATTGAAAATAAAATATTTTGTTTGGGTTATGTTTATTTGTCCAGTTACTTTTGACCTCCTAAAATGTGGAGTGTTTGTAAAGAAATGTGTACAATTCCTACATTTTCTATCAGATATTTTTGTTTAACCCTTCAAATTAAACGTTACAATCTGCACTTGAATTCTGTTGTAGAGATTTCATTTCAAATCCAATGTGGTGGCATGCAGAGCCCAACTCACGAAAATTGTGTCACTGTCCAAATATTTCTGGCCCTAACTGTATAATCCTATCCAAATTGCCAATGAATTTGCCTCATATTACTCTGATCTCTATAATCTACAGGAGGACCCTTCGGTGCCCCAGCCTTCTGTGGATGATATTTCTGCTTTCCTGGAGAGGGCAGCTCTTCCTAGCATTACCCCTGCACAACTCTCCTCATTAAACTCCCCAATACAGCTTTCTGAACTTGCCCAAATTATAAAAGAATCTAAAAAGTCCTCTGCTCCTGGTCCGGATGGGTTTTCTTTGCCCTATTATGCCCAGTTTTTTCCTACCCTTGGCCCATACCTTTTACGCCTCTTTAATCACTGGGCCCACTCTGGCTGTATCAAGCCGGAGGGATTGGAGGCTTTAATAGCTACCCTCCCCAAGCCCGGCAAACCTCCGACCACCCCCTCCAACTTTCGTCCAATTGCACTGCTTAATGCAGATGTGAAAATCTATGCCAAGTTATGGGCCAATCGTCTTCTATCAGTTTTGCCCTCCCTCATACACCCCGATCAGGTTGGATTCGTCCTGGGTAGGCAGACGAGGGATGGCACGAGACATTTGATAGATCTGCTAGAGGTGGTTGAGAGGGGGCACCTCCCCAGTGCATTCCTTTCTCTTGATGCTGAAAAAGCATTTGATCGGGTGCACTGGGGGTATTTGGAGAAGACCTTAAGTAAATTTGGCTTTGCAGGGACCATTGCTCGAGCCATTATGGCCTTGTATTCTAATCCGAGAGCCTCGGTTCGGGCCTCTGGATTCCAGTCCCGAACCTTCTCCATTTCTAACGGTACACGACAAGGATGCCCCCTCTCGCCGTTAATTTTCACACTGATCATGGAGCCTCTTGCTGCCATTGCCCGTCAGTCCCCAGATATTAAGGGAATTCGAGTCGGGCCAACTGAATATAAGATTAGCCTGTACGCAGATGATGTGGTCTTCACCTGCTCTGACCCTCAACACTCCCTGAGTGCGATCTCGGACCTCCTACGAGACTTCTCTGCGGTTTCATACTACAGGCTCAATATATCTAAATCAACCCTTTTCCCTCTGTTTCTTCCCCTTTCACTTCAAATTAATATTCAATCCACCTATCAGTATATGTGGTCTCCTGTGGGGTTCTCTTATTTAGGGATTAAACTGACGCGCCTGGCTGACTTGGTTCGTGCAAACTGTGAGTTGCTTGCTGCGGATCTTCGGGCGGAAATTCTCTGAGGCAGCACTCTCCTGGATGGCACGCATACAGGTGGTCAAGATGTTACTACCGAAACTAATTTACCTATTCCGATGTTTGCCCCTTCACATCCCCTCGAGACGTCTCTATATTCCAATCCATCATAGACGCCTTTATTTGGAATAACAAACCACATAGAATCAAAAGAAAGTGGATGGTACTTCCATACTTCCAAGGGAGGACTGGGTGTCCCTATGCTGGTAGCCTACTATAGAGCAGCTATACTGGAGCCCCTCAAATTATGGTGGGAGGGAGTAGCTAGTATTCCGTGGCTACGGATTGAATCCCATTTTGCCCCAGGTGGATCCCTCCGACGTCTATTGGAGGCCTCCCTTATACGTGTTGATACGCCTAGAGGAATCTTGCTTACCATGTCTGCTGCTATCGGACTCTGGGCGTCCGTTTGCCCGGATGTTTTCCCACATATGCTGCGCTACATCTCATTGGACGCCTTGAAAGGGGTTATTGATGGGGTGTCTGTCCTCCCTTGGAGGCAGGCTGGTATAAGGCATATTGTGGATCTTTTTGCTCCAGCTGGGTTCCTCCCTTTCTCAACTCTACAGACCCGTTATTCTCTTCCGAATTCAGTTTATTTTTCATATATTCAATTTCATAGTCTCCTACGTAACATGCATATATTTACAGATCCCCCGAATATAGCGGATTCCCCGGGTCAAAGATATTTTAAACCCAATACTTTTATCTCACATGGGGTGTCGGTTCTGTATAATTCCTTGGTGCTGCATGGGGTGCAGTGTAAGCTCCCTTGTATGGACTCTTGGCAGGCTGTTCTTTCCTTTGAGGCCTCGGGAGATGACTGGGCCTTTGCTCTATCTCATCCGTTGAGATTCTCCTCATGTCTGGGCCACATGGAGCAGGCTAGGAAGATACTTTTACAGTGGTATATGACACCGGTGAAACTGGCCAGGTGGCGTCTAGCGACCTCCTCGTCCTGCTGGAAGGGTTGCGGCTCCACTGGAACCCTAGCACATGTTTGGTGGGAGTGCCCCATTATTAATGCTTTTTGGCATCAAGTTGAAGCAATTATAACTGAGGTTACTCATATACCCTTTACTCTAACAAGCCCATTGGCCTTACTGGGCATCTCTCTTGCGGACCTTCCCTCCCCTATCTTACCTATTATCTCGAATGTACTAATTGCTGCCAGAATCTGCATAGCGGCTCATTGGAGGGCTCCTACTGCTCCTTCTAGGTCGGAATTGATTAATAAATTGAACCTTCATTTTTGCTATGAGAGCCTCACTGCTACCTCTTTGTCTAAAAAGAATAAAGTCCTTTCATGGTGGGACCCCTTGACCTCTTCCTCCTTTGCCTCTGATATCCCGGCTTATCTCATGCAGTGAACATGATTGTTCTCGGTTTAGCCTAATATATATGGATTGTCATACCCTAATACGAATATTGGCATCTGGCTCCCTTTTTGCTTTCCTTCCCCCAGTTTATTGTTGTAATGTTTGATTTTCGCCTTAAGTTGAGGCACACTATGTATGTTATATTTTGTTATGCAACTTTTTAACATAATAAAAATCTAATGGTAAAAAAAAAAAAAAACAAAAACAAAAAAAAAAAAAATATATGTTTATGTACTATATGTGACCATCGCATTTTTCCTTATATTCATTTACAAATTTATCTATACTTATATTTGTTGCAAGTTTTTCATGCGAGGTCACTATTCACTTTATCAGCAACCTGTATGTTTATTAAAGAACACCGGGAAGATAACTTTTTTTGTACTGTCCCTGCTCTCCTATATGATAAAGCCAAGGAGGGCACTACAATTCTTAGACCTATAGATCACTTAATAAAATGATATCTGCTACTCAGCTACTTCTTTGAAGTTGCTGGGCACAGCTGCAGCTCTCTTCCCCTTCGGTTTTAACCACGCTCCAGGCTGGAGCTCACATGGACACAGTCGTCACACCGCCTTGCTGCTCCTGGTCACGTGTGGTGCACATCTGGTCACAAGGTCATTGCTTAGCAACGGGTATATACAGAGGCGGCAGCACTCACCGATCTTCCAAGTCGATTCTTTATTGTACAAAAAGCATAAAAGGCGATCATCAAAGGTGTTTACAGGGGATACAGGGGGGAGGATGGGATGTCCCTCAAGCGACGGGCCGTTTCACGCCCACCACGGGGCACTTCTTCAGGCTATGGCTTCAAGAATAGACTTGAAGATCGGTGAGTGCTGCCGCCTCTGTATATACCCGTTGCTATCTGCTACTCAGCTCTCACCCCTCCCTTCGGGGAGAAATTAAGTCATGCTGCAGCAGAGATCAGGAGGTATGTCAGGGGCGTTGTCCCTGGGGGCTCCATAATCATCTGAAATTCCTGCCCCCTCATACTTCTCTATGAACAGGGGGTGTGGCCGCCATCCCCATGGTCACAGAACATACTGCCCCGATATATATCCTATGTAATGTAAGAACAGGGGTATTCTCCCTTCAAATAGCAATCATATCACCAAGAAGATATAAATACATGCTGTGATCTTCTGCTGTATAACCTATGATGGTGCATAATATGTGCTGCCATGTTTCAGGCTAGGAACAGAGGTAAAGCACTACATTGAACATCACTGCCACATTCTCCCCTCCTCCATATCAACTTGGTAGGTTCCTGTCCCCTGAAACTTTAGCACTTTGGATTGTCACGTGTATCCTCACTCACAGGAAAGCATCCAAACGTCTGTGCAGCATCTGTTAAACATGGTAAAAGCACACACAGGTTATAGTACACACGTGTATTATCAAGTAATATCTATTATAAAAATAGGATTTTTAAAAATCTTTGTTTCCAAGTATACATTGATATAATATAAGACAATCTAAACCTTGGAATATATGTACAGTATTATGGATGAATACATAAGGTATATTATAGACAGATTTATAGACAGACTAGATGGTGGCCCGATTCTAACGCATCGGGTATGCTAGAATACGTTGTAAACAGGAGTGAAGTGCGTCGCACTGACTGACAGACCTTGTCAACAGGAGTAAACCGTCAAACTGACTGACAAACCTAATAGACAGGAGTGAGGATGAGGAGGTGAGGGTGAGGCTGTGGGATGGGGGAGCTGGGGATGGGGGGGGAGGCTGTGGGGATGGGGGGGAGGCTGTGGGGATGGGGGAGGGGAGGCTGTGGGGATGGGGGTGGGGGAGGCTGTGGGGATGGGGGGGAGGCTGTGGGGATGGGGGGAGGCTGTGGGGATGGGGAGTGGGGGGGAGGCTGTGGGGATGGGGGGGGAGGCTGTGGGATGGGGGGAGGCTGTGGGGATGGGGGGGAGGCTGTGGGGATGGGGGGAGGCTGTGGGATGGGGGGAGGCTGTGGAGGGGGAGGCTGTGGGGATGGGGGGGAGGCTGTGGGGATGGGGGGGGGGGAGGCTGTGGGGATGGGGGGGAGGCTGTGGGGATGGGGGGGGAGGCTGTGGGGATGGGGGGGGAGGCTGTGGGGATGGGGGGGGAGCTGTGGGGATGGGGGGAGGAGCTGGGGATGGGGAGGCTGGGGTGGGGAGGCTGTGGGGATGGGGGGGAGGCTGTGGGGATGGGGGGAGGCTGTGGGGAGGGAGTGGGGATGGGGAGGCTGTGGGGATGGGGGGAGGCTGTGGGGATGGGGGGGAGGCTGTGGGGATGGGGGGGGGGCGTGGGGATGGGGGGGAGGCTGTGGGATGGGGGGGAGGCTGTGGGGATGGGGGAGGCTGTGGGGATGGAGGAGGCTGTGGGATGGAGGGAGGCGGGGGATGGAGGGAGGCTGTGGGGATGGAGGGAGGCTGTGGGGAGGAGGGAGGCTGTGGGGATGGAGGGAGGCTGTGGGGATGGAGGGAGGCTGTGGGGATGGAGGGAGGCTGCGGGGATGGAGGGAGGCTGCGGGGATGGAGGGAGGCTGCGGGATGGAGGGAGGCTGCGGGATGGAGGGAGGCTGCGGGGATGGAGGGAGGCTGCGGGGATGGAGGGAGGCTGCGGGGATGGAGGGAGGCTGCGGGGATGGAGGGAGGCTGCGGGGATGGAGGGAGGCTGCGGGGATGGAGGGAGGCTGCGGGGATGGAGGGAGGCTGCAAGGATGGGGTTTGCATTCAAACCGCGCGCCAAGCCGCAGTACTCTTCAGATTGGTCGCCGCGGCGACCAATCAGAGAGATAGGGCGGCTTGGCACACTGTTTGAATTCTGCTCCTCTGATTGGTCGACCACAGCAACCCGAGACGCGGAATTCAAACCGCGCTACTTCTCTGATTTGGTCGCCGCGGGGACCAATCAGAAGAGTACTGTGGCTTGGCACGCGGTTTGAATGCCGAGAAGGGCACCACTGCTGCGAGCAGCCGGGAGATCCCGGCTGGCTTGCCGTTGGCCGGAGCTCAGCCTCGGCTACTGCTGCACAGAGGTCAGCGGCTCGCCAGCCGGGAGATGACCGGCTGACGCTGGTCATCTCCCGGCTGGCTCGCTGCGGAACTCTGTGCCGCAGGTAGCCGCAGCTGAGCTCCGGTCAGCAGCTCTGCAGCCGGGAGATGACCGGCTGACGCCGGTCATCTTCCGGCTGGCCCGTGCTGCGGCCACCGGACCAGTGTATCCCGGCGACAAAGCAGCGCTTAAGTTCCGCTGTCGCTGGGCTGCAAATTGGCGCGAAATTCAAACTTTGCGCTCATGGGTGCCCGCCGGAGGCCTCTGTCTGGCACGCAATTTCTGTGACCGACAGACGCCTTAGACAATTATATAGTAGATAGTAGATGATAGATATACACACAGACATGTGAGAGATAATGGATAACTACATAGATTTTTTTAAGCCCAAATAAGTTTGGTGCACAGTATAAGGAACAGAGCATAAGAATGGAATCTTGGGGTATATACCATGTCCAACAGATGCTGCACAGACATCTGGATGCTTTTCTGTGACTGAGGATATACGTGACCATAAAGCTTCAGGGGACAGGAACGTACCAAATTGATATAGGGGAGGGGAGACCATGGCAGTGCTGATCAATGCAGTGTCCTGCCTCTGCTCCTAGCCAGATACTGCACTCACCCCCTACACTGTACATATGCCATACCACGTCCTGCATTCAACCCACTCATATATCCCCCATGCTGGCATGCAGCAAGTGAAATAGAAAAAAAAAAAAAAAGGTGGGGCGTGGCCTAGCCATGGCAGCGTGAAGATTTGTGGGAAGAGGGCTCTCCGATGCACCAGCTAAAAGTGTCACCCAGCCAACCCGGAAAATCTGATGTAGACTCCCAAACCGTGCCGCTCGGCCTCCTGCAACCCTCCGCAGACGAGAGAGATGCTGCCCTGGATCGGCTGTTCCAGAGCCGGAAAACTGGATGCAGCACCACGGCAGTAATGGCGCTGGACAAAAAGGTGGGTGAAGCGCCGACGTGTGCAGACGGCTCTGGAGGTAGGGGAGAGATGCACCCTCGCTGCCAGCGCTATGACCAGCGATAGTCCCGACGTGAGATCCCGGACCGACAGATAAATAAGGTAACGATAGTGAGAGGGGAGACACCAGCACAAGAAAGTGACAGATTGAAGGTAACATACATAGTAACATAGTAATGTTGAGGTAGAAAAGACACTTTTCCACTGACTTATATTTTGATATACTTTTATATTTTTACTAATACTCTAGGTGAGAAACAATAAGTTTTTCCCTTAACCTAGTACCCAATAGATCTATCTGTCTGCTGAAAAGAAGATACTGTTGTGTTGAGATGGATGAGAACTGAGGAGATAAGCTGTCCTCTGGATACCTGTGCCAAGGAGTACCAGGAGAAACCTGAGATGTCCTATATACCAGGAACCCAGAGATGGCACCGTGTCAAGAAGAAGGATGGACTCAGCAGAGAGGACAAAGGACTAATTATTACTAACAGAGATAGATATATTAGCCTAACCCCACCTAACCCCCATCTAATCCCACCTTGTCCTGGTCATTTCACACCTAGTCCCTAGAGTATAAAATGTCGTCTAACCGGAAATAAAAGTTAGTTGCTGTGACCGTTGCTGAGCATGCACTGAGATTGAACCAGATACCTTGTCTGACTCATTCTTACTTGGGTACCCCATGTTCTTAGTTTAATTTGGAATGACTGGTGAAGGAGTGTATTGTCGCAACGACCCCGACAGTAACAGTTTTTAAGGTTGAAGGAAGACTTTACGTCCATCTAGTTCAACCCATAGCCTAACATGTTGATCCAGAGGAAGGCAAAAAAAAACCCATGTGGCAACACTAAGCTCCACATTAGGGAAAAAAAATTCCTTCCTGACTCCAGATATGGCAATCAGACTAGTTCCCTGGATCAACGCCCTATCAAAGAATCTAGTATATATAACCGGTAGTATTATAGTTTTCAAGAAAGGCATCCAGGCCCTTCTTAAATTTTAGTAGTGACTCACTCATTACAACATCATGTGGCAGAGAGTTCCACAGTCTCACTGCTCTTACAGTAAAGAATCCACGTCTGTGATTATGATTAAACCTTCTTTCCTCCAGACGTAGAGGATGCCCCCTTGTCCCAGTCTCAGGCCTAAGAGTAAAGCGATCATTAGAAAGGTCTCTGTACGGTCCCCTCATATTTATACATTATTATAAGATCACCCCTAAGCCTTCGTTTCTCCAAGCTAAATAACCCCAAGTTTAATAACCTGTCTTGATATTGCAGACCCCTTAATCCTCTAATGAATTTTGTCGCTCTTCTCTGGACCCGCTCTAGTTCAGCTATGTCTTTCTTATACACCGGAGACCAGAATTGTACACAGTATTCTAAGTGTGGTCGCACTAGTGACTTGTATAGAGGTAAAATTATGTTCTCCTCATGAGCATCTATGCCTCTTTTAATGCATCCCATTATTTTATTTGCCTTTGCAGCAGCTGCCTGACACTGGCCACTAAATGTGAGTTTAACATCTACCCATACACCCAGGTCTTTTTCAGTGACAGTTTTGCCCAGTGTTTTACAATTAAGCACATTATACCTTTTGTTTCCTCTGCCCAAGTGCATGACCTTACATTTATCCCCATTAAAGCTCATTTGCCATTTAGCAGCCCAAGCTTCTAGTTTACATAAATCCTCCTGTAATATAAAATTGTCCTCCTCTGTATTGATTACCCTGCAGAGTTTAGTGTCATCTGCAAATATTGAGATTCTACTCTGTATGCCCCCTACAAGGTCATTAATAAATATATTAAAAAGAAGCGGGCCCAACACTGACCCCTGTGGTAGCCCACTGTTAACTGTGACCCATTCTGAGAGTGTTCCATTAATAACCACCCTTTGTTTCCTATCACTAAGCCAGTTCTTAACCCACTAACACATATTTTCCCCTATCCCCATTGCCCTCATTTTATGTATCAACCTTTTGTGTGGCACCATATCAAAAGCTTTTGAAAAGTCCATATACACCACATCCACTGCATTTCTTTGGTCCAGTCCAGAACTTACTTCTTCATAGAAGCTTATCAGATTAGTTTGACAGGAACGGTCCCTCGTAAAACCATGTTGATAATGGGTCATGAGGTTATTTTTCTTCAGATACTCCAGTATAGCATCTCTTAGAAAACCCTCTAGGATTTTACCCACAGTAGAGGTTAAGCTTACTGGCCTATAATTTCCAAGTTCAGTTTTTGTCCCCTTTTTGAATATTGGCACCACATTTGCTATACGCCAGTCCTGTGGTACAGACCCTGTTATTATGGAATCTTTAAATATTAAAAATAATGGTCTATCTATGACAGTACTTAATTCCTGCAGCACTCTGGGGTGTATCCCATCCGGGCCCGGGGATTTGTCAATTTTCGTGATTTTTAGACGATGCCGTACTTCCTCTTGGGTTAAGCATTTAAGTGAGAATTTTTGTTATCACTGATCATATTGTCTGTCATGGGATTTTCTTGTGTAAATACTGTTGAAAAAAAGTCATTTAGCATATTGGCTTTTTCCTCATCCTCATCCACCATTTCACCCAGACTATTTTTAAAGGGGCCAACACCATCATTTTTTAGTTTCTTACTATTTATGTAGTTAAAAAATATTTTGGGATTATTTTTACTTTCGCTGGCAATGAGTCTCTCGGTCTCAATCTTTGCTGCCTTAATTTGCTTTTTACAGATGTTATTTAATTTTCTGTATTTATTTAATGCTTCATCACTACCTACTTGCTTTAATTCCCTAAATGCTTTCTTTTTGTCACTTATTGCACCTCTTACCGCTTTATTTAGCCATAGTGGTTTCCTCCTATTTCTAGCATGCTTATTCCCATAGGGTATATATTGTGCACAGGTCCTATTCAGGATGCTAATAAACATCTCCCATTTGCTATGTGTACTTTTATGTCTCAGGACATCGTCCCAGTTTATTGCACTAAGATCATCTCTCAACCGTTGGAAATTTGCCTTCCTGAAGTTTAGTGTCCTTGTAGCCCCTCTACTACACATCTTCGTAAAGGATACTTGAAAGCTTATTATGTTATGATCACTATTACCCAAGTGACCTCCAACCCGTTTATTTGATATGCGGTCCGGCCTGTTGGTTAATATTAGGTCCAGCAGTGCCCCCCTTTTTGTTGGGTCCTGAACCAGTTGTGAAAGGTAATTGTCTCTCATAGTTTTCAAAAACTTATTACCTTTGCTGGAACTGCAGGTTTCTGTTCCCCAATGTATCTCAGGGTAGTTGAAGTCCCCATAATAATGACTTCTCCCCGAGTCGCTGCTTCATCTATTTGCTTCATGAGGATATTTTCCTCCACTTCCATTATTGTTGGGGACTTATAACAAACCCCTATCAGTAATTTATTATTTTTTTCCCCCTCCCCTTATCTCCACCCACAGGGACTCTACATTTCCATTAGATTCACCTATATTATCACGCAGGATGGGTTTTAAGGATGATTTTACGTATAAACATACACCTCCTCCTCGCTTATTTGTACGGTCATTTCTGAACAGACTATAGCCCTGTAAATTAACAGCCCAGTCATGGCTCACGTCCAGCCAAGTCTCCGAAATCCCCACCATGTCATAATTAATTTTCCAACAAAATCAATTCTAATTCCTCCATTTTGTTGGTGAGACTTCTGGCATTAGTGTACATGCACTATATGCATCTCTCTTTACCTCTATTCCTTCCTACTATATTGACTGTTCTAACCCCACCCCCCCCCATGCCACCCCCAATTTTATTACTTGTGCCCACGTTACTATTTACACTATCTTCCCCTCCTATACAATGAATACCCTCCCCCCCCCCCAATCCCTAGTTTAAACACTCCTCCAACCTTCTAGCCCTTTTCTCTCCCAGCACAGCTGCACCCTCCCCATTGAGGTGCAGCCCGTCCCTAGCATAGAACCTGTAGCCAACAGATTAGTCGGCCCAGTTCTCCAGGAACCCAAACCCCTCCTTCCTACACCAATTTCTGAGCCACATATTTATCTCCCTAATCTCCCTTTGCCTCTCTGGTGTGGCACGTGGTACAGGTGGGAGGAGGTGATAGAGCCCAAAGTGCCACTGCTGCAGCCCTGGCTCCAAACATGGCTACTTGAGAATTGCAGGCCCTGCACGACCTAATCAGAGCTCTCCCCACCAAGAATGACCTGGATCTCATGGTCTCTAGAATGGAGGCCTCACATGAAAAGGCCCTCTCTGCTTTGTGTGCTGATGTCGACCAAAATAGGTGCGCGCACCTCCTCCCTGGAGGAAAAGATCGCTTCCTCTCACTTCACAGGTCTCTAACATGGGAAAATAGCTAGAAGACACACAGATACAAATGCAGACCCTAGCCCTGTTACAAGATGACTAAGAAAACCAGAGCAGGCGAAACAATATCCGCCTGAAAGGCATACCAGAATCCATCCCTGATAATGCACTGACCCAAAAAGTTTTTAAACTGTAACATGGTCTCCAAGAAACTGTTCGAATCCACCGGGTGTCACGCAGAGACCAGATTGACGCAACCAACCCGAGGGACGTTTTGTGCAGGCTACATTACTATACGGAGAAGGAAGCAATCCTCTGTGCGGCTTGGCTGTTTGGTATCCTCCCTATGGATAATGCGGAGGTCAAGCTTTTTCCTGTCATCTCAGCCCGCACTCTGGCTATGCGGAGAATGACCCATCCTTTACTCATGTGAATCAAAGATCTGGGGGCCTCATACAGATGAGGCCATCCATTCTACCCGATTGTGTAAAAGGATAATGAACTTTTCTACTTGAAGACACCGGATGAACTGCCGGAGCTCTTCAAGTTTTTGAATACTTCTCCTACCACCGTCCCCAAACAGGCTACAGTGGGGGCTCTCCAGTCTCCCTCTGCGGAAAGGAGGATGAAGACAAGATCATCAACCCCTTCAGCAGCACCAACAACGAAAAAAAAACACAAACAAAACAAAAAAAGGAGATTTTTGTGTACTCACCGTAAAATCCTTTTCTCTTAGCCTCTAATTGGGGGACACAGACCGTGGGTGTTATGCTGCTGTCCACTAGGAGGCGACACTAGGCAGAATCTGAAAAAGATTAACAGTGACTCCTCCTCTGCAGTATTACACCCCCGGAACAGGCATTGCCTCTTCAGTTTTGTGCTAAAGCAGTAGGAGAGTTCACCGAGTAATAATAGTAATAACAGTACAAGGCATGTAACTAAACAGGCAAACCTGTGTAAACATGTATTACTTAACATGGTAATAACAGTGTAACAAGGCCTGTAACCAAACTGGTACATGGCAAACAGTTAAGAGTTAACAGTAATAATAGTATAACACAGCCTGTAGCCAAACGGGCAAACATGTGTAAACAGTTACCCATGTAACAGTTGAGAAGCAACATGAGAACTGTAGTAAAGGCCCCAAAGGGGCAAAAGGGTGGGAGCTGTGTCCCCCAATTAGAGGCTAAGAGAAAAGGATTTTACGGTGAGTACACAAAAATCTCCTTTTCTCCTTCGCCTCATTGGGGGACACAGACCGTGGGACGTCCCAAAGCAGTCCCTGGGTGGGAAAAACGATGGAACTAGTAACGCTGAACATGGTCAGCGAAAAACTATGTACCTACAGGAGGGCTGCTGCCTCCTGGAGGACACATCTACCCAGACCTGCGTCTGCCAAGGCCTGAGTGTGAGCACTGCAGTGACTTGTAGATGTGTGGAGGCTGAGCCATCTGGTTGCCTATGACACTAATTGTGCTGACGCCTGGGGCCGGACGGCCTAGGAGGCCCCCATGGCCGTAGTAGAATGTGCCCCAACACCTGCAGGAAAGGGGCGTTTTTTTTTTTTTTAAGGTATAAGCGTCTTGGATGGTTGGTGGAATCCATCTAGCTATAGTAGCCTTAGAGGCTGACATGTCTTTATATCGGACCTCTTGAAGAAGGAAGAGAGAATCCAACTTCCTAAAAAGGTGCTGTCCTGGATACATAGATGCGTAGGGCCCTGACGAGGACCTACAGGGCCCTGACAAGGTCCTACATATGTAAAGCCTTCACGACCCAATGGCCTGGAACCAGGCGCAGAGATGGCAGAGAGAGGTCTTCATTTAGGCGAAAGAAGTACCTCGCCAGTGGAAGAAAGGAGGGACCGGCTGAAGGGCAACATCGTCTTGGTGGAAGACCACACAAGGATTTACCTGAGAGTGCTGAAGTTCCGATACTCTGCATAAAAAGTAATTGCCACCAAAAACCACCATTGTTAGTATGAGAATGCTCAGGGGAGTGACCCGTAGAGGCTTAAAGGATGGTTCTTGTAGAGCCGTGAGGACAAGGTTTAGGTCCCACGGGTGTAGCGGCCTGTTGAATGGGGAAATGAAATGGCAGACCCCTCGAAGGAAGGATTTCCTTGAAGTCTGGGAGCAAAGCGTTTGTGAAAGAAGGTGGAAGTGGCTGAATACTGCCCCTTGAGAGAACCCAAGGGCAGGCCTGAGTCTAGGCCTGAATTGAGGAAACTGAGAATTCTTGGTAGGGATAAGGCCAAAGTGAATGGCCTCTAGAGGTGCACCAAGCAAACAAACACAAATATTCATGTGCGAAGGTAAATGTTTGAGGAGGCTGGTTTCCTCGCTCTGATAATGTTCGCCACAATGCCCTAAGAAAAACCAGCTTGGGTTAAGACCCAGGTCTCAAGAGACATTCCGTCAATACAGAGGTGAGGAATTCTGACGGTATAACCTGTCTTGAGAGAGTCTGGACTGTCTGGATGAACAGTCTGGCAAGCACCATGATACGGCTGCTATGAGTGAGAGACGGAAACGGATCTATCCCTGGACTGGTGTGTGTGGTCCCAATGACTGTGGGTCATAAGACCTGGTCATGAAGGCTGGAGTCATGAGTTCCTCATTCGGGGTTCCCCATCACCGGTAGATTCATGGGACAACGTGAGGGTGTGGGAAACACTCCCTTGAGGTAATCCCCTTGCGGGAGAAGAAAACCACTTCCCGGTCAACTCAGCCAGTATGTGACCGGCTTATAGTACTGAGTTTGTGGATTCCGCCCAGTGAAGTACGTGATGAACTTCATCCGTTGCCCGGAGACTTCGGGTTCCGCCCTAGCGACTGACATATGTCCCAGCCGTGGCATTGGCTAAAGGACTTCAGTGCTAGGACTATTTCCAGAATCTTCTGTATATTCATGGGCATTTTTGACTCCGGGCGGGATCATTTGCCTTGTGTTCTGTGATGGGGGACACTGCACCCCATCGCGTCAGGCTCGTGGTTAAACTGTTCAGCGTGGTGGAACGAAAAACCTTCCCTGCGTGAGAGAAAGAGTGGCCAGGGCCACCGGGGGGGAGACCGCCTACTTTCAGAGGACAGGTGAAAAACTCCTGTCGAGTGATGGAGGTTCTTATTCCTTGAATTGAGAATGGAGAGTGTGAAGGCGGTCTGAGATGCAGCTGTGAAATATTAAACTGTTGGAACCGGAGATAATTGTGGAGGTTGTTATAGTGTCTACAGCGCTGAGACACTATGCTTGCAGTCCGCGAGGATCAGAGTTTTGGATAGGCAGAACGTCCAAGGACGGAAGGATGATGACACCCCTGGAGTGAGGGGTAGTTATGACGTCTGCCCTGACCTTTGTGAGCACTGAAGGAGCTGTAGTTAAGTCGAAACGGGAGTGCCACTAATTAGTAGCATTCCTGTTTGAATACAAATCTGATGAAACTTTCGGTCAGTAGCTGCATAAGAATATACGGGTAGGTGTCCTGTATATCTATGGGCGCAAGGAATATTTATTGTCCTTTGGAAGCAACTTGGAGTGGAGATACCATGTGGGATAAGTTATCCGGACATGTTAGTCTAGTTGTTTTAGGTCCAGTACGGATCGTAATGTACCTTCCTGATTGGACCACAGATAGGTTGGAAAACGCTCTTTGCGTGATACGGTTACAGCGACGCCTGAAATGAGGAGAGGCTTTACAGAGTGGAAAAGTACTTGAGCCTTTAGGCAGTGGAGACGATTCGGTCTCGGATTGGTGAGACTGACTCTGTCAGGAGGAGCTACCCTTCTGGGTATCCTGGGACAGGTACCTGCGTGGCGACTGAGTACTCGTTAGTGTCGGTCTGAGTCTTGACCGACCTTAATAAATTCTGAAAGGAACGGTCGTCCTGGTTTGCACTGAGGGAGGGAATTGCCCTTGCGTCTCTTAGCATCTGAAGTTAACTTGTCCAGCTGTTCTTCGAACAGGTGTCCTCTGAAGGATGGAAAAAACTGTGAGGGGCTTCTTGGAGACCACGTCCATTCTTCCCTTCCGTACCCAGAGGCACGTCTAAGGGAATGGTATTGTGTCCATTCTTCCCTTCCGTACCCAGAGGGCACGTCTAAGGGAATGGTATTGTGAGCTGCTATTGCTGAGCAGCTGGCAGCATGCAGGGCTGCGCACATTAGGTAGTCAGCTGAGGTGGCGACTCGAGTTGTTCGGGTCGTCAGAGTAGGGCGGCGGATGAGGCATTCAATATTGGTTGACCTGCTAATGCTGTGATGGCTGTCGCTGCCCTGACTGAAGCGATCTTGTCCGTGTCAGTCTAGATGTGAACTGGCCGAATGAATTCCGGTTGGAATGCAGTTTGCTGACGGCGCTTGAAGGACCGCCTGGCTGTGCGCTGAGGGAGGGAAATGCTTTGGTCTCCCATGGCATCTGAAAGCAATGTGACCAGTTGTCTTCTGGACAGACGTCCCTGGGATATGGGAGGCCTGTGAGAGACTGAGGCTACAGTATATCTTAGAACTTCCAATAGAGCGTCAGCCTGGCGGCTCTAGGACTAAGGACGTATTGAGATCTGAGTCGTGGTTAAATTGGCCTTCTGAGGGCAGGACTGGTCTGCTGCCTGCAGCGCCGTTACTGTGGTATTATTGCCCACGTCATGTCCTATGTCCTGTGTGGAGCCACAGTCGGGAGGAAGTATGCTGAGCCTCTGATAATACTTATAATAATATTTATCCATTTATATAGCGCTATTAATTCCATAGCACTTTACATACATCCAGAAATACATATATATGTATCTATACATATAATATATACACACACAGGTGTAGGGGATTTGAACTTGGCAACCCGCAGGTGCAAGGTCCAGATCACTATCCTCCAGGCTACAATGCTTTGTGCTGCAGGGGAAAAAGCATGCAGAGCCGCAGCAGGGAGGGAGCCCTGCTTGGCTTCATTGCAGAGAGTGTGCAGCGTGAGATCCAGCGCCGCCAGTACTGCTGGACAACATGGCTGGAGGATTCGGGGATGACTCCTCAACCTGGTATTCCCAGGGAATTCTGGGGAAGGGGGGGCGGCATATGACATGGACTCTCGACCTCAACCGAGCCACCCTACAGTGGGAGTCGGGGATGAAGCATGTCGGTTCCCATGACATCGATGAGGGCACTGCGGACACTGCAGACCGGTACCCCCGGGCAGGCTACTGTTCAGCCCCTTTCCCCTGTGTGCCTGCATGTTGCGGCAGGGAAGAGGTCCTGTGATGCTCCCAGTGTATAGGGGCCACAAGAATAGTGGGGCTCCGAGCATTGTGAGGGGCTGTACAGAGTACCCTGCACCTGTATGTGAAGTGCAGGGATCTGTGCATTCATTACTAGATGCGGGGAAGATGGCCTATATTGCTATATTAGCTGGCTAATTGCTATGAGATTAACAGACTGCCCCCATCATTTCCATAGCACTTTGTAGAGAAACCAGGAGGGGGGCGGAGCATGCAGGGAAATGAAACTTTGCTCCACAGTGGCCTGCACGCTCCGTTCCGCCCCCTCCATGATGCTGATCGCGTCATCCGGGGGCGGGGAAAGAGGCGGCGGCCTCGTTCTCTAGGCCGGAGCCGGGGCCTCAAGTAAATGGCGGCCCCGGGAGAGTGAGGGGGCCGGCGCGGAAGTCCACCAGCCCCGCCGGTTCCGCAGTGTGGGACCGCCGCCGCCAGACTGCCCAGTGAGTCTCGCCGCCCCAGAAGCCTCACCGCTGCCACAGCAAGGGGGCACAGCCAGGAGGCACTGGGGGGCTAATTTTCAACCCTTGTCCTTGCTGGGGATCGCTGCGTAGTGGGGCAGAGGTCCTACAAAAGGACAGAAGCAGCGTGTCCTCAACCCAAGGCCCCTGTATGACAGGAGAGATGGGGAGGGTGGCGATGCTGATACTACTAGAGGACTAGCAGTCTTCTGGAAGCTCTGGCTCTTTGCAGCAGAGGCTGTGAGCAGCCTTGGGGGGCCCTGCAGCCGAGGAAATAGCTATGGAGCAGACAATGCTATGGAGGGGAGGGCACCTAAAGGTGGTATCTCAACCCAAGTTCCCAGTCAGAGGGAATGGGGAGGGCGTCCGTTCATCTCATACTTTCTGGATGTTACCTGGTGCCGATAGGGAGATGTCTCCATTCCTCCATGGGAGCCGAGGGCCCCCTTTTTGCCGGTTTTCTTCCCCTCTGTCTTGCTGCTTGCGATGGGGACATGGAGCATTGCTACGACCCAGAGCCCCATCTGTGGGGACTGGGGAGGAATGCGGGCCTCAGAACCGGCAGGTCTGGAAATCACTTTAACCCTGCACCTCCAACAGTGGAGGGCCGAGAAAGGAATAGCCCTTATCTGACAAAATAGCTCAACCCAGAAGCTCAACTATGGAGTCTGGGGAGGTCTCTGTGGTCGACATGTCCTTTCAAAAAATAAAGATGCAGCTTCAAAAGTAAAAATAATGAAGAGAGAGTAAGAACATGTGCCTCCTACAAGACACTAAGCAAAAACTGAAGAGGCAATGCCTGTTCCGGGGGTGTAATACTGCAGAGGAGGAGTCACTGTTAATCTTTTTCAGATTCTGCCTAGTGTCGCCTCCTAGTGGACAGCAGCATAACACCCACGGTCTGTGTCCCCCAATGAGGCGAAGGAGAAAAAAATATGACATGGAGAGAGGAGGATCTGCGGCAACGCATGCCACCCCCTTGAACAAAGACGCATGTTCTAATTGGGCTTTCATTCTCGTTCCCAGCTGAACTTAGTGCGGGAGGCATCCTCTACTTAGATGGACTGATTGCATCAGCAAGATTATTTTGTTTGTTTATTGCTGCAATCGATGCAGTCTTCCCAGTTAGTTTAGCGCTTTGATTGTACTTGGCGAATTGTGATGGGTTAGCTATACCCCCATCCTTTGTCCCCCCTTGATGCGGCTCCTTGTCGGCTTTGTTGTTAGACCGCCAGCCAGGTGGCCTTGGTCTGGTGAGGGGATGGGGGTAAGACATAGGAGAGGATATGGGTTAGCTGTGGTTTATACGAGTTCGATATGTACTTTACATGTGGTTCTCTGTTTATATCTCTCCGTATTACAAAAAACTTAAAGTACTTCTCGTACCAAACCTGCTTTCTTTAACGATCTGAATAAATATGAGCCTCTTAATGCTGACACGCTGAGAGCTCATATTGCGGTCATACCAAAACCCGGTAAGGATGAGTCACAATGCGGTAGCTACTACCCCATTTCTCTTCTTAATGAAGACATTAAGCTCTCTGCCAGAATCCTTGCCTCCAGGCTCTCTTCCTTGCTTTCCTGCATTGTTCATCCGGACCAGGCGGGTTTTAGGATGGGGGAGAGAGGCCCGTGATAACACCACTAATGCTATAAACTTGATTCACCGAGCGGTCTCTGGTCCAGTATCCTCCATGTTGCTAGCCACAGATGCCGAAAAGGCGTTACACCATGTCAACTGGGGCTTCATGGGGGAGACCCTTCGGTACATAGGTCTCAGTGAGAATATGTTGTGCTGGATCTTGGCCCTTCACTCCAATTGCCAGAGTCCGGGTGAATGGAGTGCTCTCTGAATCCTTCATTATACATAATGGCACACGCCAGGGTTGCCCTCACTCACCACTGATTTTCATCCTGACCCTAGAGCCCGTTCTCAGACGTGTTAGGGCTAACCCTGACATTACAGGGATTCCCATCCGGAACACCTCCCATCTAATGAGAGAATTCCAAAATGACACCTCTTGGTCTAACTTTAAAATCAATTTTGATAAATCTGAAGCACTGAACATTAATTTACCGCCCTGTACCTCCGACACCCTACGATCATCCTTCAGTTATAAATGGTTGCATCAATATCAATCCTATCTGGGAATTAAACTGTCCATGAATTTGAGGGATTTATATCAGATCAACTCCCCCCCCCCCTTCCCCTCTTGCAAACAATAGAATCTGACTGAGGTGGTCCAGATCCTCTTTTTAATGGTTCAGCATATGCCAGATCTTGACAATGAATATCCTTCTTAGGATTCTGCATCTCCTGAAGACTCTCCCGATTAAAATCCCCAAAGACTTTGACAGATTTCTTCTATACAAAACCAATTTATCTCGGAGGGCAGATCCACCAGAAACTCAAAGGCTATCCTCACCGGACCAAAAGGTGAAAGGTGGAATAGGCCTTCCAGATATTAAACGCTATCACACAGTTGTACATTTGTCCAGAATGGTTGACTGGTGTAGGAACAGTACACAAAAAACCTGGGTACTAACTGAACAGCGCTTCTGCCCAATTCCGTTGGATAGACTCTCATGGGTGATGGCGTTTGCTCCCCCCCCCTCTCCTGGAACACCCAACCGTAGGGACCACATTACAGGTCTGTAATTCTCTACCTTTGCGATCCTCGATTGTACCACCCTGTTCACCACTTATGCCTATTTTAAGTCACCCCAATTTTATGGCTGCCAGATCTGACAAAACGTTTGCACTGTGGACAGGGACTGGAAGGGATAGAGTGGAGGCTATGGGTGACAGAAGAATGGGTGTCCTTGGGCAAGCTGTCGTCTTGGGAAGAACCAACCAAATTAGGGTGGTAGATGTGTTTCCAACTACGACATAACCTGCAATCATTGCCTCCTAAGTCTTGTTTTAATAGACCTAGGACACATTTTGAATCTTTGTGCTCGAGTCAGGGGCCAACTTAGACGTGCCTTATCCCTACTCTACTCTTTACCGAGTTCTAGTCAAGACCAGAATCTGCCTGCCTTTATCTCACAGTGGGAAAAGGAATTAAATATCACTCTTATGGCCACTTTACACGCGGCAACAGGAAGATAGAAACCGGCAGGTGGAGACAATTGTACCTTTTACCTTCAAAACACCTTGCAGATACCTGAATTACACGCAGCCACTTCAAGGTGTTTTGAAGGTAAAAGGTACAATTGTCTCCGACACCTGCCGGTTTCTATCCTCCTGTTACCGCGTGTAAAGTGGCCATCACAGACGACCAGATTACAAGAGTGTTCAGGCTCGCTCATGGAACCTCCGTTAGTTCTAAGTTTCAAGAGGCCAATTACAAAATACTAAAATAAAAGATCGACAAGGAGGGGCGCTCCTGGTGTAATACTCGGTGGTCTATTGGAGGCAATGGGGGAGATGCACTAACCTTAGTCAGTTATGCTCCGGCATAACCGCGGTACAGAGCCTACAGTGCATCTCGTGCACCCGCCGCCGCTGTCAGGCCAGACGTGTTGGATCACGGGGTTTCTGATGTCACCACAGGTTCTCGATTCTCCTATTCTCCCACAGATCTCAGAAACTTTCCTCCAGGAACACCGCACACCAGCAGGGTCTAGTGACATGTAAATTAAGGAAACTTTAGTCGTCATTTGAGTGGGCGTTTGGAGATAAAAGAGAAGGTACTAAAAAGCGGTTTGTGGTTTATCTCCAAGTGCCCACCCAAAAAAACGCTAAAGCTTCTTTAATTTACACAATTACAAAGTACTGTCAAGGTGGTACAGAACTCCAGTCAAGCTTAATGCAGTGTTCCCAGGAATTGGCACGGACTGCTGGAGGTGCAGAGGAGCGGGGTATTCTTACACACCTTTTGGGACTGTGAGGCTATTAGTCCATTTTGATCTGCGGTGGAAAAACTTATACAGCTGATCTCTGATATCTAATTGCCTCTCACTCCAGAATTGGTCCTGTTGCATAACTGTCAGGTCCCCATAATCAAACACAAGAACACCCTTTTCAAGTTCCTCATAAGAGCAGCCAGATCTTGCACACCGGTGTTGAGGGAAAACTACTCCTCCTATTATTTCGCACTGGCTCAGAAGGGTTAACGAGCTGATGTACAGTTGTGGCCAAAAGTATTGACATCCCTGCAATCCTGTCAAATAATAAAATGATTGCAATCACAAATTCTTTGGAATTATCTTCATTTAATTTGTCTTCAATGAAAAAACACAAAAGAGAATTGTCCTAAAGCCAAATTGGATATAATTCCACACCAAACATAAAAAAAGAGGGTGGACAAAAGTATAGGCACTGTTAGAAAAATCATGTAATGCTTTTCTAATGTGTGTAATTAACAGCGCCTGTAACTTACCTGTGGTTCCTAACAGGTCTTGGCAATAACTAAAATCACACTTGCAGCCAGTTGACATGGATTAACGTTGACTCAACCTGTGTCCTTGTGTGTACCACATTGAGCATGGAGAAAAGAAAGAAGACCAAAGAACTGTCTGAGGACTTGAGAAACCAAATTATGAGGAAGCATGAGCAATCTCAAGGCTACAAGTCCATCTGCAAAGACCTGAATGTTCCTGTGTCTACCGTGCACAGTGTCATCAAGAAGTTTAAAGCCCATGCCATTGTGGCTAACCTCCCTGGAAGTGGAGGGGAAAAAAAAAAAAAAAAAAATTGACGAGAGATTTCAACGCAAGATTGTGCGGATGGTGGATAAAGAACCTCAACTAACATCCAAACAAGTTCAAGCTGCCCTGCAGTCCGAGGGTACAACAGTGTTAACCCGTACTATCCGTTGGCGTCTGAATGAAAAGGGACTGTATGGTAGGATACCCAGGAAGACCCCACTTCTTACCCCGAGACATAAAAAAGCCAGGCTGGAGTTTGCCAAAACTTACCTGAGAAAGCCTAAAACGTTTTGGAAGAATGCTCTCTGGTCAGATGAGACAAAAGTAAAGCTTTTTGGGCAAAGGCATCAACATAGAGTTTACAGGAGAAAAAAAAGAGGCATTCAAAGAAAAGAACACGGTCCTACAGTCAAACATGGCAGAGGATCCCTGATGTTTTGGGGTTGCTTTGCTGCTTCTGGCACTGGACTGCTAGACCGTGTGCATGGCATTATGAAGTCTGAAGACGACCAACAAATTTTGCAGCATAATGTAGGGCCCAGTGTGAGAAAGTTGGGTCTCCTAGCAGGACAATGACCCAAAACACACTTCAAAAAGCACTAGAAAATGGTTTGAGAGAAAGCACTGGAGACTTCTAAGGTGGACAGCAAAGAGTACAGACCTGAATCCCATAGAACACCTGTGGAGAGATCTAAAAATGGCAGTTTGGAGAAGGCACCCTTCAAATATCAGGAACCTGGAGCAGTTTGCCAAAGAAGAATGGTCTAAAATTCCAGCAGAGCATTGTAAGAAACTCATTGATAGTTACTGGAAGCGGTTGATCGCAGTTATTTTTGCTAAAGGTTGTGCAACAAAGTATTAGGCTGAGGGTGCCAATACTTTTGTCTGGCCCATTTTTGGAGTTGTGTGTGAAATGATTAATGTTTTGCTTTTTGCTTCATGGTCTTTTGTGTTTTTTCATTGAAGACAAATTACCGTATATACTCGTGTATAAGCACAGTTTTTCACCCAAAAATTGGGCTGAAAAGTCTCCCCCTCGGCTCATACACGGGTCAATACGGTTGTGGGGGCTGTGTCCGGGGCTGGGAAGGCTGGAGGAGGCGGGGGGAGGCTGCTGTATGAGCGCCCCGTCACGTGGGGCCGCTCATTATATATACACTGCTTCCCCTGTCAATCAGCGGCAGGGGGAAGCAGTGCATATCTAAATATATGGCCCCAAATGCTGGCACTCGCCCCCCTCCTTGTAAGGCCCCCCCCTGCTGCTTAACTTACCATCCCTGGTCTTCTGCACAGCGCCGGTCCTCGGTGCTCCGTCCTCCATGCTCCCGTCCTCGGCTGCATCCGGGGTCCCGGCCGTCGCAGCAGCGATGACGTCATCGTTACTGCGACGGCCGGGGACCCCGGATGCAGCCGAGGACGGGAGCATGGAGGACGGAGCACCGAGGACCGGCGCTGTGCAGAAGACCAGGGATGGTAAGTTAAGCAGCAGGGGGGGTCTTACAAGGAGGGGGGCAAGGCCCCCCTGTGCTTAACTACCATCCCTGGTCTTCTGCACAGCGCGGTCTCGGTGCTCCGTCCTCCTGCTCCGTCCTCGGCTGCATCGGGGTCCCGGCCGTCGCAGTAACGATGACGTCATCGCTGCTGCGACGGTCGGGGACCCGGATGCAGCGGAGGACGGGAGCATAGAGGACGGAGCACGAAGACCGGCGCTGTGCAGAAGACCAGGGATGGTAAGTTAAGCAGCAGGGGGGGCCTTACAAGGAGGGGGGCGAGTGCCAGCATATGGGGGCCTGTATACCCTGGGGCTGCTATATACCATACCACTGGGGCTGCAATATACCACACCACTGGGGAGGCTGCTGTAATACTGCTGGGGCCTGTATATACCACTGGGGAGGCTGCTGTATACTACCACTGGGGAGGCCTGTATACCAAACTGCTGGGGGCTGTATACCTGTCCTGGGGTCCACCTCGGCTTATACACGAGTCAATAGGTTTTCAGGGCAAAAGTAGGGGGGGGGGGTCAGTTTATACACGAGTATATACGGTAAATGAAGATAATACCAAAGAATCTGTGATTGCAATCATTTTCAGGAAGAAACTGAGTATTATCTGACAGAATTGCAGAGGTGTCAATACTTTTGGCCACAACTGTACATGGAGGGTTTTAAATGTCTTCTATACAAGATTCGCAGACCGCTTTCAGGTCCACATGGTTCGCCTGGATGGAATTCCAACAAACTGAGCACTATCGTGCCTTGCTTGGTAGGGATTTCGTGATCTCCATTTTGGCCCCCTTCCCTACAACTTACTGGTGGTCCCTCTTCACTCACTCTCATTTCCACCCCCTTCCCCCCATCCCTTTGCCCTTACTCTCTCCCCCTTTTTCTGGATCCTTACATCTTTCTGATTGCTTCCATCTCTCCCGTCTCCTTATTTCGAGCTGGTCGCTCATATCTCTAAACCTTCTGTTTTGGGTTCGTAGTTATTTCAGGTTGGACGACAGTTCTTTGTAAAGTTGTGTCTACAACTATCACGATTTTACCATATGTTTTCACGAGCCTTGTACATTTCCCTCACTGCAGGGAGCATGTGTCATATGTGAACTTGTTTCGACTATTCTATTGTTCAAATCTCTTAAAACTCAAAATAAAGATTTATGGGGAAAAAAAAAAAAAAAAGCTGATTACTTACCCTCCTACTCTGCTCCCTGGCATCTTCCGATCATGTGATCGGGGCAATCAGCGATGACAGCATAAAATATTACCTGGGGGGAAACAATTGGATTCACAAGTGGTTGTCCTAGTGGACAATCCCTTTTAAAAGGAGTCAGCAAGTATGCCCGTTTACAACCATGTACTGGTTGGTATACCTTCCCTGGTTGGTGCACCTTCATTAGCCAGATATTTAAGTGCACCTTCGCAACTACTTGTTTTCCATCTGTACTCCTCAGTTTTGACATTATAAGGTGAGAGTTCTACAAAGAGAGTGGGTGGAAGTGAAAGGAAAAGAAATACTGTAAAGGTCCACTTTAATTGTTTGGCTATGCAAAGGGTGAATTGAGCACCTACCTTTACTTGGTTTGAACAGTCAGTCATTCAGTGCTGACAGTCAATTTAACTGCCTCACGCCATGGCCACTTTCCATATTGCCATTTTCCTTTTTTCCTCCCCTTCCTTCTAGAGCTGTACCTTTTTTTAAATTCTTTTAAAAAAAAAATTCTAAGTGTGTTGAATTTGCAAAAAAAAAAAAAAAAAAAAAAAAAAGTAATTTTTTCTTTTAATTTACTATGTTCACTATATGGTTAAATTGACCTTACAGTGATTGTTCAGGTCGATGAGTTCAGATACAATATATGTTGATATAACTTTTCTTCTTTTAATTTAAACTACTAGCGCTCCAACAATTACATAAAGGCAGCAGGCACTGCAAAATCTGTCAAAAGAGAAGGGAAAGAATGTACCGTATACTAAGAAATTACCGCGCTCATATTGTTCACTTTTCCTGATTGATACATCCCTGGTTTTGACAACAAAAACTGATGAACAAAAACAGACCAAAAACGCACAGCGTGAATGGAGCCTTAAGGCTGTTTTCCCAGGATCATGGTTTGTAGGGTAAAAGGGAACCAACCACCATGATTTTAGGGTATAAGCAGGCACTAGGATGGTGACATGAACTGTACATTCAGTTTTTTGCTTGGATGTTTGATTACAGAGAAATTTTTCTCTAGTCACCTTCCTCAACAGCAGAATGGATGTTGCCTCCCCGTCCTAAATAGGGGACAGGAAATACAAAAAGATTAAAAAACCCTCCCCTTTCTGTAGCCACCAGTGTTTTTCTTGTCCCCTATGGGGCATGAAGAGGTTTCTCCGATGCTGCCTGTGGCCGGTGACTAGTGAGCACTGCGGACTTCCATATACCGAGCGGCTGAGGTCGGGGGCTTCTGGTCTCCTTTCCTGCTGGTGCAACTCCCATTTCCATGTTGTCATGTGATACTTGGACCCCTCCGGCTTCTCCCATGCTCTCCTGGGGGTGCATTGCTGAGCAGTGTGTGTGTATGGCCAGGTGCCTCTCCGAGTTCCCCGGCATTCTCCTCCTCCTCTGTGCGTCGAGACCGCCACTACAAATGCACTGGAAGTGACGTCACAGAGGTCACCGCGCCACTTCCGATTTGTGTCACCCCGGCAGGGAGCGCGCGCGCGACCAGCTGGCGTCCTCTAGCAGCCATTTTTCATGTCCGGAGGCTCCTGGATGGGCGTTTGGTTGCTGTGGGCCCGGGGAAGGAGCATTATTGGCACTGATGACCCAGCTGGATATAAGCCCGGTCGGCTTTACTCTCAAGTAGGACGCTCTGTGTCAATTTGTCTGTCTGCTAGGACTCCAGGTGCTGTGGGCTATGCTGCAGCCATACCCCATGAGCTCTTCTGACCCCAGTGATCTCAGATTAGCAGGGTGGGCATGGTTAGGACTTGCATCATGGAGAGTAAAAAAGCCTCTGTACCTGCTTCTGCGGAGCCCAGCATTCATCACCCTACTGTGAGTAGCTGGATTGGGTCCCCCATTGCCTTGGGGTGGGATTTTCTGGTGCCTTACAGGGTCCTTTTTCTCTCTCCGTAGGGAGACAGTTTCTGAGCCCAGAAAGGATAAAAGGATAAAGAGGAGACTTCTACTCAAAAATGTAGCGTCAGCGCTGTAAAATTGCCTGCTTCGCACAAGCAAAAAAAACTGCCAACCCTGCACGGATGACATCCTTCATGCAGAATTGCCGGCCCTTATGGACAGTATCAAGTCCCTTATTAAACAGGAGGTCCAGACCTCCATGTCGGCTATATCTCATCCGCCGCCCCCTATTAGGACTCCTCTAGCAAAAAAAAGAGGAAGATCGTCCTTGAAGACCCTTCGTCTGAGTCAGGCGAGGTGGTTTCCTCTGATCCTGAGGCTTTGGGGGGGGGAAGGGGGGTTTGTGAGGAACCCAGAATTTCTTCAGGATCAGACAAAAAAAAAAAAAAAAAAAAAAGTAGTATTTATTTTCCTCAGAGGATATGGAGGAACTCCTGGATATGGTGCGCACTACCATGAATGGAATGGTGGAAGAGGTAGAGGCCTCTCCCTCTATGCCGGATGAGATGTTTGGGGCCAAGACCCGTAAAGGATTTCCTATTCATAATAACATTCTGAACTTGATTAGGCATAACTGGGAATGTCCCGAGACACACCTAAAAGTACCGTCACACGCGGCAATTTTGCTTGCAATTTCACTGGCAATTTGCTGGTTGCAGTGAAATCATGGACACATTGTTCCATTTGTACACGGCAACAAAATAGAACAGTGTCCATGATTTCATTGCAAACAGCAAATTGCCAGTGAAATTTCTAGCAATATTGCCGCGTGTGACGATACCTTAAGTATCCCATCTGACCTAAAGCATAGGTTTCCCCTAGACGGTGAATGCTCCAAGTGGGAACTCCCCAAAGTGGACATTCAGGTGTCTAGAATTGAGAGGAATATAAGTTTATATGTCTGGCTCTACGGTTTAATAAGTTCGGTGCCAAGGGAAACTGTATCAATATAAAGAGAAAAACCCTCGCACACGAAAAAATAGAGAAAAGACTTGATTTGTTCCACTGGCATTTATTGAGAAAAAGATAAAAAGCAAAAATTGAGTTGGTATCACATTGATTTTGATTGACGTTTCGGCATTGACTTATGCCTTATTCATAATCACTGTAACAACATGACATACAAAAGTAAATACATTTGAGTTTCACATCAATCTTTATACACAACTTATCACAATAACATGCCCTTTGTGGGCTAATACAAGTTATATAACAAAAGTATATACAGAAAAATTATTATATAGTGTACAATCTCGTTTCTGACAACGAATCAATTCCGTCTATACAGAGCGATGGTCACTATAATGAAAAAATGATAAATAATAGAATCAATACCTCCAAATGGTCGGATAAGATACTGCAACCCAATAATCAATGTTAAATCTCAGGAATATCTGTTAACAAAAGTGACCACAAATTATTATCATCATGGGTGAACATGAGAAAATTGATCCTATAAATCTAATGAATATTAAAGTAAATTCTCCATCATTTCATATAACTATCTGAAGATATATAATCTCCTCCAAAATTACATGGTTTGTCATACCAACCAGCGCAAGTTTAAACTTTATAATGTGATGGTTATAATCAAGTATGGACCTAGTCCTAGGACCTTAATAGGAGTTGTATCAAGCTACAAACAAACCCCATAATCTATTCAATATTGATTCTATTGATTAACCACACATTACATATGTATCATAACAAAGACATAAATACCTCCAATTCATGTGTGTCCTGTTCCTGTATACCTTAAAGGTGATAACCCTGAACAAGACCCCAGTGAAATCGCTATAACATACAGTGATTAAAGGTGATATCATTTCCTTTATTACCCATGAATGGCATAATATATCATAACGTTCCCACATTTAATTCATCAAAAGGGAAAATATCCATATCCCCATCTGTCATCACCTAGTGTGGTATACCCAATATCCTAATATCAATATGTAAATCATAATATAGAACCCAGAATAAAAAGTATTCTCATATTTACCATATGTGTCTATATAACCAGGTACTCTGGAATAACAGAGGTAAATGTATCCTCAAGACAATCTAAGTGAAGCCAAAACCTGTAAATAGATCCATCTAATCAGTTATCCGATCAAACTGACAAAGTGCTGTATATAATATAACTACCCCTTATGTACTCACTGGCATCAGGCAAAGAGCAGGTAACAGGCGAACGTCCTCTCCACGGGCATGTGAAGAGGACGCCGCGGCACCGCGCTTTAAACCCGATATCCGGAAATGACCGCGTCAGCTGACGCATCACTGACGCTCCCGACACTCACTCGGGAAGAACGCAGAATTTACTCAGCCATCCAGTGCGCGTGTGCGCGCTTTCAATGTGTAATCCCGGTTCAGTTCGTTCTGAATCATTCTAGATTCATTTTTCACAAGCAAAATAAGGTATAAACCACCCAACATATCCGAGACCGCATAAGCAAGCACAAATCCACCATCAGGTGTAAAAACACTCTGTTACCTATCCCATATCATTTTGTTAAAGAGGGACATACTATATCTCAATTGAGATTTCAAGTAAAGAACACGTCCCCTTGGCACGTAGAGGTGGAGACGGGATACGCCGCTTGAAAGAAAGGGAATCGTATTGGATTTTTCATTTACAAACTCTAGAGCCACATGGTTTAAATAGAGAATACGAGGTGTTTATCTGATTTCCCTGATTAAATACCTATTTCTATAAAAAGTACATCCAAAACCAAAATAATCTAATATAAATGGCTTTTTAGCATATATGGTTCGGGGATAGATCATCTAGTATTATTTGATTATTGCATATGAGATGTTCCTGGTAGATAGATTTCACATCATTATTCATTGATTCTAAAATTTTCATTTTCCCTTTTTTTACAGATCTATCTCATTTAATAGTCTTCTACATCATAGACTAACTCCCTCTTATGGTTTATACCTTATTTTGCTTGTGAAAAATGAATCTAGAATGATTCAGAACGAACTGAACCGGGATTACACATTGAAAGCGCGCGCACGCGCACTGGATGGCTGAGAAATTTCTGCGTTCCATTCCCCGGAAGTGGGAGTGTCGGCGAGCCAGTCACGTGATGCGTCAGCTGACGCGGTCATTTCCGGATATCGGGTTTAAAGCGCGGTGCCGCGGCGTCCTCTTCACATGCCTGTGGAGAGGACGTTCGCCTGTTACCTGCTCTTTGCCTGATGCCAGTGAGTACATAAGGGGTAGTTATATTATATACAGCACTTTGTCAGTTTGATCGGATAACTGATTAGATGGATCTATTTACAGGTTTTGGCTTCACTTAGATTGTCTTGAGGATACATTTACCTCTGTTATTCCAGAGTACCTGGTTATATAGACACATATGGTAAATATGAGAATACTTTTTATTCTGGGTTGTATATTATGATTTACATATTGATATTAGGATATTGGGTATACCACACTAGGTGATGACAGATGGGGATATGGATATTTTCCCTTTTGATGAATTAAATGTGGGAACGTTATGATATATTATGCCATTCATGGGTAATAAAGGAAATGATATCACCTTTAATCACTGTTCTTTGATGTTATAGAGATTTCACTGGGGTCTTGTTCAGGGTTATCACCTTTAAGGTATACAGGAACAGGACACACATGAATTGGAGGTATTTATGTCTTTGTTATGATACATATGTAATGTGTGGTTAATCAATAGAATATATGAATAGATTATGGGGTTTGTTTGTAGCTTGATACAACTCCTATTAAGGTCCTAGGACTAGGTCCATACTTGATTATAACCATCACATTATAAAGTTTAAACTTGCGCTGGTTGGTATGACAAACCATGTAATTTTGGAGGAGATTATATATCTTCAGATAGTTATATGAAATGATGGAGAATTTACTTTAATATTCATTAGATTTATAGGATCAATTTTCTCATGTTCACCCATGATGATAATAATTTGTGGTCACTTTTGTTAACAGATATTCCTGAGATTTAACATTGATTATTGGGTTGCAGTATCTTATCCGACCATTTGGAGGTATTGATTCTATTATTTATCATTTTTTCATTATAGTGACCATCGCTCTGTATAGACGGAATTGATTGTTGTCAGAAACGAGATTGTACACTATATAATAATTTTTCTGTATATACTTTTGTTATATAACTTGTATTAGCCCACAAAGGGCATGTTATTGTGATAAGTTGTGTATAAAGATTGATGTGAAACTCAAATGTATTTACTTTTGTATGTCATGTTGTTACAGTGATTATGAATAAGGCATAAGTCAATGCCGAAACGTCAATCAAAATCAATGTGATACCAACTCAATTTTTGCTTTTTATCTTTTTCTCAATAAATGCCAGTGGAACAAATCAAGTCTTTTCTTTAGAATTGAGAGGAAGACTGCCCTCCCGTTTGAGGATTCCTCTCAATTGAAAAACCCCATGGACCGGAAAATTGTGATTCTTCTTCATATCTGCTGCAGACAAATGTCGCTGTGACTTGCATGGCCAAATCCCTCTCTCGTTGGCTTCTCCAGCTGGTGGACCACATATCTCAGGGTACTCCTCGAGAAGAGGTTCTTGATTCGCTCTACCTCCTGCAAAAAGCAACAGGGTTTCTACCTGATGCCTCTGGAGAGTCTGTCAGGGTCGCTGCTCACGCTGTGGCTCTGTCCAACTCGGCCAGGAGGGCCCTCTGGCTTAAACTCTGGAATGGGGATATTACTTCCAAGGTCTGGCTTTGTTCCATCCCCTTCAAGGGGAAACTTGTGTACGGGCCTGCACTCGATGATATTAGAGAAGGCCACGGATAAGAAGTTTTTGCCGGAACAAAGAACCACAAGGAAGCTTGTAATACAAATGAGACAAGTATGAGTGTGCGACTGGGTTACGATAGGTATCCAGTTTTCAGCATAGGTGATTATGGAGGTCATGATACCCATATGCTACCATCTTAGAGCGTTATGCTATGATCATGAAGATTTAACTTTGTGACAAGCAACATATTGGGGAACCTTGAAATGTCATACTATAACATTCCTAAGGTTTTTTGTAATCAGTAACAGACAACATTTGAAGCACTGGGCTATTGTCAAAAGACATCCCAGTGGCAAACAAGACCTTGGGTCAGTTCAAACAAAATGTAACCTTGAAGCATTGTGCTGTGGTCAGAAAACATGAGAAAGTCAAACAGACCCTGAGTCTGTTTGAACAGACCCAGGTGGTGTTATCAGTAAGCACCGGCCCCATGTCAAACAACCTACTGCGCAGTTGCAAGATACTGATGATCTGGCTTAAACATATTGCACAAGATGTGTTAGGGGAGGATGTGGGAGCTGTGCATAAAAATGAGGGCCCAGTACAGCGAGTTAGGGACATTCCAGAACATATCGTGGACGCACGGTTTCTGTGATGACAAGACCAGAGTATTTCCTTCTCGTTGACACTGTGGTCCCTCCGGTGGAGAGGTGATGTTGCAATACTCCGGTATGTATTGATACTTATTTCTCCATATACTATGATTCACCGTAATTGTATGATTTACATGAACTGGATTATAAAAACAGGGTAATATTGTATCTGCCATTCCATACTTGAGCATTATCCTGATGTAATCTTAATAAATTGTTATATTGTTTTACCATAAAACTGTATTCAGTGTGCCTAATTCGTATATTAGTGAGCACTACGTAAGTAAGGGCGTATCCGCCCTGTCACTCTGACGCGGTAAAACAAAGCTGTTTTTTCGTCCTTCCTGTGAACAGGCCCCTTCATATAGAGGCAAAGGGAAAACAGGACGATGGAGTTACCCGAAAGGAGGCAAAGGAGAAAATACCCTTGTCCCCCATCATCAACAACAACCTAATAAGCAGTGACTGCGACAGGGTGGGGGTAGGGGGGGTGTTCGGCTCTCGAACTCGCTTTCCAGTTAGCGGACCATCACTGACAATCAGTGGGTGCTTTGCACCATCCAACACGGATTGCGAATAGAGTTCAAGTCCTGCCTACAAAGTGGTCTACGGATCACCACCCTACCCTCCAGGAACCTTCAGGACTCATTGTGGCAGGGACTTCAGGCTCTTTTGGAGTCTGCAGTAATAGCTTGTGTTCCTCATCAAGAAGAGAAAGGGGGAAGGGGAACAAGAGGCGCAATAGTGCCTTATCACTTAGACACTTATAGTACGGTGGTATAAAAGGAACCACTCACCTATTTCAGTTGTGCGACCCACAACTGGTATACAGACATGTAGTGTTTTATCCGGATGGCTGCTGCTGGACTCCCACCGACCACTTGCACGTGGAATCACACAGTAAAAAAATGGGAAAGGAAACGGTGTTCACCAGTCCGCGCTGCCAGGATCCACTTATTCCAGGGAAGAAACTCACGATCAGATGTGATATGATCAAAACCTTTTATTGCATCCAACGCGTTTCAACGCCTTTCCTGGCGTTTTCCTCAGGGATACCTTAATGTAATGTTACTATGGTGGCCCATATACGCCACCAGGGGGGGTACATGGTTCGCAAGCCTTAACTATTTCTGCAAGGATTTTTTCTTGGCCAGAAAGACATCTCTTGTCCCTGTCTGCTGTCCATATGAGGGGGTCCGACAACATCCAGACGGACTTCCTCAGCAGGAGGAACATTCATCCTGGCGAGTGGTGTCTCCATTAGGAGATTTTCTGATCCCTAGTAGCCAGATGGGGTCAGCCGGTAGTGGATCTCTTTGCCTCATCTCAAAATACAAAGCTGGATGCGCCTTTTTTACCCTGACACTGTCTGCCAGGTTTCTGGGAGTGGATGCGTTTTCCCATCCATGAAACTTTTCCTTTGCGTATGCATTTCCCTCGATTCCGCTCATTCCCAGGACCTTGCAGAAGGTCAGACAGACAACGTTCCCATGATCCTGGTAGCTCCTCTCTGGCGAGGACAGAGCTGCTGCAGTGCGCTGATGAAACTGGAGCAGGAGGGTCCGGTTCTTCTGCCTCTGAGGTCCGACCTGCTTCACCAAGGGCCCATTCTCCATCCCAACCGTCGGACGTTGAACCTAGCGGCTTGGTCGTTGAGGCCAAGATTCTACAGGCTAAAGGATTATCTGACAAAGTCATCTCTACTTTGAAAAAGAGTAGGAAACCGGTCACGAATGCCATATATGGCAAGATCCGGAGGAGATTTGTTTTCTGGTGTGCAGAAGATCCCCCAGATGCCTTTCATCTGATTATAGCTCGTATTCTGAACTTTTTACAAAACGGCCTGGATCTGGGTCTTGCCCTAGTAAACTAAAATTACGGGTATCGGCTCTTAGTTAGTACTTTGATCAGAGCCTGGCAACTCATTCGTGGGTTAGGGAGGTTCATGACGTCTGCCAGCAAGCTTCGACCTCACCTCCGGAGTAGTGTCCCTCCTTGGGACCATAATATTGTCCTCACTGGACCGACAACGAAAGCCTTTGAGTCTTTGTCTGATGGTGCCAGGGCGACATATCGCCGGCAAGATTCCTCACCGCGGTTGCGGCGTGTTAAGGTACCCGTATCGGTAATTCGGTTTCTAGGAATCTTCCACGACAGCAGTAATTTTCCTCCCTTGTTTATTTTTATTTGATGTTCCTGCACTATTGATGGTCACTATTCATGCTTGTGTGTACAGTAAAAACACTGGTGGGTGCAGGAAGAAAAGGGATATTTAACCTCTTTGTGTTTCCTGTCCCCTATTTAGGGCGGGGAGGCAACCTCTATTCTGCTGTCGTGGAAAGTTCCTAGAAACTGAATTACCGGTAAGACTAATTCTATTTTGTCAAAGTTAGGGTACGCCATCATCTGTGGAAAAACTCGGCGAGAGCAATCTGATAACACATCGGATTTCACTTACCCCAATGATAAACTATAATGACATGAATATCTGAGTTTTTCCTCCATGAGAAATGTGCCGAGGAGAAAAGAAAAAAAATAGAATAAAATAAAAATTGGTGTAAAATAAAATAATTGTAAAGAAAAAAAAAAAAAAAAAAAACATATGTAAAGCTTCATTGTATTTTTCAGTCTCAGCACAGATAAAGTGGACAGCTACAAGCTGCCACCTTCAGTTGCCCAATTTTTACCTTGGAAGCCTATGATTAGCCTAATATGGCATGCATACATAAAAAAAAACAAAAAAAAAAAAAAAAACACACAACATACCTGTGTTATGTCATTTCAATTTGAAAAAGTAATCTTTATTTATTCAAAAAATAGTTTAAAAGACAGTTCTGGGGGAGATAGAGATATAGATATATATAGAAAAAACAAAGAGCAGTACTTAATCCCTTATAAGGGTGGTGCAAATCAGTCCAGGGCTTAAGGCCACTTTAGGCTGGCTTCACACTTGCAGATGGATCTGCAGCGTTTTGCAGATGCATCTGCAAGTGTGAGCATGCTGACCGCGGCCCCTATGTTTATAATAGGGCGCACCGGGTCTGAACGCTCTCATTCATTCCTATATGTGTACTGTCAGCAGGCGTATGCCTGCTTACAGATCACACTCTCCCGTCCGCACTGTGGACGCGAGATGTAGCGTCCATGCTGCGGGCGGGAGTGTGTGATCTGTCAGCAGGCATACGCCTGCTGACAGTACACATATAGGAATGAATGAGAGCGTTCAGACCCGGTGCGCCCTATTATAAACATAGGGGCCGCGGTCAGCATGCTCACACTTGCAGATGCATCTGCAAAACGCTGCAGATCCATCTGCAAGTGTGAAGGCAGCCTTACACACACCAACTTAGGGTATGTGCACATTGAAAGTTTTGTGGGCTGTTTTTTAGCGTTTTACATCGGCGTTTTCCGCTGAGTTTTATGTTAATTTATGTTAATCCTAACCACCGGTTGGATTAACATGCTAGTCAATGGATTTCAGAAAACGCTGTGTACATTAGAACGTTTTTTTTTTTTCTCCTTTCCACTTTCTTCACCGGTTTTCCACCGGTTTTCAAAGATAGAGCAAGTGACTTCTTTTGAGCGTTTTTCTAGCGGTTCTAGCTTACAAGTGCACAAAAAAATAGAATTATTCTTACCGTTAATTCGGTTTCTAGGAAACCTTCCACGACAGCATAGGAGGTAGCCTCGCCACGCCCTAATGGGGACAGGAACACGAGAGGTTAAAAGGCCCCTCCCACCTCCCATTAGCCAGTGTCTTACAACGAACCCAGAACGCATAAGAAACAAGCATAAAATCCATAAACCAGGAAATTAGGGAGGGAAATAAGTGCTGTCGTGGAAGATTTCCTAGAAACCGAATTAACGGTAAGAATAATTCTATTTTCTCTAGTCACCTTCCACGACAGCGTGGGAGGATTGCCCACGAATCCTTACCTAGGGAGGGACAACAGCTTGCAGGACCTTCCGCCCAAAGGCCAAGTCCCTGCCAGCCATCACATCCAAACGATAGTGCTTGGTGAAGGTATGTAGCGAAGACCACGTAGCCGCCTTACAGAGCTGCTCCGGAGAAGCCCCAGCACGCTCAGCCCAGGAGACCGAAGTGGCCCGGGTAGAATGGGCCGTAAAACCAGTAGGAGCAGAGAGGCCTTGACCGAGATAGGCATCCGTGATTGCTCTCTTTATCCAATTGGCGATAGTGCCTTTAGCCACCTTCCGGCCCTTGTTGCGACCAAAATGCTGAATGAATAAATTCTGGTCGATACGCCAGGGAGCCGTGACCTCCAGGTAGTGTAGCACCAGGCGACGGACATCCAGCGAGTGGAATTCCACCTCCTTCGCAGATCTAGGATGTTGACAGAAGGATGGTAGAACGATTGACTGAGATCGATGGAACTCCGACACTACTTTCGGCAGAAACGACGGATCCAACTGAAAAACAATGCTGTCATCCCGCACCGTCAAATAGGGCTCACGGATGGACAAGGCCTGAAGTTCACCAATTCTCCTCGCTGAAGTAATAGCCGCCAGGAAAGCGAGCTTATGAGACAAGGACCTCATGGAGCAATCCGTCAGGGGCTCATAAGGAGAACGAGTCAGGCCCGTAAGCACAATATTCAGATCCCAGGAGGGGAAGACACTCCTCCGACAGGGACACCGTCTGGAAGCCGCCACCATGAAACGTTTGACCCAACGATGATCAGCCAGTCTCACATCAAACACAGAACTCAAGGCAGCAAACTAGACCTTAAGGGTGCTAGGTTTAAGACCCAGATCCAACCCTTGCTGCAAGAAGTCCAAAATCTGAGAAACATTTGGAGCAAAAGGATCCAGAACCCGGGCCCCACACCAGGAGGAGAACTTCTTCCAAATCTTATTGTAAATGGAATTAGTGACTGGCTTACGGCAATCCTGCAAGGTTGCGATAACTTTCTCGGAAAGGCCCTGGGCCTTCAGCACTCGGGCCTCAGAAGCCAGGCAGCCAAACTGAGACGCTGCGGGGCCGGATGGAAGAACGGACCCTGTGAGAGGAGGCTCGGGTCCTCCCCCAGATACACAGGACCGTCCACCCGGAGAGACCTGATCAGATTGAACCAGCTTCTCTTTGGCCAGACCGGGGCAATTAGGATAGTCGGAACCCGCTCGTCCCTGATCTTCCGCAGAACCCTGGCTAGCAGAGGGAGCGGAGGAAACGCGTAGGCTAGATGAAACGCCCAAGCGTGGGAGAAGGCATCCACCCCAATTGCTCCGTCCCTGGGGTTGAGGGAGAAGAATGTTCCCACTTTGCAATTGAGCCTTGAGGCGAATAAATCCACCTCTGGAGCTCCCCAGCGCACCACCAGGCTGCAAAAAACTGCCTGGTCTAGGCTCCACTCCCCTGGGTGGAGATCTCTGCGGCTTAAATAATCCGCCTGAGAGTTCAAGTCTCCCTTGAGATGGACCGCCGAGAGAGACAGGAGAGACCTCTCGGCCCAGAGGAAGATGCGGCTGGAGATCACCTTTAGGTCGCGAAACCGGGTGCTGCCTTGATGACGAAGATGGGCCACAGTGGTCACATTGTCCGAATACACCAACACATGTGACCCCCGGACAAAAACATGCGCAGCCAGAAGAGCTTCCTCTACCGCTTTCAGTTCGCGGAAGTTGGAGGAGCGAGAGCTTATCTGAGGACCCCAGATACCTTGAAACGGGGACCCCGACACCACCGCCCCCCAGCCCCGCTGGCTGGCATCTGTCGTCACCGTAACCAGAGGAGTCCGAGACCAAGAGACTCCGTTGGCCAGATTTGCCGGGGACAACCACCACCTGAGGGAGGACACCACCCTCCCCGACAAGCAAACTCTCTTGTTGAGGGAGGAGGGGAGGCGATTCCAATGCCCCAGAATGTGGTCCTGAAGGCATCTGGAATGTGCCTGGGCCCACATGACTGAAGGGATGCACGCCGTCATAGACCCCAGGATCGACATGGCTTCCCGGAGCGTGGGGGACCCTTGAGCTCTCAGGGAAGAGATACGTGACACAAGGGATGTTTTGTGATCTTCCGGCAAAAAGGTCACCTGATTGTCTGAGTCCAGAAGCACCCCCAGGAACCTCCTGACCGAGGAGGGGATAAGTTGAGACTTCAACAGGTTGGGGAGCCACCCCAACGACCGAAGAATGCCCAACACCCTGTCCTAGTCCGACCTGAGGATCTCCTCTGAAGGCGCGATCAGAAGAAGATCGTCCAAGTATGGTATCAGACAGATGTCCTGTAACCTGAGGAAGGCCACCACCTCCCCCATGATTTTCGTAAAAATCCGGGGAGCAGAGGAGATGCTGAAAGGCAAGACGTCGAACTGGAAGTGGTGGATCACCCCCCGGCAAGACACCGCAAACCGCAGGTATTTCCTGTGCCGAGGATGAATCGGCACATGAAAATACGCGTCCTTCAAATCTATTGTGGCCATCTGGAAGTGGGGCCCTATCAAGGGGATCACTGACCTGACCGATTCCATTTTGAATCTGCGGTAGCGGACATATTGGTTGAGCTGCTTCAGGTTGATTATAATCCGGGCCGCCCCTGACGGCTTCTTCACCATGAAGAGCCGGGAGTAATGTCCACTGCCGCGTTCCGACTCCGGAACTCTGGAAATGACATTGGAAGCCAAGAGTTCCAGAAGGTTGGAAAACAGGAGATCCTGAGATCCCCTCGAGGCCAGGGTAGTGACTCGAAGAACCGGAGGGGGAGGAGACACAAACTCGATTAAGAGACCCTCCGCCAAGATGTTGAGCACCCACTGGCAGTTGGTAATGCCTCGCCAGATGGGAAGAAAGGCGGAGAGTCTTCCCCCTACCTGCACCGAGTCACTGTTTGTCCTGTGGAGGACGTTGTTGGGGGGGGACAAAGATGTTCCTCCCTCTACCCTTCGGGTAGGACCACCGACCCCCCTTCCCTTTACCTCTGGGCTGGGAGGCCTGAGGCACCTGGGGACGAAAAAACGACTTTTTTGCTATACGTTGTTCAGGGAGAGCCTTCTTATCTGAGGCCTTGGCCAGGATGTCATCCAGCGCAGGGCCAAAAACCAAATCCCCCTTAAAGGGAATGGAACAAAGGCGCGTCTTAGATGTGGAATCCCCTGTCCACATCTTTAACCAGAGTGCACGCCGCGCCGAGTTGGAAAGGACGGACGTACGGGCGGCCATGCGCACTGATTCAGCAGAGGCGTCAGCCAGAAATCCAGTCGCCTTTTTTAATAAAGGCAAGGATTCCAGAATCTCCTCCCTCGGAGTACCCTGGGAGATATGACACTCAAGCTGATCCAACCATCTGAGGATTGACCTGGAAACGCAGGTGGAAGCAACATTCGCCTGCAAGGTAGATGTTGATGCCTCCCACGAGCGCTTCATCAGCCCCTCAATTTTTCTATCCATCTGATCTCTCAGCTGGGACGTATCCTCGAATGGGAGCGAGGTCTTTTTAGCCACCCGAGTGACCTGGACATCCACCTTGGGGACATCCCAAGAAAATGGGGTGTCCTCCAGGGGAAACCTGTTTTTCAGAGTACCTTTAACCCTTTTTTCAGGAAATTCCCACTCCTGAACAATGAGATCCTGAATGTTGGGATGGACAGGAAATCCCACCGGTTTGACCGGACGAAGCCCAGCAAACATAGCATCCTGGACAGAGTGGAGGACCGTTTCCTCCTCCAGACCCATAGTGCTACGGACAGCACTAATGAGCCCCGCCAAATCCTCTGAAGAGAACAGGAATCTGCTAGGGTCAGAGGCCATGGGGAAGAACCATCATCCCAATTATCCGAGTCTGAGTCTAACTGGGCGTCAGAGTCAGACAGGTCCTGCTGCCGTTTCCGTTTCTTTGGAGACGGAGGACCTGAGACCGGGGTGGGAGCAGCCGGAGTCAGGGAAGCCAAAGAAGCCTGGATCCCCTGTTTCACCATGGAGCGTAATTCCTCCACTAAGGAGGGGTGTTCGGCCCGAACTACATGATCTGTACACTCCTGGCAGAGTTTCTTGTCCCAGGGGGAAGAAAACTTCTTATTACAGACAGGGCATCGCTTCCCACCGGGCTTTTTAACAGCTGGCTTCTCTCCCTATAAAAAAATAGAGAGGGCGCCATAAGAATCGGCCTGCAAACAGGCACATGGACCCCCCCTCGGCACAGACTCACTGTGGCTGGGGCAGAGCTGGTCTCAGCAGCAAGATCAGCCATCCTGACAATAGTACAGCTCACCTTTACTGACGTTTTCAGGGCAGCTTATATGATGTAAGCCTGCCCCACCGCTCCAAACAGTGTGCCCCTTCCCCCCACGCAGGGTCCCTGGCAGGCTTGCAGTATCAGCAGAGGCGCGCCCTGCACGCTGTCCCTCCGGATTCCGACCGCCGGAACCGGAAGCGCCGCTCCCCCGGGGGAGCACGTGACCCGGAAGTGACGCGCGTGACGTCACATCCGGTCGGCGCGACAGCGCGCTCGCAGGGGGAAGCCGGCGGGTCAGGGAGCACCGAGAGGCCGCCGGCGGGGCGCCCAAGGCCCGCATCACCTCCAAGGAGGATCCGGAGGACCCGGGCACGGTCCTACCGCGAAAAACGTGCGGTAGGAGCAGCCGGAGGAGGAGAACCGCAGCACCGACCAACGCTGCCCGGCTAAACATCAGGTATGCTGCAGTCGCCGGCCCCACAGCACAGGGAAACCTCTCCATGCCCCATGGGGACAGGAAAAACACTGGCAAATGGGAGGTGGGAGGGGCCTTTTAACCTCTCTTGTGTTCCTGTCCCCATTAGGGCGTGGCGAGGCTACCTCCTATGCTGTCGTGGAAGGTGACTAGAGAAAACAGTCTTAAAAACGCCAAGAAAAACCGCCAGAAAACCGCAGAGAAAACGCTGTATAAACGCTATAAAACCGCTAAAAAAACGCTCAAAAAACGATGGACACTGCTGAGGTCACCAATCTCAGTTTCTGAAATTCTACACCGGTTTTCTGACGGTCTGCAATGATGCAGAACCGTCCAATGTGCACATACCCTTATCTGTCCAACTTCTGACCAACTTGCTGGTTGCAGTGAAATCATGGACACATTGTTCCATTGTACACAGTCACAAAATGGAGCAATGTGTCCATGATTTCACTGCAACCAGCAAGTTGGTCAGAAGTTGGACAGATAAGTTGGTGTGTGTAAAGTGGCCCTTAGTTCCTTCACCCCCATATACAGACCAAATGACGACTGCAGCACTCCACAAGTGATGTATATTGCCTTTAATGGCCTTCAGGCATCTATGTGGTAGACGTTTCAGTCCTCAGACCTTCTTCCAGCAAGCACCTTTTGCAAATGCTGGGCTTTTTATACATCATACTTACATTTCCACATACCGTAATTAAATCATTTACATTGTATATACAAATTACAGTCTTAATCCTTGTCTGTTTATACATACACTAATCACCCCCTACAACCAATACTCCTTTATACTTTAAATAATAATTATACATGTTAAAATTATTTCATATGCACCTGTTATATCGTTATATATCCTCAATTGGTTCTCCATTTGCACACCTGTCGCTCAATCAACAATATTAATCGTTTGCTGTATTCATATACACTCACCGCATGTCATCGCTGTTCCCAGCGTTGCGGAAGTTTCAAAGGTGCTTGCTGGAAGAAGGTCTGAGGACCGAAACGTCCACCACATAGATGCCTGAAGGCCATTAAAGGCAATATACATCACTTGGAGTGCTGCAGTCGTCATTTGAGAGAGATGTATAATGTAGAATATACACATATACACACACACACACACACACACACACACACAGTTGTGGCCAAAAGTATTGACACCCCTGCAATTCTGTCAGATAATACTCAGTTTCTTCCTGAAAATGATTGCAATCACAAATTCTATAGTATTATTATCTTCATTTAATTTGTCTTCAATGAAAAAAAACACAAAAAGAATTGTCCTAAAGCCAAATTGGATATAGTTCCACAACAAACATATAAAAGGGGGGTGGACAAAAGTATTGGCACCGTTAGAAAAATCATGTGATGCTTCTCTAATTTGTGTAATTAACAGCACCTGTAACTTACCTGTGGCTCCTAACAGGTGTTGGCAATAACTAAATAACATTTGCAGCCAGTTGACATGGATTAAAGTTGACTCAACCTCTGTCCTGTGTCCTTGTGTGTACCATATTGAGGATGGAGAAAAGAAAGAAGACCAAAGAACTGTCTGAGGACTTAAGAAACCAAATTGTGAGGAAGCATAAGCAATCTCAAGGATACAAGTCCATCTCCAAAGACCTGAATGTTCCTGTGTCTACCGTGTGCAGTGTCATCAAGAAGTTTAAAGCCCATGGCACTGTGGCTAACCTCCCTATATGTGGACAGAAAAGAAAAAGTGACAAGAGATTTCAATGCAAGATTGTGCGGATGGTGGATAAAGAACCTCGACTAACATCCAAACAAGTTCAAGCTGCCCTGCAGTCCGAGGGTACAGCAGTGTCAACCTATACTATCCGTCGGCATCTGAATGAAAATTGACTGTATGCCTCTGGCATTGGTCTGCTTGACCGTGTGCATGGCATTATGAAGTCTGAAGACTACCAGCAAATTTTGCAGCATAATGTAGGGGCCAGTGTGAGAAAGCTGGATCTCCCTCAGAGGTCATGGGTCTTCCAGCAGGACAATGACCCAAAACACACTTCAAAAAGCACTAGAAAATGGTTTGAGAGAAAGCACTGGAGACTTCTAAGGTGGACAGCAATGAGTCCAGACCTGAATCCCATAGAACACCTGTGGAGAGATCTAAAAATGGCAGTTTGGAGAAGGCACCCTTCAAATATCAGGAACCTGGAGCAGTTTGCCAAAGAAGAATGGTCTAAAATTCCAGCAGAGCATTGTAAGAAACTCATTGATAGTTACTGGAAGCGGTTGATCGCAGTTATTTTGGCTAAAGGTTGTGCAACAAAGTATTAGGCTGAGGGTGCCAATACTTTTGTCTGGCCCATTTTTGGAGTTGTGTGTGAAATGATCAATATTTTGCTTTTTGCGTTATTCTCTTTTGTGTTTTTTTTCATTGAAGACAAATTAAATGAAGATAATAATACCAAAGAATTTGTGATTGCAATCATTTTCAGGAAGAAACTGGGTATTATCTGACAGAATTGCAGGGGTATCAATACTTTTGGCCACAACTGTATGAATACATACATACATATACACTAACACACATCACACACACACACACAGGGTATCCCATTGATTAGCACCAAAGAAATCAAACGACAATAATTAATCAAGGTTTAAAAAGTCACATGAATACCTACCATACATTAGCTATACAAAAGGTTGTAAATAAAAAGACTTCTTGGTACAGAAAATTATTTTCTTAATTAAGAAAATCAAAGTGGATGAAAAAATGAAAAAACATTTCTGGAAGAAATGTGTATAAATGCACATACAAGTCCATATATCACAAATGAATAAAGTAGCATATTTTTCAGATTATAACACGTACTTTTATTAACCCAAATTTTAGGTGAAAGTGTCATATACTCCGAATCTACTATGTGCTTTAGTGGAGGGGGGGGAAGGGCAGCTCTGGAGCAGTGTCCAGAGACTGATGCGGGATGCAAGAGGCAGTGGGAGGTCACATGATCCTGCTCATTAGCGTCATGTAATATGCACTGCACCTGCTGTCCCATCACCTCAGTGCTGAAGTAGCGCTGAGAGATGGACAAGGGGTGCAGCGCATATGACATGTGCGTGCACTCACACCTCACTGTGCTGGATATGGCTCCCCTGTCACGCTATATGCCACCTTGAGCTAGATGTAGCCCCCCCCCCCCTATCATGCTGTATGTTCCCCTGACGGCGCGCAGACATTAAAATAACAACCGCTGTTACTTTAAGTATCTTGCTTACCCTCCATCACTCGCTCAGTGCGCCCAGCTCCTCGGTCTCCTCTTGTGTCTGTGCCGGCATCCGATCACGTGACCGGATGTGATCACCGGATTAGATCACTGTACTCTGCCGATCACGTGATCGGATGCCGGCACTGACACAGGAGGAGACTGAGGAGCTAGAAGCAAGCAACAAAGGGTAAGTAACAATGGTTGGTATTTTAATGTGTGCGCACCAACATATAGCATGATGGGGGGGGGGGGGGAAAGAGGGGAGCCATATCAGGGGGTGTCAGTACAGGGATTGCACTGCTTGCAGCAAGGCATGTCTACTGAAAGCCGGAGGAGTGTCAGCTCCAGTAAGGGGGAAATCAGGAGAGCAGGGGCAGGCCAGAGAGGTGCTGGTAGTGGGAGGACTCAATTATTAGGGGGATAGGGCAATCTGCTACAAAGACAGGGATCGTCGATCAGTGTGCTGCCTACCTGGCGCTCGAGTCCGGCACATCGCTGATCAGGTTGACAGATTACTGGGAGGGGCTGGTGAGGACCCAGAGGTCAGAATTCAGATAATGAGGCAGGAGAGGCATCATTGCTCTCATAATGGTACCGGCTTTCATTTGATATGTCACAAGACTATGTTTCTTAATATTTTGTATGGGAAAAAAAAATCTAACTCAAAATTTTGATGCGCAATTGTGAAAAAATGCATGTGTGTTACTTGTGTTCTTGGTTATATTTATACAGAGAATCAACTTGGGACCTATCAAATATAAATATTTTTTTATTTTATGGCTGTGAGAGTTATTACAACTTATTGAATAAAACATTTATATGCAACAAAAGAGAAACACAAAAAACAAACAACGTAAGAGCCAGGATAAATCCATCTTATCCATCATAACACAACTTGCTCAGTATTTTCAACCTGAATGCATTGAACAAACCAAAAGAATAAAAAGGTGATCATATCCTCAAGTGTGATTAATCAAGATTAAAAGAACAAAGAATTTAACACCTATTTATACATGTAAAATTGTTTTCTATTATATCACTAAACTTGACATTTATGAAGTGTTTAATAAGAATAGTACAGTAGTTAAATCCTCCTTCACTAAAATATGAACTAATCAAACAATTAATAGCACATTTTTAAAGTGTCCTTTTATCATCAATTTGTCCCTTCTAGTGGGTGAAATGTAATCTAGGCCATAAGCGCTTACTAGCAATCGCTATTTCCTTTTGTGTCAGAGTATGTCCGGCCTATCACAGTGTTTGGCTCCACCCGAGTTAATATCTGATTTTTGTTAACTTTTAAAATGTCTGGTTTTCTTGGATACATAAAGGATGGCGCTGGATCAGAAGGATGCAATAAAGTCAATTCTACTTCTTCATTTTCACAATCTTTGAAGATTACAGTAGCCACCAGCAGCGCTTTTTCAAAAGAATGTTTCAAAAGGATTTTAACAGCTTATATGATAAAATATTGTTCCTTGAAAAGTAGCAGCCATTGCTGTGTGAGAAAAATACAGTTAATATTAAGTAAGGAAGATGGGTAATAAAAATAAAGATTTACAGTTCGCTTGAGATAGAACTGTGTTACTATAAAGTGAGTATTAGGGCTAGAGAAAGTGAGTATTAGGGCTAGAGCACACAACCTTTTCTGTCTGCGGATAAACACTGCAGTTTTGACAGCTTTTTTTTACCAAGTTTTTACCACATCTGCGTTTTTTTTTTTTAAATAGCTATGGCAGTTTTTATATAGTCAAATGCTGCGTTTACTGCAGCGATTAAAATGTAGTGCAAGAAGTGATTTACTCATTGAGTGTTTCAAAAAAATACTGCATGTGTCTAAGCCCATTGAAATCAATGGAGGGCGTTTTTCTAAACAATGATCACTTAGAATAGCGCTTTGTGTTTATTAGCCCTTAATAAGAAAACAATTAAACTATTAATATAAATTTACTCAATCTGTAAACACACTCGCCAATATTGTAGTACACCGAGTCCCTAGATGCCTTTGTACAGACTATTGTTTGTTCAAAAGTGAACATGTCCAGGTATGTCAGGACATGAAAGCTCTGAGGCTCTAAAACTAATGCAGATGTGGAAAAACTTGGTAGAAAAAAGCTGCCAAAACTGCAGCATTTATCTGCAGACAGAAAAAGCTGCGTATGCACTAGCCCTAATACTCACTTTATAGTAACACAGTTCTATCTTAAAGGGAACCAACCACCTCAGATGACGACTATAAGCTGTTAATACATGTCCCTGAAGGGACGGGAGCTGCCTTGCGTGCCCGCCCACTGATAGATAACATCACGCCCTTCATGTGACGTCCTGCAAAGTAAGAGGGAGGGCTAGAGAAGCCAGTCATGCTGCTGGAGACACAGCCCTCTAGTAACTGACACAGAAGGAGACGCCCAGAAGTACACAGGCATGTAATTTTATAAAGTGTATATTTCGGTTTACATTTATCAATATTCTTAAGAAAAACATAGGTGGAATGGTGTAGGTAGGGTGCAGGGACATGTATTAACAGCTTATAGTCGTCATCTGAGTTGGTTGGTTCCCTTTAAGCGTTCTGTAAATCTTTAAATTTTATTACCCATCTTCCTTAATATTAGGCTGCTTTCACACTGCAGTTTTTTCCTGATCAGGATTCACCAGGTTTTGCGTGCCAAAACCAGGAGTGAAACTTGCAGAGAAAAACTATAATTGAAAGATTGATGGTGGGTTTACACGTTGCGATATCGGCGTCCAATTTCAATGAAAAGTCACGTGGTTCTATCGTTGGACCCGATATCGTTCCTGCGTTATATGGTGTGAACGTCCAATACAATGCAGGAACGATGTCAATGCGATATCGGGGATTGAATGAGCGTGCTATTCAATGCTCCGATATTGAATGCAGATTGGAGCCGGATCGTGCTGTGTGACAGCCCAACTCCGATGTGAAGTTCAACGTCACCCATTCACTCCCATGTTAAATGGTCGTTCCTAGGTTGGGGGGGGCGTACACATCGTACGGACGTTGGATCCAGAAATCGCAACGTGTAAACCTCCGATGCAATGCGGAAGAAACGTTGTCATGAATAGATGATATTGCTCATGATTTTTTCTGCAGAGACAGATCTACTCCCTCATCCCTCCTCCCTTTTAGCTGGTTTGTAAGTAGCTACATAGAACCATTCCCAGCCTCCCCCCCCCCAGCTTAAGCCATTTACGACGGATCGTAAATACCAGGGGGAGGGGGCCGAGCTTACAGGTTTCAACCAAGATCTGTTCCTAAACCAAAATCCTTTGTCTAAAATTCACAGTGTTTTCAATATCGAATTTAAGACGACCCGATCATACCACAAACACATAATGCATATTTTTAGATTACTTACATAGTAACATACATAGTTTTTAAGGTTGAAGGAAGACTTTAAGTCCATCTAGTTCAACCCATAGCCTAACATGTTGATCCAGAGGAAGGCAAAAAAAACCCCATGTGGCAACACTAAGCTCCACATTGGGGGAAAAAATTCCTTCCTGACTCCAGATACGGCAATCAGACTAATTCCCTGGATCAACGCCCTATCAAAGAATCTAGTATATATAACCGGTAATATTATAGTTTTCAAGAAAGGCATCCAGGCCCTTCTTAAATGTTAGTAGTGACTCACTCATTACAACATCATGTGGCAGAGAGTTCCATAGTCTCACTGCTCTTACAGTAAAGAATCCGCGTCTGTGATTATGATTAAACCTTCTTCCCTCCAGACGTAGAGGATGCCCCCTTGTCCCAGTCTCAGGCCTAAGAGTAAAGAGATCATTAGAAAGGTCTCTGTACTGCCCCCTCATATATTTGTACATTATTATAAGATCACCCCTAAGCCTTCGTTTTTCCAAGCTAAATAACCCCAAGTTTAATAACCTGTCTTGGTATTGCAGACCCCTTAGTCCTCTAATAACTTTTGTCGCTCTTCTCTGGACCCGCTCTAGTTCAGCTATGTCTTTCTTATACACCGGAGACCAGACTTATCGTGGTGCGCATTCAATGATGTGTTTCATACAGTCATACAATGTTCAGGAACCTGGGAACGGAGTGCTGTCATTCTAAATATGACAATCAAGTCATATTTGGTATCAAACTTCTCAGAATCACCTGACCTGAAATATGAGCCATATATTATGTCTGTGAGTAAACCCCATCTCCAGATATGAAGAATGGGGATTTATTAAGCATGGTGAGATAGGAGGTCTCAGAGTGATCCCTCCCCGCTGGAATGGTCCTCTGCAGAGGGGGGGGGGGGGGGGGGGGGTCACATATTTCCCCTGGTTAATAAAAGCAAAGAAGACATTTTTGGGGCATTCTGCTCTCGAGGTCTGACAGTCAACACCAGCTAACTGTCGACAGAATCTACCCATCCAGGAGAGGGGCCTCCTCCAAGAAACTAAGTACCAAGCCTGACTAGGTCTGAAACTTTTCTTACGTTATTCCTTTTATTTTTTATAACTGTTATTCATACATGTAATTTGTCTCTTATATAATATTCTGTACATCTTTTGTAACCACTGCCCTATTTCGGAGTAAACTATTATAATTTACTAGTCTCGATCTCCTTGTCCTATGAACGAGCTCTCACGACCTCCCTGCTCTTTTTACGCTATCGCACAGGTTACTGATCCGCCTGTAAGTGATCAGTGGTGGCAGAATACCGTGTTTTTGTATTTATGTGATATTGTGGGCCGGAGGGTGACTGGATCGAGGTATATATACGTTCCTGGCAGGAACTGGTGGTATATATACATCCTGTCACATCACGTGCTGCAATAGACCACATGAAGTAGAGCAGCTGGGCACCTTTCTTATCCTCTGGCAGTACCGGAGTTGGCCAGAAGGCTAAGGGGGCGCCAGAGAGCTGAAGGTCCTGACTAAGCTAATCGTGACAATTGGTGGCAGCGGTGGGATCATAGGACATTAGTGATCTGGTTTGAGCAATCATTCCTCTCACTAAAAACTTGCACAGTTCTTACGAGAACTCTGCACAAAAGTTTTGAAGATCGAACTCAGTGGTTATTAGATCTGAGACAATACTGTGTGTGTAGCAGTTACCCCTCCCTCCTCTTTGTTTTTTCTATTCTATCTTTGATTTGGAAACCATGGTCGTGGTTGGAGAGCTCTGTTACGGCCAGATGAAAAAGGACGTTCTAGTGGGAATATGTACGGCCAACGGCATTGACCCTAAGGGCAAAACCAGAGACAACATGGCTGCAGAGCTGGCACGACTTGAAGCAGAGCAAGCCCGTCACCAGAGCCCAATGAATGGAGAGGCCAGCCAAAGCCATGTCAGTGCTGATGTACAGCGTCCGGCTGCAGAGGTCAGTCAGAGCATGGACGGTGTTGCGGCTGAGCCCGTACCTGTGGATGTAAGCCAAGTCCTAGAAGGTGTTCCTACAGGGGTCCCACCTGTAGACGCATGCCGCGTCAGCGACCAGGTCAGCATGGACCCCTATCTGCAACTGGCCTTACAGCAATATCCCGCTGAGGATTCCCAAGGGCGCCTGCAGCTCATTCAGCAATACCTGGAGGCTGCGAGAGCCGAGCGAGAGGCTGCGAGAGCCGAGCGAGAGGCTGCGAGAGCCGAGCGAGAGGCTGCGAGAGCCGAGCGAGAGGCTGCGAGAGCCGAGCGAGAGGGCTGCGAGAGCCGAGCGAGAGGCTGCGAGAGCCGAGCGAGAGGCTGCGAGAGCCGAGAGCGAGAGGCTGCGAGAGCCGAGCGAGAGGCTGCGAGAGCCGAGCGAGAGGCTGAGAGAGCCGAGCGAGAGGCTAAAGAGGAGCCGAGCGAGAGGCTGAGAGAGCCCGAGCGAGAGAGCCCAGAGCCTCAGAGAGAGCACGACCTGCGGATGGCCCAGCTGGAAAGGCAGTCATCTACCCCATTGAACTCTGAATCGACCCGTTCAACCACCTTCCAGCCAAATCCAAAGCATTTCCCTGTGCTGGATGACACAGGTGACCTGGACACTTTCCTGAGGGGTTTTGAGAAGGCGTGCTTACAGTACCAGCTGCCGAATGACCAGTATGCCCCGTACCTCATTGCAGCGCTGAGAGAGAAAGCGCTAGCGGCGTTTGTGGCTCTTCCTCGAGAGCTAGATGGGAACTATGCGGCCATCAAGAAGGCTCTAATCCAGAGGTTCCAGCTGACCCCAGAGGTGTACCGCAGAAAGTTCCGGAACCCCCAGCGTGGACCACACGACAGCTACAGTGATGTGGTCCACGGGCTCAGAACCAACTTCGAGCAGTGGATTCAAGGACTGGAAGTGACCACCTTGGACCAGCTAAAGGATCTGATGGTGAAAGACCAGTTCCTGCATCTCTGCCCCACTGAGGTACGACAGTTCGTGATGGATCGGGAGCCACCAGATGCAACAAAGCAGCGCAGATCGCAGACACCTACGAGGCCAACCGGAGACCAGAGGGACGGAGGCCGACCATCACCAACGGGAAAGGGGGTAAGCCGATGACCACCATCCCTGCCCCTGCCAGCCGGCCCCCCGGAGGTCCTGTCCCCGCTGCCAGCACTTGGCTGACAGCTGATGCACGCAAGTGCTTTACCTGTGGACAACCGGGACATGCGAGTGCCACGTGTCCGGAGAGGCAGAAGAAGAGCCCCTCATCTGAGGCCCCAGGGCCTAGTGCTGCTATTTATTTGGTGGGTGGTACGGGTGGGAGTTCCAGGGAGAACTTGCAGTCCGTCACGGTGGGTAACACAATCACTGTGGGGCTCAGGGACTCTGCGGCAGAACGAACTCTCATCCGCCCCGAATACGTGTATCATCATGAACTTATCCCTGGAAAGACACTGACTGTCACCGGTATCGGGGGGTGAGCGCAGATATTTGCCCATGGCCCGAGTTTATCTGGACTGGGGTGTGGGAAGAGGGTGGAGGGAGGTTGGGGTAACCAAGAATCTCCCCGCCAATGTGCTATTGGGAATAGATTTGGGGCAGTTGGTTGCCCATTATGTTCCTGATAACCCCCCAGGTCTGATATATCGGGAATTGTCAATGTTAATAATGGGAAAGGTAAAGTCCCTGTGAAGAAGGTGAAGGGTAATGTCAATGTTGATGGTGTGCCAAGAAATGTCCATGTTGAAAATGGGAATGGTAATAATGTTGATGATGATGTGGATGATGATGTTGATGACGATGTTGATGCAGAACAGGGAAATGTCAATGTGTTGCCTGTTAATAAAGTGAATCCTGATGTTAGGGAACTCAGTGATATCACACTACAGGTTGCTATTACTGAGGATCCCATGAAGGTAGCAGGAATCAGCACTATGGGAGATGGAGGCAGGCATGGCAACCCCAAGAGCGGTGGTTGTGTGCCACCTGCCAAGGTCACGACGGACTGTGACCTGGCGGGTGCTAGCTGCTCCATGACAAGTGCGGATCAGGAGGCCTCACAGCGTGATGGACCTCGTGGTGGAGGAGAACTCAGTGATGTCACGCCACGAGCTGGCATCACCGAGGGCGTCCTCCACGGTGCAACATTGGTTGCTAAGGTAGATGGTGGCAGGCATGAGGACCCTGGAGAACATGGCCTCATGCAGCGTGCCAGTGTCACGATGGACTGTGAAACGGACGTGGGTAGCTGCCCCATGGTAAGTGCTGGTCCTGAGGCATCACATCATGATGGGCCTCAGGGTGGAGGAGGACTTAGCCATGCCACGCCACGAGCTGGCATCGCTGAGGGTCCCCTCCAGGTAGTAGACCTCGTTGCTAAGGGAGACGGAGGCGGGCATGGTAACCCTAAGAGCGGTGGTTACGTGCCACCTGCCAGTGTTACAACAGACTGTGACATGGCGGGTGCGAGCTGCTCCATCCTTAGCAGGGATCCCGAGGGATCGCCAGAAGAGGGAAAAGTGCTTTCACCAACTGGGCACGAGGATGGGAACGCAGAGCCCATAATCTGTCCGGCTGGCGGGAAAGCTGGGTTCACTACCTGCCAGGGTGATGGAGGAGCAGCCTCCATATCCTGTCAGAGTAGAGAAAGACCACCCTCCACAGTCGGCCTAGACATTGGGGAGATCGGGCCCATGGTCTATCCGACTGATTGGAAAACTGGCTTCCCTGCCATTCAGGACCATGGGAAAGAGGTATCCCTGGCTTGTCCGGATGGGAGACTGGTACGCTTGGTCTGCCAGGAAGGTGGAAGAGCAAACCCCCTCTCCTGTCAGAAAGGCGTAATGGCAGTACCCACAGCCTGTCAAGCTAAGGGGCAGTCCCAGTCCCCGACTTGTCAGGGTGATGGGAAAGCTAGGTGGCTGGCCAGCCAGGCAACTGAGAGAGTGGTGTTATTTCCCGGGGAGATGGCCTTCCGAGGTGCTCTCGCCCGCAGATTGAGTACTGGGAATACAGAGACCGCACTGCATTCTGGGTCCTCCACCTGTAGAGAAATAACCAGACCACCTGCCGACCCAGAACAGGTCCAAGATGGTTCCTGTGAGGTCGGGGCTTCCGCTCCCTTTCTGGCTACCTCTAGCCAGGGGATTCAGACTGTCTCACCAGCAGAAGACAGTCCTGAGGTGCTGGAAGGCCCCGCAGAGACCTCTGTCTCTGAACCAGAACCGAAGAAGGTCCTCTGGGATCCAGGTAGAAGGAGAGAACCCCAATTGACGCATGGCAGACAGCTCAGAGATCTCTCTTCCATAGCGTCATCGAAAAGGGGGAGGTGTCATGAATAGATGATATTGCTCATGATTTTTTCTGCAGAGACAGATCTACTCCCTCATCCCTCCTCCCTTTTAGCTGGTTTGTAAGTAGCTACATAGAACCATTCCCAGCCTCCCCCCCCACAGCTTAAGCCATTTACGACGGATCGTAAATACCAGGGGGAGGGGGCCGAGCTTACAGATTTCAACCAAGATCTGTTCCTAAACCAAAATCCTTTGTCTAAAATTCACAGTGTTTTCAATATCGAATTTAAGACGACCCGATCATACCACAAACACATAATGCATATTTTTAGATTACTTATCGTGGTGCGCATTCAATGATGTGTTTCATACAGTCATACAATGTTCAGGAACCTGGGAACGGAGTGCTGTCATTCTAAATATGACAATCAAGTCATATTTGGTATCAAACTTCTCAGAATCACCTGACCTGAAATATGAGCCATATATTATGTCTGTGAGTAAACCCCATCTCCAGATATGAAGAATGGGGATTTATTAAGCATGGTGAGATAGGAGGTCTCAGAGTGATCCCTCCCCGCTGGAATGGTCCTCTGCAGAGGGGGGGGGGGGGGGTGTCACATATTTCCCCTGGTTAATAAAAGCAAAGAAGACATTTTTGGGGCATTCTGCTCTCGAGGTCTGACAGTCAACACCAGCTAACTGTCGACAGAATCTACCCATCCAGGAGAGGGGCCTCCTCCAAGAAACTAAGTACCAAGCCTGACTAGGTCTGAAACTTTTCTTACGTTATTCCTTTTATTTTTTATAACTGTTATTCGTACATGTAATTTGTCTCTTATATAATATTCTGTACATCTTTTGTAACCACTGCCCTATTTCGGAGTAAACTATTATAATTTACTAGTCTCGATCTCCTTGTCCTATGAACGAGCTCTCACGACCTCCCTGCTCTTTTTACGCTATCGCACAGGTTACTGATCCGCCTGTAAGTGATCAGTGGTGGCAGAATACCGTGTTTTTGTATTTATGTGATATTGTGGGCCGGAGGGTGACTGGATCGAGGTATATATACGTTCCTGGCAGGAACTGGTGGTATATATACATCCTGTCACATCACGTGCCGCAATAGACCACATGAAGTAGAGCAGCTGGGCACCTTTCTTATCCTCTGGCAGTACCGGAGTTGGCCAGAAGGCTAAGGGGGCGCCAGAGAGCTGCAGGTCCTGACTAAGCTAATCGTGACAAACGTGCACTAAATGCGCGCTCCCGCGCCATTGAATTGCGATATCGGAACGATATTGCAACGTGTGACCCCACCTTGACACCTGTTCTGGGTTTTGGAGACACTTCAGGTGTTGGCACACAAAATTAGATGAATCCTGATCAGGAGAAAACTGCAGTGTGAAAGCAGCCTTAACTGTATTTTTTATCATATATGCTGTTGCAATCCTTTTGAAAAAAAACAGGACACACAACAAGAAAAAAAATCTTAGGCCAGTACCCGATTGGATGTTTCATATAAATTCATCAATCAATGCAAGCATGAAAAATAGGATATGATAAAAAATGTAAAGCCATACCAGGCCAAAATTTGCGCTTTTTTAAACTTTAAAAATCTGTAAAAAATTAACTGATGAAGAAAAAACTTCAAAACTTTTAATTTGTAATTACGGTAACTAAAGTTGTACTTCATATAGAAAAAATAAATAAGAAAAACCTAAAGATGTCGGGTAAAAAAAAATTAATATTTAGGTCACTTGATATGGAATGACCCATTGACGCTATAATAGTAAAATATTTTAAAATCTGATCCCATCGCGATCCCAACTTGAATTTTGGTACAGATGTGGCTAAGAGCATAGCAGGCACATGTGCATTTTTGGAGATTTTTAAATTAAACTGATTTTTCGGGAATGCGTTTTAAAATTTTGCGTTTGCATGGGTAAAACATTAACAAAGATACTTTTGTGAGATATCTGGTGAAAGCATGTACAGTTCTGAGTAGATTGGTGTTTATTTTGTTTCTCCATCTTATTTCTAGCCCGAGATATCATTGAAAATGTAAAGCCATACCAGGCCAAAATTCACACTTTTTTAAAACTTTAAAAATCTGTAAAATTAACTAATGAAGAAAAAAATTCAAAACTTTTTTGTAATTAACTAAAGTTGTACTTCATGTAGAAAAAAAAATAAATACATTTTTGGATCACTTGACACGGAATGACCCCAATTTGAATGATTTCAACTTGAGGTTTACTTATTATTCTAATCCCATTGAAATAATTTTTTGGATATATGCTTAATAGGTAATGTGGATACAGGAGAGGTGGTTGTGACTCCTTACAGGAAGCCAACTGCTACCAATTCTATACTGAATGCCACTTCCTGCCATCCACAGCATGTTATCAATAATATTCCGGTGGGAGAACTAATTAGAGCGAAAAGAAACGGCTCAAAACATTCAGCATTTAAAGCAGAATCCGGACAATTGCTAGAATGGAACACAGGGGTTATTCTAAAGGTGCCTTCACACACGGCAATATTGCTAACCAATTTCACTGGCAATTTGCTGGTTGCAGTGAAATCATGGACACATTGTTCCTCCATTGTACACAGCAACAAAATAGAACAGTGTGTCCATGATTTCACTGCAACCAGCAAATTGCTAGTGAAATTTCCTAGCGATATTGCCATGTGTGAAGGTACCTTAAGGGTATTGTTCCAAGGGAAGTAAGAATAGTAGATGGCATTAACATGGAGGATTTAAAGGGAACCTGTCACCTACCTAAAGCCTCCCAGACTATCACTACCTGTCCCTGCATCTTCCTATTATCATATATAGTGTGTATAAGCCGAGTTTTTCAGCCCAAAAATTGGGCTGAAAAGTCTCCCCTCGGCTTATACACAGGTCAATACGGTGGTGGGGGCTGTGTCCGGGGCTGGGGAGGCTGGAGGAGGCAGGGGGAGGCTGCAGTATGAGTGCCCCGTCAAGTGGGGTCGCTCATTATATATGCACTGCTTCCCCCTGTCAATTAGCGGCAGGGGGAAGCAGTGCATATCTGGCCCCCAAATGCTGGCACTCACCCCCCCTTCTTGTAAGGCCCCCCCTGCTGGTTAACTTACCATCCCCGGTCTTCAGCACAGCGCTGGTCCTCGGTGCTCCGGAGCACCGAGGACCAGCGCTGTGCTGAAGACCGGGGATGGTAAGTTAAGCAGCAGGGGGGGCCTTACAAGGAGGGGGGATGAGTGCCAGCATTTGGGGGCCTGTATACCACACCCCTGGGGCTGCTACATACCACACCCCTGGGGCTGCTACATACCACACCCCTGGGGCTGCTACATACCACACCCCTTGCTCCCATGTCCTGAAGAGTGACAGTTTTAGATCCCATCACAATGGAAGCACACACAAAATAAAATCCTTTATAAACTGTTGTACCAACAACGTTATCTATTTGGTAGAGTGTACTTCATGCTACATATAGTACGTGGGATGCACATCAGATGAGTTAAAAAGGATATGCAGACATATTTCGGATGCTAATAATAACATGGCTCTGAATATGTCTGCGGTATCAAAACATTTTCTCACCTGTCATGGCGGATATGCTACTGCATTGAGATTCCAAGGAATTGATAAACTAAGGAGCCCTTTAAGGGGCGGGGACATCAGGCAAATGTTACTACATAAAGAATCATACTGGATCTTTTATCAGGGAACTCGAGTACCCCACGGCCTTAAAATCAGGCAAGATGTGGTACTCCAATACTGAACTTCTATTGTATATATTAATCACACTTTTATGTCTTTTTATTTGTTGCACATTAGAGTTTTATGTTTAATGAATATGTTGTCACAGCTGTGCAGCGAAGGGGAGGTGTGTGTGTATATAATGACCACCTACCACCACTTCTCCACAGCTATGAGTAAGACTTCTAGTCGAAACGCGTTGGCGTAACCCGCACAATGTCTCCCCACTAAATGGATGCTTTTTATGTCATTTATTAAATTTGCAGCCTGGACTAGTTGTTCTTTTTTCCAGTGAATAGCCTGGCACCAGGGCGGTATCCTTGAGGAGTACACACCATACCAGACGGAATCATTATATCGGTCAGCTGCCTCTCCATTCCCCATTCCCACAGTCTCATTTATGTGGATACAACTAAATAAAATGGGAATCGTTGGTGATATCAACTTCCTCTTTCTGGCACTAAGGGAGGGGGAATACTTTTCCAGATGGGTGGTGACCATGGTGGCCATTTTGAAGTTTATGCTGTGAAGATACGAGATGTGCAGCATCTGAAACAGATACTGGATACCTGTGCATTTCTTCTGCGGTGTTGCTATCAGTGTGTCAAGAGAGGGAGAGGATAATTGCATTGACAACCCAACACAATGGGCAGCACTTTGAACACATTTTATAAGTGGTCATAAACTTTTAAATAACTCATGAAGAAATAAAGTTATGGTAAAACCAAGCATACCATTGTTTTTCTTATGAAATTCTCAATTGGTTTGATGTGTCACATGTCCCTCTTCCCATTGAAAAAAATATAGTTGGATCCTAAGTGGCCGACTTCAAAATGGCTGCTATGGTCACCACCCATCTGGAAAAGTTGTCCCCCTCCCATATACTAATGTGCCACAAATAGGAAGTTGATATCACCAACTATTCCCATTTTATTTAGGTGCATCCATATAAAATCACCCACCCTGTGAGGGGCCCAACAGCCAGTCACAGACACTCTGACATAGAATGGGCATCTGATTGACTGTTGGACCAACGTGAAATTTGCCCATATATTCTAATCTAGATGCTAGAATGAATGGGCTGGTTTCAGGTTACTCCAGCAGCCAATTCCAGATACTCAGTCTCCGTGTGATTGGCTGTTGAGTCCTTCACAGATTGACGGACATCAAAGTAATGTAAAAACAAATAATTTTAAAAATTAATGTGGCGCTTTGCGGCATTTTTTTAATTTAAATAAATAGAAAAATAAAAAAGGCATGGGCTCGTGTCATATTTTGATCGCCAATATATATATATATATATATATATATATATATATATAATATATATATATATATATATATATATATATATATATATATATATATATATATATATATATATATATATAGAAGGCCCGACACACTGCAACAGTAGATGCCTGAGGAAAACAACAAATATTCTATCAAGTCAGAGAAAAATTGGTGTATTGATCCAAAAACCAAGCCGAAATACCTGCCTCACGATTAATGCTAGTATATAGGCTCGTCACATCCATGGTGACCAACCTACTACCTGTGGGGCTGTATTTCTTTAAGAATTATTAATTTTTATGCTGGTCACTTATACAAAATATTTTTGTGTTATTTCATTGTACAGAATACAAGCGTTCGTGATGAAGGCTATGTAAAAGCCGAAACGTTAACGTCAACGTATTGTATATGAAAACTTCTAAATGAACTATTGAAAAATAAAATTAAAAAGATACATGCAACAAAAACATTGTTTCAAGAATTTTTTTCTTGTATACTGGGTTTACACCTTATCACTCTATAGCAGTGATGGCGAACTCCAGGCCTCGAGTGCCACACACAGTCCAGGTTTTCAGGATTTCCATTGCATTTGACAGTTGGCAATCAAACTGTCAAACTAAGGAAATCCTGAAAACCTGCACTGTGTGCGGCACTCGAGGCCTGGAGTTCGCCATCACTGCTCTATAGTGTGCCGAGGTCTCTCACTTGATAGAATATTTTAATCGCCAGTCAGGTAAAACCAAACAGCTGGGGAATGGGATTCTCATTGTGGTAAGGCCGAAGCGTTCTGTGCCTCCCATGCTGAAGCCCGCAGCTGCCCCTGGAAATGGCGCATTCATAGTAGCACCATTTCCAGATGCTTTACCTGACTCATCCAATGGCCCTGGTGGGTAGTGGCACACTTGGTAATAATGCGGTTAACACCAGCTTTGTATTCTCAGCTGGTACTTAGCCTGAAATTCATGGTGCCCACACCAAATTAGGCATGACCACCATAAAATTCTAGTAAACAAAACCACAACACAAAGAAATATTTTTTTATATTAAAAGAAAAAAAAAAAAAAAGCGTCTGTCCAGGGCGACAAGCGGGCGGACACCACTGACAGTCAGCCGTCAATAAAATTCATAGCTGAGCCATGAACTCGGGTGACCCCTGACACCACCGCGAACATTGCCGAAAATTGTATTGTATTAAATTTGAAAGGAATGTGGCCCTCCACCTCAAATTGTTTTTATGTGCAGCTCACTTAAGGCCACGTTACACACACAGATAAATTGGTCACAGATCTCTGTTTGCAGTGAAATGATGGACACATTGTTCCGTTTTGTGGCTGTGTACAAATGTAACAATGTGTCCATGATTTCACTGCAACCAGAGATCTGTAACCAATATATCTGAACAGATATCTGTGTGTAACGTGGCCTTTACTCTGCCGAGTTTGAGACTCCTGCTATAAATAGTAACAAGGATGGGGGCAGGATGGGCCCCATTGGAGCCTTTGCATCGGGGCCCCTAGGTCTGAAGTTATGCCACGGGGGCCAGGACGGGGACACTACTGCAAGAAGGGGGGCCAGGACGGGGACACTACTGCAAGAAGGGGGGCCAGGACGGGGACACTACTGCAAGAAGGGGGGCCAGGACGGGGACACTACTGCAAGAAGGGGGGCCAGGACGGGGACACTACTGCAAGAAGGGGGGCCAGGACGGGGACACTACTGCAAGAAGGGGGGCCAGGACGGGGACACTACTGCAAGAAGGGGGGCCAGGACGGGGACACTACTGCAAGAAGGGGGCCAGGACGGGGACACTACTGCAAGAAGGGGGGCCAGGACGGGGACACTACTGCAAGAAGGGGGGCCAGGACGGGGACACTACTGCAAGAAGGGGGGCCAGGACGGGGACACTACTGCAAGAAGGGGGGCCAGGACGGGGACACTACTGCAAGAAGGGGGCCAGGACGGGGACACTACTGCAAGAAGGGGGGCCAGGACGGGGACACTACTGCAAGAAGGGGGGCCAGGACGGGGACACTACTGCAAGAAGGGGGGCCAGGACGGGGACACTACTACAAGAGACCAGGATTTCAGTATGGAATCTGCTTACATTCCATGCTAAAAAAAGAGAATTTTGTTTACGTACCGTAAATTCTTTTTTCTTGAATCATCAATGGGAGACCCAGACAATGGGGTTTAGGGCGCTGCCCTCCGGAGGTCACACTAGGTACTACAAGTTTGTAGCACCGCCTCCTCCGCTTATAAACCCCCACCGTAGGAGAAATCCTCAGTTTAGTCCATAAGCTGCGAGGAGAAATAAACCACACCCGAAACATCGGGAAGAATGCCGTGCACAGACGGTGTAACAACCCGGAATACTGTCTCAACAGAGAACAGATCAAATGCAAACATGCAACGGAACAATGGGTGGGTGCTGGGTCTCCCATTGATGATTCAAGAAAAAAGAATTTACGGTACGTAAACAAAATTCTCTTTTTTCTGATCATCATAATGGAGAACCCAGACAATGGGGATGTCCTAAAGCAATACCCCAGGGCGGGAAGAGTTCCTCAACAAGACGGATAACACATGGTTCCCCTTTTAAAGGTGGGCAACCGCCGCCTGGAGAACCCGCCTGCCCAAACTCGCTTCCGCAGAGGCATGGGCATGCACCATATAGTGCTTAGAGAAAGTGTGCAGGCTGGACCAAGTGGCCGCCTGACACACCTGTAGAGCAGAAGCTCGATGTCGCAAGGCCCAAGAGGCACCTACAGCTCTAGTAGAGTGTGCCTTCAAACCCACCGGGATAGGCAAACCAGAAGACCGGTAAGCCTCCTGAATGGGAGCCTTGATCCATCTGGCCAAGGTCGACTTCGAAGCCGCGGACCCCTTACAGCGACCCATCGTGAGGACAAATAAGGAATCCGAACTCCTAAAGGAGGCGGTCCTGGACACATAAATGCGTACAGCTCTCAACGAGATCCAGAGTATGGAGGTCGCGCTCAACCTGATGAACGGGAGCGGGGCAAAATGATGGAGAAACAATCTCCTGGTTCAAGTGGAATGTTGAAACCACCTTCGGCAAAAATTCAGGCCGTGGCGCAACACCACCTTGTCCTGGTGAACCACCAGAAAGGGTGACTTGCACGAAAGTGCAGCCAATTCTGAGACCCTTCTCAGAGACGTAATTGCCACCAGAAAGACCACCTTCTGGGACAGACGAGAGAGAGAGATGTCTCTCAGTGGCTCGAACGGCGGTTTCTGCAATGCCGCTAGGACCATGTTGAGGTCCCAAGGGTCCAGGGGCCGCCTGTATGGCGGAACCACCCGAGACACCCCCTGCAGAAATTGGCGGACCTTCGGGAGGAGCGCCAAGCGCCTGTCAAATAGCACGGAAAGTGCCGAAACTTGACCTTTCAGAGAGCCAAGGGATAATCCCAACTCCAAACCCGACTGCAGGAAGGCCAACAATGTCGGAATAGACAACGGCCACGGTGAGCGACCACCAGATGCACACCAGGTAAAAAAGATTTTCCACGTTCTGTGGTATATCTTCCTGGAAACAGGTTTCCTTGCCCGATTCATGGTGGCAACCACTGTAGGAGAGAAGCCTCTGGATGTCAGCAGCCAGGCCTCAAGAGCCATGCAGTCAATCTGAGGGCCCTGGAATTGAGGTGGAAGAATGGGCCTTGCGCGAGAAGATCTGCGCGCTCTGGAAGAGCCCACCGGTGTCCGCCTGACAGTTGCCACAGGTCCGGGTACCAGGACCTCCTGGGCCAATCTGGAGCCACTAGAATGGCTACTCTGCATTCCGTCCTGATCTTCCACAGGACCCTGGGAATCAGAGCTAGAGGCGGGAACACATATGGCACCTGGAAGCTGGACCAACTCAGGATCAGGGCATCCGCCCCCAGAGACTGAGGATCCCATGATCTCGCCACGTATTGGGGCACCTGATGATTCAGCCGTGAGGCCATCAGATCCACGTCCGGAGTGCCCCATCTGCCGCAGATGTCCCGGAAGACGTCTGGATGAAGGGACCACTCTCCGGCGTCCATCCCCTGTCGGCTCAGATAGTCGGCCTCCCAGTTCTCGACCCCTGGGATGTGAACTGCGGAGATCAGGCAGCCGTTTTCCTCCACCCAAGCTAGAATGCGGTGGACTTCGGTGAGGGCCTGAGCACTTCTGGTCCCTCCCTGATGATTTATGTAGGCGACGGCCGTCGCATTGTCGGACTGCACCCGAATGGGTTGTCCTGACAGGAATTTCTGAAACGCCAGGAGCGCCAGATAGACCGCCTTGATCTCCAGCACGTTGATCTGCAACGCCGACTCCGACTGAGTCCAGAGGCCTTGAGCCCTGTGGTGCAAGAACACCGCACCCCAGCCCTTCAGACTGGCGTCGGTGGTCACCACTAACCATAACGGTTTTAGGAAGGACCGTCCCCGTGACAGATGATGTGGCTGTAGCCACCACTGTAGGGAATCCCTGGTTGGTTGTGACAACGTCACCAGCCGATTCAAAGAAATCGTCCTCTTGTCCCATCTGCGAAGAATCTCCAGCTGGAGAGGACGGAGGCGAAACTGTGCGAACGGCACCGCCTCTATCGCCGCTACCATGCGACCCACCAGTCTCATCAATACCCGTAGGATGACTGTGGAGACAGGAGGACATTCCGCACTCCTGATTGGATCGCAAGCTGCTTGGCTTGAGGTAGGGACACCAGGGCCGAGTCCGTGTGGAAGTCCATGCCCAGATATGTCAATGACTGGGTCGGAACCAGGGTCGACTTTTGAATATTGATAAGCCACCCGAACCGTTCCAGGGACTTCATGGTCACCTCCAGGTTCACCCGACAAAGGTCTTCCGATGGCGCCCTGACCAACAGGTCGTCCAAATAGGGTATGACGGCGTGTCCCTGCGCATGCAGGAGAGCCATCATGGAGGCCATCACCTTTGTGAACACCCGTGGTGCTGAAGCTAGCCCGAATGGCAGTGCCACAAATTGGAAGTGCTCTTCCCCCACTGCGAATCTCAACCAGCGCTGATGAGCTGGTGCAATGGGGACGTGAAGGTAAGCGTCCCTGATATCGATGGACGCTAGGAAGTCTCCCTGTGACACAGCCGCGATCACTGAGCGCAGGGATTCCATGCGGAACTTCCGAACCAACACGTGACGGTTGAACAACTTGAGGTCCAACACCGGGCGAAAAGAGCCGTCCTTCTTTGGGACAATAAAGAGGTTGGAGTAAAAACCCCTGAACCTCTCTTCCGTGGGCACAGGACCACCACTCCGTCTCTGCGGAGTCCCTCCAACACCAGGTGAAAAGCCTGAGCCTTTTCTGGGGATGGAACCGACCGATGGAATCGGTGTATTGGTCGTGACGTCAGCTCTATCCTGTAACCTCTTGAGACTACGTCTCGAACCCACTGATCGTGAATGTGAAGAAGCCACTTGTCCTGAAAGCGGGACAGGCGGCCCCCCACCTGTGGGGAGGCAGGACGAGAGAGCGAGTCATGTCGAGGCGGGCTTGGGGGTGGCAGCCGCTGCCCCCGCCGGCTTCTTCTGACGACTCTTGGAACGCCACTGAGTAGCAGGCTTGCCCCCTCGGTCTGAGCGAGTGGACGCCGTTGATGACTGTGAACCGGAGCGAAAGGACCACTGCTTAGGGTTCCTTTTCACGGTATACCGTGGCTTAGGCTTGTTCTGCGGTATCTTAGACTCAGCAGAATCCTTTATCAATTTGTCCAGTTCGGTGCCAAAAAGCCTGTCACCAGCGAACGGAAGATTTTGTAAAATCTTCTTAGATGTGGCATCTGAGTCCCAAAGACGCAGCCACAACAGCCTGCGGATCGCAATTGCATTGGCCGAGGCCACAGCAGAGCGAGTGGCAGTTTCCAAAGATGCCGTCCTGGCATAGTCCGCATAGGCCCTTGCTCTCTCAGTGAGAGCTAGGACCTCTGGACTGGACCTAGCTAGATCAGTGATACCATCCAAACAGATAGTAATCGCTTGTAGGGTCCAGACCGCGGCAAAATTAGGGGCAAACGAAGACCCCACAGCCTCATAGGAAGACTTGGCGAGTTGCTCGACCTGTCTATCAGTAGCATCCTTCAACGAGGAGCTATCAGAGGCAGAAAACAAGGAGCGCGCAGCAATCCTAGTCATGGAAGCATCCACCTTGGGAGACTGCGACCATTCCTGGAGCGCCTCCTGGGGAAAGGGAAAGCGATTGTCCTTAGTTTTACGGACATAACGCCGCCCAGGATGCAACCTGGGAGCTTTAATCACCCTTCCGAAATTAGTGTGGTCCATGAAGGAGCCACTTGGTCTAGCCTCTGGCCGCAGCCATTGGTATATCTCCTTGGGGTGTACAGTCACCTCCTCAGGAGGAGTGACAAGACGCAATGTCTCATTGATGGAGGACACCAGATCCTCCACCCCATCTGGAGGTTCAGACATAGACCCAAGAGTAGAACCCCCATCATCTTCCTCACCATCAGAGGAACGCTCCTCCTCAGAGAGGGTCTGGAGCTCAGGAGAAGCCTCACGGGCTCGCTTAGGGGGTCTTACAGCAGAAGTAAGAGACACCCGGGGGTAACTAGGAGGAGTAGCTGGGTTCTCCAGTCTCCTATGCAGTGCCTCCAGGGTTTGCGACATGGAGGACATCTGGGACAGCAGAGATTCATTAATCTTATTCTGCGTCTCCCATGGCCCTGGGATCACCTGAACCTCAGGGTATAATCCCGGATTTGCAGACTCAGTAGTAGCAGACCGGGCCTCTGGGCGTCCGCAGTTATTGCAGGACCCCTCCACCAGTGTCCCGTTGCACGTAGCGCAGGTAACGGTGACCACTGCCGCCTTAGCAGCATGCTTCCCAACTGAGGACATCTCCACAGTGAGGGGAATATAAGCCAAAGTTCACAAACAAACCGGGATCCCGGTGGCTTACCGACCGCAGTAAAGCGGTAGGAGGAAGCGGTGTGTGTGTGTGACCTCCGCGAGTTCCGGTCTCCCTTGCAAGTGCAGACACGCGCTGCAGCTAGATCCCAGCCGGGAAATGAGAGAGAAGATGGCCGCCGACAGTGAAGATGTGGGCGGAGCCAGGAACACGCGGGAAGAACACACAACACCCCAGCGGTGATGTCACCATAAGGGCTGCCTCCTCCTCCTCCAGACTGCCTCAGCAATGGAGGTGCCGGAGCCCGCAGCGCGGGAAAAGAGTGTGAATATCACCACACACACTCTCAGACTGCATGTACACATAAAAACACTCGCAGTCTACAGCCTCAGCCCCTGTGACACACAGGGCGGTCAGCCAGGGCGACCCCAGCACAGGGTCACCGCCAGAACCGCGGACCCGAGGGTAACCGCGCGGTCTGAGTGTCATGACACCACAGTGACAGACACTACCCCCAGGCACACAGGAGACACACCAGGTGCCTCAGTGCCGGTCCGGTCTGTAAGCACCTTTAGGGAGGCCTCGGACGGGGGTACAGCACCAGTCCGGAGTGTAAGCACCATTTAGGGAGGCCTCGGACTGGGCTGGCTCCGTCCGGTCTGTAAGCACCATTTAGGGAGGCCTCGGACGGAGCGGAGCTGTGCAAGGCTCCAGGCTCCCCCTTACCAGAGCCTCCATGGAGGGATGGAAAGGAAGGAGCGCGACAGCGTACCGGGAGAACACTGAAGTGTCCAGGCTAAAAGCCCTCCGGTACCTCCACCAGCGTGTTCCGCAGAGGGTGAGCGGGGAGGCTGTCGGGGATCCCGAGCGGGACCATTTTACCTTGTCTTCATACGCCATCACGTAAGCTGTGAGAATGCAGTGAAGTGCAAGCAAAGCGTGATCCTCCGAGCACACTAAGTTTAAAACTGAGGATTTCTCCTACGGTGGGGGTTTATAAGCGGAGGAGGCGGTGCTACAAACTTGTAGTACCTAGTGTGACCTCCGGAGGGCAGCGCCCTAAACCCCATTGTCTGGGTCTCCCATTATGATGATCAGAAAATCTATCATTCTGCTATTTTTTTTTTCCAAAACAGATCAACCCACCTGCTGTGTCTGGAAAGGGCAGGTGGGAGCGGCTGACTGCACATGAGGATAATGACAACTGCTGAAGAGAAGACTGCAAATAAGTTTATAATCAATTAACTTTTAAAATAATAGAATTGATCATCAGGATGTCAGGATTGCACAGGGAAGAAAGTTGGCAACTGCTGGCACTCCCCCCTGTGCTTATGACAGCCACTGCTGTAATTTAGGTTAAATTGCGATGTTGCCACTTATCTAGAATGAATTAGGTTTTGGATTGCAGTTTGGGCACTTGGGCTCAGAAAGGTTCGCCATCACTGCCTTAGGGCTCGGACACTTTCTGCTACTTACATATGGAGTCTGTCTTGGAAGAGACTGGAGCAGTGACCCTGAACGACTTTTTCCTTTCTGGACGGGGAGTGTGATGCTGCACAAAAACACAAGAAGCCAACAGTCCCGTCCAGAGAGGGGGAGGCCATTCAGGGTCACTGCTCCAGTCTCTTCTGAGTCTCGTCCGACAGACTGGCATGTAAGGCTACTTTCACATACAGATTTTGAGGGAGCCGATGCTGTCCGATATAAATCGGACAGCATCGGCTCCCTTCTGATGCCTGGAATCGGGTGCCAAATAGGCACCCGATTCCGGCATAAAATCGGCGCCTCCGGGCTGAAAAAAAGAAAAAAAAACAAAAAGTTTATTCTCACCTCCCCCGAGCCCCCGCCGTCTTCCGCCATCTTCTTTGAGGCTCCCGGTGGCTCATGCAGGTTCCCGGTGTCAGCAGAGCGCTTCCTCTGCTGTTCAGGACCTGCGGTGATGTCACAGTCACGTGACCGCGGGTTCACCATGGTAACCCGCGGTCACATGACTGTGACATCACCGCAGGTCCTATACAGCAGAGGAAGCGCTCTGCTGACACCGGCAGCCTGCGAGAGCCACCGGGACCCTCAAAGAAGATGGCGGAAGACGGCGGGGGCTCGGGGGAGGTGAGAATAAACTTTTTTTTTTAACCCTTATGCTCCTAGTTAGGAGCAGTTTTACTGTACTGAGCATGCTCAGTACAGTAAAACGGGGTCCGAGGAGACATCAGATGTTTCCTCGGACCCTTCTCCATAGGGCCCCATGTTATAGGGATTGGACCTAATCGGATGTGCACTAAATGCCATCCGATTTGGTCCGATCCAAATCTGTCCGATTTTTGCACCGATAATAAAATCGGACAGAATCGGATCGGACCAAATCGGATGGCATTTAGTGCACATCCGATTCGGTCCGATGCCCATAGGGATGCATGGGGTCCAAATTCGGATCCGATGCTGTCCGATTTTGATCGGACAGCATCGGAAATGCAAAATCCGTAGTGTGAAACCAGCCTAACTAGCAGAGTCAGAGTGTGTCCGAGCCCTAAAGGTACCGTCACACAGGGACATATCGCCGGCGATGTTGCCGGCAACTGAGGGGCGTGGCCAGGTTGCGGCGACATCGCCGGCGCGTTGCCTTGTGTGACAGGGCGATAATCAGGCGATGAATCGCCTGAGTCACATCGCCAGGTTTCCCAACAATGTTGGGAAACCTGGCGATGTAGCTCAGGCGATCCTGCCTGATCGCCCTGTGTAACGCGGCAACCTGCAATGTTGCGGGCGATTCCGCCTATCTACAACATTGCGAGTTATCGCTCGCTGGGTTGCTGGGCAACCCAGCGAGCGATAGCCGCGGCAACTAGCCGGCGACATCGCCGGTAAGTTGCTCAGTCTGACATCTCACCGGCGATGTTGTCAGGGATGCGCACTCCCGCGATCGCAGACAACATCGCCGGCGATATGTCCCTGTGTGACGGTACCTTTAGAGCATTTCCTGAAAATAGAAAACCCCTTTAAGTGAATGAAATAGTGAGCATCTCTCCAGACCATTTCCCTACAGATTGTGCTTGTCAAGGATTCCCATTGCTCACCTCAGCCTGGTGGCAAATGTCACTATACAGTGTACTTGCCTTATAATAAGTCTGCCCCGTGACGAAGGCACTTCCGCCGAAACACGTGTCGGGTTGTTTCTCTCTGACAGGATGCTGAGGTAAATACATGTTCCCTCACTTAGGCAGTTAGTGTTCTCCACATGCTATACAGTGTTCTCCACATGCTATACGGTGATTGCTGTATTTCAGCGATCCACAATCTACTGTTATTATTTGGCTATTTATGTCTTGGCTGGCTGGATTATGGTTGTTATTATGCATGCACCAGCTATTTGCCTTGATTAAGTAATGTTGCATGTAATTGGGGACACAGCAAGCTTTTGTGAATGATTCTAATGGTTTTGTGGATATATCTAGTGTTGGATGGTGCACATAAATCTGTTTCACTAATTTATCGTTAGTGCTGCTGTATAGGTTAGATATATCCTTCCTTATTGGATACAATCTTGTGCTGTGAAATGCTCTTTCGTTCTTTTTAATCCTTGGCTATTGGTGTTCCCTGTGAGGACACAGAGGACCATGGATAGGCTCATTGCATTGGTAATTGTTGACCTTGGTTTAAATAAACACTAGCCATAAGCAATAATGGATATAGCAATAATGTATTAATGTACTATGTGCAATAATTCCAATTTGCTATGGTGATGTAGCTAAATGATATAGATTTACATCTTTTGACACGCTGAGTATTGCACTATAGCACTTTAAACGTGGCCCTAACCATACGATAAAAAATTTTTGCCACTAAGGATATACCATCAAGCACAGTGAAATATAATAATTTTTATATGTGTAAAATCTTATATATACATCCCTTTGTGACACATTATGTCCTGTTGAATTTTGACACCTCTCCTCTTCTCTGTGATCCTTTGTTATACCAATAAAATTTCACTTTTCATCAAATCTGGGCTGCAATTTCGTTTAATTTTTGTTTGTTGAAGTGTAAAGAGTAGCGATAAGCCCAAATCCCTGCACATGGTATGGTGCATAACAGTGGCGTAACTTCAGGCCCAGGGGCCCCGATGCAAAATCTCCAACGGGGCCCCCAATTATTGCAAATCTTTAATAGTATTAGTCTTTTTCTATGGGGCAAAGGGACTTTTGGGGCCTCCCTAGGCTGCAGGGCCCGGGTGCGATCGCAACCCCTGCACCTATTGTAGTTACGCCCCTGGTGCATAATGTGCAGATTTGGTTTAGTAATGCCGAATGAATATATATTGATGTTTCGATTTCTACTGCCAGAAACAATGCAGCGGCCTGAACACAACCTCATACCTACTTATGCCATCGGCGTGTTGTGGGCATGGGACACCACAACCCATCTTACTCACCCACAGCGTCGGAAAGCCTTAGGGCTAGCAGGAGGCAGAACCAAGGCAGCCCGACATAAGCAGCCATGATTGGGACTATAACCGTAGCCATCACATCACTTCCTTCCTAGAATTTCTCTCCGGGACCACCTCCGTTTTACTGCCTCGCACTTTTCCGCTATGAGGTAACCCCTCCCTGTCACAATGCTTCCCATTGGACGAGTGAGCCAGGCCAAGACTCCGGCAATCCTCGCCCATCACAACACAAGCCGTGACGTCCAACAGGCTCCTTCCAGCAGTGGAACGCCTACTCTGTGTGCCGTAAGCACGCCCTGCTGACTAATGGAGACTATTGCTCTTCGGGTGGGCGAGTTAGAAGAGGGAGCTATATAGAGTGCTGATGGGAGGTGCTCAGTCAGACCAGTGTGTGATAATGCAGTGGTTAGATTAGACCGCACCAGCGAGAAGAAGGGAATTAAGGCCTGGACATACCAAACAAACATTCTAAACTGAGTGTCCAGAGGCAGGGCTGCCACTAGGAATTTTGGGCCCCTGCCCCCTAACTGGCAAAATGTTTTCGTTTTGGCTCCTGAGACTCCGCCCAGTATTCACCCCAGCTCTGCCTCCACCCAAACTCCGCCTCCAACCTAACATCTTTTTTTTTTTTTCTTTTATTTATTACTAGATGGGTGCCCGATGCACAATGCATCGGGATTCTAGCAGAGCGAGTCTCTGACTCGCAATGGCCGCTTCGCGGCCAATGCTTCGCGCTGCTAAGGCGACTCGCCATGCCCGCTGCGCGGGCATAGCGAGTCGCCTTAGAGCTGCTCGCAATGGCCGCTGCGCGGCCAATGCTTCGTTCGTATCCACATGACCACGCTGACTCGCAGCGAGAGCGGTCTCAAAAGGGGCAAAAATCCCATTCGTGATTATATAATAGATTTTTCTTTTTTTTTTTTTATAAAATAATTGCCAGTTTCCGGCATCCGGCCACTGTGCCGCTATTCCGGCATGCACCGCGGCTGGATGCCAGCGCCGCGAGCGATAGCGCACATGCGCGCCATCGTGCGCCGCAATTACTGTCCAGCGTCATAGCTATGCTAATATGGCGCAGGCTGGCGGCGGAGCAGGCAACACATGCCCACACCGCCTGCAGTCCCCCGCCAGCATCCCACCTCACCTCTCCCTATGCCGCAGACCCTGCACAACTCCCGCATTACACCCCTCAACCCCCACCCCTCCGTCACCCACACAGGCCCGCACTGCTCCTCCGGCGCCCGCACAGCCTCCGGCTCCCGCATACACCCGCTCAACAAGCCCGCACCACCCCTCCGCCGCCCGCACAGCATCCAGCACTCCAGCTACAACCGCAGCATCGAGTCCCTGCTCCTGAACTTCAACCAGCTCACAAGCTGCAGAAGGTAATGAGACGACAGAGCAGCCCAGAGAGGAGAAGAGCCAAGGGAGGACAGGAGGCCAGAGACGAGAGGAGAAGAGGCCGGGGAGGAAAACCACCGTCCAGTGCTCACCACTCAGCCACCATACAGTGCTAAACACTGAGCCACCGTACAGCGCTAACCACAAAGCCACCATATACAATGCTAACCAGTGAGCCACTGTACAGTGCTAACTACTAAGCCACCGTATACATTGCTAATCACTAAGCCTCCATACAGTGCTAACCACTGTAAAAAAACAAACAAAAACTCACCCATTGTATACAATGCTAACCACTGTACAGTGCTCACCACTGAGCCACCGTATACAGTGCTCACCACTGAGCCACCGTATACAGTGCTCACCACTGAGCCACCGTATACAGTGCTCACCACTGAGCCACCGTATACAGTGCTCACCACTGAGCCACCGTATACAGTGTTAACCACTGTAAAAAACAAACAAAAACTCACCCATTGTATACAATGCTAACCACTGTACAGTGCTCACCACTGAGCCACCGTATACAGTGCTCACCACTGAGCCACCGTATACAGTGCTCACCACTGAGCCACCGTATACAGTGCTCACCACTGAGCCACCGTATACAGTGCTCACCACTGAGCCACCGTATACAGTGCTCACCACTGAGCCACCGTATACAGTGCTCCCCACTGAGCCACCGTATACAGTGCTCACCACTGAGCCACCGTATACAGTGCTCACCACTGAGCCACCGTATACAGTGCTCACCACTGAGCCACCGTATACAGTGCTCACCACTGAGCCACCGTATACAGAGCTCACCACTGAGCCACCTTATGCACCATATAAATCCCGCATCAACAGCGTACTTTCTGGAGAGAGGACTGTACTGTTCAGCGGATATTTCTACGGCAACTGTTCATTTCACCGCAATCCCGATGCAATAGCATTGGGCCTATTTCTAGTCATATATATCTACTAGATGGTGCCCCGATTCTAATGCATCGGGTATTCTAGAATATGTATGTAGTTGACATACTGTGACTGACAGAACTTATATATATATATATATATATATATATATATAACAGCGCTATGGTATGTGTAGCATATGTGCATATATGCACATGTATAGCAGCGCTATGGTATATGGCAGTACATTACAGTACATGTATAGCAGTACTATAGTATATGGCAGTACATGTATAGCAGCGCTATGGTATATGACGGTACATTACAGTACATGTATAGCAGCGCTATAGTGTATGGCGGTACATTATAGTACATGTACAGCAGCACTATGGTATATGACGGTACATTACAGTACATGTATAGCAGCGCTATAGTGTATGGCGGTACATTATAGTTTATGCAGAGCAGCACTATGGTATAAAGCGGTACATGACAGCACATGTATAGCAACGCTATAGTATATGGCGGTACATGTATAGCAGCGCTATGATATATGGCGGTACATTACAGTACATGTATAGCAACGCTATAGTATATGGCGGTACATTATAGTACATGTACAGCAGCACTATGGTATATGGCGGTACATTAGAGTACATGTAGAGCAGCACTATGGTATAAAGTGGTACATGACAGCACATGTATAGCAACGCTATAGTATATAGCGGTACATTATAGTACATGTATAGCAGCACTATAGAATATGGCAGTACATGTATAGCAACGCTATAGTGTATGGCGGTACATTATAGTACATGTATAGCAGCACTATAGTATATGGCGGTACATTACAGTACATGAATAGCAGCGCTATGGTATATGGCGGTACATTACAATACATGTATAGCAGCACTATAGTATATGGCGGTATATTACAGCACATGTATAGCAGCACTATAGTATATGGCAGTACATTACAGTACATGTATAGCAGCACTATAGTATAGGGCGGTACATTACACTACATGTATAGCAGTTCTATGGTATGTGGCGGTACATTACAGTACATGTATAGGGCGGTACATTATAGTACATGTAGAGCAGCGCTATGGTATATAGCGGTATATTACAGTACATGTATAGCAGTACTATAGTATATGGCGGTACATTACACTACATGTATAGCAGCACTATAGTATATGGCAGGGCAGGATGGAGACGGGGGGGCAGGATGGAGGCGGGGGGCAAGAACAGTGGTGGGCAGGATAGAGCGAGCAGGGCAGGATGGAGGCGGGGGGGCAGGATGGAGGCGGAGGGGCAGGATGGAGGCGGAGGGGCAGGGACAGGATGGTGGCGGGAAGCAGGATAGAGCGAGCGGGGCAGGATGGAGCCAGGGGAGCAGGATGGTGCGAGCGGGGCGGCAGGATGGACACGGGGGCAGGATGGAGGCACTCCTCTCCGCCCCCTCCGCTCTTCCTGCCCCCTCGCTCCCCGCGGCCCCCACTCCCCCTGCCTCCCCCCGCTCATCAATGGTGATAAAAATAACAAATCCCATAAGGATACTTACCCTCCAACTGTCTTCTAGCTCCCAGGACAGGACCTGTCATTGCCTTGGAAACCGGTTAGCTGGCCGGTTTCTCAGGCAACGACAGGTCCTCAAGTCCTCTAGTAGCTAGAAGACAGGTGGAGCGCGCCAGCGGAGGGTAAGTATGCCTATGGGATTTTTTTATTTTTATCACCATTGAGGAGCGGGGGGGGGGGGCGGGGGAAGTGGGGGCCGAGGGGGGCAGAGGGAGGGGGGGCCACGAGGAGCGAGGGGGGCAGGAAGAGTGGATTGGGGCAGGAGGATCGGGGGTGCCGCAGGGGGCTGCAGGGAGTCCAGGCAGGAGGAACGGGGGGCTGTGAGGAGAGACTGTGTATCCCAGCTACAGCGGCACTATGCGCCGCTGTAGCCGGGCAGCAAATAGGTGCGAAATTTGAACTTTGAATTCTCGCGCCTATTTGCATAGTCTGCGCTCATTGGCGCCTGCCTCAGGCGGGCTCCAATGAGTGGCCTGTGTCTGGTGCGTGATTTCGGCGACAGACACACGCAAAAAACCCTTAGGCAATTATATAGTAGATTATAATAAAACCCTAAGGCTACTTCCGTCAGGATGTAACGGTATGCTACATCACATCCTGGCTGAAGTAGCCTGTACACCCACTGTGGGTGTTCTAATATGGCCGCCCGCACACTTACACTATATTTACCACCGGCCCTGCGTCTTCCCCGCCGCCGCCTGGATCCTCTGGCCTCCGCCGCCGACCGCATTCTCCGTTCCGCCGACATGTCGCCGCCCCCGGAGGACTGGATCCAATATGGCATCCGGGAAGTCTCTCGAGAGTTCCCGGACGCCATTTTGGAAGAAACATGTCGCCGCCACGGAGGAGTGGAGCCAAGAAGGTGGGGACGGCGGAACAAAGATGCGGCGGCGGGGAAGACGATGGCCCGGTGGTAAGTATGGCAGGCAGAGTGTCTCAGTCCTCTGCTGACCACTGAGCCTCCGCACTGCGCTGACCACTGAGCCTCCGCACTGCGCTGACCACTCTGCCACCTTATACAGTGCTAACCACTGAACCACCTTGTACAGTGCTAACCACTGAACCACCTTGTACAGTGCTAACCACTGAGCCACCTTGTACAGTGCTAACCACTGAACCACCTTGTACAGTGCTAACCACTGAGCCACCTTGTACAGTGCTAACCACTGAGCCACCTTGTACAGTGCTAACCACTGAGCCACCTTGTACAGTGCTAACCACTGAGCCACCGTACAGTGCTAACCACTGAGCCACCGTACAGTGCTAACCACTGAGCCACCGTACAGTGCTAACCACTGAGCCCCTGTATACTCTGCTAACCACTGAGCCACCGTACAGTGCTAACCACTGAGCCACCGTACAGTGCTAACCACTGAGCCACCGTACAGTGCTAACCACTGAGCCACCGTACAGTGCTAACCACTGAGCCCCTGTATACTCTGCTAACCACTGAGCCACCGTACAGTGCTAACCACTGAGCCACCGTACAGTGCTAACCACTGAGCCACTGTACAATACAAACCACTGAACCACCATACTGTGCTAACCACTGAGCCACCGTGCAGTGCTAATTATTAACCCCTTAGTGACGGAGCCAATTTCCACCTTAATGACCAGACCGTTTTTTGTAATTCTGACCACTCTCCCTTTATGAGGTAATATCTCTGGAATGCTTCAACGGATCCTAGCGATTCTGAGACTGTTTTTTCGTGACATATTGGGTTTCATGTTAGCTGTAAATTTAGGTCGATAATTTTTGTGTTTATTTGTGAAAATATAAAAAAAATTGGCAAAAATTTTGAAAATGTCACAATTTTCAAAATTTTATTTTTATTCTGTTAAACCGGAGAGTTATGTGACACAAAATAGTTAATAAATAACATTTCCCACATATCTACTTCACATCAGCACAATTTTGAAAAAAAAAAATTTTGGGGTTAGGAAGTTATAAGGATTCAAAGTTCATCAGCAATTTTTCATTTTTCCAGCAAAATTTACAAAAGCATTTTTTTTTAGTGACCACATCACATTTGAAGTCCCTTTGAGGGGTGTACATGACAGAAAACACCCAAAAGTGACACCATTCCAAAAACTGCACCCCTCAAGCTACTCAAAATTACATTCAAGAAGATTATTAACCCTTCAGGTGCTTCACAGGAACTAATGTAAAGTGGAAACCAAAATGGACATTTTAATTTTTCCAACAAAAATATTCTTTTGGCCTCAATTTTCTCATTTTCTCATGGGCAACAGGATAAAATGCATCCTAAAATTTGTTGGGCAATTTCTCCTGAGTACACCGATACCTCGTATGTGGTCATAAACCACTGTTTGGGCGCCACGACGTTTTCATTTTTACGGATCAATTTGTAAAACATCAGAGGGTTCAAAGTGCTCACTATGCATGTAGAGAAGTTCCTTGGGGGATCTAGTTTCCAAAATGGGGTGACTTGTGGGGGAGCTCCAATGTTTAGGCACACAGGGGCTCTCCATATGCGACATGGTGTCCACTAACAATTTGAATGGAAAATTAGCTCCAATTGTTAGCGGACACCATGTCGCTTATGGAGAGCCCCTGTGTGCCTAAACATTGGAGCTCGCCACAAGTAACCCCATTTTGAAAACTAGACCCCTAAGGAACTTATCTAGATGGGTGTTGAGCACTTTGAACCCCCAGGTGCTTGACAAATGAATCTGTAAAATGAAAAAAGAAAATTTTTGTGGAAAAGAAAGTACTTTTTCATTTTTACGGATCAATTTGTGAAGCACCTGGGGGGGGTTCAAAGTGCTCACTATGCATCTAGATATGTTCCTTGTGGGGTCTAATTTCCAAAATGGGGTCACTTGCGGGGGAGCTCCAATGTTCAGGCACACAGGGGCTCTCCATATGCGACATGGTGTCCGCTAACTATTGGAGCTAATTTTCCATTCAAATTGTTAGCGGACACCGTCGCATATGGAGAGCCCCTGTGTGCCTAAACATTGGAGCTCCTCCACAAGTGACCCCATTTTGGAAACTAGACCCCCAAGGAACATATATAGATGCATAGTGAGCACTTTCAACCCCCAGGTGTTTCACAAATTAGTCCGTAAAAAGGAAAAAAAGATTTTTGTGAAAAAAAAAAAGTACTTTTTCATTTTTACGGATCAATTTGTGAAGCACCTGGGGTTTCAAAGTGCTCACTATGCATCTAAATAAGTTCCTTGAGGTGTCTAGTTTCCAAAATGGGGTCACTTGTGGGGGAGCTTCAATGTTTAGACACCCAGGGGCTCGCCATACACGACATGGTATCCACTTACAATTCCAATTGTTAGGGGCTCTCCATACGTGACATGGTGTCCACTATGTGCCTAAACGGATGGGGGGGGGAGGTAGGGGGGGTGGTCGTCAAAGGGAGGCGGGGATGACCTGGGGGGGGGGAGGGTGATGCCGTGGGGGGGGCTGGGAATGGCCACAGGGCTTTGGACAGGGGGGGATGGGGGTTTACCAAGGGGGGAGCGGAGATCGCGGGTGGGGTTAATGACAATGGGGTGCCAGTGAGGGGACCCCCAGGAGAGGCGGCATCTCTATGTGATCTGACCTGCCAGATCGCATAGAGATGTAGCTGAGGTGGTGGGTTTTACCGCCGGCATTTTTAGATGTTCTGGGGGACGGATGGGGTTGGGGGGGGTGATCCCCAGTACTGGGGGTCTTGGGGCAGTAAGGGGCTAACGCTTTCACTTTGATCCGACATGTGTTTTCATGTCGGATCAAAGTGAAAGTACTTTTTACCGGCACTTTCACTTTTTCTATTGTGATGACCGGTAAACGGTGCTTACCGGTCATCACATTACTGGTGCCGGTAAAACACCAGGTAAATCCTAATCTCTATGGTCTCAGATACAATCGGTACGTTGACACCTGTGAGGTAGCGCCCCAGGGGAACTCGCTTGGCATGGGAAAAATGACAGCAGCGACTACATTTCAACGTAACATAACCAGCGGATTTATTAATTTCTGTCATAAACCGCTTTCAACACATAAACCATAACACTGTATTTCCATTTTCACATATAATATGCATATCCTTACATTGCATTATATGACATTACATTACAGGACATTCACATACGTTTTCCCCAGAATTTCAAGGCGTCACCCACCGACCCTTGCAGACCTCAGTCTGGTTCTAAAGACGGCTATCACTGTCTATCACCCTGACAGGGATCATTCCCCATCCTATTGCACATGAGTCATCACACATGGCACTTTTTCATGAACCATTATGACTCACGCATGACACAGCATTCATGGCATTTTTACATAAACCCATATGCTACATACTCAGGGCCCACAATAGTACCAGGAACCCTGTCACTCAGTACACACAAGACCTCTACGGATCCACCGGGATCCGGGACACTTACATCTGGATTAACGGGACCATATCATGACTCACTCAGTCAGTCAGTCCCAAAGTCAGCTGTGACCGCCTGGCTCTTGAGCCGTACTCGGTCTCTCACACCGCACATCTGACCGCCTGGCCCTTGAGCCATCCTCGGTCCTCATCACACAAATGACCTCCTGGCCCTGGAGCCGTCCTCGGTCCTGGACACTTGCTGGCATGCACGCATCTTTGTGCTACCGGCATGGAGCTGGCAGGCTCCCATCACTTCCCCCACCGGGGACGGATCACTTCCAGCACCTCCTCACATGGCAGTGGTCTGGACTTCTGACTCCCATCGTCCTCGCCTCACTCAGACACCTGGCAGGTTCTTATCGAGGCTACTCACTCACAGCTGCAACACAGTGAGTCAATCAGCACATCTCACATGGTGGGTTTACACGTCCCGATATCGGGACGACATCGGTATACAACGGCGCGGGAGCGCGCATTTTTTGACACTTTTCCCGATATCGCATCGGCGGTTTACACGCTGCGATATCGGGAAACAACATCACTACCATGTGTACGCCCACCAACCCAGTAACGACCATTTAACATGGGAGTTAATGGGTGAGTTGCGAGTACACATCGTAGTTGTGCTGTTACACGCTACGATGCGGCTACAACGGCCATGCGATATCGGGCAGTTGAATAGCACGCTCATTCAACCCCGATATCGTTTTGGCATCGTTCCAGGATCGTGTTGTACGTTCAAACCGTACAACGCGCGAGCGATATCGGGTCCAACTCGCTAACCACGTGACTTTTTGTCGGAGTTGGACACCGATATCGTGGCGTGTAAACCCACCAACACACACACAGACCTGAGATGTGATTAACCCCCTGTGCACCATTCAGGTTTAGCCCAGCAAAGCACTCATACACAGGTTCAGACACTGCCGCTCATTAGGCTCATGAATCTCGCAGATCTTCAGCACTCACACTCAGCTGTTCACTCAGCACATGAAAACCCTTCAGCTGTTAACCCCCTGTATATCGGACAGGTTTCACACAGCACACACAATCAGGAAAACCGGCCCATGTGAACAGAGACCTGCATTGATAACCCGTGTGATGCACCCGGCCAGGGGTCACATCACCACATACCCTAGAGATTTTAGCTAAAGGGGCGGCGCTACAGGGCTTTTTCCTGCCTTACGTCCACAGACGTCAGCTAGGCACAAGTACCCTTTTTTTCCGATGTCTGTAGACGTACAGCTGTCGTTATCAGGTTAAGCCACCATACAGTGCTAACCACTGAGCCACCGTACAGTGCTAATCACTGAGCCACCGTATACTCTGCTAACCATTGAGCCCCTGTATACTCTGCTAACCACTGAGCCGCCATATACTCTACTAACCACTGAGCCGCTGTAAAGTCTTCTAACCACTGAGCTGCCATATACTCTGCTAAGCACTCTGCTTCGGGCAGGAGGGGTCAGGGAACAGTGGTCGGGTGCAGGCAGGAAGGCCCCCTCCTGCCCACACTTGGCCGCTGTTCCCCAGCCCCCTCCTGCTCGCCCCCGGCCACTCTTTCCCGACCCCCTCCTGCCTGCACCCGGCCACTCTTCCCTGGTCCCCTCCTGCCCGTACTTGGCTGCTCTTCCCCGGCCCCCTCCTGCCCGCACCCGGCCGCTCTTCCCTGGCCCCGTCCTGCCCGCACCCGGCTGCTCTTCCCCGGCCCCGTCCTGCCCGCACCCGGCTGCTCTTCCCCGGCCCCGTCCTGCCCGCACCCGGCCACTCTTCCCCGGCCCCCTCCTGCCCGCACCCGGCCGCTCTTCCCCGGCCCCCTCCTGCCCGCACCTGGCTGCTCTTCCCCGGCCCCCTCCTGCCCGCACCCGGCCGCTCTTCCCCGGCCCCCTCCTGCCCGTACCCAGCCGCTCTTCCCCGGCCCCCTCCTGCCCGCACCCGGCTGCTCTTCCCCGGCCCCCTCCTGCCCACACCCGGCCGATCTTTCCCAGCCCCCTCCTGACCGCACCCGCCCGTTGTCCCCTCCTGGACTCCGGCACCGCTGCACACTTGCACCGCTGCACATCGGTACTGCTGTAGGTATCTATAATAATAAAACCCTAAGGGTATGTGCACATCAGTCGTTTCTGCATCTTTGCAGAACAACCGGGAACCGGTGGAGAATGGCAGAACTGAGTTTTCTGAACTCGCCAGTGTCCCTGGTTTTGTTAGCGTTTTGCTAACGATTTGCGATCGGGTTACTAGCGTTTGGACAGCGTGTTCTTGGCGATTTCCCCGGCGTTTTTCTTAGCGATTTCCAGACTGGTCTTTGGTGCACTTGTTCAGCTGGACCCGCTGGAAAAACGCTGAAAAGAAGTCGCTTGCTCTATCTTTGACAACCGGTGGAAAACCGGTGAATAAACTGAAATCGTCAAGACAAAAATCGTTCTAATGTAGACCGCGTTTTCTAAACTCCATTGACTAGCATGTTAATCCAACCGGTGGCTAGGATTAACATAAATTAACATAAAACCCAGCGGGAACCGCCGACGGAAAACGTTCAAAAACAGCCCACAAAACAACTGATGTGCACATACCCTAATGGTACCTTTACACGCAGCTACAGGTAACAGGTTTTCCACAGGTAACTTACTGGTTGCAGTGAAATCATGGAGACATGGTTCTATCTTGTTGCTGTGTCCAAATGGAACTGTCTCCATGATTTCACTGCAGCCAGTAAGTTACCTGTGGAAAACCTGTTACCTGTAGCTGCGTGTAAAGGTACCATAAGGCAACTTCCGTCACGATGTAATGGTATGGTACGTCACATCCTGACTGAAGTTGCCTGTACACTCACCCTGGGTGCTCCAATATGGCCGCCCGTTGCCGGGAGCGGGGGCTTCCAAAGCCCTGCGCTGACCACTCTGCCTCCGCACTGCGCTGACCACTCTGCCTCCGCTCTGCGCTGACCACTCTGCCTCCGCACTGCGCTGACCACTCTGCCTCCACACTGCGCTGACCACTCTGCCTCCGCACTGCGCTGACCACTCTGCCTCCGCACTGCACTGACCACTCTGCCTCCGCCCTGCGCTGACCACTCTGCCTCTGCCCTGCGCTGGCCACTCTGCCTCTGCCCTGCGCTGACCACTCTGCCTCCGCTCTGCGCTGACCACTCTGCCTCCGCTCTGCGCTGACCACTCTGCCTCCGCTCTGTGCTGACCACTCCGCCTCCGCTCTGCGCTGACCACTCTGCCACCATATACACTTTTAACCATTGAGTCAAAGTGTACAGTGCTAACCAATGAGCCACCTTATACTGTGCTAAACACTGAGCCACCATACAGTGCTAACCACTGAGCCACCATATACTGTGCTAACCACTCAGCCACTATACTTTGCTAAACACTCAGCCACCGTACAATACTAACCACTGAACCACCAAACTGTGCTAACCACTGAGCCACCGTGCAGTGCTAACCACTGAGCCACCGTACAGTGCTAACCTCTGAGCCACCGTATACTCTGCTAACCACTGAGCCACCATACTGTGCTAACTACTGAGCCACCGTACAATACTAACCATTGAACCACCATACTGTGCTAACCACTGAGCCACCCTGCAGTGCTAACCACTGAGCCACCCTACAGTGCTAACCACTGAGCCACCGTACAGTGCTAATCACTGAGCCACCGTATACTCTGCTAACCACTGAGCCCCTGTATACTCTGCTAACCACTGAGCCACCGTGCAGTGCTAAACACTAATCCACCATACAGTACTAACCATTGAGCCACCATACAGTGCTAATTACTGAGCCACTGTATACTCTGCTAACCACTGAGCCGCCGTAAGGTCTGCTAACCACTGAGCCGCCATATACTCTGCTAAGCACTCTGCTGCGGGCAGGAGGGGTCGGGGAACAGCGGTCGGGTGCGGGCAGGAGGGCCCCCTCCTACCTGCACCTATCCGCTGTATCCCGTCCCCCTCCTGCCCGCACCTGGCGGCTCTTTCCTGGCCCCCTCCTGCCCGCACCCGACCCCTCCTGCCCGCACCCGGCCCCCTCCTGCCCGCACCCGGCTGCTCTTCCCCGACCCCTCCTGTCGGCACCCCGCCGCTCCTCCCCGGCCCTCTCCTGCCCGCACCCGGCTGCTCTTTCCTGGCCCCCTCCTGCCCGCTGTCCCCCGGCCCCCTCCTGACCACACCCGGCCACTGTCCCCCGGCCCCCTCCTGATCGCACCCGCCCGTTGTCCCCTCCTGGACTCCGGCACTGCTGCACACTTGCACCGCTGCACTGCACTGTACTGCTGTAGGTATCTATTATAATAAAACCCAAAGGGTACCTTTACATGCGGCAACTTTTCTAGGAATTTCACAGGCAACTTACTGGTTGCAGTGAAATCATGGACACATTGTTCGATTTGTACACGGCAACAAGATAGCACAATGTGTCCATGATTTCACTGCAACCAGTAAGTTGCCTGTGAAATTCCTAGAAATGTTGCCACGTGTAAAGGTACAATAAACACAAAAGTACTGTGTATATTGACTGAGATCAATAGCGTTAATCAATTATCGTAAAAGATTGACAATTTTATTAAATACAAAAACATCAAAACAGTGCATATGAAAAAATTAAAACACAAGTAAAAGATTGTGCAACCACAATCGTGTACAATACCACAGCAATGCAATACTCACTATACGTCACAATGGACAGAAATAAACAGGCAGGAATTCAATAGTTTGTTATGTAATAACTCAGTCCCCATCGGGACTCTTAGTCAAACACAGATTATGTACAGCTGTGTGGGAAAACCCACACTGATAGGAACAAAAAGTGATGAATACTAAAGAATTCAATGCACTATGTGTCAAACATGAATTAACCTATATATCTCAAAATGTTTCAGTCCCCATTGGGGCTCTACAGCACTCACAGATAGAATTTAAGGAAATTCAGGTATAGAAAGGTGGCATAGCTCATGCAAATTAGAGCAGGGTAAACAACAGGTCAGAATTTAAAATGAAGTGAGGCTAGGCAGGCAAGTGGACAACTGAGGAACCCTTATGGTTCAATAAGCATCCAATAACCAGGATTGGCATATAAAGGATAGATGTTCTGTAAAGCTGTAGTCCAAGAACAAATGCCAAACCTTAGCCTGAAAAATAAGAAAGAAAAATTCTATATTACCTGTTTAAACTGACATCAAATTCCAGTCAAGAAGAGTGCTATTTATCCGAGTGAGGCATTGCTGTGGAGCGGATTGCCCAGAACCCTTCGCATGTCGCTGTCACCAAGGCGGCTTCATCCAGGGGCAGGAGCCACGTGTAAAGGTACCTTTAGGCAACTTCCGTCACGATGTAACGGTATGGTACGTCACATCCTGACTGAAGTTGCCTGTACACCCGTCCTGGGTGCTCCAATTTGGCCGCCCGTTGCTGGGAGCGGGGGCTTCCAAAGCTCCACTCCCGCCATCGGTACAAACTGTGGCCCCACACACACTCCGGTCACACTCCCCACTCCTCCACACACCCTCCGACACTACACTTCTCATCACACCCCCCTCAGTTGCCACGTCCACACACACACGTCCTCCCCCCCTTCCACTGTCCTTGCGTCGCCCTCCTCGCTCAGCACCCCGACACTAATACCTCCACTCATACCCCATGCACTCTGCCTGCTATACTTACCACTGGCCCATCGTCTTCTCCGCTGCCGCTGCCTCCAGCCAATGATCTTCGCTCCGCTGACGACCCCACCATGTTGGCTCCACTCCTCCCGTCCCGGCGACATGCTTCCTCCAAAATGGCGTGCGGGAACTCTCGCGAGATCCCAGATGCCGTCCGAAAAGTCTTGCTAGAATTCCCAGACGCCATCTTGGACAAAGTATGTCGCTGCCACAGAGGTCTGGATCCAATATGGCGTCCGGGAAGTCTCACGAGACTTCCCGGGCGCTGTCTTAAATGCCGCGCTCCATCCTACGCTGACTGCCGAGCCTCCATCCTGCCCCCCCCGCTCCATCTTGCCCCCCGGCTCCATCCTGTAATGTACCGCCATATACTATAGTGCTGCTATACATGTGCTGTAATGTGCTGTCATATACCATAGTGCACCTGTACATATACTGTAATACACTGCCATATACTGTAGTGCTGCTATACATGTGCTATACTGTACCGCCATATACTGTAGTGTTACTTTACATGTACTCTAATGTACCGCCATATACCATAGTGCTGCACTACATGTGCTGTAATGTATCGCCATATACCATAGCGCTGCTATACATGTGTTGTAATGTACCACCATATACCATAGCGCTGCTATATATATATATATATATATAGTTAACTCACGTTGACTGAACAAGTTCTGTCAGTCACAGTATGTCAAATACATACATATTCTACAATACCCGATGCGTTAGAATCATAGTAACATGGTAACATAGTTTTTAAGGTTGAAGGAAGACTTTAACGGTACCGTCACACGTGGCGATCTCCCGGGCGATTCCATAGGCGACGCACGTGCACGCGCACGTATTTGCGTGTCACCTGAGGTCGCCGTCGCCCATTTACACGGGCCGACAACCCGACCGGAAATTGCCTGAGCGTCGCCAAAGGCCCAGGGGCGATCAATTCGCTGGTCGCCACTTCCGCGTCACACAGAGCCGCCACATTAGCCATGTGGGCATAATTTTGAGCAGCATCTCGGAGATAGGCGTTAACATAATGCTGTGTGACGCCTTGAAGACGTGTGATTGGTTCCAATCATCATTTAATGTGTCCTTGTGTACTTTATAGACAACTATAAATAGGTAGGCGTTAACATAATGCTGTGTGACGCCTTGAAGACGTGTGATTGGTTCCAATCATCATTTAATGTGTCCTTGTGTACTTATAGACAACTCTCGTGTGTTGTGTCGCGGATTATTACTAAACGCATTGGCATTGCCAACAAGGCAAAACACGACGCTCACGTATTGTACAGTGAATTTTTACAGCGCTTTTAGGTTATGGTTTAGGTTATAAACATATACAGATTGACAACGCTCGGGCGAATAAACGCAATTACATGTTGACGGGGGCACAGAAGCGCCGCATGAGCTACAGTATAAATGTAATCTTGGGCGTCCTTTCATGCAGGACGCCTGCAACTACAGAGCTCATACAGCTTTTATTTTACATGTTTTTGCAATTGCGTTCTGTTAACATACATTTGTGGCAGCACATCTCTGAACTTTTAGCACACAGCTGCAAACACAGAGGCGACATCTATGTACAGTATGTACGCTCCTGGTTGATACACCTTTGAACATCATCAAATATGGCGCCGAGGAACAGGGCAACCAATCGTAATGCTCGAGCTGCCGCCAATCCACGCACACCCCCAGAGCTACTAAATACGCCCAGAAACGCCTACCAGAATGGTATAGGCGATGTGTGCTGTCGCCTTTGACATCGCTCATGAGATGTTACACAGGGCGATCAGCACACATCGCCCAAGAATGGTCGCCTGGTTTCACAGCCCTGATGTGAAACCAAGCGACCACCCAGACGTGTCGCAGTCGCCCATTTACATTAGGCGACGCATTGGCGATATCGCCGGCAACAGGCCACGCCTCGGAGTCGCCTATGGAATCGCCCGGGAGATCGCCACGTGTGACGGTACCCTAAGTCCATCTAGTTCAACCCATAGCCTAACATGTTGATCCAGAGGAAGGCAAAAAAAAACCCATGTGGCAACACTAAGCTCCATATTAGGGAAAAAAAATTCCTTCCTGACTCCAGATATGGCAATCAGACTAGTTCCCTGGATCAACGCCCTATCAAAGAATCTAGTATATATAACCGGTAGTATTATAGTTTTCAAGAAAGGCATCCAGGCCCTTCTTAAATGTTAGTAGTGACTCACTCATTACAACATCATGTGGCAGAGAGTTCCACAGTCTCACTGCTCTTACAGTAAAGAATCCACGTCTGTGATTATGATTAAACCTTCTTTCCTCCAGACGTAGAGGATGCCCCCTTGTCCCAGTCTCAGGCCTAAGAGTAAAGAGATCATTAGAAAGGTCTCTGTACGGTCCCCTCATATATTTATACATTATTATAAGATCACCCCTAAGCCTTCGTTTCTCCAAGCTAAATAACCCCAAGTTTAATAACCTGTCTTGATATTGCAGACCCCTTAATCCTCTAATGACTTTTGTCGCTCTTCTCTGGACCCGCTCTAGTTCAGCTATGTCTTTCTTATACACCGGAGACCAGAATTGTACACAGTATTCTAAGTGTGGTCGCACTAGTGACTTGTATAGAGGTAAAATTATGTTCTCCTCATGAGCATCTATGCCTCTTTTAATGCATCCCAATATTTTATTTGCCTTTGCAGCAGCTGCCTAACACTGGCCACTAAATGTGAGTATGTCATCTACCCATACACCCACGTCTTTTTCATTGATAGTTTTGCCCAGTATTTTACAATTAAGCACATAATTATACCTTTTGTTTCCTCTGCCCAAGTGCATGACTTTACATTTATCCCCATTTGTCACACTTCCGGGGAAAGGCGCCCTAGAGTGGACCCACTGGGCCGTGGTACCCAACTCCCCTGGGTGAGTTGATCCTAGTTTACCCAACCCCTATACAGGGATTGTCAGGGGCAAGCCCAGGGGGTCTAAGTACCACAGCAGCTAGTACCAGGGGGGCGGCTCGTAAGGTTAGCCTATACTAAAGCACAGCTAAGGATTCCGGGATAACAGGGTACAAAGCTAGGAGAACTGGAATGGTGCTACCGGAGCAGAGCACAGCAAGGGTTTCAGGAAACAGTACAAGGCTGGAGGACAGGAATAGTGCTTCTGGGAAGAGCACAGCAAGGGTTCCAGGACACAGAGCACAAGGAAGGCCTGACCAACAGTCAGGAAGGCAGAAGCAAACTGACTTAATAATCAGGCACCTCCCATCAGAGGAGGTGGCCTGATATACCATGGGAAGAGCAGCTATTGGTCCAGGGGAGTGTCAGGTTGGACCTTGCCGGCCCCTAGAGTCACCAAGAAGGAGTGCACCAAGCGAGCCGCTGAGTAGGCTCATGAAAATGACCACAGTAATGTGCTCATGGGCGAACTCGGCGGTCAGCTGACAGGAAGGCAACATGGCGACGGCTCCGAGACACAGCACGCCTGGATGCAGGACGCCCAGTCGGCAGAGGAGCAGGAGATGCCAACCCGGGAGAGGTGAGCTGGGAAGCGGTGCCAGGGGGCCTAACACCATTAAAGCTCATTTGTCATTTATCAGCCCAATCTTCTAGTTTACATAAATCCTCCTGTAATATAAAATTGTCCTCCTCTGTATTGATTACCCTGCAGCGTTTAGTGCCATCTGAAAATATTGAGATTCTACTCTGTATGCCCCCTACAAGGTCATTAATAAATATATTAAAAAGAAGCGGGCCCAACACTGACCCCTGTGGTACCCCACTGTTAACTGTGACCCATTCTGATTGTGTTCCATTAATGACCACCCTTTGTTTCCTATCACTAAGCCAGTTCTTAACTAACTTACACATATTTTCCCCTATCCCCATTGATCTCATTTTATGTATCAACCTTTTGTGTGGCACAGTATCAAATGCTTCTGAAATGTCCATATACACCACATCCACTGCATTTCTTTGGTCCAGTCCAGAACTTCTTCATAGAAGCTTATCAGATTAGTTTGACAGGAACGATCCCTCGTAAAACCATGTTGATATTGGGTCATGAGGTTATTTTTCTTCAGATACTCCAGTATAGCATCTCTTAGAAAACCCTCTAGGATTTTACCCACAGTAGAGGTTAAGCTTACTGGCCTATAATTTCCAAGTTCAGTTTTTGTCCCCTTTTTGAATATTGGCACCACATTTGCTATACGCCAGTCCTGTAGTACAGACCCTGTTATTAAGGAATCTTTAAATAATAAAAATAATGGTCTATCTATGACAGTACTTAATTCCTGCAGCACTCTGGGGTGTATCCCATCCGGGCCCGGGGATTTGTCAATTTTAGTGATTTTTAGACGATGCCGTACTTCCTGCTGGGTTAAGCAGGTGACATTTAATTAGGCCACCATCTAATATATATATATATGTATGTATGTATGTGTGTGTATATATATATATATATCTATACATAATCACCAGTTTTGCACTCCCAGCCACTGTGCCGCTATGGAGCAATGGCGCGTGCACAAAACTGGTGATTATCCCTACCCCGGAAGCGCCGCCATATTAGCACACCCAACTGATAGGTATGCTAACATGGCGCAGGCTGCCGGCGCCTGTTTGCAGGCTCCCGTGCCCGCACACCCCCGCACCTCCCCTACACCACCCGCACGCCCCTGCAATAGACCCCCACATACCCCCGCAGTACACCCTCGCACACCCCCCTCTAGTGCCCGCTTCCTCCCCACACTAGACCCCCGCACACTCCCGAAAACTTACCTCTTCACATAGGACCTTTGCTGATGTCACAGTCATGTGATGATTCACATGACCGTGCATCACCCTAGCTCCGCCTCCTCTACGCTACACTGCTTCCCAGCTAGGACATGGAGCTGTCACAGCTGGAAGGAGAGAAGAGGAGGCAGAGAGCCATAAGGGGAGCTGACACATTAAACACTAAACTGGGTGACCTCACAAGTAAGTGCAGCAGACAAACATAAAGGGCTACAGAAACTCCGAAGGGGGAGAGGGCACAGACGCAAGGGGTGACCACAATGACTCAAGAAGGGCAGAGACACATAAGAAGGCATCACAAACACTCAAGGAGGGCTGAGAGATAAAAGGGCTAACATAGACACAAAAGGAGGGGCCAGGGAGACATAAGGGGGAACCAGAACCACTCAAGGAGGATAGAAGGGGGGTGCAGAAAGATACAAGAGAGGGAGCAGAGAGGCAAGTGGGGCACAGACACATACAGGGGTCCAGAAACACACAAGGAGGGCCAGACAAACAAAGGGTCACCACAATAACTAAAGGGAAGCAGGGACTCCGAAAGGGGCCACAGACACATAAGGGGGGACCTCAAAGATTAAAGGAGGCAGAGAGATGAAGGGGGTAACATACACACCAAATAAGTGCCCACTAAGACATAAGGGGGGACCACAAACACTGAAGAGGGGCCACAGTGATGAAGGGGGTAGCATTGACTCAAAAGGGGGGCAGACATACATAACAGGGGACCAGAAATACTCAAGGGGGCCAGAGAGATTAAGAGGGGGGGCAGAGAATAAAGGGGGACAGATAAATCACAGAAAACAGGTGCCAGAGACACAAGGTGGAGCAGAGACGTAAAGACACCACAGGGTGGTCAAAGGGACCGCAGGGGGCCCACAAAGAGCACAGCGTGCCAGTCACGCCCTCCCGATGCGATAGCATCGGGCCTATTTTCTAGTATATATATGTGTGTGTATTGAAAAATTGGGCCAACACCAAAAATCACCTCAATTTATGTGCAAAACTTTCCCAACCAGCAATCCAGATGGTTCCTTACAATAGAGTAAAAAAAGAAAAACCAGGACAAAAGAATAGAAAAAGTTGGACTTTATTGCCCAATGCGTGGCCATGCCATTGGGCAATAAAGTCCACTTTTTTCTATTTTTTTTTGTGCTGCATCACGTGGCGGTGATAGACAGGAGACTGGGCCACTCAAAAAGTGAGGAGATCAGGGCCCGCCCCCTCACCTCTGGGCCTGCATGTCTTCGGGCAACCCTTCACACACACTTATATACAATAACACACACATACTGACACATACATACTGACATACAGTAACACACACATTGACACTCACACACTACTGACATATAGTAACACACATTGACACACTGACATACAGTAACCTAGTGGCAGCCCTGGGGAGCTGACCTTTCATCTTCATAGTGCGCTCTGTCCTTGGCTCCCGGGCTCGGCCACAGTGTTGACCGTTTCAGACGGTTCCTCCTACACCGGAGCCTCGGTGATCTTGGTTTTCTGTTCTTCAGGATGAGCAGCAGTATCCTGTGGAGCGGGGTCAGATCCTGTGACCTCATCAGATTCTCCAGCCACTACAAGGGAGGGTAACAGACTGTGATATCATCACAATGGAGGGACCTCGACCACCCCCACACAAACATTTGTCATGCCCCGAGATGACAACACAAAATCCCAAATGAGAGGTGAACAGACAGCAGAATGTCAAACAGAGAAATCTGCAGGACAGGAGGGAGATGGAGGGGAAAGAGAATGAAGGGAGATGAAGGGGAAAGAGGGCAGAGAGGGACGGAGGAGAAAGAGGGCAGAGAGGGACGGAGGAGAAAGAGGGCAGAGAGGGACGGAGGAGAAAGAGGGCAGAGAGGGACGAAGGAGAAAGAGGGCAGAGAGGGACGGAGGAGAAAGAGGGCAGAGAGGGATGGAGGAGAAAGAGGGCAGAGAGGGACGGAGGAGAAAGGGCAGAGAGGGACGGAGGAGAAAGAGGGCAGAGAGGGACGGAGGAGAAAGAGGGCAGAGAGGGACGGAGGAGAAAGAGGACATAGAGGGTAAGTGACATGAATGTGCGTCCAAAGCTCCTGTCTCACTGACACTCAGGAGCCGGTCAGCTGCTTCTTTGCACAACGGGGCGCCCAAGCACTGCAGGCCCCCCCGACCTCAGTAGTTATGTCCCTGGGTCTCCTATCCTACTATATAGGTCCCCCATTCTGGTAAATATATCTCCCAGTATGGTATATATGTCCTCCAACCTGGTATATGTCCCCATCTTTACACTGGATATATAATGCACTGTATTGTACACCTGGTACTGCCTACAGGACATCACATATATATGGAGCCATATAAAATAATATGTGATGTCCTGTAGGTTTAGATGTTATCAATCAGTGCAGGGCTCTGTGGTGTCTGCTGGGGTCATAGTGATTTATTACAGGAGTCTGCTCTTTCCTGTAGGTCGGGTGATGCTGGAGCCAATACCCCAGCACTGACAGCCCGACCTGATCTGCCACAGACTCCTGCAATCACTCACTCTGATCCTCAGCAGTGCAGCCCCTGACCGGACTGAGGAGCGTTCTGCTGCCCTCCTGCCCCACACCATGATTAATGACCTCCTGCTTACCGGCATCTTCTGAGGTCAGTCCATCCACAAGCTGCTCTCCGGGAGGCAGAAGGAGCAGGTGAAGTGTCCCTCTGCAGACCCCGTCCACACAGGGGCCTGTCTGCAGCTGCTGATGTGATCTGCGAGCAGCCGGGCGGGAGAATAGTTACATTCAAATCCACAGTGCGCTCTCCAGGCAGCCTGAGCAGCTCCAGCAGCTGAGGTTGGCGGGCCCCCTGCACTCCTGGGCCCAGTCGCAGTCCCGACTGCTGCAACCGTGATTGTTACGCCCAAGTAGTGTGGGGGGGGACGGGTCCCGGAGGAGCCTGCTATCAATGGCCACGCCCCCTGGAGTCACGGCCTGCCCCCCCTGCCCCCCGATCAATGGCCACGCTCCCTGCAGTGAGGCTCGGAGCCCCTGCCTTCAGGCAGAGCTGTCACCCCCTGGTGGTGGTCCTGTCCAGAGGGCAAGGAGTAAGAAAATGAAAGGACTTATCCTGTACTCTTTTGTTTACAATAACCTAAGAACCAAGGCAAGCACCTGTCTGTAGAACCCAGCACCTGACAGCAATCTACAGCTTCCGCTAACATACTATAAGATACTATATGATGCACTTTATTGATCCCAAAGGGAAATTATCACAGCAACTGACTGCACAAACTAAAGTGCCACAGCAGAGATCACGGTAGTCCCGCTGCCATTGGCATCCCCCATGTTGAGATCACTGGGTATCGATGTGTTGCCATGACAGCACAGGGTCAGATGAGGACCATTGTTGCTGTCATGACTCACTTCCTGTCGATACTCACCAGCAGGGCTGCCACTAGGAATTTTGGGGCTCCTTACTGCCAAAATTTTGGGGCCCCACTGAGACTCCACCCAGCATTCAACCAACTCCGCCTCTACCTATGCTTTGCCTCCACCCATGCTCCGCTTCCACCCAAACATTTATTATATTTATAGTGAAAAGTTGGAACAGCACCAAAAATTACAAAAAACTACTCATAAGGCAGCCTCAGAAAATTCTTACCAACAGCAGTCAGATACAAGACCAACACAGCACTTGACAGGATGCAGTTAGATCCCATTATGTAGAGCAAGTCCAGGTGCAGGCTGATAAAATCACCTCTACCTACAAAGACATGTGGGAGGTGACTTGCCATGCACATATTGGGCCTGCATAGGACGCCATTCACACTGATACATATGATGCAGAGTGTCTGATAGCTACCCATTGGTCCTGCCACCTGACCAAATGGGCCGTCCAGTACAATGTCTTTGCACCACTGGATAAATGGTGCACCATGGGGCCCAACCGACCCAGCAGACTATGAAAAAGTACAAAAAGTTTTTTATGATGAACAAAAAAGTCTTTATATGGGTTATTGTTTCATGTATTGGCCAAGACACTTAAGCTCATGATCCACGTCACGGATCCCCATGCTCATGAGTACTAACAAAATATGTACCATAGCAGGACCAAAAATTACCTCAATTTATGTGCAAAGCTTTCCCAACCAGCAATCCAGATGATTCCTTACAATAGAGTAAATACAGGAAAAACAGCACCAAAAAAATAGAAAAAAGTGGACTTTATTGCCCAATGTGTGGCCACGCCATTATTGCCAAATTGGGCAATAAAGTCCACTTTTTCTATATTTTTGTGCTGTTTTTCCTTTTTTTACACTCTCTCTCTATTATATATTACACACACACTTGAGACTGATGTGGGCTGAATTCAAAAAAGCTGTATAAACAATAGAGAATACACAATAGAGACGGCTGCTAGCTGTATACACAATAGAGATGGCTACAGGCTGTATAGACAATGTAGATGGCTACCGGCTATACACACAGTAGAGAATACACAATAGAGACTGCTGTTGGCTGTACACAATAGAGACGGCTGCTGGCTGTAAACACAATGGAGATGGCTGCGGGACAAATGCACAACGGAGACAGCTGCTGGCTGTACACAACACAATAGACACTGCTGCTGGCCTGGCCACATACACAATGGAGATGGGTGCGGGACAAATGCACAATGGAGTCGGCTGCAGGACCTATGCACATTGGAGACTGCTGCGAGACGTATACACATTAGAGACTGCTGCGGGATGTATACACATTGGAGACTGTGCAGGACGTATACAATGTATATAATAGGCTAGCCCCTTCTGTAATGGGTCAGCACTGTCCACAGTGGGCTAGCCCTGTAAATAGGGGGCCCATTTACCAGCCAGCTGAGCCGCAGTCACCCTGCCCTGGCCCCTGACTGCCACCCACCCTGGTCCGCTGGCGGGGCCCCATATACCAGCCAGCAGAGCCTCCGCCCATCACCCTGTCTTGGCCCTGACTACCACTCCCCGGTCCGCTTGCAGGGCCCCCTATACCAGCAACCAGCTAAGCCACCATCACCCTGCCCTGGCCCCTGACTGCCCCCACCCCCCACCTTAGCCCGGCGGGGCCCCATACACCAGCAGCTAGCCAGCCGCCGTCACCCTGCCTGTTGTGAATTAATTGATGAAGAATTCTGGTTGTGCGCACCCTCCTGTGGTTCTTGTTGGTGATGCAGCTGGCTGTGTTTTGGAGAGTTCCGCAGCTGATCCTGATGATTGGCAGTCTGCTTCGGATTGAAGCATATAGGTGATTGGAGCTGATCAATCTCTGCCAGTTGTCATTATTCCTGGAGGTGTCCACATCTCTCCCTGGTTTCTTCCTGCTCTACAGAATCCTTGCAAGCTAAGTGAATGGGTTTTTGTTATTTTGTGGCACACATGTTGTGTGCTTGAGGATCTGCTTATTGCTTGTTTTGCTCTGAGTTGTGGGTTGATATTTAGTCTGCATATTTGTTTACCTGCTCTCAGTTAGGAAGTTTTCTTCCTAGGTATTGCTATTCACTTTTGTCTGCTGCTTCAAGTTCTGCTGGTGTTAGAACCTATGTATTCTAGTTTGATTCACAGATGTTCCTGCAGATATAGAGGAGGCGTGTCTTAGTAGACTCAGGGTTATTTTTTGGTACTATCTGCTGTTGGAGGTTTTTGATAGTATTTTTAATTCTGACCGCAATAGTATTCCATCCTGTCCTTACTATCTAGTTAGTGTGGCCTCTTTTGCTAAACTCTATTATCTGCCTGTGTGTCTTTTTTCCTCTCCTGTTTCCCAGTCAATATCCGTGAGGGGGCTTGCTATTCTTTTGGGGTTCTGCACTGAGGCAAGATAGACTTTCCGGTTTCCATCTTCAGGGGTAGCTAGTTCTCCTGCCGTGTTGAGGTGTCTAGGGCATGGTTAGTTACATACCACGGCTACTTATAGTTGCGGTATTTAGTCAGGGACTGCGGTCAGTAAAGTTGCCAACTACTTCTGTGAAGTCTGTTTACGTTACTCCTAGGTCATTGGTCATAACACCTGCCCTGGCCCTGACTGCCACCTTCCCCTGGTCCGCCGGCAGGGCCCCCATATACCAGCCAGCTGAGCCGCTGCCTGTCACCCTACCCTGGCCCCTGACTGCCACCCACTCTGGTCCACCAGCGGAGCCCCATATACCAGCCAGCTGACCTGCCATCACCATGCCCTGGCTCTCACTGCCAGCCCCCCTGGTCCTCTGGCGTGGCCTCATATACCAGCCAGCTGACCCGCTATCACCATCCCCTGTCCCCTGACTGCTCACCACCCCCCCACCTTGGCTCAGCAGGTGGCGCCGGGGGCCCCATGCACAGGCTAATCGGCCGCCAACACCCTGCCCTGTCCCTGACTGCCCCCTCCTGCCACTGCCATTATGGCCATAGGCCATTTGTGCTGCCTTAATCTTACCAGTTAGTGCTGGTGCCTGTCGGCCTCCTCCTCCTGACTGACCACCGGGCCCGGCAACACGTGCTGTGGTGGGGGCTGAGTCCGGTCCGTCCTCGACTCCTCCAGCCCAGGCCTGCTCCCAGGTCCACCATCCAGCCTTGATTCTCTGTGACTTCTGGACTGCAACAGAAGTTCTGCTTCTGTGTCACAGACTGTGTCTTCTTGATGTAAGTACGTCTTCTGCTGGTGGTGGGTGGGTGGATGTGCAGGGGTGGGGCGCCAGGCCCTGGCTGTAGTGGGTGGGTCTGGGTGGCTCCCTATGAAGTGTCAGTGAGGTCTGAGGACTGGGGTGGGCAGGGATGGGCGGTCCAGGCCCCCACACATTAATATACACACACACTATACCACTGACTGTCACTCACTCACAAGAGGGAGAGTGGGCGGGCCCCTGCACTGTCTGAGCGGGCGGCTGGCGTGCTGGTGTTTGTGTGTGTGTACAGGCTGTGCTGCTGCAGCTGCAGCCAGCCTGTGTTGTGTGAGATCATCATCATCTCTGGCAGTCTGCTCGCGGCTCAGGCTGCGCCGCTCTGGCAAAGAGCCAGGTGCTGGCTGGGGAGGGATCCTCCTTACCCCTAATGGCCACACCCACTGCTAGTACGCCTGGGCCCCCCTACCCAATTCAGATAGCCACGCCCCTCCAATGATTGGCCGGGCCCTTTAATGATTAAGACCTGTAAGGATCTAATGGAGGCCATGCTCACCAGGACCACCATTAAGGAAGGCAGACGAGGCAATTTGTCCTGGGCCCCATTCTCTTGCATGTCCCCATTCCCTTACAGGTCCCCAGGGTCTACAGCACAAACTACACTGATAAAAGCATTAAGCAATTAAAAATTCACATATTTGATATCGCTGCGTTCGTAAAACTCTGATATATAAAGTAAATTGATCTGATCACTAAACAACATAACAAGAAAAAAATCAAAACGCCAAAATTATGTTTTTTTAGGCCACTGCAATAATACAATAAAAGGCTACAAAACATCCCATCTTTGTAAAAGTGGAGTCAGTAAAAATGTCAGCTCAGGGCACATAAAATGAGCTATCACTTTTCCCCAGACCCCATAAAATGAAAAAGTTACAGGTTTCAGAAAATGGCAAGAAAAGACAATTATTTTTTTTTAATTCCAGAATTTTTTTTATCACTTAAATTAAGAAATACATACATGATGGTATTTGAGTATTAGTACTGACCTGAGTAATCATCTTGCAAAGTCAGTTTTACCACATGCTTAACATGGTAAATCAAAAAACTTTTGTGTAATTGCACTTTTTTTTTATACTTTCAACCGACTTGGAATTTTTTTTTTCCATTTTTCAGTCACTATGTAGTAGAATTTTATTTACTGTATGTAGTCCAGCCAAAAAGAAAAACCTTGCTGTATAACAAGACAAAATCTGTTGTTCAGACACAAAAAAACCCATTCTGCATACAAAAACGGATTGTTAATACACTACAGGACCAGATGATCAACCACCATCATCAAATCAACACTGCTATACTTTCTCCGGAAAGCAGACACTTGAGAAAGGCGCAATTAGCGCCGAAACGCGTTGTGGAGACTGGGCATTCTACATCGATTGAATAAAGCTTTAAGGTAATTTATACAGAACGATCGCCTGGAGTGGTTTGTAGCGCTAATCTAATACCACATCTTTATTTGAACGCACACGTATCCTCCCATTGGGAAGCGTGGTATCCAGCAGCTGGGCACCCAGGACGCATCAGACGTCAATCACCACTTCTTTGGAACAAGCACGAGAATCAGCAGCGTGTGCATATTGGAAATCACGCTCATCCCTGCTTGCAGCACACCGGCTGATGTGGAAACCCTTTGGGGTAACAAATCAGTGCATAAACTAGTTGTGCGGTCAGCACAACTAGAGAAGGTGAGCCCTAGATATATTTAACCGCTCCCATGCCATAAACATCAGCAGTTTGGCGCAACATTGTTTTTGTTTCTTATACTTTTTCCGGAAGACCAGGAAAATAGAAGTAGACATAAAAATATAAGATAATGGTGATTAGGGCTGATGCCCTGAGGAACAAAGCACACCTTATGCTTTTGAATTGCGTCGGTTTTCAAATCCTAACAGGCCTTCATAGCTTTTGTCCCACTCCAAGGCCTTAGGTACTTGGATCGGCGTTGATTACGGTTGCTGTCACTGGTGGCCGGTGCCTGGGTCCATGGCACTGGTGGTCGCTGAAAATCGTGGAGAATCCTACTATATAATCATCTTATCGTGTCTGTCTCTCTGTAATGGAAATCCCGCGTCGCTGATTAGTCGCTCCCGGCCGGCTGCGACCAATCAGCGACACGGGATTTCATGACTATATAGTAGGATGGCGACCGTTTGCAGTGTCGCTGCTGCCCGGGTGCAGCACTGAGCACCGCCGCTGTCACACACAGCTGGAGCGGAGTTATCTCCCTCCCGCCCGGATGTTTGTGCTGAGTTCCCTGGACGGCGGATCATGGCCTGTAACCCCTGAGCCGCCTCCCCCTCCCCACCATCGCCCGCTTCTTCACCTCTTCACTGTTCACTCTTCGCTTCTTCTCTGTGATTCACCAAAGGCTGCAGGACCTGCGGTGATGTCACAGTCATGTGATTACTCACATGACCGTCACATCCCCACAGCTCCTGCATTTACTATGAAGGTAATTCACTGCAGACATTGGGGGGAGGGGGCAGAAAAAGAACACAGGGGGCAGAGAGAGGTGGACCAGAGAAAGCACAGGGGGGGTCACAAAAGAGAGCATGGGGCAGATACAGGGGGCAGAAAGACACCAATGTGGGGCAGAAATAGAGGACTGGGGGGAAGAGACAAGGGGCAGAAAGAGCACTGGTGGGTAGAAAAGACAGCACGGGGCAGAGGTAAGGGACAGAAAGAGACCACTGGGGGCACAGACAGGGAGCACAAAGACAGCACGGGGGAAGAGACAAGAGGCAGAAAGAGACTACTGTGGGGCAGAAAAGACAGCATGGGGGGGCAGAGACAGGGAGAAGAAAGAGAGCACTGGGGGCAGAAAAGAGAGCACGGGGCAGAAAGAAAGCACCGAGGGCAGACAAGAGAGCACAGGGCACACACAAGGGACATAAAGAGACCACTGGGGGGCAGAAAAGAGAGCATGGGAGCAGAGACAAGGGGCATTAAGAGACCACTGGGGGCAGAAAAGAGCATATGGCAGAAAAAAAAGCACTGGGAGGCAGAAAAGAGTGCACGGGGGCAGAAAAGAGAGCATGAGGCAGAGATAAGGGACAGTACTAGACCACTCGGGGGCAGAAAAGAGAACACGGGGGCAGAGACAAGGAGCAGAAAGAGCACTGGTGGCAGAAAAGAGAGCACGGAGGCAGAGACAAGGAGAGGAAAGAGAGCACTGGGGGCAGAAAGAAAGCACTGGGGGCATAAAAGAGAGCATGGAGGCAGAGACAAGGGACAGAAAGAACACTGGGGGGCAGAAAAGAGAGCATGGGGGGCAGAGACAAGGGGCAGAAAGAGACCACGGGGGGCAGAGACAGGGAGCAGAAAGAGAGCACTGGGGGCAGAGACAAGGGGCAGAAAGAGACCACTGTGGGGCAGACAAGAGAGCACAAGGCAGAGACAAGGGACAGAAAGAGAGCTCTGTGGGGCAGAAAAGAGCATGGGGAGCAGAGACTAGGGGCAGCAAGAGAACTGGGGACAGAAAAGAGAGCATGGGAGCAGAGACAGGGAGAAAAAGACAGCACAGGGGGCAGAAAGAGACCACTGGGGGGGAAAAGAGCACGGGGGCAGAGACAAGGAACAGAAAGAGAGCACGGGGGGCAGAGACAAGGGGCAGAAAGAGAGCACTGTGGGGCAGAGTGTGCCCCACACACACAGGGACAAGAAAACACAAGGGAGAACCTCAAAGGAGACAGCACAGTGGGGAGAAGAAAGCACAGGGAGAGACAGAGACAGAGACTACATACAGGGAGTAGAGCACACGTCAAGACAGCACAAAATAGCGAGCAGATGAGGGGAAAAAACAGCGCAAAGGCGGAAGACCGCTCAAAGGCGTGCGCACAAGAGAAAAAAAGAGCACAGAGGGATAGAGACTGTAGCAGCTCTCAGCACCACAAAGCTCCCATCGTAACATCACTGCCCTCCCAATGTGATAGCATCGGGCCTCCATCTAGTAAAATAATAAAAATGACACCACCTACGGTATCTGGTGAATGCACTAGCGCTGCTCTCAGACATCTGGGGATGATGTGGCTGCAGGCAGATGGTGTTGTTCCCTGTGGTGGAGCAGGATCCCCAGGGCAGTACCGCGATACTGGCTTGGTAACTTCTCCCAGCATGAAAGAATAACACACCGCACGTTGCTGAGTCTCTGTACGGGTTTACTGGTAACCTTCAGGCAATAAACAGGTTTACAGTGTCGGGTAGCTGGCTTGGGTAGTTACCAGTGAATGAGGTGTCCTTCTGTGGCTTTCAGCTGTGTTCTTTCTGGTTTCTCCCGCTGTCCTCTCACTTTCCTCTGCGCTACTCCTTCCTCAGTGTGGCCCTGCACAGAGGCCTACGGGTCTGAATAGAGTAATCCCTTAGCTGAGGGGCTCATGACCCTGGAGAGAGTCCCTGGTGGAGGTGTGCTTTGGACCGGGTCGTGGCTGTCTTATTGCCCACGGCCCTCCGGGTTGGCGGCTCAGGGCTGAACTCTCCTGCACTCGGAGCTGGTTTTCCGTTAATGGACCGGGCTTCCCCCAGACCAGTTAGCAGAACGGTCTGGTGCCGGGTGTTAGCTGACACCCAAGGATCCCCCTTCTCGTCTGGGTCACCTCTCTCCAGGTATCCTCGCTCTGCGTCTCTCGCAGGGTCCTACTTTTTCTCTCTCCCCTGACAAACTCGCTAAGCTTTTTTTCCCACTCTTCACTACCCACCTAAGACACCTCCCACTGGGACTGGGTCTTCTAGCAGATGATTTAACCCTTTAGTCCCCTGATTCTAGGTGTGTGAATGCGTAGATGAAAGACACATGTGGACCTCCCTCATCCACTGGCCACCGGGATACCACACACACTGGTCTGGGTGCCTTACCCCTTCGTGGCGCACCAACCAGTGGGGTGCCACATTCCCCCTTGGTTGAACTCACTCGTCCGCGAGTGATCCTACCCTTTACCTGGTACAGAGTTCAATTTTTTTTTTTTTTTTTGAACAATTTTTATTGAAAATAAAATGTTCTGTACATTGGTCTAAATATGGCTTGAAGTATACATTGTAAGCTTGTTATAAGATAGTAAATAGCAGAGTGCATATTTTGAGCGTGGCTGCATTATGTCAGAGTACAAACAATAAAAACACAAGGTCAAGAAAAAAAAAAAACTAAGTAACGCGAACAAACAGAAGGAAACAAAGCAAAGGCAAAACATTTACAAAGAAAAAAAAAATAAAAAATTAAAGCAAACTAAAAGAAAGAAAAAAAAAAAAGGCAAATAGGTCAAAACTGGGAGGGGGTGGGGGAAGGGGCTATCTGGAACAGGTACTTTTTTCTTGTATATCACCCATCGAGGGTGCGTGAACTTGGTCTCTCTTTGAGAGTTATGCAGGACTCACCAACACCGGGATTGACCTCTGACACCAGGATGGACCTCTGACCCTTAGATGTGTCTCTATTTGGCAGCTCTATCGAACATGTATCTATGTAGGCTCTTCCCCAAGTAGTACCTGCTCTTGATACCACACTGTAGGTTGGAAACAAGTTCTGATGTCATCTCTGATTCGTTGTGGGAGCAGAGAGATGAAACTTTCCCAGGTTTCAAAGAAGGACTGCACCTTTTCCTCCTTGTGCAAGGAGGCCTCAGCCCAATCCATCTGAAGCAAGAATGATAGTTTGTCTAAAAATATCCTAAATGCAGGAGCTTGGTCGTGGATCCATACCTGCAGGATGGCCTTAACTCCGGCTGCCGCCACCATGTGCAGCAGTTTACGGGCCCCCAGAGAGCATGTGTATTTTTCTGGCTCTAGATATCCAAAGATGGCCCATAGTGGCTCATCAGGGGCAAAGTTTGTCAGGTGTGCAGTGGTAAATTGTCGTATTTTGGTCCAGAAGGGCTGGATGGCCAGGCATGTCCATAGGCAGTGGAATAGATTGGCTTCGGGGAGCGGCACTTAAAGCACTCGGCCCTTCTGGGGAGTTAAATAGGATCTGTGGCAGATTTTCAGTCTCATTTCAATGAAACGGGCTGAGGGGAGGAGTTTGTGGGCTTGGTCTAGAGCTTTTAGGATTGTGCTGTGGGATAGGGCGGGATCATCAATCTGCCATTTTGTTAATGGGAATTGAGATTGCTCTTAGTCCAGCGTGCCATGGATGAATTTGTAGTTGGAGGCTATTTGGCCCGTTGAGGTGTTAGATCTAGTGAACCATGTAAGCAGGTGTGGACTCCACTCTCGCTCAGGCAGACGGGTTAATATCTTTGTCACATAACTCTTAGCCTGTAGGTATTGGAATGGGGGGAATATAGCGATCGGGTATTTAGATTGCATTTCCTCTCTTGAATACATGCGGTGTTCCCTTGGGTGGGTCAGATGTTTAATGGATGTTATGCCCTGAGAGTGCCACCGGTGGAGGACAGGGTGGGTGTGTCTGTTTTGGAAATGGGGATTACCAATATGTGGGAGGAGGAGGGATGTCTGTGGAGTGAGATGGAACTGTTGGCGTATTTTCTGCCATGCTTTCCATGTAGACAAAAGGAGGGGGTTCGCCTTCACTTCAGTTGGCAGTTCGGTATAAGGGAGGTGTAGGAGAGAAGGTAGAGCCAGTCCTGGTGTGAGACAGCACTCTAAATCATATTGGGCATAGCAGGAGGTCCTTCCTAGCCAGTCCACCACCACTCGGAATAGGGACGCTAAGTTATAGTGTCTGATATCGGGGAAGTTTATCCCACCATTTCTCTTCAGCTGTTGAAATAGTTTGTAGGCAATGCGGGGCTTCTTTCCCTTCCAGATGAATGAGCGGTATAGACAGTTGATCTGTTTCTCCTCTTTGCGAGTTAAGTAGATTGGGAGAGTGTGAAAAAGATAGAGGAGGCGTGGGAATTCTGTCATTTTAATTAAGTTGGCTCTGCCCAGGTATGATAGGTTGAAATCTTTCCATTTGGCTAAAGTGGAGTTTAGGTTGTTGAGGTATAAGTTGATGTTGGTTTTGGGTAGATTAGCCGGGTGTCTCGTCACTCGCACTCCTAGGCATTTTAGTGAGCTAGTGGTCCACTGACAGGGGAACCCTGATGTCCATGACGGTATGGAGGGGCCACTTAACATCATCACTTCTGTTTTGTCCCAGTTAATGTTATAGCCCAATAGGCCTCCCATGTATTCTAGTTCACGTGTAAGAGAGTGCAGAACCTGTTTGGGGTTAGTTATTACCAGCAGGACATCATCTGCGAATGCGGCGACCTTGAGCTCCCTAGAGCCCACTGTGAGTCCCCTAAAAGTAGGGGTCTGCAACAGATGGCGCAGTAGGGGGTCAATAGAGAGGTTAAATAGGAGGGGTAACAGAGGGCATCCCTGTTTGACTCCTCGGAAGAGGTCTATAGTTGGTGCACTGCATCCGTTGATAGAGACCTGGGTATTTGTGTTCGTGTGGAGGTATTGGATATATTCCAGGAACCTTGGGCCAAAATTCCCCCTGCCCAGTGCTTCATACAAAAAAAGGTCATGCCACTTTGTCAAAGGCCTTTTCGGCGTCTAGACTCATCAGCATTGCGGGCGGGCTCAGTGAGTGTTGGGCCAAGACCGTAGCAGCGACCGCCAGGCGTATGTTTGCCACACTGCTCCGCCCCTGAGTAAAGCCCGTTTGCGCCTCACATAGGAGACCGGGTAATATCAGTTGTAAGCGTCTTGCTAAGATTTTGCCAGGAGTTTGTAGTCATGGTTGAGGAGTGAGATTGGGCGGTATGATTGTGGTAGCAGTGGGTCTCTATTGAGTTTAGGGATAACTATGGTGCGTGATTCAGTACCCTCTGGAGGAAAGTTGTGTTGAAGAGGTTAGTCAGGGTGGGCACTAAGTCAGGGGATAGTATCTTGTAGTATTCGGCAAAGAAACCGTCAGGGTCCGGGGTCTTATCGCTGGATGCGTCTGCTATAGCTCGTCTCGCTTCGTCTTCTGTTATCTCCGAGTCCAGCGTCACTTGCTGTTCGGTGGTCAGGGATGGGAGATTGAGTTCAGGAAGGAATGAATCGATGGGAGGTTAGCAGGGGTGGCTCTGTAGAGGTCTTCGTAGTACCGTGTTTCCCCGAATATAAGACAGTGTCTTATATTAATTTTACCCCCAAAAGTCCCATCCTGACTTATTTTCGGGGTATGTCTTATATTTCCCTCCCTAACCCTAGCCCTAACCCTAGCCCTAGCCCTAACCCTAACCCTAACCCTAACCCTAGCCCTACCCCTAACCCTAACCCTAACCCAGGGGCATACACATACAGGGGCACACTGACCTGGGCTCCTCCGATGACCGGGGACCGCAGCACATCCCAGGCATCCACATGCCTGAGGACCGCAGCACATCCCGGGCACCTCTGACATCCCGGGCACCTCCGACATCCCGGGCACCTCCGACAGCCCGGGCACCTCCGACAGCCCGGGCACCTCCGACCACCCGGGCACCTCCGACAGCCCCAGGCACAGCAGCAGGCAGGCTGGGCATCGTCGCACAGACAGCCCGGCCTGCACACGTGCCGCTGTCCCGGCCAATCACAGGCCAGGAGCTGCCTGGGGAGCCAATGACAGGCCAGACTGACGTCATGCAGCGCGACTGGCTTGTGATTGGCCTGTGGGCAGTTCCTGGCCTGTGATTGGCCGGGACAGCGGCGGGGGAGTTAAAATACCCGCCTTGCACACCCAGGCACCGAGAACACAGCGGGGGCACCGGAGACAGCAGCGGCAGCAGCTGTGAGTATGAGATATTCCCCTGGCCCCCCCCACCAAATTTTTCCCGAAAATAAGTCACCCTGTCTTATTATCGGGGTATGACTTGTATTAAAAAAATTGCCCCAGCCCTGCCCTGTCTTATAATCGGGGGTGACGTATTTTCGGGGAAACACGGTAGTCGCTAAAAATTTGCGTTATCTCTTCCTGGTCGGTTGTCTGTAAACCTGTTGTGGGGTTCCATAGTTTAAGAATTGGTTTGTAGGGACGTTGGCCTTTTGTTAGGGTCGCTAATAATTTACCCGTCTTGTTTCCCCAGCGGTACAACTTGTTTCGAGTCAGTTGAACTTGCCAGTGTGATTGGGAATGTATGAGGGAGTCGAGTAGGTGTTTGGCCATGGCATAGGCTTGTTGTGTGTCAGGGGATGGGGTCATGGCAAGCGCCGACTGAGCCTGGAGTAGGGAAGTGTGTAAGGCGTCAAATTTCTTTCTGTGTGTTTTTCTCCTGCTTGACAGACAACTGATGATATGGCCTCTCATAACGGCCTTAGAAGTGGCCCAGAGCAGAGGGGTGTTGTCAGTGTGAATGATGCTGTCATCTAAGAAATCATTCCAGTGTGATTTAAGGAAGATTTTGAAGTAATCCGACTCTGCTAGGTAGGAGGGAAACCTCCAATGTCTTGTCTGAGGGCTCGGCTCCACTAGAGTTAGAAATAGTGAGATGGGACTGTGGTCTGAGATCAGTATTGGGTGAATACGAGACTCGTGGTGTTGGGGGAATAGTTGTGAGGAGATGAGGAAGAAATCGATCCGGGAGAAGGATTGATGTGTGAGGGAGTGGCACGTGTAATCCCTGGCTGTGGAGTCTGTCACTCTCCATGGGTCACAAAGTGAAAGCTGTTCCATGAAGTGTAAAAGGGATGTGGTGGCTGCTGAGGTCTATGGAGAGGGTGAGGAGTGGTCTAGGGTGGGATATTGTACTAGGTTGAAGTCTCCTCCTACTATCAGGCGGCCAGGCTCAAGTCCCAGGAGAACCTGGAGAATCGATGTGTAGAAGACGTGTTGGTCGTGGTTAGGAGCGTAGAGGTTGACCAAGAAGTATATTCTCCCCGCTATTTCCACCCTCAGAATTAGGTATCTGCCGTGGCTATCAGTAATGGAGTCCTGAATGGTGCATGGCAGGCCCTTTTTGATGAGAATGACTACTCCGCGTGATGATGAGGTATGCGAGGCAGTGTAGCAATCTCCTATCCAGGGAGCTAGCAATTTACCAGGTTTGTCAGCCCTCCAGTGTGTCTCCTGAAGGAAGACCACATCTGGTGAGAATCGTTTTAGATGGTTCAAGACCTTTTTGCATTTGAGGGGGGTGTTAAGGCCTGCCACGTTCCATGACAGGAACCGCAAGTGTGGTGAGGTGTAGGTGGTGTCAGGGTCTGGTGTTTTAAGAGTACTCATCCTGGGTCCCAAGGCAGGGTCTGTGCAGCATATGGCAGTTGGGTGTGTTCATTCCTTTCGGTCCCAGCGAGCCGCAGGAGTGAACAGGTGGTAACGGTGTTGTCAGTGGTGAGTCCCGCATGGATTGGTACCTGGGTTAAAAAGGGCATAGCAGGGTAAAAGCAGGGAGAGAATACAAAAACAACAATAAAGTCAACATTGCAAATCAGTGGTAGCAGCTCGCCAAGAACGCGCCGCGCTGTCACTGGAAGAAACATTGTATTTTGGAGATGGAGCAAAACCAAACGAAAGAACAGCGGATGTAGCGGGCGCTTAGACAGGACTGCAGGAGACGTAATTAATACTCCAAGGATTTAATAAAATTGCAATAAAAATACTGGTTATTTCCACAACATGTTTCGGCGATTTGCGCCTTCCTCAGGTGATAACCAGTACTACAATGAAGTTCACATTATATAGAGGCCAGAGAAATTAGCCCCATTGAAGTCAATTAACAATTAACATTCCACAAATTAACTCCTTCACTTCAAAATAGTCTTACAATACAAAGAATACAATCTAGCCCGATGCCATGTTAAAAAATACATAATAAAACATATATATATGGATCTCCAATCACAATATATCAAGAATACATCTATCAAATAAAACGAAAGTGACAAAAATATATATACATATAAAAATATATATACATATAAAAATATAAAAATATATTTAAAAGAATATACCCCTAATCCATGAATGACCTGATATTAGTAATAGTATTTACCCTATAGAGAGGACCATAGTAAAGAATATCTATAGGCATCCCTTTACGAACGCCTTTCCATAGATGTTAAAACCGCATACTCCTTCCATTTTCTATTATATTAGTATTTGTATTTGTTATAACCATAGCCCCATTTCTTTTCTATCAAGACAACACATACCCTTATCTAACCGTGTTTTCCAGCTTCAGATTCAGTCTTTCAGGGTGGAGACACCCTAACTTAAAAATCCAATAATTCTCCCTGTTCATAAGGGTCCTATACCTGTCCTTAGAGGCCTCATTTATCTGGTCTATTATTGTGACCCTCATTTGTGTAAAATCTTTCTGGTGTTCCATTAAATAGTGCCTAGAAACACTATGGACCAGTACCCCATTTTTAATATTATGCCTGTGTTTATTCAGACGTTGGTGCATTTCTTGAGTAGTGCGACCAACGTACTGAAGACCACAGGTGCATTCAAGAAGATAGATTGAAGAAGAAATAAACAAATATTTATAGGAAACTCGAACATGATATTTCTAATCAAATATTTCTAGAATATAAAGAGATAATTGATAAGGCAGTACAATTAGGAATTTTTGACAAAAGAGAAAAGCAGTTTCTGAATATTCATCACTATCAAATCCCTTTTTTTTATTTTCTCCCCAAGATTCATAAGGACATCAAAAATCCCCCTGGTAGACCCATTATTTCGGGTATCCAATCTATTACAGCAAATCTGTCCCATTACATAGACCTATATCTGCAGAAATATGTGTTGAGTCTAGAGTCTTATATTCGTGACTCCACCCACCTTATTGAAGTTTTGAAGGGTTTTGAAATACAGGAACACAGTCTTCTTTGCACACTTGACGTTACCGCACTCTATTCAAATATTCCCCATGAACTGGGCCTAAAATCGGTCGAATTCTATTTGATGCAAGATCATACCCTACCAATGGAGCAGAAGATGTTTCTCTTGGAAGGGTTAGGATTTATTTTGGATAATAATGTGTTCACTTTCGAGGGGGTGCAGTACAAACAGATAAAAGGTGCAGTACACCATAATAGACCAGATAAATGAGGCCTCTAAGGACAAGTATAGGACCCTTATGAACAGGGAGAATTATTGGATTTTTAAGTTAGGGTGTCTCCACCCTGAAGGACTGAATCTGAAGCTGGAAAACACGGTTAGATAAGGGTATGTGTTGTCTTGATAGAAAAGAAATGGGGCTATGGTTATAACAAATACAAATACAAATACTAATATAATAGAAAATGGAAGGAGTATGCGGTTTTAACATCTATGGAAAGGCGTTCGTAAAGGGATGCCTATAGATATTCTTTACTATGGTCCTCTCTATAGGGTAAATACTATTACTAATATCAGGTCATTCATGGATTAGGGGTATATTCTTTTAAATATATTTTTATATTTTTATATGTATATATATTTTTATATGTATATATATTTTTGTCACTTTCGTTTTATTTGATAGATGTATTCTTGATATATTGTGATTGGAGATCCATATATATATATATATTTTATTATGTATTTTTTAACATGGCATCGGGCTAGATTGTATTCTTTGTATTGTAAGACTATTTTGAAGTGAAGGAGTTAATTTGTGGAATGTTAATTGTTAATTGACTGCAATGGGGCTAATTTCTCTGGCCTCTATATAATGTGAACTTCATTGTAGTACTAGTTATCACCTGAGGAAGGCGCAAATCGCCGAAACATGTTGTGGAAATAACCAGTATTTTTATTGCAATTTTATTAAATCCTTAGAGTATTAATTACGTCTCCTGCAGTCCTGTCTAAGCGCCCGCTACATCCGCTGTTCTTTCGTTTTGTTTTGATCCTTGTCCTATTGAGCGGAGCGGTGCTGATGGTTACAGGACTTTTTAGCATAGTTCGTTATGCTGTTCATTTCCTGGAGCGGCGAGAACCTGCGGTGACGTGGAGCCCAGCTGACAGGTCACGTGATCGGGGGAAACCCCGGAACGGAGGACTTCGGCGGCTGCACCTACGCAGCAAGGCGCTGATCTGTGGTTATGCCAGCAGCATAACCACACTAGGTGAGCAGCAAAAGATCATAAACCCTTTCTCCCCTTAATAACACCGGGTCCTACACAAGGAGCGCCTCCCTTTTCTTCATTTCTTCACAGACTGTATTTTGGAGATGACAGTCTTCCTGTAGTAGGAGATGGTGTGGGTGGCAGGTCTTTAGGTCGTTCCACTGTGACGTTCGTGGCATTCCAAAATCTTCTCTCCGCCACCTCAGGGTCTTCGTAAATAATTGCACGGTCGCCCTCTTGGACTTTGAGCTTGGCTGGGTAGAGTAGTTGAAATGTGATGTTTTTTTCAATTAATAGGCGACAGGTGGGCCCAAATGCCTAACGTTTTTGAGCTACAGCTGGGGAGAAGTCTTGGAAGATGAGAACCTTGGAGTCGTGGACATTCAGTTCTCGTTACCGTCGGTATGCTTTCAAGACCTTTTCTTTCACCGCCCAGTTGAGGTACTTTGCTACGGCTGGGCGAGGTCTACCTTTTCCGCTGCCTTGGTTGGGCCCTGGGGGGTCTAGTCTGTGTGCTCGCTCTATAATCATTGGGTCTTTGCGGAGGTCCATCCGGATGGCGGATGGGAGGTCTCTAGTAAGATATTCCATGAGGTGTTCACCTCCCACTGACTCCGGGATGCCCACAAAACGCAGGTTGTTGCGGCGGTCTCTGTTCTCAATGTCCTCCAACTTGTCGCCCATTTTTCGCTCTGCGGTCTGGCTCTGTTGGAGGGAGGCCCTCAATTCTGTGATCTCCTTTTCATTGGACTGGATTCTGCTTTCCAGTTCTGTGATCTTTTGAGAGTTGGCCGTAATTAGGGTCATGGCTGCGTCGAGGGCGGCATTGAAGAGTTCAATTTTTATATGCTTTATAGCATAACAATAATAACATTTTTAATAATGACATTTCTTCCCGTTTGGGAGGCACTTTTCTTAAACGTTGCAAACATTTCTAACCATAATATGGCATATCAAGAAGTCTCTGGCTTAACCGTTTCTGTCCAGGCTTAAACAAAATGAAGCAGTTCTCATGAAAGTCTATGAGTCCCACTAAAGTGCAGCATTTTCAAATCTTTACACAACTATATACATGACACAGAGCCCCTTTCTTGCACCAGGCCTATGGGTCTGAATAGAGTAATCTCTTAACTGAGGGGCTCACGACCCTGGACAGAGTCCCTGATGGAGGTGTGCTTTGGACTGGGTCGTGGCTGTCTGATTGTCCAAGGCCAGCCAGGTTGGCGGCTCAGGGCTGAACTCTCCTGCACCACGCTCGGAACCAGTTCTCCGTTAATGGACCAGGCTCCCCCAGACTGGTTAGCAGGACGGTTTGGTGCCGGGTGTTAGCTGACACCCAAGGATCTCCCTTCTCGTCTGGGTCACCTCTCTCCAGGTACCCTCCCTCTGCGTCTCTCGCAGGGTCCTACTTCTCTCTCCCCTGACGATCTCACTAAGCTTTCTTTCCCACTCTTCACTACCCACCTAAGACTCCTCCCACTGGGACTAGGTTTCCTAGCAGAGGATTTAACCCTTTAGTCCCCTGATTCTAGGTGTGTGAATGCGTAGGTGAAAGCCACATATGAACCTCCCTCATCCACTGGCCACCGGAATACCACACACACTGGTCTGGGTACAGTACCCATTCGTGGCGCACTGACCAGTGGGGCGCCACACTTTCACTATGAGTGTCCTGTAGCGGTGACGTCACCCGCTCAGTAAGGCCCCTTTCACATCAGTGTTTTTTACAAATTGTGGCAGATCTGGCAAATTTACTGCATCTGCCGCCTAACGGTCGCACTTGCGGCATACTTGCAGCAAACCCCATGCAGTGTCTATGGGGCTTGTGGCAGGAGCGGCAAGTGCGGTGTTGCCGAGATCCGTGCTTGCGGACACAAAAAAAAAACGCGGTCAGCAGCAGTTTTTTCGCGGCCGCAACTACTGCAAGTGCCAGAACCGCGGCAATACCGCACCAGCCGCAAGCCCCATAGACAATGCATGGGACTTGCCACAAATGCGACCGTTAGGCTGCAGATGCTGTAAATCTGACGGATCTGCTGCAATTTGTAAAAGACGCTAGTGTGAAAGGGGCCTAAGTGTTGCGTTGCCTGGAGACCTGAGGTAGCTTCTGAGGTGCACGAAGCGGAGCCATGTGTGTACGAGGTGCACAGAGCGGAGCCGTGTGTGTACGAGGTATATGGAGCAGAGCCAATGTGTACAAGGTGTGTGGAGCGGATCCGCATGTGTACGAGGTGTACAGAGCAGAGCCGAGTGTGTACGAGGTGTATGGAGCGTAGCCGAGAGTGTATGAGGTGTACGGAGCGGAGCCGAGTGAGTACGAGATGTACGGAGCGGAGCCAAGTGTATACGAGGTGTACGGAGTGGAGCCGAGTGTGTACGAGGTGTACGGAGTGGAGCCGAGTGTGTACGAGGTGTAAGGAGAGGAGCCGAGTGTGTATGAGGTGTATGGAATTGAGCCAAGTGTGCACGAGGTGTATGGAGCGGAGCCGTGTGTACGAGGAGTATGAAGTGTACGGAGTGGAGCCGTGTGTGCGAGGTGTACACAGAGGAGCTGAGGGTGTATGAGATGTACGAGCCGAGCCGTGTATACGAGGTGTACGGAGAGGAGCCGAGTGTGTATGAGATGTATGGAGAGGAACCGAGTGTGTACGAGGTTTACAGAGCGGAGCCAAGTGTGTACAAGGTGTACGTAGTAGAGCCGTGTGTACGAGGGGTACGATGAGGAGCCGAGTTTGTACGAGGTGTATGGAGAGGAGCCGAGTGTGTACGAGGTGTATAGAATGGAGCCGAGTGTGCATGAAGTGGAGTAACGTGTACGATGTTTACAGAGAGGAGCTGAGTGTGTACAAGGTGTACGGAGAGGAGGCGCGTGTGCACAAGGTGTACGGTGAGGAGCTGCGTGTGTACGAGGTGTACGGAGAGGATGTGGCACCCCTGGGTCAAAGTGCCATAGTGTCATCGCTGCCCCCGGGTAGTGGTGTCACCAGAGAGCAACAAAGGGTATTTTCATCAGGCAACACACACACAACACCAACACCTCCAGGCCTGAAGGGGATGACCAAGCCCGGCTTCAGGGTGAGCTCCCCTATATATTCTGGTCTGGGAAGGAGCAAGTTAGTGCAGTTCCTGGGAGGACTGTGAAGAGGACCTGGGTGTAAAGGAGCTGTGCTAAGCTCGTCCCAAGGTCCACTGACTAACTCCAGGCCTAAGGCTAGGGTCTGAGGAAAGGAGAAGCAAGAACACACCTGAGAGGCTGAGTAACTCTGTGCTCACCCCAGAGGAAAGGCGCATAGAACAGACAATACCAGACAGTGGGGGTTCCAGATTCCCTGCCACAGTAACCAGTAACTACCCGGGGGCAGTGATGACACTGTGGCACTTTGACCCAGGGGTGCCACATCCTCTCCGTACACCTCATACACACGCAGCTCCTCACCGTACACCTCGTGCACACGCGGCAGCAACGTATAGATTCCAGCAACACTGACACCCAGGAACAGGGTAGAGAAAGTGAAGGACTCGAGTTGCCTGTCATACTGGCACCACACAGGAAGAGACAGGGCCGGCAGCCGAGCTTATGCAACTGCCGGAACCAAAGTACAAGCGCAGTAATTAAGCCAAAGACCCGGTCAGGTGAGAATTACCCTATGTTGCTCTCAAGTCTCCATGGACAGCTTTTACCATATGCTCAAGTAAAGGACTGAGAAAACTACAAACAGCGAGTCTGCCTATTCCTTGTGTCCGTCGCCCTGCATCCCACACAGACTATTTACACTTGCCCTGGGGACACTCAGCCCTACCTGAGGAGGGCTTACTATCCAAACTGCCCTAAGACACCATCCCCAGGAGGAATACGGCAGCGGTGGTCCCCATTGACCACATACCCTGCGTGGCGTAACAACAAACTCCCCTGTACATAACCCCTTCCTTTTTGACTGAGCCCAGGCCACGGGAGCGGGTTACGACTACTGTGATCCCCAGAGAGAAAGCACTGGCCCGGGCCTGAGTACCCCACGGTCTGGGGGTACCTCAAGGAGCCGCATGCGTACGGGGTGTATGGAGCGGAGCTGGGTGCGTACGAGGTGTGTGTACAAGTGGTAGCATCCCGCAGATGCCACTGCTATACTCCCGGTCACCTCTGCTGGCTGCATTCTTCTCCAGTGTCCTGGCTATCGCTACCTGCCATCTGCAACTCAGCAGATGCTGAGGAGATAGGAGCAGCGAAAAGAGAGGTAAGTGTTTACTTTTTACACTAGTACACTAGTGGGAAACTATGTAATGTGCAATATAATATAGGAGGAGTATGGGGGTGCATTATACTATAAGTAAGGCTATGTGGGATGCATTATACTATATGGAGTACTATGGGGGTGCATTATACTATATTTAGGACTGTGGGGGTGCATTATACTATATGGAGGTCTATGGGTTTGCATTATATTATATGGAGGACTATGGGGGTGCACTATACTATATGGAGGACTATGGTGGTGCACTAAACCCTATGGAGGACTATGGGAGTGCATTATAATATAGGGGGGTTATGGAGTTGCATTATAATATATGAAGAACTATGGATGATGTATTATAATATATGGAGCCAATTATATTATGAGGTAGCCATTATAATATATGGAGGGCTCTGTGGAGGGGTATGAGGGAGCCTTTATACTTTACGCAGGGCTATTTGAGGGCCATTATACAGTGTGAAGAGGTTTAAGACATTATATTATATGTAGGTCCATTATACTACATGGAGGGCTGTGTGGGGATATGTTGGGGATCATACTAGGCCAGTGTAGTTGAGGGACTTGCAGTAGGGTCATCATACTATGCGCAAGGAGGAATTCATTGTGTGGGTCCAGGTCCTGCAGCCGACTCCATTGTGCATTTCTCCCACAGCCGTCTCCATTGTGCATTTGTGCAGCAGCTGTCTCCACTGTGCATTTGTCCCGCAGCCATCTCCATTGTGTATACAGCCAGCAGCAGTCTTTATTGTGTATTCTCTATTGTGTACAGCCAGCAGCAGTCTCTATTGTGTATTCTCTACTGTGTGTATAGCCAGCAGCCGTCTCCATTGTCTATACGGCTGGGTCCTCAGCCGTCTCTTGTCTATACGGGCCGCAGCCATCTCTATTGTGTACGGCCAGTAGCAGTCTCTATTGTGTATTCTCCATTGTGTATATGGCCCACAGCCATCTCTATTGTGTATACAGCTAGCAACCGTCTCTATTTTGTATTCTCTATTGTATATACAGCTATTGTGAATTCAGCCCACAGTAGTCTCAAGTGTAATATATAATAGAGGGAGAGTGTAAAAAAAAGAAAAACAGCACAACAGTCTAGACAAAAGTGGACTTTATTGCCAAATGGCGTGGCCGTGCATTGAGCAATAAAGTCCACTTTTTTCTATTTTTTTGTGATGTTTTTCTTTTTTTACTCTATTGTAAGGAACCATCTGGATTGCTGGTTCGGAAAGCTTTGCACATAAATTGAGGTAATTTTTGGTGCTGTTCCAATTTTTCACTATAAATATGATGTATGTTTGGGTGGAGGCGGAGCATGGGTGGAGGTGAAACCAGGTGGAGACAGAGCCAGTTAAAGGCTAGGCGGAGTTTCAGGAGGCCCCAAACTTTTGTCAGTCAGGGGTCCCAAAATTCCTAGTGGCATATTGGCAGCCCTGTCCGACACACTTTTTCATCAGAACTTTCCGTACAAGCACCAGTGGTCAGAGGTCCCAACATCCTGCCCTTATGCAGCAAAGGTATTTTGTTGTTAAACACTGTATCCTGTAAGTCAGCAAAAAGATTCTGTCCCTAAACATCCTAGCCTCCTCAGCAGTGTAACACTTAACAGAGTGTGGATCTTCCCCACTAAAAGGCCCTCTAGAGTTTAGGTACATAACATGTATATAACAAATACTAGCGGTTTTCTGTCTGCATTTTTTCCTCAAAGTTACATCATCCTATATGATAAGGTAAAAAATGTTTGTACCGTGTTAGCCAGTAGAAAGAAAAATATTGGAATCTGAGAGTCCTCATTGGTTGATACCTTTTAATGGCCAACTGAGCAGTTGGATATTTGGTACATATTATTAAATACACCACATTGCTTGTGGTTCAACTGAAGTTACCTGGGATTTTGTAGTCCTGATCTGTCCCAGGAATCTTTATTTTGTCGGTTGTCATTATAGATGGACAGGTTTGGCACCTGCCCGTGTTGCAGGGAAAGGTTCCTGTTGCTGCTGGAGAGGACAGAGCGCTTCTGACAATGATGGTATTTAGATTCGGACATTCAAATGGAAAGGGGAAAGGGATAGGCCGCTCCACCGCCCATTAACCTTCTGGATTCCTGCACCTGGTGTGGCAGCTTGGCAACTGACCAGGAAACAAAGTGAAGTAGAAAACACCGGTGCTTGTCTTCTTGAATTTCTCTTTATTATTTTTTGAAAATTATAAAATCATTCAGCATGCTAGCTGGGCGCTAGACACGTTTCGGAAGAACAACTTCCTTAATCATTAGCAAATACAAAATTTAAAAACTTATACATACCGTATATACTCGCGTATAAGCCGAGTTTTTCAGCCCAAAAATTGGGCTGAAAAGTTCCCCCCTCGGCTTATACGCGAGTCACTACACGGGCGCCCCCCCATCGGTATACAGGCCCCCCCCCATCAGTATCCAGGGCCCCCCCCATGCTCCGCAAACCTGTAAAGTAAGATGATTATACTTATCACTGTCCTGTCGCCGCCGTCCCCGCCGCTGCCGACATCGCGATCCTCCGGCTTCATACGTCTTCTTCCAGCTTCCTGTGGTTGGCGCAGGCAATGATGTCATTGTCTGCGCCGACCACAGGAAGCCGGAAGACGCTGGATGAAGATGAAGGAGCGCAATGTCGGCAGCGGCGGGGACGGCGGTAACAGGACAGTGATAAGTATAATCATCTTACTTTACAGGTTTGCGGAGCATGGGGGGGGGGCCCTGGATACTGATGGGGGGCCTGTATACCCCTGGGGCTGCTGCTGTATATACCCCTGGTTTTGCTGCTGTATATACCCCTGGGGCTGCTGCTGTATATACCAAGGGGCTGCTGCTGTATATACCCCTGGGGCTGCTGTAAACTACTACTGGGGCTGCTGTATATACCTCTGGGGCTTCTGTATACTACCACTGGGGCTGCTGTGTATACCTCTGGGGCTGCTGTATACTACCACTGGGGCTGCTGCTGTATATACCACTGGGAAGGCTGCTGTAACACTGCTGGGGCCTGTATATACCACTGGGGAGGCTGCTGTATACCACACTGCTGGGGGCTGTATACTACCACTGGGGAGGCCTGTATACCACTGGGGGGGCCTGTATACCACACTGCTGGGGGCTGTATACCTGTGCTGGGGTCCACCCTCGACTTATACACGAGTCAATAGGTTTTCCCAGATTTTGGGGGCAAAAGTAGGGGGGCCGGCTTATACACGGGTCGGCTTATACACGAGTATATACGGTATATAGAAAAGAAACCTCCACCCACAGCTGAACATAATTTACAATGGTAATAATAAAGAAATTGAAAGTTTAACCCTTTCACATGTTATGGAGTTGAACTTTGCACAAGAGGAGTATTAAACTACTTTCTAATACATAACTCATTACTATTCTTAAATATGATACAGTATACCGTATATACTCGTGTATAAGCCGACCTGTGTATAAGCCGACCCCCCTACTTTTGCCCCCAAAACCTGGGAAAATCTATTGACTCGCGTATAAGCCGAGGGTGGACCCCAGCACAGGTATACAGCCCCCAGCAGTGGTATACAGGCCCCAGCAGTATGATATACAGCAGCCCCCAGTGGTATATACAGCAGCCCCAGTGGTATTGCAGCCCCTATATACAGCAGCCCCAGTGGTATTGCAGCCCCAGTGGTGTATACAGCAGCCCCTATATACAGCAGCCCCAGTGGTATTGCAGCCCCAGTGGTGTATACAGCAGCCCCTATATACAGCAGCCCCAGTGGTATTGCAGCCCCAGTGGTATTGCAGCCCCTATATACAGCAGCCCCAGTGGTATTGCAGCCCCTATATACAGTAGCCCCAGTGGTATTGCAGCCCCAGTGGTATTGCAGCCCCTATATACAGCAGCCCCAGTGGTATTGCAGCCCCAGTGGTGTATACAGCAGCCCCTATATACAGCAGCCCCAGTGGTATTGCAGCCCCAGTGGTGTATACAGCAGCCCCTATATACAGCAGCCCCAGTGGTATTGCAGCCCCAGTGGTATTGCAGCCCCTATATACAGCAGCCCCAGTGGTATTGCAGCCCCAGTGGTGTATACAGCCCCAGTGGCAGTATATTGTAGCCCCAGCGGTAGTATACAGCAGCCCCCGTAATCCAGGGCCCCCCAGCCTGACTCCGGTCACCTGTAAAGGAAACAATACTTATCACAGTGCCGCTGTCTGTCCGCGCCCGCTCGCACCCGCTCGCAGCTGCCGTACGCGATCCTCCATCTTCATGCCTCTTCTTCTTGTTTCCTGTGCTCGTCGCAGGGAATGACGTCATTGGTACATCGGTATACAGCACTGACTCGCGTATAAGCCGAGGGGGGTACTTTTCAGCCCAATTTTTGGGCTGAAAAACTCGGCTTATACGCGAGTATATACGGTATATATTTGGTATCTTTATAAATTTCCACCCTTGATGTTTTTATTTTGTTTCTTTTCTTTCTTTATATGATGGAAAACCAGTTTACTATCATACAGAGAACATTTCAGTGTGTATTAATGTAATTGTGATTGTGATAATTATCACATATTAATAAATTCTGTTATGACACTCCTGATGTGCATTTGTTACATTGTTCAAGCATATTCAAAATTTAATCAGCCTAGTAACTTTATAGCAAGACCTGTTTTTTTATTTTGTTTATGAATATATTACTTTTGTTCTTCTTTTCAATTATTACTCTGTGAGAAAGAAAGAAAGAAAGAAAGAAAGAAAGAAAGGAAAAATAATAAAATTTTAATAAATAAAGTTCTCACTATAGGTCTGGGAACTTGCTCTCAACCTTATGGAGAGAGCGAAGTAGGTGAGGAGATTGTAAGCCACTTCCCTCCTCTCAGATATATGCATATATGCAAATTTGCACTTCACTAAGGAAGTTGAGAAACTCTCGTGTGCCACATTTAAGCAGCTTCCTCAAAGTCATAATCGCTTTCCTACAAGCTTTTAATATAACTAAGGGATTTGTGCCAGATCAGAACCCCAAACTACAGACGCTGCGTTTCGGGGTACCTGCCCCTCATCAGTGTAGTGTGTGGGATATTCTGATCTGGCAGAGTGAGTGGGCTAAGACAAGGTCTGGGAACTTGCTCTCAACCTTATGGAGAGAGCGAAGTAGGTGAGGAGATTGTAAGCCACTTCCCTCCTCTCAGATATATGCATATATGCAAATTTGCACTTCACTAAGGAAGTTGAGAAACTCTCGTGTGCCACATTTAAGCAGCTTCCTCAAAGTCATAATCGCTTTCCTACAAGCTTTTAATATAACTAAGGGATTTGTGCCAGATCAGAACCCCAAACTACAGACGCTGCGTTTCGGGGTACCTGCCCCTCATCAGTGTAGTGTGTGGGATATTCTGATCTGGCAGAGTGAGTGGGCTAAGACAAGGTCTGGGAACTTGCTCTCAACCTTATGGAGAGAGCGAAGTAGGTGAGGAGATTGTAAGCCACTTCCCTCCTCTCAGATATATGCATATATGCAAATTTGCACTTCACTAAGGAAGTTGAGAAACTCTCGTGTGCCACATTTAAGCAGCTTCCTCAAAGTCATAATCGCTTTCCTACAAGCTTTTAATATAACTAAGGGATTTGTGCCAGATCAGAACCCCAAACTACAGACGCTGCGTTTCGGGGTACCTGCCCCTCATCAGTGTAGTGTGTGGGATATTCTGATCTGGCAGAGTGATGTGGCTCAAGACAAGGTCTGAACTTGCTCTCAACCTTATGGAGAGACGAAGTAGGTGAGGAGATTGGTAAGCCCACTTCCCCTCTCAGATATATGCATATTATGAAAAATTTGCACTTCACTAAGGAAGTTGAGAAACTCTGTGTGCCACATTTAAGAGCTTCCTCAAAGTCATAATCGCTTTCCACATAGCTTGCTTAATATAACTAAGGATTTGTGCCAGATCAGAACCCAAACTTACAACTGCTTTCTACTGCCCCTCCATAGGTTGGAATTCCGGGATGCTAGACAGTCGAATTCCCAACCTAGGGAGACGAAGAGGTGGGGTTGGCTTCTCAAAATCATATATAAATTTGACATAAGATTGAGAACTCTTGTGCCACATTTACACTTCCTAGTAATGCTTCATTATATAACTAAGGGATGGCACAACCCTCACCTCTTCGTCTCCCCATAGTGAGTGTGTGGAATTGTCTGGCATATCTGCAGGTCGAATTCCCAACCTATGGGAGACGAAGTAGGTGAGGGTTGAAGCCATTCCCTTAGATATAGCTTAGAAAGCATTACTAAGGAAGTTAAATGTGGCCACATTTACACTTCCTAAAGCAAATTTCTAAGCATATACTAAGGGAGTGCCAATCCCCCAACTACACGCTCTTTCGGGGAGCATCAGTTGTGTGTGGATTTCTATCTGCAGAGTATGCTAAGACAAGGTGGGAACCCCAACAGGAGGGCGAGTGGTGGAGATTGAGCCACTCCCTTAGATATATGCTATATGAAAGCATTATGGATTGAGAACTCTCGTGGCACATAGAGTTCTCAATCTAATGCTCCTAAATTTTATATATGGATTTTGAGATAGAACCAAACTAACATGCCACCTACTCCTCTCTCCATAAGGTTGAGAGAAGTTCCCGACTGTCTTAGCCCACTCACTCGCCGTCAGAATACCACACACTACACTATGAGGCAGTACCCGAAACGAGCGTCGTAGTTTGGGGTTTGACTGCACAAATCCCTTATTTTTAAAAGTTGTAGAAAGCGATTATGACTTTGAGGAAGCTGCTTAAATGTGGCACACGAGAGTTCTCAACTTCCTTATGAAGTGCAAATTTCATATATGCATATTGAGAGGAGGGAATGCTACAATCTCCTCACTACTTCGCTCTCTCCATAAGGTGAGGCAAGTTCCAGACTTGTCTTAGCCCACCATCTGCAGTCAGAATATCCCACACACTACATGATGAGGGCAGTACCCGAAAGCAGGTTGGTTTGGGTTTGATCGGCACAATCCCTTAGTTATATTAAAAGCTTAGAAAGCGATTATGACTTGAGGAACTGCTTAAATGTGCCACAGAGTTCTCAATTCTTAGTGAGTGCAAATTTGAATATGCATATACTGAGAGGAGGAGTGGCTTACAATCTCTCACCTACTTCGCTCTCTCATAAGGTTGAGAGCAAGTTCCAGACTTGTCTTAGCCACTCACTCTGCCAGATCGAATATCCACACACTAATGATGGGGGCAGGTACCCCGAACGCAGCGTCTGTAGTTTGGGGTTTGATCTGCAAAATCCTTAGTTATATTAAAAGCTTGTAGGAAAGCGATTATGACTTTGAGGAAGCTGCTTAAATGTGGCACACGAGAGTTTTCAACTTCCTTAGTGAAGTGCAATTTGCATATATCATATATCTGAGAGGAGGGAAGTGGCTTACAATCTCCTCACTACTTCGCTCTCTCCATAAGGTTGAGAGCAAGTTCCCAGACCTTGTCTTAGCCCACTCACTCTGCCAGATCAGAATATCCCACACACTCACTGATGAGGGGCAGGTACCCCGAAACGCAGCGTCTGTAGTTTGGGGTTCTGATCTGGCACAAATCCCTTAGTTATATTAAAGCTTGTGGAAAGCGATTATGACTTTGAGGAAGCTGCTTAAATGTGGCACACGAGAGTTTCTCAACTTCCTTAGTGAAGTGCAAATTGCATATATGCATATATCTGAGAGGAGGGAAGTGGCTTACAATCTCCTCACCTACTTCGCTCTCTCCATAAGGTTGGAGCAAGTTCCCAGACCTTGTCTTAGCCCACTCACTCTGCCAGATCAGAATATCCCACACACTACACTGATGAGGGGCAGGTACCCGAAACGCAGCGTTCTGTAGTTTGGGTTCTGATCTGGCACAAATCCCTTAGTTATATTAAAAGCTTGTAGGAAAGCGATTATGACTTTGAGGAAGCTGCTTAAATGTGGCACACGAGAGTTTCTCAACTTCCTTAGTGAAGTGCAAATTTGCATATATGCATATATCTGAGAGGAGGGAAGTGGCTTACAATCTCCTCACCTACTTCGCTCTCTCCATAAGGTTGAGAGCAAGTTCCCAGACCTTGTCTTAGCCCACTCACTCTGCCAGATCAGAATATCCCACACACTACACTGATGAGGGGCAGGTACCCCGAAACGCAGCGTCTGTAGTTTGGGGTTCTGATCTGGCACAAATCCCTTAGTTATATTAAAAGCTTGTAGGAAAGCGATTATGACTTTGAGGAAGCTGCTTAAATGTGGCACACGAGAGTTTCTCAACTTCCTTAGTGAAGTGCAAATTTGCATATATGCATATATCTGAGAGGAGGGAAGTGGCTTACAATCTCCTCACCTACTTCGCTCTCTCCATAAGGTTGAGAGCAAGTTCCCAGACCTTGTCTTAGCCCACTCACTCTGCCAGATCAGAATATCCCACACACTACACTGATGAGGGGCAGGTACCCCGAAACGCAGCGTCTGTAGTTTGGGGTTCTGATCTGGCACAAATCCCTTAGTTATATTAAAAGCTTGTAGGAAAGCGATTATGACTTTGAGGAAGCTGCTTAAATGTGGCACACGAGAGTTTCTCAACTTCCTTAGTGAAGTGCAAATTTGCATATATGCATATATCTGAGAGGAGGGAAGTGGCTTACAATCTCCTCACCTACTTCGCTCTCTCCATAAGGTTGAGAGCAAGTTCCCAGACCTTGTCTTAGCCCACTCACTCTGCCAGATCAGAATATCCCACACACTACACTGATGAGGGGCAGGTACCCCGAAACGCAGCGTCTGTAGTTTGGGGTTCTGATCTGGCACAAATCCCTTAGTTATATTAAAAGCTTGTAGGAAAGCGATTATGACTTTGAGGAAGCTGCTTAAATGTGGCACACGAGAGTTTCTCAACTTCCTTAGTGAAGTGCAAATTTGCATATATGCATATATCTGAGAGGAGGGAAGTGGCTTACAATCTCCTCACCTACTTCGCTCTCTCCATAAGGTTGAGAGCAAGTTCCCAGACCTTGTCTTAGCCCACTCACTCTGCCAGATCAGAATATCCCACACACTACACTGATGAGGGGCAGGTACCCCGAAACGCAGCGTCTGTAGTTTGGGGTTCTGATCTGGCACAAATCCCTTAGTTATATTAAAAGCTTGTAGGAAAGCGATTATGACTTTGAGGAAGCTGCTTAAATGTGGCACACGAGAGTTTCTCAACTTCCTTAGTGAAGTGCAAATTTGCATATATGCATATATCTGAGAGGAGGGAAGTGGCTTACAATCTCCTCACCTACTTCGCTCTCTCCATAAGGTTGAGAGCAAGTTCCCAGACCTTGTCTTAGCCCACTCACTCTGCCAGATCAGAATATCCCACACACTACACTGATGAGGGGCAGGTACCCCGAAACGCAGCGTCTGTAGTTTGGGGTTCTGATCTGGCACAAATCCCTTAGTTATATTAAAAGCTTGTAGGAAAGCGATTATGACTTTGAGGAAGCTGCTTAAATGTGGCACACGAGAGTTTCTCAACTTCCTTAGTGAAGTGCAAATTTGCATATATGTTCTCACTATAGTCACTTATGTTTTTTTATGTTGTTAAAATCCTTTCTAAATTGAGTGACAAAAGTGGGATGATATGTATTAAAATCCCTATTTTGATCTATTTCACGAATGGACATATTTTCAGAGTGTAAACTTCCAAGCTTTTTTTTGATCTTTGGTTTCACTGGTTTTTTAATGCTTTGATGTTAAAATCCTTTCTACACTAAATAACAAAATGGGAGGATAAGTAATAAAATCCCTATTTTGATCTATTTCACAGATGGACATATTTTCAGAGTAAATTTCTAAACTTATTTTTGTCTTTATTTTCAACGTTTTTTTTATGTGCTGATTTTCTGCCCTGGCCTGCAATAGGGATTTACGATCTTTTGACTCCACAATGTTTAATGCCCATTATATAGTCCACATCTTATAACCTTATAACCCTATTTTTGGGTGTTTTGGGAACAGAAAAAAAGAAAAAAAAGAGGAGAGAGAAAAAAGAAATAAAGGGGAGGGGGGAAAGAGGGACACTTATTGTGGGTTTATTCATCCATGGATTTAAATTAAGATTTTCACTAAAGTCACTTGTGTTTATATCTAAATACCGTTAGGATGTCTAGAGTTAGAGTTCCCCTATTGAAACAAAGAAGGAAGGGGGGAGATGAAACATGAGGGGAGGGGGGGGGGGTGTTTTGAGGGCCCGAAAAGGGGGGGGGGGGAACTTGCCCATTTGAATATTTGACTTATTTCCTAATAGAAATAACATAGGTCATTTCTATAGTTTAGACCATTCGTCCAACTGGAGGATCCAGTAAAGTTCCCGATTGTGGAGCACCCGCTCTCAGTCTCCACCCCTATATGGACGATGGACCCATTCTATACCCATAATAGTTAATGATGTTAAATCCCCACCATGAACCTCATAAAAATGCCTTGACAAACCCGACATCCCAGTTCTTAAAGATTTTGAGTTCGGATTGGATGCTGTAATGTGCTCAGACATACCCTTTTTCAAGGATCTGGTGGTGCAGCCTACATAACTTAAACTACAAATTTCACAGGTGGCTAAATAAACCACATGTGTGTTATTGCAGTTGATATATGTGTCCACTAGAAAGGTTTTATTGGTTTTATTATTACGGAAGATGTTACTAATATTAATGTATTGGCAAATGTTGCATCTGTTTCCTCCGCACCTAAATGATCCCTTATACGTTAGCCATTACCGTATATACTCGTGTATAAGCCGACCCGTGTATAAGCCGACCCCCCTACTTTTGCCCCAAAAATCTGGAAAAACCTATTGACTCGTGTATAAGCCAAGGGTGGACCCCAGCACAGGTATACAGCCCCCAGCAGTGTGGTATACAGCCCCCCCCAGTGGTATACAGGCCTCCCAAGTGGTAGTATACAGCAGCCCCAGTGGTAGTATACAGCAGCCCCAGCAGCCCCAGTGGTAGTATATAGCAGCCCCAGCAGCCCCAGTGGTAGTATATAGCAGCCCCAGCAGCCCCAGTGGTAGTATACAGCAGCCCCAGTGGTAGTATATAGCATCCCCAGCAGCCCCAGTGGTAGTATATAGCAGCCCCAGCAGCCCCAGTGGTAGTATATAGCAGCCCCAGCAGCCCCAGTGGTAGTATACAGCAACCCCAGCAGCCCCAGTGGTAGTATATAGCATCCCCAGCAGCCCCAGTGGTAGTATATAGCAGCCACAGTGGTAGTATATAGCAGCCCCAGCGGTAGTATACAGCAGCCCCAGTAATCCAGGGCCCCCCCAGCCTTGCTCCGGTAACCTGTAAAGTAAAATATACTTATCACTGTCCCGCTGCCATCCGCACCCGGCGCTGCCGACATCCCCGATCCTCCATCTTCATGCGTCTTCTTCCGACTTCCTGTGTTCGGCCCCGGCAATGACGTCATTGCCTGCGACGAACAGAGGAAACCGGAAGAAGACGCATGAAAATGGAGGATCGGGGATGTCGGCAGCGGCGGGCGCGGACGGCAGCGGGACAGTGATAAGTATATTTTACTTTACAGGTTACCGGAGCAAGGCTGGGGGGGCCCTGGATTACTGGGGCTGCTGGGGCTGCCATATTGACTCGCGTATAAGCCGAGGGGGGTACTTTTCAGCCTGATTTTTGGGCTGAAAAACTCGGCTTATACACGAGTATATAAGGTATATAGGTGCTAGGTGATATCGCATTACCAATACTCCTCGCTCTACTTGCTACTACCCTCCAGCCACCCGATAATATTTTGCGAAAAATGTCATCTAATATATAAAGCTGAATGTGTGTATGTGTGTGTGTATGTGTGTGTGTATATCCGGGATTGGCATCTACACCGTCGCAACTATAGCCGCAAAATTTTGCACAGTCACACATCTGGACCCCGAGAGTGTCATAGGCTATGTTGTGAGGCAAAATTTTAACCCTGCGTGTTCCAGTTCACCAAACAATTTTGCCCCTATCTACATAATGGGGAAAAAGTGAATGGAAAACTGTTGGAAGAAAATCGACAGCTGTCAGCTATATAGAGACAAAATTTTTCACAGTCACACGTCTGGACCCCAGGAGCGTCATAGGCTATGTTGTGAGGCGAAATTTTAACCCCGCGCATTCCAATTCACCAAACAATTTTGCCCCTATCTACATAATGGGGAAAAAGTGACAGTTACCAGTTGACAGTTGTGAATGAGAGGGGCTTAATGATAGCACCAAAGACTAACAGCACATACCAGCATATAGTCACTAAGGCCCCTTTCACATCAGCATTTTTTTAAATCGCGGCAGATGCGGTGAAAAAAACGCATCTGCCGCGATTACCGCATACCGGCTGCACTTGCAGCACGGTTGCGGCAAGCCCCATACAATGTATAGGCGGGCTTGCGGCAGGTGCGGCAAGTGCGGTTTTGGCAGTTGCGGCAGGTGCAGCCACGAAAAAACCGCGGTCAGCCGCGTTTTTTTCGCGGCCGCACCTGCCGCAAGTGCCAAAACCGCACTTGCCGCATCTGCCGCAAGCCCGCCTATACATTGTATGGGGCTTGCCGCAACCTTGCCGCAACCGTGCCGCAAGTGCAGCCAGTATGCGGTAATCGCGGCAGATGCGTTTTTTTCACCGCATCTGCCACGATTTAAAAAAAACGCTGATGTGAAAGGGATATTCACCATGCACAGGGACATGTATACACACCACACGCACACAAAGAGTAACAGCAAGTGTATAGTCGCTAAAGTGCAGCCCCAACATTGGATACTCACCACGCACCCGAACAAACACACACACACCACAAAGAGAAACACACAACACAGAGACACACACACACCCCCAAGGGGACACACACACACTCTATAGCAACACATGCACTCACCCCACAGGGACACACACACACCACAAAGAGACACACATAACACAGACACACACACCACACAGACCCCCCCCACAGGGACACACACACATAGCCACCCAATAGGGACACATGCACTCACCCCACAGGGACACACACACCACAAAGAGACACAAACACACAACACAGACCCCCCCACAGGGACACACACACATGCACACCCTATAGGGACACATGCACTCACCCCTCAGGGACACACACACACCACAAAGAGACACACACAACACAGAGACACACACACCCCACACAGACACCCCCCACAGGGACACACACACATACACACCCTATAGGGACGCATGCTCTCACCCCACAGGTACACACACACACCACAAAGAGACACACACAACACAGATACACACACACACACCACACAGACCCCCCCACAGGGACACACACACATACACACCCTATAGGGACACATGCACTCACCCCACAGGGACACACACACACACCACAAAGAGACTCACACAACAGAGACACACACCACACAGACCCCCCACACAGGGACACACACATACACACCCTATAGGGGCACATGCACTCAGCCCACAGGGACACACACACCACAAAGAGACAAACACAACAGAGACACACAACACACAGACCCCCCCCACAGGGACACACACACCACACAGACACAGATGTGCACAAATCACCTCACACAACTCGCCTCATACGTGTGCTATCTTTATTTTCCAAACATAAACATCTGACTAAAAACAGCCAATGTGCAACACATGTGCCATATAGGGAATTAAGGCAGATGTCAGTCATATGAGCTGTCTATTATGTGTATGTGTGAGGTAACATATACTGCCCGGCCAGGAGGAGGGTTTACTGTTGGCTGGAGATTTATTAGGCTGCCTTTAGCAACCAATCACAGCTCAGCTTCTATTTTCCTACAGGTCATTAATATGACATATTCAAATTATATTTTGTTATAGCTAACAGCAGTTATTTATTAACCCGGGCGTAGCCGGGTACTACAGCTAGTCCTGATATAAAATTGGAACATTACGATTAAGTAATTTTTTAATGTTGTTAAAATCCTTACTAAATTGAGTGACAAAAGTGGGAGGATGTGTATTAGAATCCCTATTATGATCTATTTCACAGATAGACACATTTTCTGAGTGTAAATTTCCAAGCTTATTTTTGTCTTTGTTCTCACTCTTTTTTTGGTGCTGATTTTCTGTCCTGTCCTGCAATAGGGATTTACGATCTTTTAGCTCCACAATATTTAATGCCCGTTGTATTGTCCACTTTTTATAACCCCTATTTTTAAGTCTGTTTTGGATCACTTTGACCTCCATCTGATAATCAGTGTCCTCAGAGCAATTTCTTCTTGCTCTGATGAACTCTCCTATAGGGAGATTTTTGGTGACATGTTGTGGGTGACAACGGTCTGCCCTTAACAAGGTTTTTCCACTAATTTCCTTGCGGAAAAGTTTGGTGCTGATTTTTCCAGTTTCCTTATCACCCTGTAGTATCACATCTAAAAATGGGGTATATTTTCCAATACATTAATATTAGTAACATCTTCCGTAATAATAAAACCTTTCTAGTGGACACATATATCAACTGCAATACCATGTGGTTTATTTAGCCACCTGTGAAATTTGTATTGTAAGTTATGTAGGCTGCACCACCAGATCCTTGAAAAAGCGTATGTCTGAGCACATTACAGCATCCAATCCGAACTCAAAATCTTTAAGAACTGGGATGTCGGGTTTGTCAAGGCATTTTTATGAGGTTCATGGTGGGGATTTAACATTGTTAACTATTCTGGGTATAGAACGGGTCCATCGTCCATATATGGGTGGAGACTGAGAGCGGGTGCTCCACAATCGGGAACTTTACTGGATCCTCCAGTTGGACGCCCGCAGTCCGAATGGTCTAAACTATAGAAATGACCTATGTTATTTCTATTAGGAAATAAGTCAAATATTCTAATGGGCAAGTTCCCCCCCCCCTTTTCGGGCCTTCAAAACACCCCCCCCCTCTCCCCTCATGTTTCATCTCCCCCTTCCTTCTTTGTTTCAATAGGGGAACTCTAACTCTAGACATCCTAACGTTATTTAGACATAAACACAAGTGACTTTAGTGAAAATCTTAATTTAAATCCATGGATGAATAAACCCACAATAAGTGTCCCTCTTTCCCCCCTTCCCTTTATTTCTTTTTTCTCTCTCCTTTTTTTTTTTTTTTCTTTTCCCAAAACACCCAAAATAGGGTTATAAGGTTATAAGATGTGGACTATATAATGGGCATTAAACATTGTGGAGTCAAAAGATTTTAAATCCCTATTGCAGGCCAGGGCAGAATATCAGCACATAAAAAAAACGTTGAAAATAAAGACAAAAATAAGTTTAGAAATTTACACTCTGAAAATATGTCCATCTGTGAAATAGATCAAAATAGGGATTTTATTACTTATCCTCCCATTAATTTATTTAGTGTAGAAAGGATTTTAACATCAAAGCATTAAAAAACCAGTGAAACCAAAGATCAAAAAAAAGCTTGGAAGTTTACACTCTGAAAATATGTCCATTCGTGAAATAGATCAAAATAGGGATTTTAATACATATCATCCCACTTTTGTCACTCAATTTAGAAAGGATTTTAACAACATAAAAAAACATAAGTGACTATAGTGAGAACTTTATTTATTTAAAAAAAAATTTTTTTCCTTTCTTTCTCTTTCTTTCTTTCTTTCTTTCTTTCTTTCTTTCTTTCTTTCTTTCTTTCTTTCTTTCTTTCTTTCTTTCTTTCTTTTTCACAGAGTAATAATTGAAAAGAAGAACAAAAGTAATATATTCATAAACAAAATAAAAAACAGGTCTTGCTATAAAGTTACTAGGATGATTAAATTTTGAATATGCTTGAACAATGTAACAAATGCACATCAGGAGTGTCATAACAGAATTTATTAATATGTGATAATTATCACAATTACATTAATACACACTGAAATGTTCTCTGTATGATAGTATACTGGTTTTCCATCATATAAAGAAAGAAAAGAAAAGAAACAAAATAAAAATATCAAGGGTGGAAATTTATAAAGATACCAAATATATATACTGTATCATATTTAAGAATAGTAATGAGTTGTGTATTAGAAAGTAGTTCAATACTCCTCTTGTGCAAAGTTCAACTCCATAACATGTGAAAGGGTTAAACTTTCAATTTCTTTATTATTACCATTGTAAATTATGTTCAGCTGTGGGTGGAGGTTTCTTTTCTATATATTGTGAGGCACCGCCGGCATGATCCTCATGGCCGGGGCGCATCACATGCAGGATCAGGGTATGATCCTGTTTACACTGGCCGGTTTGACTGTGATAATGCTGTGTAAACCAACTGTGAACACAACGTTTAATGTGACTAATGAGTGGCTCATGAAATCGAGGAGTCCATGAGGAATAGGATGTAAGGAGTGATTGCTGACAGCCCAGGTGGGTGTGTCAGGTGGGTGTGTCTGGAGGAATAGCAGCCCAGCTGGGTGACTCAGTGTGGGTGTGGCCGGCACGATAAGAGTCAGCCAGCTGAGTGATTGAGAGAGCCATTCTCAGCCAGACCTCAGCCTGAGAACATGTGGGCTGATTACCAGCCAGAGAGCTGAGCAGAGCCAGTCTGTGTGAGGGACTGGGAGTGCGAGTCCATGCCGCCATGTTGAGATGGTGAAGGGAGCATGCAAGCTCCATACCGGTAGCCAGTACCAGGGTCGTGACAGCACCTGGGGTGGGGAAGCCGTGGCTGACCTGTTGGACGCTGGACTGGGCATGCGAGGAAACATGTCCAGGACGGAGCCTGTGAGAGGCTTGGCCAACCCGTTACCCAGGTAGCGAGACCCGGATCCTTGCCCGGTAAGACAGCGGTTCCCGTGTAACGGAGTGAGCTGTGTGTGATTAATGCCAGGCTGGCATAACCGCTATTGGGTCCGACTAGGCAGTCAGTAAAGGACCCGTTGACGTATGTAGGGGCTTAGGCAATTGCCCTGAATGTAAGATGATGACCTATGTAAGAACATTGTATAATAATGTGGGGAGAAAGTGACCCAGCCAGTATGGATGATTTGGAGGCGTTCCGTCCCTGTGGGACGAGAGGGAGGCTTGCCCTGCTGCTTGCAGAGGGTACCCGTCCCTCAACCACGGCCTCTAATGGTGTGGGTGTGCCTGTGGTGCCAGACACAGGGGTTCTAGGGCTCCTAGTAGGTAACGGATGAGGTTCCCGTGTACTATGGTTTGCCAGTCCCTGTAATGGGCCATGGAGGAGCCACAGTCCATGGATGATGGGCTGTGAGCGTGTGGAAGAAATGTATGTGATCCATGGACGTTTGAATGATGGATCACACATGGTATGTAAGGCCCGGTCAGGCAGGAATCCTGACTACGGGGTAATGTTATGTCATCAAGCTGGGTGACTAAAGCCAGGCGGCAGGTACCGCCATTGGGACCCACAGGGCCCGTTGAGGCGTATGTAACGAAGGTCAGAAGCAGGGGTTAAAAGGGCTCCTAGAGTGGGGACACCATGGTTGAACCAGGTGGACGCTGACCTGGACGTGGGGTGAAACACGTCCAGGAAGGAGCCCCTTGGAGATACATGACATAAACGGTACTCAGGTTGCTCAATCCCTGTTATGAACCCAGAGGAATCATCGTGGATAAATATACATATGGTGAACTAAGAAATGTATGTGGAAAGTGTATATAGGCCGGAGGCCGTAGCCACCACGGGAGCTGTGAGTAGAGCTCCAATGGGGACAGAGAGATGGTTACAGGTCCCGGGTTACTATAAGCGTTATGTGCAATATATGTATTATGTAATGTTATATGTAAATGTATGGTGTATTTATGTGAAGTGTTTATAACCAATGTGATATGTGGCAAACATGCTACCCGGGTTATGCTATTAATATGTGAAAATAAACGGGTAGACATTGGTTAACTTATAAACACGTGTCTGTTGTCGTTTTGCAAGCGGGTTCCCTGGTTGCTACCTCACAATATGTATAAGTTTTTAAAGTTTGTATTTGCTAATGATTAAGGAAGTTGTTCTTCCGAAACGCGTCTAGCGCCCAGCTAGCACGCTGAATGATTTTATAATTTTCAAAAAATAATAAAGAGAAATTCAAGAACACAAGCACCGGTGTTTTCTACTTCACTTTATTTAGATTCGGAGGTTGTCTAAAACACAAGAGTGGGGGATCCAGAAATATTGATTTTAGTTGGGCATCTTTTTGGAAGAGTGGTAGCAGTTTGTGTGCAGCTCCTCTTAGCACCTCCACACTTGAATTGTAGGTGACTATGAGAGGAACTCTGTTGTTTTCTTCTCTAGTTTTGTAATGTAGGAGATGATTGTTTGATATTCCGGTGACTCTTGTGATCTGGTTCTGGATTGCTCTTGGATGGTAGCCCTGGTTCAAAAAGGTCTTTCTGAGGTCCTCAAGGTGATTGTCTCTATCTGTAGGGTTGGAACATATCCGGTTGTATCTGATGGCCTGGCTGTACACAATAGAGTTTTTTATGTGTTTTGGATGAAACTTGTCCCATCGGAGATATGTTGGACGGTCAATTGGTTTCTGGTACAGGGATGTCTCTATTTCTTTGTTCTGTAGCTTGATGATGGTGTCCAGAAAGCTGATTTCAGTGTAGGAGTAGTTGAGTGTTAAGTTGATGGTGGGATGAAACTGATTAAAGTGTTCATGGAATGTCTTCAGCTGTTGCTCAGACTCTGTCCAGATGATTAAAATATCATCAATATAACAGTAGTAGGCCAGAGGCCTGATAGGACAGGAGGATAAAAATTCACTTTCAAGCTTGGCCATGAAAATATTTGCATATTGTGGTACCATTTTGCTTCCCATTGCTGTGGCAGTCTCCTGTAAATATATATTGTCTTCAAATGTGAAGTAGTTGTGCGTGAGGATGAATTTTATAAGCTTCACCGCAGAGTCAGCATCAATCCCTGTGTTTTCCAGGAAGGTTTTGCAGGCATTTAATCCATCCTGGTGTGTAATGCTGCTGTACAGAGATTCCATTTCCATGGTGGCGAGGATGGTTTCTTCTGGTAGAGGACCTATTGCTGACAGTTTATTCAATATGTCACTTGTGTCCTGAATGTAGCTGGGTGTCTCTTTTACCAGGGGTTTGAGAGCTCCCTCTACCCATCCAGAAATTTGTTCGGTGAGGGTGCCCACACATAAAATGATTGGTCTTCCTGGATTTCCTGATTTGTAAATTTTGGGAAGCATGTAGAATGTGCCTGTTCTTGGACTTTCTGGTATTAGGTCATCATCTCTTAAGGATAAGGCAGGTAGACAAGAAACCAACCTGTTTAATTCCTTGTGATAGTCCTGTGTGGGGTCAGACTCTAATGTCATGTAGTAGCGTGTGTCCGTCAGTTGTTTGTTTGCTTCCTTTAGGTAGTCAGATTTGTTCATCATGACTATTGCACCACCCTTGTTTGCAGGTTTAATGATGATTTCTTTGTTGGTTTTCAAAGACTGTATGGCCCTTCTCTCCTGGGACTTGATGTTGGATTTTACCAAATGTCTGAAAGTGTCTATACACTGTGTGCAGAATTATTAGGCAAATGAGTGTTTTGATCACATGATACTTTTTATTCATGTTGTCCTACTCCACGCTGTGTAGGCTTGAGAGCAAACTACCAATTAAGTAAATCAGGTGATGTGCATCACTGTAATGAGGAGGGGTGTGGTGTAATGACATCAACACCCTATATAAGGTGTTCTTAATTATTAGGCAAATGCCTTTCCTTAGGCAAAATGGGTCAGAAGAGAGATTTGATGTTCTCTGAAAAGTCCAACATTGTGCGATGTCTTGCAGAGGGATGTAGCAGTCTTGAAATTGCCAAACTTTTGAAGAGTGATCACCGAACAATCAAGCGTTTCATTGCAAATAGCCAACAGGGTCGCAAGAAGCATGTTGGGCAAAAAAGGCGCAAAATAACTGCCCATGAATTGAGGAAAATCAAGTGTGAAGCTGCCAAGATGCTATTTGCCACCAGTTTTGCCATATTTCAGAGCTACTTTGGAAAAAGCCGGCACCAGACAACTCCAATTTTCAAATTTTATTTGTCAGAGTGTTCAGTCATTAAAATCAGCGACCTAAGGGACTTGCTCCCTTAGGTCACTGATTTTAATGACTGAACACTCTGACCAATAAAATTTAAAAATTGGAGTTGTCTGGTGCCGGCTTTTTCCAAAGTGTCTCTGAAGTCTGGATTGGCGAGAAATCCTTGCCTGGCACCAACGGCCTACAAGCATTCGGTGAGCACCATCCATTCCCCTTTCCTCTACTACATATTTCAGAGCTACAACATTACTGGAGTATCAAAAAGCACAAGGTGTGCTATATCCAGGGATATGGCCAAGGTAAGGAAGGATGAAAAATTACCACCTTTGAACAAGAAACATAAGATAAAACATCAAGACTGGGCCAAAAAATATCTTAAGACTGATTTTTCAAAGGTTTTATGGACTGATGAAATGAAAGTGACTCTTGGTGGGCCAGATGGATGGGCCAGAGGCTGGATCAGTAAAGGGCAGAGAGCTTCACTCCGACTCCAGCAAGATGGAGGTGGGGTACTGGTATGGACTGGTATCATCAAAAATGAACTTGAAAACAGATCAAGCAACTGACAGAATCTATAGATGGAAGGCTGGTAAGTATTATCATAAAGAAAGGTGGCTATATTGGTCACTAATTTATTTGGGTTTGGTTTTTGCATGTCAGAAATGTTTTTTTCTAAATTTTGTGCAGTAATATTAGTTTACCTGGTGAAAATAAACAAGTGACATAGGAATATATTTGGTTTTTATTAAGTTGCCTAATAATTCTGCACAGTAATAGTTACCTGCACAAACAGATATCCTCCTAAGATAGCCAAATCTTAAAAAAACCCACTCCAACTTCCAAAAATATTAAGCTTTGGATATTTGAGTTTTTGAGTTGATTGAGAACATAATTCTGCACACAGTGTATATTATTCCAAATGGGAGTTACGATCAGATTTAGGTGTGTAGTCTGACCTTTTCTTGGTTGTCAGGATTTCTCTTCCTTTAGCCCCGTTGGGTTGGGAATCCTCTTTGTTACTGAATTTTTCCCTTAGGAGTAGCCTCCTGAAGTAATCCTCCATGTCGCTGCACAGTTCAATTTTATCCAGAGCTTTAGGCTGCCTTCACATTTGCGTTTGCAGCGCAGCGCACCAAACGCAGCCAAACGCTTGTACACATGCTTTCCTATGTTTAACATGGGAACGCATGTGCCTGCATATGGCTGTGTTTGGCCGCATTTGCGTTCGGATGCGCATAATTTATGCGCCCTCCGACCGCTCTCCAAACGCAGCTTGCAGCATTTTTTTGTGCATTCGCGGCTCTTGTTCTATCCGCAAGCGCACAAGAAATGCATTGATCTCAATGGATCCGCAGTGTCCTCTGCATGACACCGCAGGAGAATGCTGCGGACCCATTGAAATCTCTCCCGGTGGCCGCCGGTGATGTCACAGGAGATCACCGACGGCCACCGGGAGATCAGCTGGAGCCTCTGATGATTTCTTCCTCCCCGCCGCCGGTAACCTCCTAGCGGTGTCGGTGGGGAGAAACAGCTGATGTGACAGCTGTTTGAATCTTCCTGCGCCGACATCTCCTCTCGGTGTCGGCGCGGGAGATTCAAACAGCTGTCAGATCAGCTGTTTAACCCCGCTGACACGTCCCGGAGCTTACCGGCGGCTGGGAGGAGGAGGTCTCTGCCGTTGATCTCCGGCCCGCCCCCGGACACCACCGATTGGCTGCCCAGGCTCCATAGTGATGTGTCCACAGGCGTACATTCTCCGCTGCGGACACATCATTAGAAAGAAAAATGACCCTGCTTTCACTGCGTTTGTGTCTACATGCCATCAGTATGCAGACACAAACGCAAATGTGAAGCCAGCCTTAGTAGGACAAAATGAGAGTCCCCTAGAAAGCACAGCAAGTTCCATTTTGTTGGGTTTGTAATCCGAAAGGTTGATGACACAATTAGATGCTTTTTGACAATATTAGTTGTCCAAGTTGTCAGAATTTGTCTTTGTTTTGTTTGTATTGAGTCCTGAATTGATGCGCAGTCTATGTAATGTCTTTTCCTTGTTATGAATCAGATGATTTTGTAATTTATGGTAATATTGTTGTAATTTCTGTTCCATGGCTTCTATAAGTGTGTTCCTCCGTGTTTCCAATTCCCCCTGGATGTTACTTTTGATGCTATAGTAGACATGCAAAAGGTGGTTCCTTAATCTTTCAGAGGTCCTGTGACAAAGGTTTTCGTGCATAATGAGTATTATATGTATGCAGAAGTGGAGTTATAATCCACAGTCCTGATAATGCATCCTGCCATAGAGAAAAAACTGTGAAAACATTTCTTGAAAGTAGACATATAAGGTCAATGTCGTGGCCTGTAAATAGTCTGGATCTCAATCCAGTTGAAAATCTTTGGTGGAAGTTGAAGAAGATGGTCCATGACAAGGCTCCAACTTGCAAAGCTGATCTGGCAACAGCAATCAGAGAAAATTGGAGCCAGATTGATGATGAATACTGTTTGTCACTCATTAAGTCCATGCCTCATGGTACCTTTACACGCCGCAACAGGGTGGTGGCAACAACCGGGTACATGAGAGAAATGTATCTTGCACCACCAAATCAACCGGCTGTTGCGGCGTGTGAACACGGTTGTTGCCACCTGTCACTTGAGGCACCTGTTTCAGAGCAGAGCCCTAAAACAGGTGGATTTCAAGGCGATGGTTGCGGGTTGTATCGGGCTGTATCGGCGTGTAAATATGGTAGGGTAAGGTATATTCGTCACCTAGATAACTCCCCGGGGCGTGACACAGCCTCCGGGAAACCACCCCCCTTCAGCGATCATTGGAGGAAGCTCCTGCGTTACGATTGGTAGTCGCTGCATAGTGCGGCATATTTAAGGAGCTGACCACTCACACTACACAATTGCTCGAGCGTCATGTATTAGTCAGCCTCCTGTGCTGGCTGCCCAATCATGATGTTATTGCTTTATCTTATCAGCGTACGGAATTCTCGTAATCCACAATTGTGGCACGCCTACGTGTTGTCCCTGCTGCCTTTGTGCCGCCCATATTACCTTGTTATTGCGGCGTGTAAATGAGGTAAGGTGAGCTACAGAAGGTAACTTGTGGCACCCGGCGGTGTATCCAGAGATAGATGTAACCTACTGTAGCGCACCTTGTTGCGGCGTGTAAAGGTGCTGCGAATACCGGTGGCAACCGTTTGTGCGTGCTCGTGCACGTGAAGCATCCGGTTGTTGCCACCACCCTGTTGCGGCGTGTAAAGGTACCATCAGAGACTGCAAGCTGTTATAAAAGCCAGAGGTGGTGCCACAAAATACTAGTAATATATTTGAGTGTTTTGTTTGTTATGATTCCATATTTTTTTCCTCAGAATTGAGTGATTCCATAATTTTTCCCTCTGCTTGGTCTACAAAAGTAACCGTTACTGGCTAGCACATTTTTTTCAAGATTTCGTTTAGTGTTTCTTCAAGGCAGAGAGTTGCCATTTGAAATTACTTTAGTTTTGTGCCATGTCTGTGATCTGCTTTTTTTCTACAAAATTAAACAACTGAATGGACATCCTCTGAGCCAGGTGATTCCATAATTTTTGCCAGGGGTTGTATATCTATGTATCTTCAGAATTTGCGTCATTATCAGCCTGACGAAGGGGCCACAGTGTCCTGTGCTACGTTTACCATCTTTTCAGTTAGCCATTAAAAAGTATCAGCCACTGAGGACTGTCAGATTCCAATTTTAACATCTTATATGGGGATTTTCATGATGGAATCGGTGTAGGCATTTCAGCATGATCTATGAAAGGACTATGCAAAGCACCATGCATGGGTGCTAACAAGCCAATAGATACTGTCCTATACATTATATAACATTTAGTTTCTATTCAGTATATTGTGTACCATAAGAGCTACTACTCTGAGACTTGTGTTTGATTTTATGTGTATTTAAAGGTATCTTCTGACCTTGTCTTTAACCTACTAATTGGTGTAGACCTTTTTCAAGCAATTACGGTATTGTTTTTATTAGGTATTGTATGAAGCCCATTTTTAGTTGACAGCGCTTGGCTTGACCTTGTCGACAATGTTTTAAAAAATGGTGACCCAGGACCTGATTTACCAGATGACCAATCACCACTCTAATAGTTGATTATAAGAACCTATTACGCAAACGCATTCGTGTTTGGTGGAACCGAGCGTTCCTCTCTAAGTATATTAGCAGTGACTTTATTCCAAGGGGCTTACGGGTTCAGGTGTTCCCCTCCTTTGAAATCGAGGATGAAGAGTTTAAGGAGAAGTGGGAAACAGCTGCCAATAACTGCTCTAAAAACTTCTTGGGGCTCTTAGTTGAGGCAAACAGCACCACCCTTGAGGCTATTGAGTCACAGCTGGACGACTTGGAGGCGTCCATTAAGGAGAAGGCATCCCCTGAGGCATTGAAGAGGTTCAACGGGGAGATAGCGAAGGACGTCTCCAGGTGGGAGAAGGAGGTCCGAGATTTTAAGATCAAAAAATTTAAGAGAGATACTCAAGATAAACAAGAGAATAAAGTTTATCGGTGGAAAAATCCTCGTAAGAGGGGACGACGCCCCTCACGTGTTCCACCAGATTCAAGATCATCTTCGTTGCAATCAGGAGCATCCCGCACGGGTAGCCCGGGATCTGTGTCGGGAGGAGGGTGTGGTGGACCTGATCCAGGTGCAGGGGCAAAAGCTGGGCAGACACGCCTGCAACCACCTCGAGCAAGTAAAAATGCACCTAATAGGATGCAGGTAGTGAACCTTACCACCAGGGGTGGATTAAGGGTAGCCAGGGCCCGGGGCAGTTCAGACTCTGTGGGCCCCCGAGTCATGTGACGGGAGTCATGTGACGGGAGTCATGTGACGGGAGCCATGTGACATGTGACGGGAGCCATGTGACATGTGACGGGAGCCATGTGACGGGAGCCATGTGACGGGAGCCATCATACACATGAAATAGATTAATCCAGAAAACCAGTAGCTGAGTGAAACTATAACCTGTCAAAACATCCATTATCTAGTCAGTACACACGCTGTGAGAATCCAGAAGTCTGCAGTGACAGTGTGACTGCAGAGTTTCATCACAAACTTTTACATTTCCTTTAATGCTCCTAACAAAAATGTAGTAACTTAAATTGTCAGATGGACCAACACTTTATTCACATAGCCATATGTCACATAACCTTACATGTTATGGATCAGAATCGATAACTTCACAAGAATATATCACCAGAACTACCAGCAGTACCAACATTTAAAACAAAAACCCTCATCAGTACCACTACCCTCATCAGAACAGAAGTACATAATCAGAACCACCAACAGTACATAAATACACCATCCCAATATACAGAAATACATCACAAGAACCACCAGCTGTACACACCTACATAACCACAGCAACCAGTAGTTGAATACATCACCAGGGCCACCATTAGTACATGAATAAATCAACAGGACCATCAATAGTACATACATAAACCATCAAAACCACCATCAGTACATGACTAAATCACCAGGGTCACCATTTTTATATGAATTTGAGCTCCAGGATCACCAAATTATAACGTCAGGTCAGCCCCTTATACAGTTGTATTGCATGAAGCTCCAACTGCCAGTATGTGCTTAACAATGGTAAGAAGTTACTGGGAGTTGTTGTCATCATCAGTCATCAGACTGTGGATCACAGAGGAACCACAGCACTGATGAGAAGAAGGCAGGATCACAAATATTTACATCCAGGTACCTTATATGTGAGATCTTCTCCGATTAGAGTCATGATCTTTTTCTTTCTTCATCTTGTCCAGACACCGTGATGGCTTTTCACATCCACAGTTCGTCTCTGCAGATTTCCATCTTCTCCGGTCTTCTGCAGCACATCCCAGCATCATGCCCTTATAGAAAGTAGAATGATTATAATGCTCCAGAATAATTGCTCCTCTTCATTGTTCCCTACACAAAATATGATTTACACACTGTCCCTATTATGGGACATGCTCTCCACACTGCCATACTGAGCCCTGTCTTCATACTGACCACTCACATTGCTCTCCCCTATACTGCCCAGTCCAGTGGTGTACCATCCGCGGTCGCAGGGGTCGCAAGTGAGACCGGGCCCGGAGGTACAGGGGCCCGGAGCACGCCGCCCCCTGCTCCCGCTGCGCCAGCTGTGTGGTGCTCTACCCGGCCAGTCCCCAGGCGGATGATCACGGCCGCCAGAGGACTACTGGAACTCACCGCCGACGTTGCAGCCACCCCGCCCCCCTTCTTTCTCTGCATGCAGACCGCGGGAGCAGGCTGGGGACTGTAGGAGGCATGCAGCAGCACGCCTACCTCTCTGCCGAGAGGAGCTGCTTAGAGTCTTCCGGCCTGGCCTGATCTCCTCCTCCTCCTCCTCACACAGCACCACTGGAGTCACTGCTTCCTGGGCCTGGCATGAAGACCTTCAGGGAGCATGGAGAACACAGGAGAGAAGGTGCAGTGTGTGTGTTGACTGTGAGTGCAATGCATGTGACTGTGAGTGCAATGCATGTGACTGTGAGTGCAATGCATGTGACTGTGAGTGCAATGCATGTGACTGTGTGCGGTAAGCAGGCTGTAGGTGCAGAATTATATTATCTGGAGCGGCTATGAGGCAGCATTATAGTGAGGCGGCATTATATTGTCTGGAGCGGCTGTGAGGCGGCATTATATTGTCTGGAGCGGCTGTGAGGCGGCATTATATTGTCTGGAGCGGCTGTGAGGCGGCATTATATTGTCTGGAGCGGCAGTGAGGCAGCATTATATTGTCTGGAGCGGCAGTGAGGCGGCATTATACTATAATGGAGGATCATATATACCTGAATGAGGGACATTAATACATAATGAAGGGGAGAGGGGTCAATTTGTGAGTCTTTATAGGATTTAGAACATTACGTGGGACCCGTACATCTGACCAATGTGGGCGCCCAGAGGAAGGGGGGGCCCCAGGTCCAAATTTCGCATCGGGGCCCTTCGCGCTCTAGTTACGCCACTGGCCCAGTCTCTATATAATGCCCCCTCATCACACTCTCCCTCCCCAGTAAATTGTCCTTTCCTTGCTGTGCCATCAAACTGTCCCCCCATGCAGCCCCCTCTCTCTTCTACCCCCATACTGTCTCCTCACTTATTTGGCTGGTCACTCTTCTTACTATCTCCACATATGCTGTCAGTGCCCCATGCCACCCCCAGATACGCCCCTAACATTCACACATTTTATAAAAAAAATACATACAGTTATATATACACAGATATGCATGCATACATTACACAGAACTGTACACATACAGTACGAAGACATAGAGACAAATAGAGACAAACACACATACAGGCATGCACATACACACACATAACCAAGAAAGAAAAAAAGACAGTATTTAAAGAGATGCACACACCAGAAAATAGAGTAGGTATCTAAAAAAAAAAAAATTAATTTGTATACTAAAGGACATATAAAAACATCTGATCACACTACCTATATAGGCAATTTCAGAAACAGAGCCCTGTTCGCATAAATATACAGTATTGGTACAATACAATAAACCAGCAGCACTGATAGGTGCCAGAGCAGTTAGTGCTCATAGAATTCTATGGTAGGTGAAGACCTGTAAATACTGGACTAGATTCCAGAACTCAGATCAGCTATGGGGATCTTCCCCTGCTCATTTATTATTTTTTTTGGTCATTTATATAGTCCAGTATTTACAGGTCCTGATCTTCCATAGAATTCTATGAGCACTGACTGCTCTGGCACCTATCGGTGCTGCTGTAACCATGAACGTGTGCGTACACACAAAACCATGCACATGTAGCTATGAACACACAGCCATGCAGATACACACACATATATATACACACAGCCATCAACATGCAGCCATGCCACACACATAGGTAGCCATACACACATAAAAATTGGGGCTAGAAAAGCACCACACATCGCTCACCTTTCCCCTGGGCTTGTCTGCCATTCAGCTCCACTGTAGCAGGGGGGCCGTCCGCTGGCAGTGATGGGGCTGGCCCAGCACACAGAGTTATTACCTCAGCAAGGCCCAGCTGGAGGCAGCCTCAGCCTCACAGAGGCCCAGCTGCAGCCTCACAGAGGCCCAGCTGCAGGCAGCCTCAGCCTCACAGAGGCCCAGCAGGAGGCAGCCTCAGCCTCACAGAGGCCCAGCAGGAGGCAGCCTCACAGAGGGCCAGCAGGAGGCAGCCTCAGCCTCACAGAGGGCCAGCAGGAGGCAGCCTCAGCCTCACAGAGGCCCAGCAGGAGGCAGCCTCACAGAGGCCCAGCAGGAGGCAGCCTCACAGAGGCCCAGCAGGAGGCAGCCTCACAGAGGCCCAGCAGGAGGCAGCCTCACAGAGGCCCAGCAGGAGGCAGCCTCAACCTCACAGAGGCCCAGCAGGAGGCAGCGTCACAGAGGCCCAGCAGGAGGCAGCCTCACAGAGGCCCAGCAGGAGGCAGCCTCACAGAGGCCCAGCAGGAGGCAGCCTCACAGAGGCCCAGCAGGAGGCAGCCTCACAGAGGCCCAGCAGGAGGCAGCCTCACAGAGGCCCAGCAGGAGGCAGCCTCAGCCTCACAGAGGCCCAGCAGGAGGCAGCCTCAGCCTCACAGAGGGCCAGCAGGAGGCAGCCTCAGCCTCACAGAGGCCCAGCAGGAGGCAGCCTCAGCCTCACAGAGGCCCAGCAGGAGGCAGCCTCAGCCTCACAGAGGCCCAGCAGGAGGCAGCCTCACAGAGGCCCAGCAGGAGGCAGCCTCAGCCTCACAGAGGCCCAGCAGGAGGCAGCCTCACAGAGGCCCAGCAGGAGGCAGCCTCACAGAGGCCCAGCAGGAGGCAGCCTCACAGAGGCCCAGCAGGAGGCAGCCTCACAGAGGCCCAGCAGGAGGCAGCCTCACAGAGGCCCAGCTGCAGCAGCCTCAGCCTCACAGATCCTTTGCTGGTTATTTTTGCCCTATGTGATCTCTGCAGGGACCACACTGATGCACACACACAGGGGGAGGGGATGTTTGGAAACACTGGTCACAGGCTCCTGTTCTCACATAGGAGGTGCCCTGCTCAGCACTCACCGTGAGATGTAGTCAGGCAGAGCTTCTGTCCAGCGGTGACAGGCAGGGTGAGGAGAGCAGCTCTGAGCAGGGCAGGCCAGGCCGGGTGAGTGAGCAGCTCCTCTGACAGAGTGGTGGGCGGGCCTTGTGTCTCCTCCAGCATCGCGGGCTTTTTGAACGTCCTCCTCTCCTGCACGTCATGATGTGCACTGCAGGAGGAAGAAGGGGGCGTGGTGGCAGCTACAGCGGCGGCGGCGGTGGTGGCCTCAGCGAATTTAACAGCAGCGTGCGCCGGTGCCTAAAGACAGTGGCGGATCATAATGGGGTCAGTTTACCCAGAGCACTCGGGCCCTATCTGAGCATTGGGCCCGGGGCAACTGCCCATATTGACCTCATTATAATCCGCCACTGCTTACCACACATGCCCTCTCCCATACACAGATTGAAGTATTATCACTGGGTTTGACATTCTCACCGACAAATGCTTTTAATTATTTTTCAGCTGTAAAGGATGTGCACCTGTTTGCAAGAAGAGTGATCTTGAAGAAACTCCACTACAAAGATCCTATCTCTGACCCTCTGACCCCCCTGGAGATGGACACACTGGCAGCCTTGGAGGATCTCCAGAATGAGCAGCCACAGAAAACAGGTGTGTTTCCTCACTACGTTTATTCAAGATCAAAAAAATTCCCTCCCTTGTCCGTCTGTCCCGCTGTGGAGATGTTCACCCGTCTAGTTGAGGAGGACCTAAAAAAGGTCTCAGGTCGTCGTAAATATGATAATTTAACTCATAAACAGAGAGAGGCGATCAATGAACTTCAGAACCTCAAAGACGTGGTGATCAAACCAGCGGACAAGGGGGGGAATATTGTTCTGTGGCCAGCTGCTCAATATGAAAAAGAGGCGTTCAGGCAGCTACGTGACAGGTCTACTTATAGTAGACTACACTATAACCCCCTGACAGTGTTCCAGTCTCAATTGAGGGAGATACTTGATGGAGCTCTGGAGCAAGGTCTGATTACTAAAAAAATGGCAGAAAGTCTCTTGGTGTGTTGTCCCCCTATGCCCACGTTTTATTTACTACCAAAGATCCACAAGGATGCCCTCAGCCCCCCGGGACGTCCGATAGTGTCAGGGATTGGGGGTCTCTGCGAGCCTATATGCAAATTCATCGACTTTCATCTTAAACCGCTCGTAGAGAACCTCCCCTAATATACCAAAGACACAACGGACGTCCTAAATCGGGTTGACGGCATCTTTGTGGAATCAGATATGTTTTTGGTCACGGCTGACGTCGAATCCCTCTACACGTGCATCCAACATACTCATGGTTTGGAGGCGGTCCAATTCTTCCTCGGGGCTGGCGGTGTGGATGGTCCGCTTAGTGATCTAATTCTACAGCTGCTCCGATTTATCCTGACCCATAATACCTTCGTATTTAAGGACGTCGTCTACCTACAGGAGCGCGGCACTGCTATGGGCGCGGCCTGCGCGCCTTCGTATGCCAATCTCTTTCTCGGTTTATGGGAGAGAGAGATTTTTGGCGACGGAGGGGTGGCGGGCTGCGCCCAGGTGCAGTGCTGGATGCGCTATATAGACGACGTCCTATTCATTTGGCAGGGTTCGTCGGAGCGGCTTGAGAGTTTCATGAGGGATTTAAACACCAATCGCTTTGGCATCAGACTGACGCATAAGTACAGTGCAGCCCGCATTGACTTCCTGGACATTCTTTTAGAGGTTGATACCTCTGGTCTGATACAGACGGATGTACATAGGAAGTCAACGGCGGTGAACTCACTGTTACATGCGTCATCTGGCCATTGCTCTACCACTGTGCGGGCTGTCCCCACCGGCCAGTTCCTGAGGATGAGGAGGATCTGTTCAACAAACGAGGGATTCGAACGTCAGGCGATGGACCTTAGACAAAGATTTGCTGACCGTGGTTATTCCAACAGGTGTATTAAGCGTGGGTATAGGAGGGCGGCACACACATCAAGAGACCAACTTCTGCGTTATAAACCTAAAAAGACCGAGCAGGAACCAACACTTCGCTTTGTGGGGACCTTTAATCATGAGTGGCAGACTATGAGAGACATCTTCCAACGACACTGGGGGGTCTTATTAACCGATCGCACTTTGAAAAAGTGTATACCCCAGAAACCTATGATGACACCACGATGAGCTAGAAGTTTGAATGACATCTTGGTTAATAGCCACTATGTGCCACATATTCCAAATCCCTTCGGTTCTCGAGGACCGATTCTGGGATGCTTTCCATGTGGGAATTGCGTCTCCTGCCCCAATATCGAGCGGACAACGCACTTTCACTCCTCAGATGGTGCCCGTAGATTTGAGATCAGGCACAGGATCTCCTGTTCATCCACCTTCGTGGTATATTATGCACAGTGTGCCTGCCCTCTTGTCTACGTAGGGTTAACCTCAAGAGAACTGAGGGTGAGAGTGCGTGAACACGTCCGTGATATTGTTGCTGCTGAGGACGTGGAAGATGCTTCACTACTCAAAACCATTCCGAAGCACTTTAAAAAATACCACAACTGCAACCCAGCATCCCTCAAGGTGAGGGGAATTGATATAATACGTGGTGGCAATAGAGGCGGAGACCTAAAAAAACTCCTAGCCCAAACAGAAACAAAGTGGATTGTGATGCTTAATACGTTGACCCCCACGGGGTTAAATGAGAAGCTGTCTTTCTCTCCATACTTATAAGTGATTGGTCATTGTGGTATTTTAGGCATTTCGTTTCTTGCTTATCTTGCTCTTATTCTTGGTTTCTGGTTCTATTCATTCAGGCATAAAAATAACGGACTGACTGGATCTACCATCTGCTGTCATGCCCATCCTGACTTCATTGCCAAGGGACCTGGATTACACTCAGAACATTATCATGTGGGAACACTCAAATTACATCTGGCATGGATTTAATATGAACTGTCCTCAAATTGATGTTGGCCCATAAGGAAAGACTTATGTTGGTCCTTACAATTACAGACTGTCCTCTTTTATTTGTGCCATAAAGAGTTAACCTTGTTTCTCCTGATTGTTCTTATCACTGTCCAGCTCCCAGCACATTCAGCACTGCATCTGCACAGTCTGACCCTCTGAACGCCTGTGTGTGATATTGTTGGAGGCCCCGCCCCCTGCCTGCTGCCATGGTGACGCGTCCCAGGGAGCAGAGAGAGCGTGTGTGCCGGAAACAAGGTCACTACAGGGCAGGATCTGAGGCTGCACTGCGCAGATCTATGATCTCAGTGCACCAGGAAGTGCCTGACATCGCACCTGGATGCTGGGCTATAAAACATGCAGTTTGGATGCATTCTGGGCTATGTCCTCCACTGCCTGACTTCTCCCTGAAGAAGCTAGTGCCCCAGGCTGGCGAAACACGTGTAGGGGCCTCTGATAGGACTACTCTTTGCTGGAGCGCGCTCCCCACTTTTGTCATCCCCCAGGTATGGATCTCTAAACCAGAACTTGTCCTCTGCACTTTCACTTTATGATGTTCACTGTGACTCATGGATTTTATGTATTTTGGTCTACATGCTGTGATCGTGCAAAACCCTACTATGTATATAGGTTGTAAATGATGTTTCTATGCAAATGATTAACTGTATGTAATAGTACCTGTGCTACACATACCATATATCCATGTTTTACTTTCTGTAATAGCATGCAGTTGGGCTGATATTTGGCTCTGCTTTAGTGGTGAGCTGCGTCTCCCTGATTCTATCCCCTTTCTCACTCATTTTTAAACTAAAAAATAAAAATCACTTTTTTATTGCAATATACTCCATGTTTCCTCTCGTATTCTCTTTTTATAATAATCGTCCAGTCCATCCTGACACTGTTCTAATCGCATGTTTCAGGGAATCCTCGCCATATTGACACCCTTCCGGTGCTTCTTTGTCACCATCTCTACTCTTACTGAGGTCATTTGAATTATTTTTAAACAAATTAACATTGTCAACCAAATTGTCTGATATTTTACATCCATATCTGTCGTGAAGGTATAAGCATTTATTTGACAACTAGCTGTGAGCCCGATGCGATTGCATCGGGATTCTAGAATCGGTGTATAGTTTATTAAATTAGAGTTTTAAGTAATAATCCTATTATTCCATGATAGATGGCGGCCCAATGTTACAGAATCGGGAGTGTAGCATGCATATATACATTATTCATTCAAATTTGGCAATAATGCACATAAGACATGATATCTATATATCAACTACCAATGTTTGTATGGTATATGTCAGTGTAGTACATGTCATGATTCTAAGGCAAGGCTTTTCGTACAGATACTGGCACTGATGTTTTGTACAGATTACGTATATTCAATTTATATATGAATATTAATAATCTATGATTGAGCCAGTACATGTTTCCCCACCAACCACGGGAAGGTAGCCTTACAGCTGGTGGGACCTACTCTACTCTATCCCTAATAATTAATAGTTAGACTCTTTTTAAAGCACATATTTTTTGGCTATTTGCAGAAGGTATTGAATAACCAAATACAATTTCTGAACTTGGCACCAAAGGGACTACCTACAGCTAACTTTCAGCAAGTAACATGTAATAAATATGGAACTTGCACTTAGCTTGCAGTAAATACGGCAAGCAGAGCTTTAACAGGTTAACTAAATGCAACCACTAAAAATGAGAGCTAACTGATTTTAGCGATTGAACCTGTCGAAAGCACATGTGCCGCAACTACCGCAAGTAAACCACAAATTCCATAAACATTTCATGCAACTTACATTAAGAGTACTGTAGGTCACCATTAGGCAGCAAGTGGCAAAATTGTTTTTTTCCAACTAAAAATTCAACAAATAGCAGAATAATTCTGATGTAAAATCAAAATGTCTATTCTTTCCCTATGTGTCTAAATATGTACCTATGTGTATATATGTATTTATATGTACAGAACACACTTCAAGATAGAGATGTGTGTGAACAGCCGTCCCACCCATCTCTTAGGCTGCCTTCAGACTTGCAGATGCATCTGCAGCGTTTTGCAGATGCATCTGCAAGCATGTGCATGCAGACGGCAGTCCCAATCTTTATAATGGAACACACGGTGTCTGCAGATTCTTGCAGACAGCCGTGCGCAGCCATTCACTCCTATATGTGATCTATGCGCAGGCGGATGCCTTCGTACAGATCACAGACTCTCCTCCACACCAGGGAGGCGACATGTTGCATCCCTGGTGCAGGCGGGATTGTGTGATTTGTATGCAGGCATGCGCCTGTGCAGAGATCACATATAGGAGTAAATGGGTGCGCACGGCGGTCTGCAAGCATCTGCAGAGACCGTACGTCCCATTATAAAGATAGGAGCTGGCGTTTGCATGCAGATGCTTGCAGATGCATCTTTAAAATGCTGCAGATGCATCTGCAAGTGTGAAGGCAGCCTTAGCTGTTCACAAAAACCTCACCCTGTGTAAAAAGAAAATGAAATCTCGCAGCAGCTATCCTGCTGAAGCTTCAGGTTCTTATCACTAAATGCAAGCATTTAGATGATACACATCTACAATCTACAAAAAAAATGTGTGTTTACATACATATACAATGAAAATTAAAAAGAAATTTTCTAAGCTAAAAAAGTAATTACTATATATTTTAAATAACTATTTTATATCTAAAAACTAATTAAAATGTCTTTATAACAAAACTAATATTTTTGGTATTTTTGTATATTTGTATTCCTATACATCTATAGCTAAATTAATTTATTGTAATATTTGTGTTTAATTAGAAAGTAACTATGTATCTAAATGTAATATGTATCTAAAGAATTGAAAGTAAAATATTTTTATACACTATATTTTTAGTGAAAAGTGAAAATAACGACTACCGTATATACTCGCGTATAAGCCGAGTTTTTCAGCCCAAAATTTGGGCTGAAAAGTCCCCCCTCGGCTTATACGCGGGTATATACGGTAATCCGTATATATACAGCAGCTGCCCTGAAGGTATACAGGCCCCCCCATCAAGCGCCAGCCCCCCCCCCCTTGCGCGGCAGCCTGTAAAGGAAAATCATACTCATCGCTGTCCCGCGCTGTCCCGCCGCTGCCATCACGATCCCGGGCTTCAATCCGCGTCTTCTGTGGTCGCGGGCAATGACGTCATTGCGCGCGACCACAGGAACCCGGAAGCCGGAAGACGCGGATTGAAGCCCAGGATCGTGTGTCGGCAAGCGGCGGGACAGCGCGGGACAGCGATGAGTATGATTTTCCTTTACAGGCTGCCGCGCAAGCTTGATGGGGGGGCCTGTATACCTCCGGGGCTGCTGGTGTATACAGCCCTGGGGCTGCTGCTGTATACAGCCCTGGGCGCTGTGGTGTATACAGCCCTGGGGCTGCTGGTGTATACAGCCCTGGGGCTGCTGGTGTATACAGCCCTGGGGCTGCTGGTGTATACAGCCCTGGGGCTGCTGGTGTATACAGCCCTGGGGCTGCTGGTGTATACAGCCCTGGGGCTGCTGGTGTATACAGCCCTGGGGCTGCTGATGTATACACCCCTGGGGCTGCTGCTGCTGTATACTACCACTGGGGCTGCTGTATACTACCACTGGGGCTGCTGTATACTACCACTGGGGCTGCTGTATACTACCACTGGGGCTGCTGTATACTACCACTGGGGCTGCTGTATAGAACCACTGGGCTGCTGTATACTACCTCTGGGGCTGCTGTATACTACCACTGGGGCTGCTGTATACTACCACTGGGGCTGCTATATACTACCACTGGGGCTGCTGTATACTACCACTGGGGCTGCTATATACTACCACTGGGGCTGTATATACCTCTGGGGCTGCTGTATACTAACCACTGGGGCTGCTGCTGTATATACCTCTGGGGCTGCTGTATACTACCACTGGGGCTGCTGTATAGTACCACTGGGGCTGCTGTATACTACCACTGGGGCTGCTGTATACTACCACTGGGGCTGCTGTATACTACCACTGGGGCTGTATATACCTCTGGGGCTGCTGTATACTAACCACTGGGGCTGCTGCTGTATATACCTCTGTGGCTGCTGTATACTACCACAGGGGAGGCTGTTGTATACTACCACAGGGGAAGGGCTGCTGTATATACCTCTATGGCTGCTGTATACTTCCACAGGGGGAGGCTGCTGTATACTACCACAGGGGGAGACTGCTGTATACTACCACAGGGTAGGGGCTGCTGTATATACCTCTGTGGCTTCTGTATACTACCACAGGGGGAGGCTGCTGTACACTACCACAGGGGAGGCTGCTGTATACTACCACAGGGGGAGACTGCTGTATACTACCACAGGGGGAGACTGCTGTATACTACCACAGGGGGAGACTGCTGTATACTATCACAGGGGGAGACTGCTGTATACTACCACTGGGGAGGCTGCTGTATACGACCACTGGGGCTACTGTATATACCTCTGTGGCTGCTGTATACTACCACTGGGGAGGCTGCTGTATACCACTGGGGGGACTGTATACCTGTGCTGGGGTCCACCCTCGGCTTATACACGAGTCAATAGGTTTTCCCAGGTTTTGGGGGCAAAAGTAGGGGGGTCGGCTTATACACGGGTCGGCTTATACACGAGTATATACGGTATATATCTGAAATAACTTTTATATCTAATAAGTAATTATAATGTATTTATCTATAACTAAACTAAGTTTTTAGGTATTTTGATTTATTTATATTGATATACATCTATTGCTAAACATATTAATATAGTAATATTTGTGTCTAATTTAAAAATAACTATGTATCTAAATGTAACATGTATCTAAATAATTTTAAGTAAAATATTTTTATACACTATATTTTTAGTGAAAATGAACAGTAACGACTATATTTCTTAAATAACTATTTTATATCTAATAACTAATTATAATATCTTTTTCTATAACTAAAATAATTTTTTTGGTATTTTTTTTTCTATTCTTATACATCTATGGCTAAACTAATTTATTGTAATATTTGTGTTTAATTAGAAAGTAACTATGTATCTAAATCTAATATGTATCTAAAGAATTTAAAATAAAATATTAGAGAGAATATTTAGAGTAAAGAGTATTTCACTACTGGGCAGTAATTTGACTTGAATGGGTGTATGCAGTACCTTAACAATACATCATCTTTTCACTCGTGAAAAAGCCACATATAACTGTCCATGTCCATAAACGGGTTGTGGCAAAAAAAATCCCTACTTTCTCCAGTGTTTGGCCTTGGGATTTGTTGATGGTCATGGCAAAAGTAGACTTCACGGTAAAATGTCGATGTCTTAACTTAAAAGGTAAGGCAATCTCTGATGGAGATAAATAAATCCTTGGAATAAACACCACATTTCCTTCTGCAGACCCAGTAATGACTTTTGCTTGAATCAGATTGTCAAACAAAGTGATGACAATGAAGCAATTGCCATTGCAAAGACCTTCTATGCTGTAAAAGTTGGGCAAAAGCATGACAATGGTACTGATTTTTAATTTGAGGCGATGATAAGGCATTCCCATTGGTGTGAGTGAATTTAAAAATTCCACTGGATATTGGTCTGAATCTTCAGTCTGAATGGAATCATCACTAATGTACTCAGTGTATTCACCAGCAATGCAATCCATAACCTGAGAGTTCACCATTTCCACATGGACATTTTTAGGGCAAAGAATGGCATGTGATGCAGCAATCTGAATGCTTTCATTGTTATATCCATCATGTATGGAAATGTAATATATATCTAAAGAATTTAAGATAAAATATTCTTATAGACAATATTTTTAGTAAAGACTTTTTCAGAATTAGGCACCAACTTTCCTTGAATGGGTGTATCCAGCACTTTAACCTTAACATTACATCGTCTTTTCACTCGTGAAAAAGCCACATATAACTGTCCATGTCCAAAAACGGGTTCTGGCAAAAAAATCCCTACTTTCTCCAATGTTTGGCCTTGGGATTTGTTGATGGTCATGGCAAAAGCAGGCTTCACGGGAAATTGTCGACGTCTTAACTTGAAAGGTAATCCAGTTTCTGATGGAGATAAATCAATCCTTGGAATAAACACCACATTTCCTTCTGCAGACCCAGTAATGACTTTTGCTTGAATCAGAATGTCAAACAAAGCGATGACAATCAAGCGAGTCCCATTGCAAAGTCCTTTTCTGCTGTTAAAGTTGCGCAAAAGCATGACAATGGTACCGATTTTTAATTTGAGGCGATGAGAAGGCATTCCCGTTGGTGTGAGTGAATTTAAAAATTCCACAGGATATTGATCTGGATCTTCAGTCTCATCAGGATCAATGGAATCATCACTAATGTATTGAGTGTATTCACCAGCAATGCAATCCATGACCTTAGAGTTAACCATATCCACATGGTCATTTTTAGGGCAAAGAATAGCATGTGATGCAGCAATTCGAATGCTTTCATTGTTATGTACATCAATGAGAATGTTTTCACCAAATATAGCAAGTATGAGTGAGCCAGTGCAGATCATGTCTTGTGGGATTTCAATGATATCATCTCCAAGGTTGAAATCATTGGACAATTCACCATTTCCCAGTTGAAGTAACCAACTGCTATAATCAGGATCAATGGAACGCATGTTGTTGAAGAGTGGCAATTGAGTGAAAAGCTGCCATTGTCGTGAGTATTTAATACAACTCTCTATAATGTCAGTTCTTGTACCATGAGGGATGATAGGCAGACACTGTCGAAAGTCTCCTCCCAGAACAATGACTTTCCCTCCAAAAGGTGTTGTATTTTTCTTGGAGATATCTGTTGTCATGACATCCCGTAAAAGTCGATCTATCACATGCAATGCATATTTAGATAACAGAGTGGACTCGTCAATAATGAAAAGTTTGGTACTTTTCAAATGTTGTGCAGCATCTGTATCATTTTTAATTCTGGAAACGGATGTTTCATTAATTGGAATTGGTATGCCATAAAGCGAATGGATGGTTCTTCCTCCTTGCAGTAAGTTAACTGCAATCCCTGTACTGGCTGCAGGTGATACAATTTCGCCTTCTCCTCTTAGTTCATGAATTAATAAATCATACAGATATGTTTTCCCACTGCCACCTGGACCGTCAATGAAAAAGCACTTAGGTTGTCCACTTCTATCGTGTAAAGCTTGATTGATCGCATCATAGGCCAAAAGTTGTTGGTCATTTAAAGTAGCTTTCATTTGCTGAGCTCTTCTTAACTCATCATCCTTATTGTATAGTGGAGCGATGTGTGGCTTTCTTTTTGGTCGTGGTAGATTAAAATCAGTAAAAGTTTTGCCATGAAATTTTAGAACATTTTGGACATCTGTCATTGCATATCCTTCACAATTCTCACACTCCTCACTGTTGGAGTGATATGCATGGCAGTAGTCTTGGATAAAGTCTTGTTTAAATTCTTGCCACAGCTCCAATGGATGAGCTGGAGGACCAAAAATACATATATATGCAAACATATCACGAAGCTGTGCAGGCATGTTGAGAACACAGGCATCCAATAAAGTATTTTTCCAAACAGTGTCATCGAAGAGCAATCCAAGAGCTAATGCTGCCTCTTTAAAAGTTGAGTATGTGACTTCATTAACAGTGTTAATGTTGTCAAAACTTGTTGCTCCTTTGACATGCAGTAACAACAACCTCAAATAGTACCGTTCTTGATCTTTCATACTGACAGTATACATTCTTCCAATCACTGAAGAACCTCCTTGCTTTCTAATTTCCCATGCACCTTTTTTCCAAACATAGTGCTCTGGAATTTGGCGGTAGAAGTAATCCTGAGCATGTGGGTCATTCTCATTCAGCTCAAAGTAGGCCATAAGAGTGGATTTTCTGTGCATTGTGTAACTGATGTTTTCAACAGAGTCATCCTCATGAAAATAAAGTGGTTGAGAATGTGGGAGATGTACAGCCAGGCGAATAATGGAGTGCGATTGTCTATGCATCGGGTAAGCAAATATTCGCCAAGCTGCCTCCGGTGCACTCACGGATCTTGAATCCATGAATTGATGTGTTTCATCATGGTGAATATTGGTTTGGCAAATTTCAAGATTGGCTTTATCATGTCCTTTGTAGACATATTTGAAGAGGTATTTGACACTTTGAATGGAAGCAGATACCTCAACATTAATATGACACTTCTATTTTAATAGTAGATAAGGGTTATAGGGAACAACCCAAGAATTATCAATCATCTTTGAATAGTGTTGAAAGGATGGTCCTTCCTTTCTTTGATAAGTAGGGTATGCATCCTTAGCTAAGACTGTTCTTGTTTGAAAATCTTTAGGAAAACCTTTCTTACACTTTCCAAGATCCATACATGGAGAATTGGGGTTGTGTTGTCCACAGGGTCCATGAATCATGTGTTGCATCACAATTTCATGGAGCACAGGGTAATCTTCTGGATCAGGGATTTCAGCCCAAACTATATTATCCACTTCAACCTCAGTTCTTAGTTTGGATTTGCTATCCAGAATGATCAAAATGTGAGCGTGTGGTAGGCCACACTTTTGGAATTCAATAACATGAACCATTGCACAAACTTTGCCAAATAATCCAGTGTTAATGTCTTTTAATAGGGCTTCCAGTTTAATTCTGAAGACACGGGCGACTAAATCAGGTCTATGTTCCACACGCTGCCATGGCTCTAAATTGTTTGTAATCTCCCTCCATTTAGGATTACAGGTCATGGTTACAAAAAGATCCGGCCGTCCAAATTTAGTCACAATAGCCATGGCATCCTGATAGCGTTGCTGCATGTTTCTGGGACTGCCCTCAAAGGAAGATGGTAAAATGACCGTCTTGCCAATGGGAATACCTTTCTCAACAGATTGTTTCAGGAGATGTTCCTGGAGTACGCAATAATCCTCCACTTTTAAATCCTTTTGGTGTTGACGGATAAAATTTAAGCGATTAGCCTCGATTTTCACATACGCATCCACTAAGTACTGCTGTGTTAGTTTGCTACCATTCAGGACAGGATTGAACCGATTCCGTACAGACAACAAATAGCAGTAATACTGGAGCTGTGTAACCCTACGTTGACTTTGGCCTTGATGCTTGAGTCCCTCATGCCAACCTTGTTCTCCATGAGGGAAAAATAAGGGATACAGTAATGCATCTAAATTGCTGTGTAGAATACTGACTTGCTGTGTTTTTGGGGCCAAGGGGTTATTTGGATCAGGTTTCAAATGAATTAAAATGTCTCTATTGAATGGTGGCTCTCCATCAGCATTTTCAAAGACTTCAACTTCATGGACAGTAGGATTGTTATAGCGTCTAGGGTCTTGCTGTCTGTCTTGTTTAATGGCCATGATAATATTTGGCATGACGGTGCCATGTTCTACTGCCTTCTGTTGTTCTTCTAATTCAACGTCACGTAACATTTTGTAGGCCGAAACAAAGGGATTAATATTATCCAATTGAAGAGCAATGATACTCATTAAAGTAGGATTACATTTCACATTTTCTGGAGACTGTATCCATTGCTCTACAGCGCTTGCAGTATCTAAAATGTAGAGTTGTGCATATGCTGGAGGTTGATCTTGAGCAGGATGGAGTGTTCCCGTGCGATGATAAATTTGCCCATGAATTCGGAAACAGTAAGGGCCGTGTCCAGGTGGTGGAGAAACATGGGCACCCATGGAGGCAAAAGCAAAAGAACTATTAATGCTCCTGATATTCTGCATCAAATTTTTACTGTACTCACTCTCTCCTTTCAGCAGGCGTTGGAAGACCTCCGGGTATTGAGGTAATGGTACCTTTACTTTTCCCTTGTGGCAACAAAGAGTAAAGTGTTTATCTGATGGGCGTTCATCAGTAAAATGTCGAGCCTCACAATGTTCACATATTACATTCATGAAACCACAGGTATGTTCTGCAATAGCATGATCCTGATCAATAAATCCCATTGGCTGAAGAAAAGGTGAAGATAAGAAAGGTAGAAGTTTATTGTGTAATCCTACATAGATGAGACGTGGAAGGGACGTAGAATCATAACATTCCATAAATGAAGAAGTTGAATATAAATTGTGTTGTGGCTGTTGCAATGTTGAAGTTGAAGAACGTGTGCGTACGTTACGACGTCTATCAGCCAAATGGGTCAAGCGGAGTTGTTTAGACGTAGGAGAGAGCGTATCTTTACGCATCTGTCTTTTCCTTTTAAGCCTCAAAATATTACACTGTTTGCTGTATGGCGTCTCCTCAGCAGAGTGTTTTCTTTTAGATGTGGCCTTGCGATGTGGTAAAGGCTGTTCAGTAGTAGTTAATACAGTAGAAGAAGAGGTGGCAGCAGTATGAGAATCAGACAAAGAGGTGGCAACAGTATGAGGATCAGACGAAGAAGTGGCAGCAGTATGAGGATCAGACGAAAAGGTGTCAGCAGTATGAGGATCAGAGGAAGAGGTGGCAGCAGTATGACGGTCAGACGAAGAGTTGGCAGCAGTATGAGGGTCACAGGAAGAGGTGGCAGCAGTATGAGGGTCAGACGGATCTCCTGTAGGCATGAACTCTTGGTGTTTGCGTCTTTGACGCACAGGCGCGGCACGCTTCTTGCGCATACGCACAGACTCCTTTTGAACCTTTGCTTCTTTGCTTCCCATGGAGGTCATGGGAGGTGTTAAAGGCTGTTCACTTGGTAGAATGTCAGTACACGAAGAGGCAGGAGTAGTATCTTTCTCAGACGGTTCTTCAATGACAGTAATTTGTTGTTGTTCCCGTCTGACACGCGCACCCATGGCTCTTTTTGACTTTCGTAGACTTCTTTCTTCAGAAGACAGTTCAGCAATACGTTTCTTCGAAGCAGCCTTCACAGCATCCAACCGAAAATGTCTCATTGGAGAAGACAGTTTGGCAATGCGTTTCACTCTAGCAGCCTTAAGACGTTGTAAACGAAGACGTCTCTCTTCCGAAGTCTCCTCTGCAATGCGTTTGGCGTGAGCAGCCTTAACACGATCTAAGCGAACACGTCTCTCTTCCAAGGTCTCCTCAGCAGTGCGTTTCGCCTTAGCAGCCTTATCACTATCTAAGCGAAGACGCCTCTCTTCTGAAGTCTCCTCTGCAATACGTTTCGCCTTAGCAGCGTTACGACGATCTAACCGAAGACGTCTCTCTTCCGAAGTCTCCTCTGCAATGCGTTTAGCTTTAGCAGCCTTATCACGATCTAACCGAAGACGTGTCTCTTCCGAAGTCTCCTCTGCACGCTTCTTCTTAGGCGTAGATGCAGCCTCCTTGGCAAGAGCGATATTTTTGGTTGGAGAGCTCATCTTAATAAGAATAGTCAGTCAATCAAATCCAAAATGAGCTAGAGTGTGTTAGTTAAGGAAACAATCAATAATAACTATGTCTAAATAGTCAAAAACAATAAAAGGAAAGTGTGTATTTGAATAACCTGTGAAAATGAAATGATTGAGTTCTTTAAAATAGGAAACAAATATTTCATGATGTTTATTGTATGGAGTAGTGAATGGAAATCAGTGTGTTTAAAGTCCTTAAAAAGAGACTTAAAGGCAAGACAAATGGATGTAAGGGCCCTTTGAGAGGCGCGTTGTAAAAGCAGATTTCTAACATTGTAAGAAAAGCGGTGAAAGTACCGCTATGACAGGAAGTTCCGCATAACTGGCAACAGGGGTGGAGTTGCAGAAGGTGGTGCAAAATGGCAGAGGTAGCGTTATTTTGTACCTTCAACATAGGGTTTTTGGATTATAGGGGAAGTAGTGTTTTTTGTTTTTCTTGCTGGAGTTGGTGGAAACAGCGGCATTATCAGCGAGCGTTAAATGTCACAATGTGACCAAGCATGGTGAAAATAGAAATAAGGCAACTTCTGGAGTACATGGTGAAACAGGCAGGTCAATGTAGAAATCAACGTTAATCCGGGGATGTAGCGGGACCTTACGCAACCGCACCCGTGGTAACGGGTATAGGAAACTTGCGTTAATAATGGAAATATTTCCACATGTTATGGAATAATGTAAATCGGCATGTACAACGCACGTGTGAAAGGGGCCCAAGTCGGTCATAGAGTGTAAAATGACATGGAACCAATATATTTGGTATGTAAAAGTAGTTAATGTCGTACTGTGACGACAGGGCCTTTCACATTAGCGGTAATTTGAAATAGCATCAGATGCGGAGAATAAACTGCATCTGCGGCGTTTGGTGCATAGCCGCAGCATAACCGCTGCACTTGTGGGCGGTTGCGTTAATCGCCATAATCAGTATATAGTGACTTGCGGCAGGTTCGGCAATTGTTGTTTAGCACTTGCAGCAGGTGGTGGGGCGATAAAAAACGGTAGGCGACCGCGATTTATTTTGCGGCAGCACCTGGCGCAAGAGCCAAAGCGCACTTGCGGCATCTGGCGCAAGTCCCTATATACTGACTATGGCGATTACCGGAACTGGACCGCAAGTGCAGCAGTTATGCAGCAGCAATGCAGCAAACAGAGGAGATGCGATTTTTTCACCACATCTGGCACGATTTAAAATTACGGCTAATGTTAAAGGGACAGGTAGCATAACATCCAAACTGTTAAATATAAGACAGGTAGTAGTCCTACAGACTAATTAGTATGAAATATAAGCAAAATAGCATATAATGGGTTAATGTATCATAAGAGTGTAACGACACACTGCAAGTAGAAATAAAATCAAAAACAGTCTGTAAGGGGTTAATGTAGCACTGGCACGCATACAAAATACAGGACGATTAATCAAATGAAAAATAGTATTAAAGAAGTTAGTATTAAAATGGCAGTAGTAGACCACATAGTGACATAGGCAGTGAATAGCCAAGACAATAGAAGGGGTTAATGTACTACTTGCACTCCTATAAAACAGTGTGGAAGATAAAATAACGAAAAAATGGTACAGAAGGGGTTAATTTTAAAATGTAATGAGTACAGCACATAGGGACACAGTTAGTGAATAGCAAACAGAATGGAAGGGGTTAAAGTAGCAGTTTGAACCATATAAAAGAGTGTGTGGGAAAACTAAAATGCAAAAGGCATAGAAGATGTTAATGTAGAAATAGCCTTAGTACAGCACATAGTGAGATAGCAAGTGTAGCACAAATAGAATAGAAGGGGTTAATAAAGATTGAAAAAAACAGGTCAATATGGTGAAACGTAGCTGATATGAAATTAGTATAAAGAAGGGGTTAATATAAGCATAGGCATTAGGAATATATACTCTGATGTGAGATTGTACTGTGAAAACAGCTTTTTAACTTTTACATAGTTCACAAAATCAAATTTCGTGCTCTAAGATGGCGGACGCGAAATGTTCATTCATAAAAAACCAGCAGACACCAGCCGCTATTTGATTGGAGAGCGGAAACTTCATAAACATGGCGCCATGAATATGATTGGTCGGCGCTAGTGTGTGAAGATGCCGCTGTCCAATCACAACAGAGCGGGGCGGAGCTACAGACTTCCACTCTCCCGAACGGCGTGGCCGAAACCAGGCGCTCGGCAAGGAAAGTTCAGCTTTCCCCGCTGAGCGGCGACCAATCGGAATCAAACCGCCATGTCCAACAACCAATGACAATCGCGCCTCATTTCTCAATGCATCTCTATGGGAATGCGCCCTCCAATCACACTCGCGGCGCCATTTTTGAAAATCCACAGCGGCCTATCAGAATTGCGCCTCACTTCCCATAGACATACATAGCGCTGTGTCTGCGATTTTATGGCCGGGCCCCTGGTACTATTTTCGGGCAGAGGACTCGCCTCTCATCCGTCGTTCCACGGAGCCGAAAACTCGCAATGAGCGCTTCGCGGCGATAGCTAGTGTATCAGCAACGACTCGCAATGATTGCGAGTCGTTGGTAAGGCGCGAGCAATGTCCGCGAAGCGCTCATTGCGAGTTTCCGGCTCCGTGGAACGACGGATGAGAGGTGAGTCCCCTGCCCGAAAATAGAACCAGGTGCCCGGCCATAAAATCTCAGACACAGCGCTATGTATGTCTATGGGAAGTGAGGCGCGATTCTGATTGGTCGCTGTGTGCTTCCGCTGTCCAATCACAATCGTGCCTCACTTCCCATAGAGATACAATGGGTGCTTTTTGACTTTCAAATTTACCGCTAAAAGTGAGGCGCGATTGTGATTGGACAGCGGAAGCACACAGCGACCAATCAGAACCGCGCCTCACTTCCCATAGACATAGATAGCGGTGTGTCCGCGATTTTATGCCCGGCCTTTGGTTCTATTTTGCGGCCATAAAATCGCGGACACACCGCTATGTATGTCTATGGGAAGTGAGGCGCGATTCTGATTGGTCGCTCTGTGCTTCCACTGTCCAATCAGAATGGCGCCTCACTTCCCATAGACAAACATTAGCGGTGTCTCGCGAAATAGATTGCCGGCCTTCTGGTTCTATTTTCGGCCACGGGGCTCGGCTATTTTTGGTCCAAAAAAATTTTTTTTTTTTTTTAATTTATTTTTATCTATTAATCTATTTATTTATCTTTATTTTTATCTATTTTTCTATATATATTATGATATAGATAGATAGATAAGAAAAAAGATAAATAAATAGAAAAATAGATAAAAATAAGATACATAAAAAATTTTTTTTTTTACCGGAAATAGCCGAGCCCCATGCCCGAAAATAGAACCAGAAGGCCGGCAATCTATTTCGCGAGTCACCGCTAATGTTTGTGTATGGGAAGCGAGGCGCCATTCTAATTGGTCAGCGGAAGCACAGAGCGACCAATCAGAATCGCGCCTCACTTCCCATAGACATACATTAGCGGTGTGTCGGCAAATGTATGGCCGGGTCCCTGGTTCTGTTTTGCGGCCATAAAATCGCGGACACACCGCAATGTATGTCTATGGGAAGTGAGGCGCGATTCTGATTGGTCGCTCTGTGCTAACGTCGACCAATCAGAATAGCGCCTCATTTCTCAATGCATCTCTATGGGAATGCGCCCTCCAATCACAATCGCGGCGCCATTTTCGAAAATCCACAGCGGCCAATCACAATCGCGCCTCAATTCTCAATGCATCTCTATGGGAAGATGCGCAGAGAATGCGATTGTTCTGCGGTCACCGGGAAGAGAATATTCGGGCACAGCGGTCTCATAGACCGCGGAGGCCGCTAGAAGCGCCGAAGTTTGCGCTTGTAGCGCAGAAGTCGGCACTTTTAGCGGCGAAGTGTCTGAACTGTGGCACAGGCTCCATGCAGCGCCGATTGGCGCTGCATGGCGCAAAAGAGTAAAAGTGGTGAAAATAAAAGATAGAAAAAGAGGTGAAAATAAAACGTAGCATCAGGCATATAGACTCTGATGTGAAAAGGTAGATTTCAAAAAGGATATCTTAGCTGATCAATCGCAGGAGTCGATCCGGCGCTTGCTTCCCGACGTCCCTCACGAAGGATGGATATCTTTGCTGAAATATAGTCCAACAGATGGTCCAGCGGTAGCTTCTCGTTCTCCCTCAAAGACCCTCACGAAGGATGGATTTCTTGGGCGAACGATAGTCCAACAGATGGTCCAGCGGTAGTTTTTCTTTGTCTCGCAAACAGGATTCAAAGAAGTTGAAGATTCAAATTTCGCGCTATAAATAGCGGCCTTAACTGATTGGTGGGCGGCAACCTCAGAAAGATGGCGCCATGATTCTGATTGGCCGCTGTGGATGTTCAAAAATCGCGGCGCGATTGTGATTGGACGGCGCATTCCCATAGAGATGCATTGAGAAATGAGGCGCGATTCTGATTGGTCGACGATGCACACAGGGACCAATCAGAATCGCGCCTCACTTCCCATAGACATAGAAAGGGCGCTTTTTGACTTTCAAATTTACCGCTAAAAGTGAGGCGCGATTGTGATTGGACAGCGGAAGCACACAGCGACCAATCAGAACCGCGCCTCACTTCCCATAGACATACATAGCGTTGTGTCCGCGATTTTATGCCCGGCCTTCTGGTTCTATTTTGCGGCCATAAAATCGCGGACACACCGCTATGTATGTCTATGGGAAGTGAGGCGCGATTCTGATTGGTCGCTGTGTGCTTCCGCTGTCCAATCACAATCGCGCCTCACTTCCCATAGAGATAGAATGGACGCTTTTTCTCCATTGTATGTCTATGGGAAGTGCGCCGCAATTCTGATTGGTCAGCGGAAGCACAGAGCGACCAATCAGAACAGCGCCTCACTTCCCATAGACATATATAGCGGTGTGTCCGCGATTTTATGCCTGCAAAACAGAACCAGGGACCCGGCCATACATTTGCCGACACGCCGGTAATGTATGTCTATGGGAAGTGAGGCGCGATTCTGATTGGTCACCCTGTGCTTCCGCTGACCAATCAGAATGGCGCCTCACTTCCCATAGACAAACATTAGCGGTGTCTCGCGAAATAGATTGCCGGCCTTCTGGTTCTATTTTCGGCGACGGAGCTCGGCTAGTTTTGGTCCAAAAAAAATTTTTTTTTTTTTTTTTTAAATTTATTTTTATCTATTATTCTATTTATTTATCTTTATTTTTATCTATTTTTCTATATATATTATGATATAGACAGATAGATAGATAAGAAAAAAAGATAGAAAAATAGATAAAAAGAGAGATACATAAATATTTTTTTTTTACCGGAAATAGCCGAGCCCCGTGCCCGAAAATAGAACCAGAAGGCCGGCAATCTATTTCGCGAGACACCGCTAATGTTTGTCTATGGGAAGTGAGGCGCCATTCTGATTGGTCAGCGGAAGCACAGGGCGACCAATCAGAATCGCGCCTCACTTCCCATAGACATACATTAGCGGCGTGTCGGCAAATGTATGGCCGGGTCCCTGGTTCTGTTTTGCAGGCATAAAATCGCGGACACACCGCTATGTATGTCTATGGGAAGTGAGGCGCTGTTCTGATTGGTCGCTCTGTGCTTCCGCTGACCAATCAGAATTGCGGCGCACTTCCCATAGACATACAATGGAGAAAAAGCGTCCATTCTATGTCTATGGGAAGTGAGGCGCGATTGTGATTGGACAGCGGAAGCACACAGCGACCAATCAGAATCGCGCCTCACTTCCCATAGACATACATTAGCGGCGTGTCGGCAAATGTATTGCCGTTTCCCTGGTTCTCTTTTGCGGCCATAAAATCGCGGACACACCGCTATGTATGTCTATGGGAAGTGAGGCGCGATTCTGATTGGTCGCTGTGTGCTTCCGCTGTCCAATCACAATCGCGCCTCACTTCCCATAGACATAGAATGGACGCTTTTTCTCCATTCTATGTCTATGGGAAGTGAGGCGCGATTGTGATTGGACAGCGGAAGCACACAGCGACCAATCAGAATCGTGCCTCACTTCCCATAGACATACATTAGCGGCGTGTCGGCAAATGTATTGCCGTTTCCCTGGTTCTCTTTTGCGGCCATAAAATCGCGGACACACCGCTATGTATGTCTATGGGAAGTGAGACGCGATTCCGATTGGTCGCTGTGTGCTGCCGCGGACCAATGTGAATCGCGCCTCACTTTTAGCGGTAAATTTGAAAGTCCAAATTTCAAATTTACGCATAAAAGTGAGGCGCGATTCTGATTGGTCCGCGGCAGCACACAGCGACCAATCGGAATCGCGCCTGACTTCGCATAGACATACATAGCGGTGTGTCGCGATTTTATGGCCGCAAAAGAGAACCAGGGACCCGTCCATAAATTTGGCGACACGCCGCTAATGTATGTCTATGGGAAGTGAGGCGCGATTGTGATTGGACAGCGGAAGCACACAGCGACCAATCAGAATCGCGCCTCACTTCTCATAGACATAGAATGGAGGATTTTTCGTCCATTCTATGGCAATGAGAAGAGAAGAGGAGGTCGGAGCGGAAGATGGCGGAAAGAAGAGAGAAGACCCCCGGGGCCGGACGGAGGACTTGTGGATCGGACAGACGGACGATCAGATGAAGAAGAAAAAGACATGTAAGTGATCGACGGGGGCGGTGGGTTAGGGGACAGCGGGGGCTTAGGGTGTAGCGCCTTAGGGGGTAGCGACAGCGGCGGGGGACAGCGACGGGGGCTTAGAAGGCGGGGGGTAGGGGCTTAGGGGCTGCGGGGCTTAGTTGGCGGGAGGTAGCGCCGGTGGCTTAGGAGGCGGCGGGGCTTAGGGGGTATCAGCGGGGGGTAGGGGCTGCGGGGCTTAGAGGATAGGGCTTAGGGGGTATCGGCGAGGGCTTAGGGGGCTGCGGGCCTTAGAGGATAGGGCTTAGGCTTAGGAGGCGGGCTTAGGGGGTAGGGGCTTAGGGGCGCCAGCGGGCTTAGGGGGTAGGGGCGGGGGGTAGAGGCTTAGGGGCGCCAGCGGGCTTAGGGGGTAGGGGCTTAGGGTCGGCGGTGTAGGGGCTTAGGGGCGGCAGCGGGCTTAGGGGGTAGGGGTGGCGGGGTAGGGGCTTAGGGGCGGCGGGGTTTAGGGGATAGCGGCAGCGGCGGCGGGGGTTTAGTATGCAGCGAGCTTAGGGGGTAGGGGCTTAGGGTCGGCGGGGTAGGGGCTTAGGGGCGGCAGGGGGATTAGGGGGTAGGGGCTTAGGGGCGGCGGGGTTTAGGGGATAGCAGCAGCAGCGACGGCGGGGGTTTAGTATGCGGCGGGTAGGGGTTAGGTAGGGGCTTAGGGGGGGTAGGGGCTTGAGGGGCGGGGTAGGGGCTGAGGGGCGGCGGGGTTTAGGGGATAGCGGCAGCAGCGGCGGCGGGGGTTTAGTATGCGGCGGGGTTAGGAGGCGGGCTTAGGGGCTAGGGGCTTAGGGGCGGCGGAGTAGGGGCTTAGGGGCGTCAGCGGGCTTAGGGGGTAGGGGCTTAGGGTTGGCGGGGTAGGGGCTTAGGGGCACCAGCGGGGGGCAGCAGGGTAGGGGCTTAGGGGCGCCAGCAGGCAGCGGGCTTAGGGGGTAGGGGCTTAGGGGCGGCGGGGGTAGGGGCGGGCTTAGGGGGTAGGGGCTTAGGGGCGGCGGGGTAGGGGCTTAGGGGCGCCAGCGGGGGGCAGCGGGGTAGGGGCTTAGGGGCGCCAGCGGCAGCGGGCTTAGGGGGTAGGGGCTTAGGGGCGGCGGGGTAGGGGCGGGCTTAGGGGGTAGGGGCTTAGGGCGGCGGGGTAGGGGCTTAGGGGCGGCGCTTAGGCAGCGGGGGTTTAGTATGCGGCGGAGCTTAGGGGCGGCGGGGTTTAGCGGCATGGGGCTGTAGTATACCATAGCGGTGTACACTACAGCCCCATGGAGGCGGGCTTAGGGGGTAGGGGCTTAGGCGGTGGGGGTTTAGTATGCCGTGTGGCTTAGGGGCATCGGGGTTTAGGGGATAGCGCCAGGGGCATGAGGCTGTAGTATACCATAGCGGTGTACACTACAGCCCCATGCTGTGGCTTTGTTCGCGGGGCAACGACTCGCAATGCCCGCTTTGCGGACACGGACAGAGTCCTGGAGAAAGTGCAAAGCTACGCGAACAAAGCCACAGGAAGTCGCTACGGCAATTATATAATAGACTAGCTGTGAGCCCGATGCAAATGCATCGGGATTCTAGAACGTGCATTAATTTGATTATAGTAGTTATAGCTGTTAGCCTGATGCAAATGCATCGGGTATCTAAAATATGTTTATTGCTTTTTTAAAGATTTTTAAATAATAATCGCATCATCAATAAGCAATAATATAAAGCCATAGCATTATTATTAGCAGTAATAGCAGTATTAATAGCATCATTAGCAGTATTATGAGCATTAATAACAGTATTAATAGCTACATATATATAGCATTATTATTAGCATTAATAGCTAATTATTAATAATAGCATTTATTAGCATTAATAATAGCATTAATAACATATATTAATAGCATTAATAGCATTATTATTACATTAATAGCATTAATAATAGCATTAATATGTTATTGCATTAATAATAAACATTAATAACAATTTATTAATAGCATTAATAGCATTATTATAGCATTAATGCATTATAGCATTAATCTAATATACATTATTAGCATTAATAATAGCAATTAATAACATTATTAATAGCATTAATAGTATTATTAGTAGCATTAATAGCATTAATAATAGCATTATATAGCATATATATTAATAGGATTAATAACATTATTAATAGCATTAATAGCATTATTATTAGCATTAATAGCATTAATAATAGCATTATTAGCATTAATAATAGCATTAATAACATTTATTAATAGCATTAATAGCATTATTTATTAGCATAATAGCAATATAATAGCATTTAATAGCTATTAATAGCATTAAATAGTTAGCATTAATAGCATAATTAATAGCATTATAGCTATTAATAGCATTTTAGCATATAGCTAATAGCATTTTAATAGCATAATATAATAGCAAATAGCATTAATATAGCATTATAATATACATTAATAATATCATTATAATTAGACATTATAATTATAGCATTAATAGCATTAATATTATCATAATAGCAATATTAATTAAGCATTAATAGCATTTAATACTAATTAGCATATATTGCATATAGATTAAGCATTAAATTATAGCATTAATAGCATATTATACTTAATATTAATAGCATTAATAGCATTTATATAAAGCAATAATATAGCATTAATAGCATTAAATAGCATTAATAGCATTTACTTAATAGCATAATAGCTAATTAATTATAGCATTATTAATAGCATTAATAGCATATAATATAGCATTATAGCATTAATAAATATAAGCATAATAATTATAATGCATTATACATAATAGCATTAAGCATTAATAGCATTATATACATTATAGCATATAATAATAGCATTAATACATTAATATAATAGCATTATATTAGCATTAATAGCATTAATAATAAATTAACATTATATAGCATTAAATAGCATTAATATAGCATAATAGCATATAATATATTAGCATTAGAATAGCATATTAATAGCATATGATATATTAATAATGCATTAATTATGCATTATTATAGCATTAATAGCATTATTAATTAGCATTAATAGCATTAATAGCATAAATACATTATAGCATAATTAGCATTAATATACATTAATAACATTATTAATAGCATTAATAGCATTATTATTAGCATTAATAGCATTAATAGCATTATTATTAGCATTAATAGCATTATAATACCATTAATAGGATAAATATTAGCATTAATAGCATTAATAGCATAAATAATAGCATTAATAGCATTATAATAGCATTAATAGCATTATTATTAGCATAATAGCATTAATAATAGCATATTAGCATTAATAATAGCATTAATAACATTATTAATAGCATTAATAGCATTATTATTAGCATTAATAGCATTAATATTAGCATTATTAGCATTAATAATAGCATTAATAACATTATTAATAGCATTAATAGCATTATTATGAGCATTAATAGCATTAATAAGTATTATTAATAGCATGAATAGCATTATTAATAGCATTAATAGGATTAATAGCATTATTAATAGCATTAATAGCATAAATAATAGAATTAATAGCATAAAACCTAGCATTAATAGCATTAGTATTAGCATAAAGAGCATTAATAGCAATTGTTATTAGCATGAATAGCATTATTAATAGCATTAATAGATGATAAATATTAGCATTAATAGCATTAATAGCATTAATTAATAGCATTAATAGCATTATTAAATAGCATTAATAGCATTATTATTAGCATTAATAGCATTAATAATAGCATTATTAGCATTAATAATAGCATTAATAACATTATTAATAGCATTAATAGCAATTATTATTAGCATTAATAGCATTATATGCATTATTATTACATTAATAGCATTATAAATATAACATTAATAGGATAAATATAGCATTAATAGCATTAATAGCATATAATTAATAGCATTAATAGCATATTAATAGCAATTAATAGCATTTTATTAGCTATAAATAGCATTATATTAGCATAAATAGCATTAATAATAGCATTATTAGCATTAATAATAGCATTATATACATATATATAGCATAAAGCATATTTATTAGCATTAATAGCATTAATATAATTATAGCATTAATAGCATTATATACATTATTAATTAGCATTAATAGCATTATTATTAGCATTAATAGCATTATTATTAGCATTATACATTATATATCATTAATAATTATTAATAGCATTAATAATATTATATTATTAGCATTAATTATTTATATTTTAATTATTATTATGCATTATTATTTTATTATATACTTATTTAGCATAGACATTATTTACGCTAATGAATTATAGCATTAATTAGCATTTATATTATACATTAATATTTAATTAATTAGCATTTTAATTAGCATTTATTTATTATTTAATTATTATTAATAGCATTATTATTTAGATTATACATTAATTATTAGCATTAAAGTTCATTATTAATTATATAGCATATATATATTTTTATTATATACATTATTATTATTATCATTTAATATTATTATTTTATTATTATTTAATATATATTTTTACATTATTTTTTATTAGATTAAATTATTATTTCATTAAATTCTTTTAGGCCTGAATAGGATATATTTAGCATAATTATTATATTTTTATTATTATTTTATTATTTAATTATTTATTATTTATTATTTTATTTTTTTATTATTTTAATTATTTTTTATTATTTTTTTATTATTAAATTTATTATTTAGGCTGAGACCCAGTTCTCTTTCAGGTCCGCTGAAAGGCTGATATTATTAGCATATTATATTTTTTTATATTATTTTTATTAATTATTTATTATTTTTTATTTATTTTTTTATTATTTTTTAATTATTTTTTAATTATTTTTTTATTATTAAATTTATTATTTAGGCTGAGACCCAGTTCTCTTTCAGGTCCGCTGAAAGGGCTGATATAATTAGCATATATTTATTTTTTTATTATTATATTTTATTGAATTATTTATTATTTTTAATTTATTTTTTTATTATTTTTTAAGTATTTTTTAATTATTTTTTTTATTATTAAATTTATTATTTAGGCTGAGACCCAGTTCTCTTTCAGGTCCGCTGAAAGGGCTGATATAATTAGCATATATTTATTTTTTTTATTATTATTTTAATTGAATTGTTTATTATTTTTAATTTATTTTTTTATTATTTTTTAATTATTTTTTTATTATTTTTTTTATTATTAAATTTATTATTTAGGCTGAGACCCAGTTCTCTTTCAGGTCCGCTGAAAGGGCTGATATTATTAGCATATATTTAATTTTTTTATTATTATTTTTATTTAATTATTTATTATTTTTTATTTATTTTTTTATTATTTTTTAATTATTTTTTAATTATTTTTTTTATTATTAAATTTATTATTTAGGCTGAGACCCAGTTCTCTTTCAGGTCCGCTGAAAGGGCTGATATAATTAGCATATATTTATTTTTTTTATTATTATTTTTATTGAATTATTTATTATTTTTAATTTATTTTTTTATTATTTTTTAAGTATTTTTTAATTATTTTTTTTATTATTAAATTTATTATTTAGGCTGAGACCCAGTTCTCTTTCAGGTCCGCTGAAAGGGCTGATATAATTAGCATATATTTATTTTTTTTATTATTATTTTAATTGAATTGTTTATTATTTTTAATTTATTTTTTTATTATTTTTTAATTATTTTTTTATTATTTTTTTTATTATTAAATTTATTATTTAGGCTGAGACCCAGTTCTCTTTCAGGTCCGCTGAAAGGGCTGATATTATTAGCATATATTTAATTTTTTTATTATTATTTTTATTTAATTATTTATTATTTTTTATTTATTTTTTTATTATTTTTTAATTATTTTTTAATTATTTTTTTTATTATTAAATTTATTATTTAGGCTGAGACCCAGTTCTCTTTCAGGTCCGCTGAAAGGGCTGATATAATTAGCATATATTTATTTTTTTTATTATTATTTTTATTGAATTATTTATTTTTTTAATTTATTTTTTTATTATTTTTTAAGTATTTTTTAATTATTTTTTTTATTATTAAATTTATTATTTAGGCTGAGACCCAGTTCTCTTTCAGGTCCGCTGAAAGGGCTGATATAATTAGCATATATTTATTTTTTTTATTATTATTTTAATTGAATTGTTTATTATTTTTAATTTATTTTTTTATTATTTTTTAATTATTTTTTAATTATTTTTTTTATTATTAAATTTATTATTTAGGCTGAGACCCAGTTCTCTTTCAGGTCCGCTGAAAGGGCTGATATAATTAGCATATATTTATTTTTTTTATTATTATTTTTTATTGAATTATTTATTATTTTTAATTTATTTTTTTATTATTTTTTAATTATTTTTTAATTATTTTTTTTATTATTAAATTTATTATTTAGGCTGAGACCCAGTTCTCTTTCAGGTCCGTTTATTTTTGATTTATTTTTTTATTATTTTTTAATTATTTTTTAATTATTTTTTTTATTATTAAATTAATTTGTTCGCATTGAAATACATTAGCGGTGTGTCGCCGATTTTATGGCCGCCGACCTGGTTCTATTTGTCGGCCCTAAAATCGCGGACACACCGCTAATGCATGTGTATAGGCAGTGAGCTCGAATTCTGATTGGTCTGCGTCCAATCCGAAATCGGGCGGACTGCCCATAGACATGCATTAGCGGTGTGTCCGCGATTTTAGGGCCGACAAATAGAACCAGGTGGCCGGCCATAAAATCGGCGACACACCGCTAATGTATTTCAATGGGATCTGAGGTGCTCTTCTGATTGGCTGAGGGCATTAGAGAGCGACCAATCAGAAGAGCAGCTCACATCTCATAGAGATAGAATGGCGGATTTTGCGTCCATTGTATCTTAATGAGAAGTGAAGAGGACGTCGGAGATGGAAGTTGGCGGAAAGAAGACAGAAGACCCCGGGGGCCGGACGAAGAGCCGGAGATGGCGGAAAGAAGAGAGAAGAGCGGCGGGGCCGGAGGAAGAGGACGCCTGGCCGGACGAAGGGATTGTGGATCGGACGGACGATCAGATGACTAAGAAGGCATGTAAGTGATCGACGGGGGCGTTAGGTTAGGGGACGGCGGGGGCTTCGGGTGTAGGGCCTTAGGTGTTAGCGGCGGGAGCTTAGGAGGCGGCGGGGCTTAGGGGATAGGGGCTTAGGTGCGGCGGGGCTTAGGGGGCAGGGGGGGTAGGGGTTTAGGTGCGGATTCGGGGGTAGGGGTTTAGGTGCGGCGTCAGGGATAGTGGGTTAGGTGCGGCTTCGGGGGTAGGGGATTAGGTGCGGCAGAGGGTAGTGGCTTAGGGGTTAGGTGCGGCAGAGGGTAGTGGCTGCGGCGGGGTAGTGGGTTAGGGTGGCAGGGGGTAGGGGCTTGCGGCAGAGGGTAGTGGCTGCGGCGGGGTAGTAGCTTAGGGCGGCAGGGGGTAGGGGCTTCGGCGGCGGGGTAGTGGCTTAGGGGTTAGGTGCGGCAGAGGGTAGTGGGTGCGGCGGGGTAGTAGCTTAGGGCGGCAGGGGGTAGGGGCTTCGGCGGCGGGGTAGTGGCTTAGGGGTTAGGTGCGGCAGAGGGTAGTGGCTGCGGCGGGGTAGTAGCTTAGGGCGGCAGAGGGTAGGGGCTTCGGCGGCGGGGTAGTGGCTTAGGGGTTAGGTGCGGCAGAGGGTAGTGGCTGCGGGGGGGTAGTGGGTTAGGGCGGCAGGGGGTAGGGGCTTGCGGCAGAGGGTAGTGGCTGCGGCGGGGGTAGTAGCTTAGGGCGGCAGGGGGTAGGGGCTTCGGCGGCGGGGTAGTGGCTTAGGGGTTAGGTGCGGCAGAGGGTAGTGGCTGCGGCGGGGTAGTGGGTTAGGGCGGCAGGGGGTAGGGGCTTGCGTCAGAGGGTAGTGGTTGCGGCGGGGTAGTAGCTTAGGGCGGCAGGGGGTAGGGGCTTTGGCGGCGGGGTAGTGGCTTAGGGGTTAGGTGCGGCAGAGGGTAGTGGGTGCGGCGGGGTAGTGGGTTAGGGCAGCAGGGGGTAGGGGCTTGCGGCAGAGGGAAGTGGGTGCGGCGGGGTAGTGGCTTAAGGCGGCAGGGGGTAGGGGCTTCAGCGGCGGGGTAGGCGGCGGGGTAGTGGCTTAGGGGTTAGGTGCGGTAGAGGGTAGTGGGTGCGGCGGGGTAGTGGCTTAAGGTGGCAGGGGGTAGGGGCTTCAGCGGCGGGGTAGGCAGCGGGGTAGTGGCTTAGGGGTTAGGTGCGGCAGAGGGTAGTGGGTGCGGCGGGGTAGTGGGTTAGGGCGGCAGGGTGTAGGGGCTTGCGGCAGAGGGTAGTGGCTGCGGCGGGGTAGTGGCTTAGGGCGGCAGGGGGTAGGGGCTTCGGCGGCGGGGTAGTGGCTTAGGGGTTAGGTGCGGCAGAGGGTAGTGGGTGCGGCGGGGTAGTGGCTTAGGGCGGCAGGGGGTAGGGGCTTCGGCGGCGGGGTAGTGGCTTAGGGGTTAGGTGCGGCAGAGGGTAGTGGGTGCGGCGGGGTAGGGGCTGTGGGTGCGGCGGGGTAGGGGCTTGCGGCAGAGCTTAGGGCGGCAGGGGGTAGTGGCTTAGGCGGCAGAGGGTAGTGGGACGGGACTTAGGGGATAGGGGCTTGTGGCAGAGGGTAGTGGGAGTTCGGCGGCGGTGTACAGCGCGATGGTATACTACAGTCCCATGGGCATACGTGAGTCGTTGGCGCATGGGCATGGGACTGTAGTATACTATAGCGGTGTACAGTACTTCTGTGGCTTGGTTAGCGTTGGGTGGCGGCGACTCGCAATGCCCGCTTCGCGGGTATTGCTTCGCGAGGCTGCAACGACTGGACAGAGTCCAGGAGAGGCACCTTGGACTCGCTAACCAAGCCACCGGAAGTTGCACCGCTCCGACGGAAGTCAATTACGGCAATTATATAATAGATATACATGTTCATCCATTTAGTCATTTTTGTTTTGCTCTCATTGTTGCTTGGTTGATGCTTATACGTGTGTGGGTGTTAGTGCATCAGCCCCAATCATCAATATATTTTGATTTTTGTGACTTATCACATATAGTCATTGTGACTGAGTACATCTCCACTCCTATAAGTTTCTCATCCCCAACAGGTATAACACTTTTTCTGGAAATTGCATACTTGTTTAAAGTGCAGCGAACTTGAGGACCGATATATTTTTAGTTTAATGTGCCTATAAAAATATAACAATTAAGGAATTCCAGAGCCCATGAAACCCTTGAAAAAGTCCTTAAATACATTTTTGCATCTATACTTGGTCAAGACAGGGCTAATTCTGTTGTGATTGAACGTGTTTACAGGGCCCTCAGGCCAAAACCAAAGACTTTTGACCTACTTTGGAAAGTAATCTGTGGCTTACTAAGCTTTGTGGACACTTCTCTGATGTTGACAGTATTTCAAGACCTATCTCCATCTACACTTGCCAAAAGAAGTATGTTAAAACTGCTCCTGGACACTGTGATACCAATGTGATAAGAATGGTGTTTGGATGTGGATAGAATAGGTATAGACATAATTAAAATAGTAACCACAGGCATTTATCATTCATTCCATGTAAATGATCAGTTCTGGGTTGAAATAAAACAAACAGGGTCTTTTCTTCTCATTATGCCGTTATGATGAAACCATGAGCTGAGCTCAACTTCTTGTGACAGGAAACCACTTCCTCAGACAGGAAACCACTTCCTGTCCAGGGAAACAGATGGGGTTATTGCACAGCCGATAACAGGGAAAATAGTGAATAACATGTCGTTGGTGGTCACATCCTAATAAACGCTGGATCATGCCATCAGCACGTGATCAGATATTCAAAGTATAAATTGGGGAAGTCACGATCAGAGAATGGAGGTAAACCTTTTCAGAGGCCAACGTGGACGCACGACCCTGAAGCAAGCCGTGGTGTTGATCCCTTCTGCATGATCGTGACCTCCCCGATGACGAAGGTGAAGCAGCTACAATACACGGTAAACGTATTGATGCTTATTCGCTATAATTAAGTCTAGGTATAATTGGTATACTTTATGTTAAGCCTGTATTCAATTGATGACAATTCATGTGCTACTTTGTAAACAAATAAATTTAATCTTGCGATAAAGAATATTATTATTCATGCCTGATTTGTAAGTCAGTGAGCGCTGCGTAAGTACGGGCTCTGCCCCGATCCAGGTAAATTTAGCAAGACATTAATTGGCGTAGTCGGCAGGATACCCCCACAGTGGGGTATTTAAAGAACACTTTTTTTTTTTTAGTAATATTTTCTTATTTGGCATTTTTCCAAATTATTTGGCAAGAGTACCAAAATGTTCAGAAAAAGCAAGGAAACAGCTAAGGAAACTGTAATGGAGGTTCCCGGTTCGACCGAGGCTCCATGTAATATTATAGCACATGAATTGGTGAATTGTGGACTGGCGGAAAAATGGCAGGATAAGTTAAAAAATTCTGAACCCTATAATGTTGTTGATGTACTTATAGGGACCCCTGCAAAGGCAGGTGATGTAGTAACCCCTCGATGTTGTAAAGTTACTCAAGGGATCCCTGCTGCAAAGGCAGGTGATGTGGTAACCCCTCGATTTTGTGAAGTTACTCGAGGGATCCCTGCTACAAAGGCAGGTGATGTTGTAACCCCTCGATGTTAAAATTACTCGAGAGGGTCACTGCGAAGGCAGGTGATGTAGTAATATTGGGGAAGCAAAACTGGATGCTAGCCTCAGCCTATAGGACAGTTTATAGGAAAAATTATCAGCTAGTTAAGGAAGTGAAGTGCACGTTGTTGGTGTGCAGTTTGAATCAGTTAGCATTTTGAAGTTTTCAAAGCTGCATAATTTTTAAATTAAAATAGCTAGATAAATTTTTTTAAGGGATAGTGCAAACACATTGCATTTGTGTGGAACATTTGTTTGTGGAATAATTGTGTGTGAAAGAACGTGATTGGTATGAGATTCATTGATTGAACTGAATGACTGTATGAATGTAATAAGGATTTAAAAATAAAAATCCTGATTGTATAAAGGAGTCCACTTAGTCCAATTAGTTGTGATCCCTTGCCGGGAAACAACGAGGAACATTTAGCAAGTGAAAAAACACATAGTCACATGTGTGAGAATGAGATAAGCTGAAACCAAGTATTTTGTTAACATTGCGAAATTAAGCAGAATACTGGGGATACACGTAGTCGGGCTTGTCCTGTCCGTGTTTTGCCGGTGGCCTGTGGTTTTGCAGTAAACGAACTAATATTTGGGGAGGCTGCAAGTGAAGTGATTGTGTTGAATGTTCTGCAGATTTTGGGTGGGTTCTGCATGTTTCAGAAAAGTTGGATGTCCGAGGCTGGTCCGGGGCTCCCTACAATATCATAGTGCAGAAATTGTTACATAGTAGATTAGCTGATGCTTCAAATAATAAGTTCAAGGGTTTATAACCCTTTGATGTTGTTAATGTACTCGAGGGAATCCCTGCCAAGGCAGGTGATGCTATACAGTTAGAAGGTGAAATTGGGTATTAGCCAGTTTCTTAGCCACAAAAATATAAATATGAACAAGGTATAAAATAATATTTGTTCACTGATTCATGGTTTGTAGTTAGTGGTGCAGCTACTTGGATTATAGGATGAAAAATCAAATGATTGACAAATTCATAGGAAAGAGTTGTGGTGGACAGAAGTTTGGCAAAATATTGAAGAATATGTCCAAAAACCAAAAATACTCTTTTCATGTTGATGCACATGTTTCTCTTGACTCATTGAAATGTTTATTTAATTCCCAAACAGATGCGGCAGCCTCAATGTCTGTCGCAGGTACTGAACCTGATAAAGAGAACGAAATATGGTTGCAAGGTATAGCTGTTTGGACGCATCAGAAAAGTGGACACTTGGGAGAAAATGCCACTTTCAGGTGTGCACAAGACAGAGAAGTGCCCTTAAGTTTAGATGTTATAAAACAAGTCATTGCACAATGTCTCATATAATAATAATAATAATAATAATAATAAAACTTTATTTGTATAGCGCCAACATATTCCGCAGCGCTTTACAGTACAACGGTACATATAAGAAAAATATACCGTACAGAAAGGTAATGCAGAGCAGTAGTTATATACAATAAACATAGAATCAACTTAGGAAATACAATAAAAAGGCAAAAAAATGAAGGCAAAAAATGAAGGTGACCCTGCTCGAAGGAGCTTACAATCTAAGACGGGATGGGAACACAAAGTACAGGGGCTTATAACAATGAATATCTTATGTCTAAATGACTACTGTTCGGGAGAAGGATAGGCCGCCCTGAAGAGGTGTGTTTTTAGGGAGCGTCTGAAGCTATGCAAGTTGTGGATGGTCCTAATTTCTTGGGGTAGAGCATTCCAGAGGTTTGGTGCAGCTCGGGAGAAGTCTTGGAGTCGGGAATGGGAGGTTCGGATTAATGCCGATGTTAGTCTGAGGTCACGTTCAGAGCGAAGGGGACGGGTGGGGTGGTAGACAGAGATGAGGGTGGAGAGGTAAGGAGGTGCCGCACCATGAATAGCTTTGTGGGTGACAGCGAGCAATTTGAATTGGATTCTATAGTGTACGGGTAGCCAATGTAGTGACTGGCACAGAGCAGAAACATCTGAGTAACGGTTTGCTAGATAGGTAATCCTGGCTGCTGCATTGAGGATAGACTAGAGAGGGGAAAGCTTACTGTGGGGGAGGCCAGCTAATAAAGAATTACAGTAGACAAGGCGGGAATGAATCAGGGCCACGTTGAGGGTTTTAGTTGTTTCTATGGTGAGGAAAGGGCGAATTCTGGAGATATTTTTCAGGTGCAAGCGACAGGAGTGGGTGAGAGATTGTATATATGGGGTGAAGGAGAGATCAGTGTTCATCAAAACACCGAGACAACGAGCCTGCTGACTGGGCGTTATCGTGGTGCCGCACACCGAGAGAGAGATGTCAGGTTTAGGGAGGATGGCAGAGGGTGGGAGCAGAAAAAGTTCAGTTTTGGAAAGGTTGAGTTTCAGATAGAGAGCGGACATGATATTGGAGACTACGGTTAGACAGTCATTGGTGTTCTTTATTAGAGTGGGAGTAAGGTCAGGGGCTGAAGTGTATAGTTGTGTGTCATCAGCATAGAGATGGTACTGGAAGCCAAATCTGTTGATGGTTTGTCCGATCGGGGCTGTGTAGAGAGAGAAGAGAAGAGGTCCAAGGACTGAACCCTGAGGGACCCCAATAATGAGGGGAAGAGGGGAGGAAGTGGAGCCAGAGAATGATACACTGAAAGAGCGGTCAGAAAGATAGGAAGAGAACCAGGAGAGAGCAGTGCCCTTGATGCCGATGGAGTGCAGCATGGAGAGTAGGAGATGATGGTCAACAGTGTCAAAAGCTGCAGAGAGGTCAAGAAGGATAAGCAGAGAGTGGTCACCATTATGTTTTGCTGTCAGAAGGTCATTGGTCACTTTGATAAGGGCAGTTTCTGTAGAGTGTAAGGGGCGGAAGCCAGACTGCAATGGATCTAAAAGAGAGTGAGTGGCGAGGTAATGGGTGATGCGGGTGTAGATCAGGCGCTCCAGGAGTTTTGAGATGAAGGAGAGATTGGAGACAGGTCTGTAGTTATTTGTGCAGGATGGGACAAGGGATGTTTTCTTTAGTAGTGAAGTAATAATAGAGTGTTTGAAGGAGGAAGGGAAGATGCCAGTAGAGAGGAAGAGATTGAAGATTTTGGTTAAGTGAGTGGTGACCACTGGAGAGAGGGTCTGGAGTAGGTGTGAGGGGATGGGGTCAGTGGTGCATGTAGTGGGACGTGAGACTTCTTCTTCTGTGGCTGGGTCAAAAATGGAGAGTGAGCCAGAGGAGATGTAGGGACAGATGGGAGTAACAACACTTGAAGGTTGGGAGCTGATTTCCTGATGGATGTTTTCTATTTTCTCTGTGAAGTAAGAGGCCAGATCATCAGCACAGAGGTCAGTGATAGGAGCCTGCACTTTCAGACTGAGGAGAGAGTGAAAGGTGTCAAAGAGTTTCTTTGAGTTGTTGGCTAGTGAGGAGATCAGGGTGGTGAAATAGGTCTGTTTGGCGAGGTGAAGGGCAGAGTTGTAGGTTTTGAGCATGAATTTGTAATGGATAAAGTTTTCTGGTGTGCGGGTTTTCATCCAAAGGCGTTCGGCACTCCTGGAGCATCGCTGGAGTTTGTGATGTGAGCCAGGGCTGTTTTACTCTGTGTTTGGAGGTTCTGAGGGTGAGGGGCGCTACTTGGTCCAGGGTACTTTTGAGAGTCTCATTGTAGTAATTCACAACCAGATTGGGGCAGGAGAAGGAGGAGATTGGGGACAGTGATGAGAGGAGAGAGTCTGTGAATATATGAGGGTTGATGGCCTGTAGATTTCTGAATGTGTGATAGGTCGGACTATGCTGTGATAGGCGAGGGTTTGTGAGTGTGAGGGAGAGAATGTTATGATCAGAGAGAGAGAAGGAGATGAGTTGTCTAAGGAGGAGGTAGAACAGAGTCGGGTAAAGACCAGGTCAAGAGTGTTACCATCCTTATGTGTCTCAGAGGTTGAGAGCTGTGAGAGGCCAAGAGAAGTGGTTAGAGATAGGAGCTGGGATGCAGATGTGGAGTTGGGGCTGTTTATGGGGATGTTAAAGTCTCCCAGGATGAGGGTTGGTAATTCTGTGGACATGAAGTGCGGCAGCCACGCGGAGAAGTGGTCGAGGAAGTGGGTGGGTGAACCTGGGGGGCGATATACCACCGCTACTCTGAGGGGGAGGGGACGGAACAGCCTAATGGTGTGAACCTCAAAAGAAGGGAATGAGAGTGATGGAGCGGGGGGGATGACCTGGAAAGTACATTGTGGGGACAGGAGTAGGCCAACTCCACCACGACGTCTGTTTCCAGGTCTCGGGGAATGAGAGAAGTGTAGACCGCGTAGGAGATAGCAGCAGGGGAGGCAGTGTCTGAGTCCTGGATCCAGGTTTCAGTAAGGGCCAAAAAGTTAAGAGAGTTAGTGAGAAAGTAGTTGTGGATAAAGGGAAGTTTGTTGCATGCAGACCGTGTGTTCCAGAGGGCACAGTTAAAAGAGGGAGATGAAGGTGTGCAGGTAATGCTAATAAGGTTACTGGGATTTCTGTGTGAGGCGTGGGGGGGGTTGAAGTTGGAAGAGGGTGGACCAGGATTGGGAGAAATATCGCCTGACATAAGCAGTAGTAGAAAGAGAAGGAGGGAGTAATGTTTGGCTCTATGACATTGTTTTTGTTGGTGCAAGACCCTGGAATATGACGGGCTTAGATTATTGAGTAGGGTGAAGAGAGTATGGGAGCAGGACATAGTACAGGGAAGTAGAGAGGGGCTGATGTGGATAAAGGGTGATAGAGGGGGAATGGGGCGGTAAAAGTGGAGGACTAATGCACATAGATATAAAAGCATTGAACTGAAGGACATTTTGATGCAATGGGCTAAGTAAAGTACTGAAAGTTAGTAGATGGGTAGAGTTGTTACCTTCTGGTTACCTCTGGCTTATCTCTGGTATATCTCTGAATTCCACTTAGAAATGTCACTTTGAAATGGCACAGATGCCAAGGCACAGAGGCCTTACACCATGCTACTTATAGCTCTAGTGAGCAACAAACAATATGCCAGGTAGGGAGAGGGGAGGGGTCAGAGGAGAAGGATACATCACACCAGGGGACAATTAACAAATTACTGCTAAGAGGAAACAGACAAGGGCAGTACCACATACCTTAATGGCACACATAGGTGAATTGCCAGCTTAGATGTGGCAGATGGATTTCATCGGTCCTCTGCCAGAGAGTAGAAGTTGTAAATCTATCTGTACAGCTGCAGACACATAATCTGAATTGATGGTGAGGTTTCTTTGTAAATATGCCACCCAGTGGAGTACTGTGAGAACACTAAAACTGATCACATAGTATTATGGTACTCCATTACAGGTTTAAATGGACAATGGAGAGATAATTTGAGTGAAGCTCACTCAAATTAAGAACAGACATATCACTGATTACACATAATCTGAGCATACATAAAATATATGTAGATACATTGATCTATTGGAAATTAAATGAGAAAGCACAAATTCCTTTCAGAGCTATGGACCTCTACTCAGTAGAGGTAGTGCTCATAGAACCAGGTAAGGTAAGTACCATTTCTACTGGTTTTGCATGCAAGATTACATGTGGGTAAAATTGCAGCAAGATTTAGTTTTGCTTTAAACGGTGCAATAGTAGTAGGATATGTTATTGATCCTGATTATCGAGGAGAAATGAAGGTTCTCATGTTGAATCTAGAGACAGAAACTTTAGTGTTGTCTACGGGCCAAAGGATTGCCCAAATGTTACTTATACCTGTAAGCTTGTTGCAAGTTAAGGAAGGAACAGCCCCTATAGAATTGACAGTCAGGGGAGATAAAGGTTTTGGGTCCTCCAATAGCACTAATGTGGGGGCCAAAATATGGGTACAGAATACCCAAGGACCGCCATCTGAGGCTGAGTCATTGCAGTGGGAAAAGATAGAACACTCTTGATACTGAGACCAGGGTGGAGAAGTGAGAATATGTCCCACAGGAGAAATGTTACTTACGGGAATGATGCCATCTTTTATTGTACCCTAGGTATGGCTGTTAAGTGGAATCCTTGGAAGCGTATTTTTGGGCGTAGCTGATGGATGGAGCAACCTACATCGAGAGGAGCCGATAGCCAACAAGTTCCTGATGCACCATCAAGTGATGACTGAGGCGTTGAATGACACTCAACCCACAGATTGTTGGATTTGTACACATTCGCCTGTTACAGCGACCAGTATTCCTTTCCTGGATATACCGGTAACAATGGAAGAAATCCTGATGTGGGACAATTGCTCAGACAGTTTGGCCAGTAGTGATACCCGAAATGTTCGATTATGGAACACCACAGTACCTATCCCTATTGCAGGATGGGTTAATGTACCATGGTGGCAGGGAAATATGAGTGGGACAATTAAGAACTTGCAGTACATGGCCTTTAAAGGAAGAATTTGGGTGCCGAGAAATAAAATGGGGTTGACTGATTTGGGACTGCTCCCTATGAACAATATATGTATATGTTTTGGGGACAATTACAAATACAGCAGATGCTTTCAAACCTAGTTTGCCGGAAAGGACAATTCATGATGTATTCTGGCCTTATGCCACTATGTTTATTAATGGAACTAGTGATACTTGTAGCAATATACCAGGTGATTTAATGTGTAATGAATCTTCTGAATATTAAGCTATGAACCAAGGTGTAGTAACCCTGATGCAGGATATTGTAGTCCTATTGAGCAAAAACCGGGGTGGTGTATATTAACCAATGTGAGTGTCTTTGTTGATGTAGTACACCGACTAGTTTTATAACACTCAGCTATATGAGATCTCTCCAGAGGGATGTAGTGGATATGTGGGCAAAATGCTTATAAATATCAGAAAGATAATAATGACCACAAAGATAGCTGGTGGGCCAATACGTTCTCTTTCCTGAATACAGCAAATTGGTTTAAAGGAAGTGGAGGATGGTTAATGGGGCTTCTGCAAGGGGCCTTCCAGGTCATATTGTTTTTAATTTTAATATATGTATCGGTTAAAGTGATAGTATTTTTATTTCAATGTTGTTTCCTATTGACATATTGATCAAATATAGTTGCAGATGTAATTTCTCATCATAATGGCATGATGTTCTCATGGAATGTTCACCCTCTGCTGGAAGAATTTTGAATTTCTTATGGTAATTCCACTTTTACTCTGGAATTGTTATATAGCATGCAAAATGTTCTGTAGAAGGCCAAAAAGTACTGATGTTTTTTTTAATGGAAAATGAAGATAATTCCTGTGGTCAAGGACCGATTGTGATACCAATGTGATAAGAATGGTGTGTGGATGTAGATAGAATAGGTATAGACATAATTAAAATAGTATATACCTGAGAACAGAGTTCAATAGCTACAGATCTCAGTACAAAGTAAAAGGATCCACCAAAATGCTAGTGCATATATTTATTACTAGCTGTGAGCCCGATGCAAATGCATCGGGATTCTAGAACGTGCATTAATTTGATTATAGTAGTTATAGCTGTTAGCCTGATGCAAATGCATCGGGTATCTAAAATATGTTTATTGTTTTTTTTAAAAATTTTTAAATAATAATCGCATCATCAATAGCAATAATATAAGCCATAGCATTATTATTAGCAGTAATAGCAGTATTAATAGCATTATTAGCAGTATTATGAGCATTAATAACAGTATTAATAGCATTAATAGCATTATTATTAGCATTAATAGCATTATTAATAGCATTATTAGCATTAATAATAGCATTAATAACATTATTAATAGCATTAATAGCATTATTAATAGCATTAATAGCATTATTATTAGCATTAATAGCATTAATAATAGCATTATTAGCATTAATAATAGCATTAATAACATTATGAATAGCATTAATAGCATTATTATTAGCATTAATAGCATTAATAATAACATTATTAGCATTAATAATAGCATTAATAACATTATTAATAGCATTAATTTATTATTATTAGCATTAATAGCATTAATAATAGCATTATTAGCATTAATAATAGGATTAATAACATTATTAATAGCATTAATAGCATTATTATTAGCATTAATAGCATTAATAATAGCATTATTAGCATTAATAATAGCATTAATAACATTATTAATAGCATTAATAGCATTATTATTAGCATATACAATATTAATAGCATTAATAGATAAATATAGCATTAATAGCATTAATAGCATAATAATAATAGCATTAATAGATATTAATAGCATTAATAGCATTAATAGCATTAATAGCATTAATAGCATAATAATAGCATTAATAGCATTAATAATAGCATTAATAACATTATTAATAGCATTAATAGCATTATTATAGCATATATAGCATTAATAATGCCATTAATAGATAAATATTAGCATTGATAGCATTAATAGCATAATTAATAGCATTAATAACATTATTAATAGCATTAATAGCATATTATTAGCATTATGCATTAATAGAAAATTAGCATTAATAAGCATTAATACATTAATAGCATTATTATTGCATTATAGCATTAATATAGCATTTAGCATTAATAATAGCATATAACATTATTAATTAGCATTAATAGCATTATAATAACATATAGCATTAATAGCATTATAATTTAATAGCATTAATAGCATATTATTAGCATTAATAGCAAATTAACATTAATAGGATAATATAGCATAATAGCATTAATAGCATTATTAATAGCATTAATAGCATTATTATTAGCATTAATAGCATTATAATAGCATTAATAGCATTAATAATAGCATTAATAAAATTATTAATAGCATTAATAGCATTATTATTAGCATTAATAGCATTATAATGCATTAATAGATAAATATTAGCATTTAATTAATAGCATAATAATAGCATTATAGCATTATTAATAGCATTAATAGCATTATTATTAGCATTAATGCATTATTGGATAAATATTAGCATTAAGCATTAATAGCATTAATAGCATTATATTGCATTAATAATAGCATTATTGCATTAAAAAGCATATAAATATAATAGCTTAATACATTATTATTAGCATTAATAGCATTATATAGCATTATTATTAGCATTAATAGCATTAATAATACATGATAGGATAAATATAGCATTAATACAATATATAATTAATAGCATTAATAGCATTATTAATAGCATTAATAGCATTAATAGATAAATTCATTAGCATTATTAATAGCATTATAATACCATTAATAGGATAAATATTAGCATTATAGCATTAATAGCATTATTAATAGCATTAATACTATTATTAGCATATGCATAATAATAGCATTTAGGATTAATAATAGCATTAATACATATTAATAGCATTAATAGCATATTAGATAATAGATTATAGCATTATTATTAGCATTAATAGCATTAATAATACCATTAATAGGATAAATATAGCATTAATAAATTAATAGCATAATACTAGCATTATACATTATATAGCATTAATAGCATTATTATTAGCATAATAGCATTAATATAGCATTATTAGCATTAATAATAGCATTAATAACATTATTAATAGCATTAAAGCATTATTATTAGCATTAATGCATTAATAGCATTATTATTAGCATTAATAGCATTAATAATACCATTAATAGGATAAATATTAGCATTAATAGCATTAATAGCATTATTAATAGCATTAATAGCATTATTATTAGCATAAATAGCATTAATAATAGCATTATTAGCATTAATAATAGCATTAATAACATTATTAATAGCATTAATAGCATTATTATTAGCATTAATAGCATTAATAATAGCATTATTAGCATTAATAATAGCATTAATAACATTATTAATAGCATTAATAGCATTATTATTAGCATTAATAGCATTAATAATAGCATTATTAGCATTAATAATAGCATTAATAACATTATTATTAGCATTAATAGCATAATTATTAGCATTAATAGCATTATTATTAGCAGTAATAGCATTAATAGCATTATTATTAGCATTAATAGCATTAATAATAGCATTATTAGGATTAATAATAGCATTAATAACATTATTAATAGCATTAATAGCATTATTATTAGCATTAATAGCATTAATAGCATTATTCTTAGCATTAATAGCATTATTATTAGCATTAATAGCATTAATAATAGCATTATTAGCATTAATAATAGCATTAATAACATTATTAATAGCATTAATAGCATTATTATTAGCATTAATAGCATTAATAATAGCATTATTAGCATTAATAATAGCATTAATAACATTATTAATAGCATTAATAGCATTATTATTAGCATTAATAGCATTAATAATAGCATTATTAGCATTAATAATAGCATTAATAACATTAATAATAGCATTAATAGCATTATTATTAGCATTAATAGCATTAATAATAGCATTATTAGCATTAATAATAGCATTAATAACATTATTATTAGCATTAATAGCATAATTATTAGCATTAATAGCATTATTATTAGCAGTAATAGCATTAATAGCATTATTATTAGCATTAATAGCATTAATAATAGCATTATTAGGATTAATAATAGCATTAATAACATTATTAATAGCATTAATAGCATTATTATTAGCATTAATAGCATTAATAGCATTATTATTAGCATTAATAGCATGAATAATACCATTAATAGGATAAATATTAGCATTAATAGAATTAATAGCATAAATAATAGCATTAATAGCATTATTAATAGCATTAATAGCATTATTATTAGCAGTAATAGCAGTATTAATAGCATTATTAGCAGTATTATGAGCATTAATAACAGTATTAATAGCATTAATAGCATATATTATTAGCATTAATAGCATTATTAATAGCATTATTAGCATTAATAATAGCATTAATAACATTATTAATAGCATTAATAGCATTATTATTAGCATTAATAGCATTAATAGCATTATTATTAGCATTAATAGCATTAATAATACCATTAATAGGATAAATATTAGCATTAATAGCATTAATAGCATTATTAATAGGATTAATAGCATTATTATTAGCATAAATAGCATTAATAATAGCATTATTAGCATTAATAATAGCATTAATAACATTATTAATAGCATTAATAGCATTATTATTAGCATTAATAGCATTAATAATAGCATTATTAGCATTAATAATAGCATTAATAACATTATTAATAGCATTAATAGCATTATTATTAGCATTAATAGCATTAATAATAGCATTATTAGCATTAATAATAGCATTAATAACATTATTATTAGCATTAATAGCATAATTATTAGCAGTAATAGCATTATTATTAGCAGTAATATCATTATTATTAGAATGTTTTTTTTAAATTATTATTTTTTATTTAATTATTTATTATTTTTTATATATGTTTTTATTATTTTTTAATTATTTTTTAAATATTTTTTTATTATTTAATTTATTTATTTTTTAAAGTCAGACTGAGACGCAGTTCTCATTCAGGTCCGCCTTTTTTTTTTTTTTTTATTATTATTTTTATTGAATTATTTATTATTTTTTATTTATTTTTTTATTATTTTTTAATTATTTTTAAATTATTTTTTTATTATTTAATTTATTTATTTTTTTAAGTCAGACTGAGACGCAGTTCTCATTCAGGTCCGCCTTTTTTTTTTTTTTTATTATTATTTTTATTGAATTATTTATTATTTTTTATTTATTTTTTTATTATTTTTTAATAATTTTTAAATTATTTTTTTTATTATTTAATTTATTTATTTTTTTAAGTCAGACTGAGACGCAGTTCTCATTCAGGTCCGCCTTTTTTTTTTTTTTTTTTTATTATTATTTTTATTTAATTATTTAATATTTTTTATTTATTTTTTTATTATTTTTTAATTATTTTTAAATTATTTTTTTTATTATTTAATTTATTTATTTTTTTAAGTCAGACTGAGACGCAGTTCTCATTCAGGTCCGCCTTTTTTTTTTTTTTTTATTATTATTTTTATTAAATTATTTATTAATTTTTTATTTATTTTTTAATTATTTTTTAATTATTTTTAAATTATTATTTTTATTATTTAATTTATTTATTTTTTTAAGTCAGAGTGAGACGCAGTTCTCATTCAGGTCCGCCTTTTTTTTTCCCCATTGACATACATTACCGGTGTGTCGGCGATTTTATGGCCGGCCACCTGGTTCTATTTGTCGGCCCTAAAATCGCGGACACACCGCTAATGCATGTCTATGGGCAGTGAGCTCGAATTCTGATTGGTCGGCGTTCAATCCGAAATCGGGCTGACTGCCCATAGAGATGCATTAGCGGTGTGTCCGCGATTTTAGGGCCGAGAAATAGAACCAGGTGGGCGGCCATAAAATCGCCGACACACCGGTAATGTATGTCAATGGGGAAAAAAAAGTCGGACCTGAATGAGAACTGCGTCTCAGTTTTGAGGGGCTCTTCTGATTGGCTGAGGGCAGTATCCAGCAACCAATCAGAAGAGGGCCTGAGATCTCATTGAGGTAGAATGGGGATTTTTCTTCCATTCTATCTTAATGAGAAGGAAGAGGACGTCGGAGGTGGAAGATCCCCGGGGCCGGACGAAGAGGCGGAGATGGCGGAAAGAAGAGAGAAGACCCCCGGGGCCGGAGGAAGAGGACGCCTGGCCGGATGGAGGACTTGTGGATCGGACGGACGATCAGATGACTTGAAGGCATGTAAGTGATCGACGGGACGTTAGGTTAGGGGACGGCGGGGGCTTAGGGTGTAGGGCGTTAGGTGACAGCGGCGTTAGGTTAGGGGACGGCGGAGGCTTGGGGTGTAGGGCTATAGGTGTTAGCGGTGTGAGCTTAGGAGGCGGCGGGGCTTAGGGGATAGGCGCTTAGGTGCGGCGGGGCTTAGGGGGCAGGGGGGGGTAGGGGTTTAGGTGCGGAATCGGGGGTAGGGGGTTAGGTGCGGCTTAGGGGTAGGGGCTTGCGGCAGAGGGTAGTGGCTGCGGCGGGGTAGTGGATTAGGGCGTCAGGGGGTAGTAGCTTCGGCGGCGGGGTAGTGGGTTAGGGTTTAGGGCGGCAGGGGGTAGGGGCTTCGGCGGCGGGTAGTGGTTAGGGGTTAGGGCGGTTAGGGGTAGGGGCTGCTGCGGCGGGGTCGGCGGCGGGGTAGTGGGTTAGGGCGGCAGGGGGTAGTGGCTTGCGGCAGAGGTCGGGGTAGTGGCTTAGGGTAGGGGCTGCTGGTTATGGCGGCAGGGGGTAGTGCTTAGGGTTAGGGGCTGCAGCGGCGGGAGCGGCGGGGTCGGCAGGGGGTAGGGGCTTGCGGGGTATTGGCTTAGAGGTAGGGGCTGCTGCGGCGTGGTCGGCGGCGGGGTAGTGGGTTAGGGTTTAGGGCGGCAGGGGGTAGGGGCTTCGGCGGCGGGGTAGTGGGTTAGGGCGGTTAGGGGTAGGGGCTGCTGCGGCGGGGTCGGCGGCGGGGTAGTGGGTTAGGGCGGCAGGGGGTAGTGGCTTGCGGCAGAGGTCGGGGTAGTGGCTTAGGGGTAGGGGCTGCTGGTTAGGGCGGCAGGGGTAGTGCTTAGGGGTAGGGGCTGCAGCGGCGGGAGCGGCGGGGTCGGCAGGGGGTAGGGGCTTGCGGGGTATTGGCTTAGAGGTAGGGGCTGCTGCGGCGGGGTCGGCGGCGGGGTAGTGGGTTAGGGCGGCAGGGGGCAGGGGCTTGCGGCAGAGGTCGGGGTAGTGGCTTAGGGGTAGGGGCTGATGCTGGGGGGTCCAGCGCGATGGTATACTACAGTCCCATGGCGCTTATGGGCATGGGACTGTAGTATACTATAGCGGTGTACAGTACAGTAGTATGGGCTTAGGGTAGTGGGAGTTGTGCGACGGTGGACAGCGCGATGGCTGTAGTGTACAGCGCGATGGTATACTACAGTCCCATGGCGCTTATGGGCATGGGACTGTAGTATACTATAGCGGTGTACACTACAGTAGTATGGGCTTAGGGTAGTGGGAGGTCTGCGACGGTGTACAGCGCGATGGCTGTAGTGTACAGCGCGATGGTATACTACAGTCCCATGGTGCTTATGGGCATGGGACTGTAGTATACTATAGCGGTGTACACTACAGTAGTATGGGCTTCGGTGGCTTGGTTAGCGGTGTAGCGACTCGCAATGCCCGCTTCGCGGGCATTGCTTCGCTAGGCTGCAACGACTCGCAATGCCCGCTTTGCGGGCATTGCTTCGTGAGTCGCCTTGGCCGCTACGCGGCCACAGGGAGAGTCCAGGAGAAGCAGCTCGGACTCGCTAACCAAGCGACCGGAAGCAGCGCCGCTCCGACGGAAGTCGGTACGGCAATTATATAATAGATGAATATTAGTGAATCAATAAATACTGAGGACATATAAAACGAAGAGTAGTTACAGAAAGGGTGAACAGGTCACAGACCCCCATTGCAAGGATACAGCTCATAGGTAATTTGCATAAACATATTCTGGCATAATATGGTACAATGAAGTATAAATAAATGCAGTAAAAACCATATTCATAGCCTGTCACTGAGCCCTAGAACTCACCCATGCAAGGGGGTTATGACACGTGCTCAGGGGCGACCCCGACACGTGTTTCCAACAAGTCTTCTTCAGGGGGTGATAGAGGGGGAGTGAGGGCCTGGCTAAATACCTGGTGGCCACCTGTTGCTTGTTATTCCGCATTGCGCACCGTGATAATGCCTCCCTGCGCTGCCAGGCACGCAGCTCCGAGAGTTCCGGGGTCGGAAGCGTACTTCCGGTGACGTCACCCAACCGGAAGTAGACGGAGCGGTGCCCGCGCATGCGCGGTTACATCGAATCACTCTGCGCACGCGCCGAGGATCCCCGCGCCATATTAGTTATGGGCAGGTAACCTGGCAGCGCTTTACAAAGCGCCCAGGTTAAGCGATTTTGCTGTTTTATTTATATGGCCACAAAGTCCCTATTATATGGACATCCTAATACATATGGAATACAAAACAGAGCAGGGGTCACATATATATCACAGTATTATCAGTAACATGACATTATACAACAGCATATTTATAAATAAATTCGTTCGCTGCATTCGACCGCCATCTAGTGGTGAATTTCATGGCATCCATAAGACAGAATGTTGCATAGAGACCTTTTAGATCCTCTTTTTCCATCGGGCAATTATGGAGACCATGTATAGAGCCAGGCAGAAAATACTAGTGAGATTAAAATAAAATAAAATACTCCCATTAGAAATGGCACTTAAAGAGAATTACAGTTATAAACAGGCGACATATAGGAAAAATACTGCACCAGAAGACATGGGTTTTCAATGAGGTGGTCATCTAAAACACAGGGTAATACCAGCAAAGACTCCACAAACCGCTCAGACAAAGTCTGAGTCTAGTGGGTCATACATGACCTATTCTATAAAAAAGGTGAAAAACTCAACTTTTCGTTCAGGCCTGCGGGGCTCATGGTCCCCAGTCGTACGATCCATTGGCACTCTAGTCTAGCAAGGCGATTACTCAAATCACCTCCCCTGCTCCCTAGGTTAACCGTATCGATGCCATGTACCCTTAGACAGCTGGGGTTGCATCCGTGAAAGCGTTTGTAATGACGGGGAAGGGTCCTTAAGGTGGTGTCATCGGTCACTGATCCCACATTTTGGATTTTTACAACATGTTCTCGTACTCGGACTCTCAGTTCCCTAGTGGTCAGACCCACATATACAAGGCCGCAGCCACAGGTTGCATGGTAGATCACCCCTTTAGAGGAACATGAAATGTAATTGCGGATTGTAAACTCGCGGAGCCCATCAGCAGATTTAAATACCTTTGCCCTCACAATATTCTGGCACGCAAGGCAGGAGCCTTGTATATGTGGGTCTGACCACTAGGGAACTGAGAGTCCGAGTACGAGAACATGTTGTAAAAATCCAAAATGCGGGATCAGTGACCGATGACACCACCTTAAGGACCCTTCCCCGTCATTACAAACGCTTTCACGGATGCAACCCCAGCTGTCTAAGGGTACATGGCATCGATACGGTTAACCTAGGGAGCAGGGGAGGTGATTTGAGTAATCGCCTTGCTAGACTAGAGTGCCAATGGATCGTACGACTGGGGACCATGAGCCCCGCAGGCCTGAACGAAAAGTTGAGTTTTTCACCTTTTTTATAGAATAGGTCATGTATAACCCACTAGACTCAGACTTTGTCTGAGCGGTTTGTGGAGTCTTTGCTGGTATTACCCTGTGTTTTAGATGACCACCTCATTGAAAACCCATGTCTTCTGGTGCAGTATTTTTCCTATATGTCGCCTGTTTATAACTGTAATTCTCTTTAAGTGCCATTTCTAATGGGAGTATTTTATTTTATTTTAATCTCACTAGTATTTTCTGCCTGGCTCTATACATGGTCTCCATAATTGCCCGATGGAAAAAGAGGATCTAAAAGGTCTCTATGCAACATTCTGTCTTATGGATGCCATGAAATTCACCACTAGATGGCGGTCAAATGCAGCGAACGAATTTATTTATAAATATGCTGTTGTATAATGTCATGTTACTGATAATACTGTGATATATATGTGACCCCTGCTCTGTTTTGTATTCCATATGTATTAGGATGTCCATATAATAGGGACTTTGTGGCCATATAAATAAAACAGCAAAATCGCTTAACCTGGGCGCTTTGTAAAGCGCTGCCAGGTTACCTGCCCATAACTAATATGGCGCGGGGATCCTCGGCGCGTGCGCAGAGTGATTCAATGTAACCGCGCATGCGCGGGCACCGCTCCGTCTACTTCCGGTTGGGTGACGTCACCGGAAGTACGCTTCCGACCCCGGAACTCTCGGAGCTGTGTGCCTGGCAGCGCAGGGAGGCATTATCACGGTGCGCAATGCGGAATAACAAGCAACAGGTGGCCACCAGGTATTTAGCCAGGCCCTCACTCCCCCTCTATCACCCCCTGAAGAAGACTTGTTGGAAACACGTGTCCGGGTCGCCCCTGAGCACGTGTCATAACCCCCTTGCATGGGTGAGTTCTAGGGCTCAGTGACAGGCTATGAATATGGTTTTTACTGCATTTATTTATACTTCATTGTACCATATTATGCCAGAATATGTTTATGCAAATTACCTATGAGCTGTATCCTTGCAATGGGGGTCTGTGACCTGTTCACCCTTTCTGTAACTACTCTTGGTTTTATATGTCCTCAGTATTTATTGATTCACTAATATTCATAATAAATATATGCACTAGCATTTTGGTGGATCCTTTTACTTTGTACTGAGATCTGTAGCTATTGAACTCTGTTCTCAGGTATATATTATAGTCTTTGAGTTGCTTACCATGTGAGTCCATGATGTTTCCCTACTTTTTTGTCTTAATAATTAAAATAGTGACCACAGGCCTTCATCATTCATTCCATATAAATGATCAGTTCAGGGTTGAAATAAAACAAACAGGGTCTTTTCTTCTCATTATACCGTTATGATGAAACCATGAGCTGAGCTCAACTTTTTGTGACAGGAAACCACTTCCTCAGACAGGAAACCACTTCCTGTCCAGGGAAACAGATGGGGGTATTGCACAGCCGATAACAGGGAAAATAGTGAATAACATGTCGTTGGTGGTCACATCCTAAAAAACACTGGATCATGCCATCAGCTTGTGATCAGATATTCAAAGTATAAATTGGGGAAGTCACGATCAGAGAATGGAGGTAAACCTTTTCAGAGGCCAACGTGGACACACGACCCTGAAGCAAGCCGTGGTGTTGATCCCTTCTGCATGATCGTGACCTCCCCGATGACGAAGGTGAAGCAGCTACAATACACAGTAAACGTATTGATGCTTATTCGCTATAATTAAGTCTAGGTATAATTGGTATACTTTATGTTAAGCCTGTATAAAATTGATGACAATTCATGTGCTACTTTGTAAACAAATAAATGTAATCTTGCTATAAAGAATATTATTATTCATGCCTGATTTGTAAGTCAGTGACCGCTACGCAAGTACGGGCTCTGCCCCCATCCAGGTAAATTTAGCAAGACAGACACCCTAAAGGCAAACAAACTTAACTACTGGTGGCTGTTCCCATTTGGTCTAGGAGTCCTTAAAGATAGCAAGCAAGTCACCGTATGGATGCCTGAAGACCTCAACAAAACATGGGAAATCTTGAAAATACCTCCTGTGGAAATACTATCCTGGATGCCAATTGACACCAACTGGGACATCCCACATCTACCAAGAATGGACAGTAAATAGGAAAGCCACCGCCTCTAAAAGCAAGAGGAAGCATGGATCAAAACATACCCCCCCCCCAAATTTTTTATACAACCTTCAAATTGGTCCCTTGATTTTTATTATTTCACGCTGACTTAACGACAGACTAATTTCACCCTTAAGTTGTGGTATAAAGTTCCCCATCACCCTCCATCCACCCTTCTAATAAACCGTCTAACGTCTTCTTTAAGAAGATTATTTGTGTTGGCATAATCATCTCCCCCTCCCTTTTTTCTTACTCTCTTAGGAAATGTCTAACTTCTAAAACTGTAGTGGGAAGCATCAACCACCCCCTGCTACAGATGAGACTCATTTTGTTAATATTGGGTTAACTGTTATAACTGGTATTTTTTTTAGAAAGGGTGTAGAAGGATGATTAGGAAGAGGAAAAAGAGAAAACAAAAAGAAGTGGGTGGCATCACTCAAATTCTGACTTTAATTTACAGTAGGAACATTCAGAGTTAAGGCACTTTTTGTGTATATCTGTCTGCTGAAACTCTAGCCAATTAAACCAGGTGGATCAGAATTTTGTATAGGTGTCCTGGGTTGATGATGTCAGGTCTTCCATGTGCATAAAGGCGTTCACCTTTAATATCCATAAGGATACAAAGAAGCATGTAAGCCGTTCCAGAATATCGGGATGCAGGCACAGGCACCCATCAACAGGAATCTTAGTAATGAGCGTTTCTAAGAGGCAATCAGGACTTCACAATGATGGAGCAGGAGCACAGCTGGGATCATATCTCCCAAATGTCCTGTGACTTTGTGTATAATATCACTTCTGTCCAGTAAGGCTAGAATATTTTACTATCCCAAAAAATATATAGGAAAGATTGCTCTGCCTCACTCCATCTCCAACACATCGGATCAGAGGAATTGTAATATACTGTAGGATTACTCAAGAACCTATTAGCAGTGGGAGCACAGACATAATAAAACCTAGTTTAAAGTTGAACAAGTCTATAATTAACACATGTGGCCAATATAACGTGAAGTGCATCAAATGAGTAAATTCATCAAACAGGTGAACTGAAAGTGTCTAGAAATAGGTCTAGCATGAATACATAAATAAAGGAAGTCTCTAGAAATAGTACTCAAAGGGATAAAATCCATAGAGCAAACAGTCTAAGAATAATATACACCCAGAGGCCTGGGAATGGGAATTCACAGAAAAAACAAGTTTAAAACATAATAGTGCAGTGCAGCTTTAAGAGAGTCCCGAATGTCCAGAGTGCTGCATCTGCATAATAACAATAGCTCTGGAAGTGCTGCAGGGCATTGTAATGATAATGAATAACTCGGGAGTCTTTTTTTGGTGGAGCAAAGACACAACAGAACACAGTTTATAGGTGAAAAAGTCTAGATTTTTATCACACTGTGATATACAACAAGTGATTCTGGGTTGCCTTGAATAAAGCGGACACAAACGGATAGACACAGATCAGTATCTGCCCTTATGAAATAACATGGAGCTCTATGGAGGATGGATTCGTGAAAAAAAATAGATCCATGCAACAGATCCGTTTTGCTGTACTGAGCATGCTCAGAAGCAAGGTACAGCTTCTCCCACCCCTATCTCTGGCAACTGAAGACTGATCCTTTAAAAAAAGGTCCGCGGACATCAGTTGGCATCCATTTGCACAATCCGTGCCTGTCCATGTGGCTACTTGAAATTCAAGGATCTATACAGACATGTACATTTGCCAGTCTGAAAGCGGCCTTAGGACTCACAGAAACTAAGCTTTGCTAGAGGTGCAACAAACAAATAGGGAATTTACCATACATTTTCTGAGCCTGCACTGAACTAAAAAGGTTTTGGCATGACATTAATAAGACATTGAAAATGCTAGGACTTCTTATAGCCGACCTAATAGCTCCTGAAATTCTGATAGTTAGCCCTTTAGCAAACTTCAAATAAAAAAAACATGGACTCCTGTCATGTTTAGTAGGAGAAGCGAAATGTCTGATGTCAATCCACTGGAAACAGTCAGTCCCTTCTTCCCCCAGAGAGTGGATCCAGGTACGGATGATTTGCAGGCTACAACTCACATAACTTAATATACAACCCCCCCCCTTTCCATCACCCACCCACTTACACCATTGGCCCACTGTGTCAGCAGTCTAAGGACTACCCCTGACTGTTTCTTCCCAGAACACCCAAATGACTGCATTTATTAATCAATGAAATATTTACACTGAAATCTTTACACTTATTCTACTGTATATCTGTACATCATACAATATTGCCTATACACTCTTGCTTACTGTTCGTAGTTTACTTTCCTGAACCATGCTCATTATTACTGCCGTATAATGATTTTTCTAAATTCTTAAACCAATAATTATAAAAAAAAAAACTGATTGCAAAATCTTTGGTTCAGCCCAAAAAAAAACTTTCTGCATAAAAGAAATTGATTGCAAAATCTGTAATCCATCCACAAATAAGCCTTTCTGCATAAAAGAACTGATTGCAAAATCTTTTGTCTAGCCAAAAACGAACCTTTCCGCATAAACAAAGCTGATTGCAAAATCTTTGGTCCAGTAATAGAAAAAATTTTCTACTAAAAAAAACTGATTCAAAAATCTGTGCTCCATACACAAATAGGATGCATAAAAAAATTATTGCAAAATCTGTGATCCATCCACAAATAGGCCTTTGTGCATAAAAACTGATGGCAAAATCAGTTGTCTGGCCAAAAAAAACTTTCAGCAAATAAAAACTGATTTAAAAATATGTGGTCCTGCGACAAATAGACAGTTTAGCATATAAATACTGATTGATAAATCTGTGTTCCAGCCACAAATACATAGTTCAATATATTAAAACTGATTGCAAATTCTGTATTCTAGCCACACATAGACAGTTTATCCTATAAAAACTGATTGGTAATTTAGTATTCCAGCAAGAGATAAGCAAACATTCCCCAAACATGTTTGCCAATTTCAAATTCAGCATGAACATTGCAGATTCAGCTTGTGATTGGAAAATCAGCAAATGAGGCTTTGTTCAGGAAAAAAGTTAGAAATTTTAAAATGCCTATAACGTTTCTTGATCCAGGGAAGGTGAATAGACAGTCCGTGCTGCTTGAAATAATCAGTCACAAGTCTTTAGGTAAAAGACCCCCTTCTTTATTTCCACCTACGCGTTTCAGTGCCACGTCGGGCACCGTCATCAGGGCATTACATGTGTCATACAACCACAACTTATATATCAAAAATACCAGATGTATCATCAAGATAAACGTCATTGATGACATGCAAGTCATCATCAATGATGGGCGGTGCATCCCATCTTTGAAAAAATAGAAAGCAATACATGGTCCTTTCTGACATCCTATTTATCACTCATGATATATGCCCAGGATCAGGGTCAAAAAATAATATAATATAGAATAATATAAAAATCCCTAAGTTTTTATTAATCCCTAATAAAAAAAAAATATATAACTAAAAAATACATATATATATAAAAAGAGATCAGATCTTATTCGAACTCTTCAAGGAGTGTGTTACATACTATATGGTCCTAGTTTAGTGGTGTTTTAACTGATGTTCCACCACATCAGTGTGATTTTTATTCATCCTTTTCAGTATATAAATATATAAAAATTGAAATCTGTGAATAAGTTAGTGAATATATTAAAATCACAATAAATGAATGTGCAATAGTATTGTTGAATAATAAATAAATAAATATAAGAAAATTAAAATTTTATGTGTCTAAACAAGTGTGTTTTATTTGTGATTGTCCATGTGTCTTGTAAAAAAATCCCTAAATTAACAAGTGCCAAAATAGATCATGTGTTACTACACAAACCAGCCATGAACCACCCTGGACTGCAATTCACCTCCAGGCAGTTCAAAGCCACTACACTAGGGATGGGCGAATCTACTGGCTAGGACTCGTTACTCGGCGAGTAGTAAGGGACTCGCAGGACTCGGTACTCTGCGAGTTTCCCAGTGATTACTCACACGAGTGCAAATCAATATCAATCCTAGTTTTGTCAGAAACGCTGACAAAACTAGGATTGCCATTGTTTGCATTAGACTCAGCTACGGTGCCAGTGATAGCAGGGAAACTCGCAAAGTAACTGCTGTTACATTGCGAGCTGAGTCCAGCTGTCTTCTCTGTACAGGCTGCCAGCTCCAGGGTCCTAGAGCCCGCCTGCTCACAGACATGATGTAGCAGTGCTGAGATTGTTCTCAGTCTGCTCATTCCCTGTGCATAGACATCTATCTATGCACAAGGGATGTAGCAGAGAGGACATCGCGTTTTGGACTACGTCGGACGGAAGAGGATTTTTTTAATTAAAGATGGAGTCCCTAATGGCTTTTTTTTTTATTTCAAATAAAATTTTTTCTCTGTGTTGTGTTTTTTTAATCCTTTATTGGAGATTCTTAGTGGCTGGGTCAAACGTGGCCTGACATTAAGAATCTCGGGCTTAATACCAGCTTGTATAACAAAGCTGGTATTAACCCCTTTATTACCCAGCGTGCTACCGCCACCAGGGCCGCTGGAAGAGCGGGGTTCAGCGCCAGAGGATGGCGCTTCAATGAACGCGCCATCTTCTGGGGCGGCTGCGGGCTGCAATTTGCAGCGGAAGGTGCCCAGAAAGCTTGGGCATCCCTGCGCTGCGGATTCCAGCCCCCAGCTGCTTAGCTGTACCTGGCTAGACAAAGAAATTGCGCGGAGCCCCACGCATTTTTTTTTAATTATTTCATGAATTTCAGAGTCAGAGTCTCAGAGTCAGAGTCTCAGAGTCAGAGTTAGAGTCTCAGAGTCAGAGTCAGAATCTCAGAATTTCATGAAATAATTTTAAAAAAATGCGTGGTCTCCGCGCAATTTCTATGTCTAGCCAGGTACAGCTAAGCAGCTGGGGGCTGGAATCCACAGCGCAGGGATGCCCAAGCTTTCTGGGCACCCCCCGCTGCAAATTGCAGCCCGCAGCCGCCCCAGAAGATGGCGCGTTCATTGAAGTGCCATCCTCTGGCGCTGAACCCCGCTCTTCCAGCGGCCCTGGTAGCGGTGGCACGCTGGGTAATAAAGAGGTTAGGGCCAGCTTTGTATTATCAGCTGGCCCTAAGCCCGAAATTTATGTCGGTCACGCCAATATTAGACATGACCGCCATGAATTTCTATTAAATTGTTTTAAAAAAAACACAACACAAAGAAAATTTTTTATTAGAAATAAAAAAAAAAGCCATTAGGGACTCCATCTTTAATTAAAAAAATCCTCTTCCGTCCGACGCAGTCCAAAACGCTATGTCCTCTCTGCTCATCCCCTGTGCATAGATATAGATGTCTATGCACAGGGAATGAGCAGACTGAGAACAATCTCAGCTCTGCTACATCATCTCTGTGCACAGACATTCATGTCTGTACACAGGGAATGAGCAGACTGAGAACAATCTCAGCACTGCTACATCAGGCAGCAGGCGGGCTCTAGGACCCTGGAGCTGGCAGCCAGCACAATGAGCAGACAGGATTCTTATCTGTGCGAGTTTCCCAGCGATTACTTACAAAGTAAACGAGTCCAATGCAAATAAATGAGAAAACTAGGATTGCTTCAGGCTGAAGCTTCCGAGACACATCTGCGATTTGTAAATCTCACACTACTCGCTATTACTCGCTTCCCTATTCATTAACATTGGACTCGCTAGACTCGCAACGAGTAGCGAGTCCTGTGCTCGGACTCGCTAGAGTCAAGCGATTCCGAGTAACACTACACTCCTCTTTTCAATCATCCAAAGTATGGATATCTCTATATGCTAAAAAAATACAATAAATATTAAGATTCATATAAGACTATAAAAATACATATATATAAAAAATGTATCAAGAAAACTACATCAATTATTATTGGTTCTTATTGCATATACATCCCTTTACAAAATTTCAGCGAAACATCTCTTTCTTCATATATAGAACTGCTTACTCATAAAAAGCCACAAGATGGCGATCGTGAGACATCATGTACCAGTAATGTTGTTACCTTGGTGATGGCTTATTTGCTGCTCTTCTCTAATTTTCCGCCACTAGAGGTCTCACTACCTACAAGGAGAAGAATATTCTCCATGTTCAGAACTAAAAAAAGGTTTTGAGTTCATTTATATAAGCTCAGTGATGATGTTTAAGCCTTTAGGTTTTATTGTGTTCAATTTGGACATCCAATATTTTTCCCTGTTCTTCAGCACCTCAAACCTATTGGTCACATAGGATGGTACGTGATCTATAGGAATGAGCTTCATTTTAGTCGGATCCTTATTGTGGAATATACTGAAGTGATAAGACACTCCTTGCTGCTTATATCCTTTGGAGTTTTTAGCTCTGTGTTTATTTATCCTGTCATGTAAGGGCTGTATTGTCCTACCTACATACTGGAGCTTGCATGGACACTCCAGTATGTAGATGACATATGATATTGAGCAGTCCATGTCATATTTGATAGGGAAGACCTCACCATTGACATCAGAGCAAAAATTTGTCAACTCTTGAATTGTTCCACAGCATTTACATCTATTTTTCCGGCATTTTGAAGTTCTTTTCTGTGCTTGATTTGTAGTAGAGGCATGATTTTTATTCAATTTTAGTCGGCCGGGTGCTATCATACTCTTCACGTTAGGGGCCCTTCGATATGTGATGCCTGGTTTACTGGGGATTATATCTTTGAGAATGGGGTCCCTTTGAAGTACAGCCCAATGTTTACTCAAAATGTTTTTGATGGATTTGTGACATTTATTGAACTGTGTGATAAAATTAAATATATGAGACCTCTTTTCACTGATGTTCTTTTTAGGAGCAATCAACTCCCTTTGGTCTATTTGGCCACTAAAAACACGAGCATTTCTTACCAGAATCTTTGGGTCTAAAAATTTCCTTTCCAAAATTTCAGATTGTTTTACATAATCATCAATATTTGAACTGTTCTTTCGGGTTCTTTTGAATTGATTTGTTAGTATGTTTTTAAGCCATTTACCATAATGACCACTATTAAAATCAATAAAGGAATTCTTGTCCACCATTTTAAAGTGCGTTTTTGTGCAAATCTGAGATTTTTTGATAAAAACCGTTAAATCTAAAAAATGAATAGTATTTATATGCGTTGCGACCTCAAAAGATAATCCCCATCCATTGTTTAAAATCATTCCTAAAAAGATATTAAAATCTGCCGTCTCTCTGTCCCAGATTATAAATAAGTCATCGATGAATCTTTTATAAAATATAGGCCATCTTTATAAATATTATTAAAAATATAAATTTCTTCAAATAGAGTCATAAAAACATTTGCATGAGAGCAAGCTACTTTTGATCCCATGGCATTGATGGTACATGATGTCATTAAAAGAAAAGTAATTATTATTTAAAATAAAATTCAAACCATCTAAAATGAATTCAACCATTTCTGGATCAAGATCATTGTCTTTCTTTAAATAATGTTCAGCACACATGATCCCTATTTCATGGGCAATTTTCGTGTACAGTGATGAAACATCCATCGTCACCCACATGTAGGAGTCATTCCATGATATATCTTTTAATAGTCTTATGATATCAGTTGAATCTTTAATGAAGCTTTTCAATTCTACTACATATTTCTGCAATTTCCTATCTATGAATTTCGCTAAATTGCTGGTTAGGGAGTTGATCCCGGAAATGATGGGTCTTCCAGGCGGATTTTTTAAACATTTGTGCACCTTAGGCAGGTGGTACAAAAATGGGGTACTAGGATGATTGGTTATTAGGAACTTTTTTTCAGTTTCTGAAATTATGTTATTTTCATATGCTGTTATTATTTTCTGATTATAAATTTTTGTTAAACCAGGATACGGATTATTTCCAACTTTTTTATAGAATTTTGTATCTGACAGTCTATCTGCCTCCTTTAAATAATCCGATGTATTCTGCAATACTATGCCACCTTTATCTGCTGATCTGATAACTATTTGGGTATTACTTTTCAGCGCCTCTCTTTCTTCTTGTGAGAGATTATTTTTGTGTATGGTGTTCTTATTCTTCAATAAGACATTTTTAGAGACTTTCCAGGACTTGTTGCTGAATGACATGAAGAAAGATAGATTATTGAAGGATAAGAACACCATAAAACATATAAAACAATAAAACCTAAAGGCTTAAACATCATCACTGAGCTTATATAAATGAACTCAAAACCTTTTTTTAGTTCTGAACATGAAGAATATTTTTCTCCTTGTAGGTAGTGAGACCTCTAGTAGCGGAAAATTAGAGAAGAGCAGCACATAAGCCCTCACCAAGGCAACAACATCACTGGTACATGATGTCTCACGATCGCCATCTTGTGGCTTTTTATGAGTAAGCAGTTCTATATATGAAGAAAAAGATGTTTCGCTGAAATTTTGAAGGGATGTATATGCAATAAGAACCAATAATAATTGATGTAGTTTTCTTGATACATTTTTTATATATATGTATTTATATATTTATGTATTTTTATAGTCTTATATGAATCTTGATATTTATTGCATTTTTTTTAGCATATAGAGATATCCATACTTTGGATGATTGGAAAAAGGAGTGTAGTAGGTTTGAACTGCCTGGAGGTGAATTGCAGTCCAGGGTGGTTCATTGATGGTTCGTGTAGTAACACATGGTCTATTTTGGCACTTGTTAATTTAGGGGATTTTTTTACAGGACACATGGACAATCACAAATAAAAACACACTTGTTTAGACACATAAAATTTTAATTTTCTTATATTTATTTATTATTCAACAATACTATTGCACATTCATTTATTGTGATTTTAATATATTCACTAACTTATTCACAGATTTCAATTTTTATATATTTACTAGCTGTACTACCCGGCTTCGCCCGGGTTAATAACTGCTGTTAACAAAATAGAATGTGTTGACAAAAATTTATTCAGCACACAAAACCACAAAACAAATCGATAGAAATGTAATTATTAAAAGGCAAAAACTAAGCTAATAGAAGCATTTCACAATATATATTTCAATACCACAGATATTCCACACAGAATTAACTAAATTGGCCAAGTAATGTGAAGTAATCTTCTACTCCTTATTCGAGAGCCTTTTGATAGACGACATTCTTAGTTCTTCCTTCAGGTGCAAAGACGAACAGATTTTTGGCTGTTCCAACTGTTGAACAGGCCACATAAAGTTGACCATGAGAAAAGCATGGAGATTGTAAATCAATTCCAACTACTTTCAAAGACTGTCCCTGAGCCTTGTGGATGGACATAGCAAATGGCAGTCGAACAGGAAACTGGAGGCGTTTAAAATCAAAAGGCAAATCAGATGGAATAAGAGGAATTGTTGGAATGAAAACATCTTCTCCTGTGGCACATCCTGTCAAAATGGTTGCCTCAATTACATGTGGAAACAGGTTCTTAATCAAGAGTCTTGTTCCATTACACAGCTTTGGTGGATCCTCGCTTCCCTCTCCTCAGAAAGTTCATTGGCCCTTGAGGAAGCAGCTTTTGTTTTCATGTCTGCAAGCCTCGCTTCCCTCTCCTCAGAAAGTTCATTGGCCCTTGAGGAAGCAGCTCTTGTTTTCATGTCTGCAAGCCTCGCTTCCCTGTCCTCAGAAAGTTCATTGGCCCTTGAGGAAGCAGCTGCTGTTCTCATGTGTGTCAGCCTTGTTTCTCGGTCTTCACACTTTTCACTCACCCGTAATGCAGCTTTTCTTTTTGCATCAGCTGACATTCGTGCCAAGGAACTCCTTTTCTTATGAGGCATTATTGTGGTAAAAATAGTCTGTAACTGGCAGTTTCTATATCCTCTCACATAGAGGTAATGTGACTGACATCAGCCTTTCCACCAACACACCCTAACTGACATCCTATTACCTCACAGACATCCTATTACCTCACAGAAGCTTTACTGAGAATGTCCTTTGTTGTCTATATTAACCAATAAGAGCTCAGATTAACAGTAGCAAAATAGAAACTGAGCTATGATTGGTTGCTATTGGCAGCCTGATAAATCCCCAGACAACAGGAAACCCCCCCCTGACAGTATATATTAGCTCACACATACATATAATAGACAGGTCATGTGACTGACAGCTGCCGTATTTCCTATATGGTACATTTGTTTCTCTTGTAGTTTTGCTGCTTATTAATCAGATTTTTATTGTTGAAGGATAATACCAGACTTGTGTGTGTTTTAGGGCGATTATGTGGCGAGGTTGGTGTATATGTGGTGAAATGTGTACTGAGGGTGGTATATGTGTTCAAGCACGTGGTAGTGTGAGGCGCATTTTGTGTGTGTGTTCATATCCCCGTGTGTGGTGAGTATCCTATGTCGGGGCCCCACCTTAGCAACTGTATGGTATATACTGTTTGGCGGCATCGCTCTCATTCTTTAAGTCCCCCTTGTTCACATCTGGTAGCTGTCAATTTTCCTCCAACACATTTCCTTTCACTTTTTCCCCATTATGTAGATAGGGACAAAATTGTTTGGTGAACTGGAACGCTCAGAGTTAAAATTTCGCCTCACAACATAGCCTATGACGATCTCGGGATCCAGACGTGTGACTGTGCAAAATTTTGTGGCTATAGCTGACAGCTGTCGATTTTCCTCCAACACTTTTCCTTTTTCTTTTTCCCCATTATGTAGATAGGGGCAAAATTGTTTGTTGAATTGGAATGCGCGGGATTAAAATTTCACCTCACAACATAGCCTATGACGCTCCCGGGGTCCAGACGTGTGATTGTGCAAAATTTTGTGGCTATAGCTGACAGCTGTCGATTTTCCTCCAACACTTTTCCATTCACTTTTTCCCCATTATGTAGATAGGGGCAAAATTGTTTGGTGAACTGGAACGCGCGGGGTTAAAATTTTGCCTCATAACATAGCCTATGACGCTCTCGGGGTCCAGACGTGTGACTGTGCAAAATTTTGTGGCTGTAGTTGCGACGGTGTAGATGCCAATCCCCGACATACATACATACACACATACATACTTACTTTACACACACACATTCAGCTTTATATATTAGATATACTGAAAAGTGAACTGTTATAGAGACATCTACTTATATAATCGGGAGTTTGGAATTCGGGCGTTGTAGCCGAATCCCAGACTCCTACACGCGAGCGATGACGCGTAGCGTCATCGCGAGCCGCAGCCGCACTACCTCACACCGCCGCCATTCTGGCAACTGTCGGCCCTGGCCCGCCACTGATGACGCCATAGCGACATCGCGAGCGGCCTCGGCGAGGTCGATGCTGCCGGATGCCGCTGGTGGCTTCCGCCCAGCCCCGGCCTCAGCATCCGCCATACCCGCCCACTGCTGTGTGCCATGGAAGCAGTGAGGAGAAGTTTGTCTTCTCTGCCCTGTGTCCTCTCTGGTTTCTCCTCCTCTCCTGCTGCCCGCCAGCCAGTCAGCGGCTCTCCCCTCCGCCGCTGCTGACACATTACATGCCGCCCTGTGCTGCCGGTGCTCGCGGTTCTGCCCGCCCGGGAGATGCTGCTGCTGAAGTCCCAAACAGCTGCTGCAGGTATCGGAGACACGGGCGAGCGTAGGGGCTGGCCCGCCACGGGACACCGGACAGTCTGCAGGCCGGCTGGACACTCAGGCACAGCGGACACTCTACTGTCAGAGTTCCCGGTGCCGGGTGACGCCTACATGACAAGACACTGACAGTGGAGACAGGGCTGACTTTGTACCTGCTGCTGGCTGTGCTACATGTATTATACCAATGCCGGGATTACTCACCTCTGCTGCCGCCACTGTGTGTGTCTGTCTGTGTGTGTGTCTGTGTGTGTGTGTCTATGTGTTGTGCTCTGCCGGCACTGTGTCTGTGTGTTGTGCTCTGCCGCCACTGTTGTGTGTGTGTGTGTGTTATGCTCTGCCGCCACTGTTGTGTGTGTGTGTGTTATGCTCTGCCACCACTGGTGTGTGTGTGTCTGCTGTGCTCTGCCGCCACTGTGCTTGTGTGTGTGTTATGCTCTGCCCGCACTGTTGTGTGTCTGCTGTGCTCTGCCGCCACTGGTGTGTGTGTGTGCGTGCGCGTGTCCTCTGCCGCCACTGTTGTGTCTATGTGTGTGTCTGCGCTCTCCTCTGCCGCCACTGTTGTCTCTGTGTGTGTGTCTGTGTGTGCGCGTGTGCTGTGCTCTGCCCCCACTGTGTGTGCGCGTGTGCTGTGCTCTGCCGCTACTGTGTGTTTTCTCTGCTGTGCTCTGCCGCCACTGTGTGTGTGTGTGTGTGTGTCTGCTCTGCCGCCACTGTGTGTGTGTGTGCTCTGCCCGCCACTCTGTGTGTGTGTGTGCTCTGCTCTGCCGCCACTGTTGTGTGTGTCTGCTGTGCTCTGCTGCCACTGTTTGTGTGTGCTCTGCCGCCACTGTGTCTGTGCTCGGCCGCCACTGTATGTGTGTGTGTGTGTGCTTTGCTCTGCCGGCACTGTTGTGTGTGTCTGCTGTGCTCTGCCGCCACTGGTGTGTGTGTGTTATGCTCTGCCGGCACTGTTGTCTGTGTCTGCTGTGCTCTGCCGCCACTCTGTGTGTGTCTGAGCGCTCTGCTCTGCCGGCACTATGTGCGTGTGTGCGTTTGTGTGCGCACTGCTCTGCCGGCACGGTCTGTGTGTGTGCTTTGCTCTGCCGGCACTGTGTGTGCTTTGCTCTGCTGGCACTGTGTGTGTGTGCTTTGCTCTGCCGTCACTGTGTGTGTGTGTGCTTTGCTCTGTCGCCACTGTGTGTGTCTCTGCTTTGCTCTACCGCCACTGTGTGTGTGCTTTGCTCTGCCCGCACTGTGTGTGTGTGTGTCTCTGTGTGTGTGTGCGTCCGCCCTGCTCTGCCGGCACTGTGTCTGAGCGATCTGCTCTGCCGCCACTGTGTGTGTGTACCTTTGCGTGCGCACTGCTCTGCTGCTACTGTGTGTGTCTATGCTCTGCTCTGCCGCCACTGTCTGTGTGTGCGTGTGCTCTGCCGACACTGTGTGTGTGTGTGCTCCTGGGTTATGGACACTTCTGCTATTCGGTACTCTGGAGAACCTAAGTCTCAGCTGTCATGGTGCCAGACACTTTAGGGCTCACACCTTTCATCTACTTATATAATCGCGGGTTTGGCATTCTGCCTCTGTTCTACTCACCCCTCCAGCCTCTGCTCTCCTCACCCCTCCAGCCTCTGCTCTCCTCACACCTCCCGCCACATCATACTCTGCTATCCACAGAGCCGCCTCTATACTCTGCTACCCACAGAGCCGCCTCTAAACTCTGCTACCCACAGAGCCGCCGCTATACTCTGCTACCCACAGAGCCGCCGGTATACTCTGCTACCCACACAGCCGTCTCTATAATCTGCTACCCACACAGCCGTCTCTATACTCTGCTACCCACACAGCCGTCTCTATACTCTGCTACCCACACAGCCGTCTCTATACTCTGCTACCCACACAGCCGTCTCTATACTCTGCTACCCACACAGCAGTCTCTATACTCTGCTACCCACACAGCCGTCTCTATACTCTGCTACCCACACAGCCGCCTCTATACTCTGCTACCCACACAGCCGCCTCTATACTCTGCTACCCACACACCCACCTGTATACTCTGCTACCCACACACCCGCCTGTATACTCTGCTACCCACACAGCCACCTCTATACTCTGCTACCCACACACCCGCCTCTATACTCTGCTACCCACACAGCCACCTGTATACTCTGCTACCCACAGAGCCCACTGTATAATCTGCTACCCTCTGAGCCGTCTGTATACTCTGCTACCCACAGACCCGCCTGTATACACACAATTCATTTCACCGCGCTCCCGATGCAATTGCATCGGGCCTTTTTACAAGTGATGAATAAAAATCACACTGATGTGGTGGAACATCAGTGAAAACACCACTAAACTAGGACCATATAGTATATAACAGACTCCTTGATGAGTTTGAATAAGATCTGATCTCTTTTTATATATATATATATATATATATATATGTATTTTTTAATTATATATATATTTTTTTATTAGGAATTAATAAAAACTTAGGGATTTTTATATTATTCTATATTATATTATTTTTTGACCCTGATCCTGGGCATATATCATGAGTGATAAATAGGATGTCAGAAAGGACCATGTATTGCTTTCTATTTTTTCAAAGATGGGATACACCGCCCATCATTGATGATGACTAGCATGTCATCAATGACGTTTATCTTGATGATACATCCGGTATATTTGATATATAAGTTGTGGTTGTATGACACATGTAATGCCCTGATGACGGTGCCCAGAGTGGCACTGAAACACGTAGGTGGAAATAAAGAAGGGGGTCTTTTACCTATAGACTTGTGACTGATTATTTCAAGCAGCGCGGACTGTCTATTCACCTTCCCTGGATCTGGATATCTTTACACGTGCTACGTGGTGGTGGAGGTCCTGCAGCAGCTTAAAACTACATGCTATTAAAACTAGTTGTAGGTGCACACAACTTGATCAGGTGAGTGCACCTCTTTTTGATATGAGTGCAGAATCAGTGTCATATTGATAGAGCACTATTGCGCTTCGTTTTGTCTCCTTTATTTTTTCCTATAATGTTTCTTGATGGTTTGGGGCCAAAACTCTCACCAGAATTCCTTCATGGCTGAGAAAACCCCTAACCTAAGGTTAGGTGTTGTTCACAGCCATAGGGTCTACCAGTTTCTTTCAACCTGTAGAATTTAATAGGGCTTTAAAAGAAAGCTTTTAAGCTTCCTTGAGTTTGTAGGTGTTGAGAAACCTGCACACTGTGAATTTTTGGAGCAGTGCCAGACATTGCAGCAGCTGTGAATTCCAGGAACCTTAAAATGTCCTTTAAACACCCCTTTAATAGAGCTCTTGTCACGTCGCCGTCGGACTCGGTGACTTATTATTCCAATCCCAGCCACTAGATGGCATCAGATTCCTTCGGCTAGTGGTGTCGGTGATAGAGGGGCCATGTCCTCATCGGGACCTGCTCCTTTGGTTTCTGCCTCTGTCACTGGGCATCGCCATGCTCCTCCTGTGGGTGATGCTGGTTACAGGAGAGAGGTCCCTGCAGAGGCATCTGGTGGGCACAGGCTTTGTTCGTCCATCAGAATTGGGGTGGTTGGTACCAGTCGCGCATCACCATCTGGCCTGGTTGTAGGCGCGTATATTAACATTAAGATCGACTGGCACACCTGTCAGTGGAGGTGCGAGCATGAAAAAAACATTGCTATATAAGAATTATCTGCTGCACACTACACTTATAAGGTATAGGTATACTAGGTATAGCATAATGGCTAAACAATGAATAAAGCTAATAGAAATTTGGGTGAGGAAAATGCAGAAACTGCTAGGAATGAACATTAAAAAATGAAAATTTCTCCTTCGCCTCATTGGGGGACACAGACCGTGGGTGTTATGCTGCTGTCCACTAGGAGGCGACACTAGGCAGAATCTGAAAAAGAGTTAAGTGCATTACACGTGAGCCCGATAACCAGTGACAAGGTATTCTCATGTATATCGGGTCCTACCGTATGCCTCTGTCAGCAGTGTAAAAAAGCATGTGAGGATATAAGTGCCTCTGGGTGCATCTTAAAACCTGCGTGTATGGGTGTGGTTGGAAACCTCTCAAAAGAAGGAAACAAACTAGATGGTAAACTGGACTGGGTATCGGGTGGTGGAGGGTGCTCAGTCAGAAAAGTGTACTAATATTAACATTAAGATCGACTGGCACACCTGTCAGCGGAGGTGCGAGCATGAAAAAAACATTGCTATATAAAAATTATCTGCTGCACGCTACACATTAAAAGGTATAGGTATACTAGGTATAGCATAATGGCTAAACAATGAATAAAGCTAATATGATCTTAATGTTAATAATAGTACTCTTTTCTGACTTTTCCAACCACACCCATACACGCAGGTTTTAAAATGCACCCAGAGGCACTTATATACTCACATGCTTTTTTACACTGCAGACAGAGGCATACCGTAGGACCCGATATACATGAGAATACCTTGTCGCTGTGGTTATCAGGCTCATGTGTAATGTATTACATCAGCTAAGATTCTCATTTTTGAAATGTACATTAATACCAGTTTCTGCATTTTCCTCACCCAAATTTGTATTCGCTTTATTCATTGTTTAGCCATTATGCTATACCTAGTATACCTATACCTTATAATGTATAGCGTGCAGCAGATAATTCTTATATAGCAATGTTTTTTTCATGCTCGCACCTCCACTGACAGGTGTGCCAGACGATCTTAATGTTAATATTAGTACACTTTTCTAACTGAGCACCCTCCAGCACCCCATAGCCAGTCCAGTTTACCATCTATTTTGTTTCCTTGTTTTGAGAGGTTTCCAATCACACCCATACATGCAGGTTTTAAAATGCACCCAGAGGCACTTATATCCTCACATGCTTTTTTACCCTGCAGACAGAGGCATACGGTAGGACCCAATATACATGTGAATACCTTGTCGCTGGTTATCATGCTCACGTGTAATGCATTACATTAGCTAAAATTCTAATTTTTCAATGTACATTCCTAGCAGTTTCTGCATTTTACTCACCCAAATTTGTATGAGCTTTATTCATTGTTTAGCCATTATGCTATACCTAGTATACCTATACCTTATGATGTGTAGTGTGCAACAGATAATAATATGGTTGTAGGAGTGGTCCAGATGAGGTCATGAGGCTGTGAGCTCCAACCTATGAGAGGGAACCGCGCCCTTCAAATACCTTGGGGCCTGTTCTGCAAACTGCTAGATGTATTCTTGGTTTTCTCAGCTATCTAGTTTGTGCTCTATTATATTGACTCTGACCTTTCTCTGGATTTTGACCCTTCTACCACTTGATGATTTTGTACTTTTGCTGCCCTCCCGGTTTTGACACTGCCTTTTGACTATGCTTGTGGATCCTGACTTTGTCTATTCCCTGACCTCCTAGCCTTGTTCCTTTCTGGCAACCTCCCTGCTCTGTTCTACTGTTCAGCTATAGGCAGCTACCTCCTGGGCGCTGCTGTAATTCCAAATCCCTGTATGGGGTAAAGGGTCTCAGAGTTTCTCGAGGTGCTGCCTTACCAGCAGCTCAGAATTTGCAGCAGATGGTCATCCCAGCTTTTAATTTTTTTTTTACATTTTTTAAATTACTTAAAAAAAATATATTATTATTTTTGCTTACAGAGCAAACTTTTATTATTGCAGAGGGTCACTAGTGTGAGAGGCCATCTCTTCTCCACTTATCTGAATGCAATTCAGATAAAAATAGCATATGCCCATTATATCCTTAACAAACATGGTCCTATACGTCTATTCACAGTAATTAAATACCATACTATGGATAATGCTTCTTGAAAATTGCAATCCCTCTATTTCCTTTCATTCCATACATTTAGAATACAGATTGTTGACAAGTGTGTTCATCTTGAACCTGTCCATGCATTGCTCATTATCCTTATTGAACATTCCAGATGAATTGATGGTGAGATGAAAAAAACTATTTTCTTTTTCTTATTACTCCTCCAAATATGTCAGGCTTCAATAATCACTTCCCCAACCGCAAGCCCAGGTGTTACCTGTTACATGCTGGCAATATTCTTCCAGGAGAAGGGGTTTGGGTTCCTAGCCGAAGACCGGACTGGTGACAGGTGCTACATTAACTGGTCCTGCCTGCTGCGTGACCATCTGCCTTCATGACTTTGCGCCCTGTACACTGGTAAGGTGATCACCTTTATGAAAATGAAGGGCAGCAAGGGGTTTTTAGCAGGAGGCTTAAGTCGGGTTACCACCAGAGAGGAATTCCAAGACTGGCAACAGGGGGCCAACATGGAATGGATGCTGTGTCGGCTGGAGGCCAGGCCTGATCTTGCATCTCGGATGTCTTCGCAATGCGCAAAAACGGAAGTGATGCGGCTGCTGCCGCATCAGTCACTGAGGCAGGAATTGTAAATGGGATGGCTGCGCAATGTGCAGATGCAGGAGTGAAGTTCATGCGGCCGCGGCATACACAAAGGCGGGACAGTACAATGGAGTTGGGAGCGCGCCATGAGGTTCTCTTCTCACACCCAGCAGAGCGTGCTAACAAAAGCCAGGAGGGGAGACCGAGCCCTGGAGACCGCCCAGTCAGTCTCCACACAGCAGAGATTGGATGCAACAGTGACAGGAGAATGTAGGTATCAAACTAATTTTTCCAAGCCAATATAGGACACTGTTAGGTCAGATAGGGATGGTCTTGAAAGCTGAAGGAACAAGTAGTCAAAAGTTTGGAGGCTAAATCAACCTGACAGGTTCCCTTTAACTAATCAACGCTTATCCTGTGACAAACTACCAGGAGGAGTCACACGTCACACACGGTACTCCCCTTAGGCCTTCTAGCACCATACCTAGTGATAGATCTTTGGAAACGCTTTTTAACTTAAAAAAAATCCCCCAACAGCTAACTCTAGTTTGAAACCTTTTAAAATGATCTTTATCACATAAACTGTGGAAACACTGAATAAAGCAAGCATGATGGCAATTAACCTAATCACAAAGGAAAGGAACTTCAGACTTAAATATATCAAAATGTTCTTTCAAAATAATGTACCCATTTTCGCTAGCGACCAAATCGACCAAGCCAAACAATTATTAAAAACCCTAGAAAAAAAAGCCCTATACATGGAATTGAGAGATTTTAGGGAAATCGGCTCACTGGAAACCTACAAGCAGGCTGCAGTAACCCCAAAAGGGTTAATAGTGGAAAAAAACACTAACCATAGACTTTGGAGATCCAGGGATACATGTGGAATGGGATGTCATGTTTAAAGAATTTTCCCAGGCGACCCTAAGTTTTATAATCAATAAGAGAAAGGAGAATCTAAGGGTAAGTTCACACTTACCCGGCGTGTTTGTCGGCGGCAGCTGGCGGGACCCGCCAGGAAGCTCCGGCGCCGTCCACCGGCTTCCTGGCGGGTATGTGCGGGCGGTATCCGGCGGCTGCCCAGCGGGTTCTCGGCGGCGATTCTGCAGCGGCTGGAAGCAGCACATGATTCTGCTTGCAGCCGCTGCAGAACCGCCGGTTTTTAGAACATAGTCATTCTTTGCTAACCCGCTGGGAAACCTGCGGGTTAGCAACGGATGACGCTGGGTAACCGCCGGTGTGTGCACAGCCTTGGGCTGTTTACATTAGTTTTAATGTTAATCCAAACGCCGGTTTGGATTAACATAAATTAACATAAAACTAATGTAAACAAAACGGCGGTTTACACAGGTAAACCGCCGAAAACCCGGCCAGTGTGCACTTACCCTAAGAAGAGTGAGTAATGAAGTTGTGAACCTTCTAATGCAAATTAAAAGTTAACATGAACATCAACCAATATGATTTGGAATTTTCAGGTGTGACAAGCAACACTGGAGTAAACTTCCTTGATCTGGAAATTTTTATTGATTACAAGATCTGCAACAGAACTCACAAAAAGGAGGTAGATTCGAACAGCTACATTCACACTACCATCAGCCTTTTACCAAGATGGCTGAACAGCGTCACAAAAAGCCAGTTTATAAGACTGAGGAAGAACTTTACGGCAATTGATGACTTTAGAAAAGAAGCGGAGCCAATGCAGGACAGGTTACAACGAGGCCCAAATAAGGAAAGCCATTGAAGAGGTAGATAAATATAACTGCAATACATTACTGCAACATAAGGACAAAGACACCAACGCAACTACAATTCAAGAGCAAATAAAACTCCTCCCTCTAATTACCGAGTTCCATGATAATTATAAAAACGTCATCAGAATTATAAGAAAGCATTAGCACATCCTCAAAATGGACAAAGGCATAGGGGATCTATTATCGGACAAGCCCAGGTTTGTCTTTAAACAGACAACCTCATTGAGTCAATTGGTACTCCCAGTTGTAAGGATAACCAAACCGACTTAGGGGCAAACAAGCAAGAAAGTAGAGTACAAAAGGGATTCAGACCTTGTAGGCATTGTTGTCAGTCAACAGATATCTCCAGGAAACTATTACCTGAATTCAGGGATTCAACCAGAAATAAAGCCTTTCATATCAAACAACAGCTTTCCTGACACTAAAAATGTCATTTATGCCATTGTATGCCATGCAATAAAATGTATATTGGGAGAACAATGAGAACCTTATCAACCAGAATCTCAGAGCATATGAATAATATTAAGAAAGGATTTCCAGGACACAAACTTTCAAAGCACTATAAAGACCACCACAATTCAAAAAGTTACAAATCTCAATCATCTAAACAGTAAAGCAGGCAAGGGAACCCATAGGGTGGACAGGCCCCCATGACAGAAGGGGAGGCAGGGAGTGAATGGGGATTTATGGATTGGATGGTTTGTAGGTGGAAAATGGGATTGGTGGTTAGAACAGGAAGGGGGGGAGTCGCAGGGGGGACATGAGATGTTGAAGGGGAAGCACTTGCCACTTGGCTTCCGGTGCTGACAAGAGGAGTTTCTTGTCAGTGTGTATTCTGCTGTGAAAATGGCTGCCTTGAGGGAGCTTTTAGCTGCGGCCACTGCGGTGCATGGGGTGACGGCAGTGCAGGCTTTCGTTCAGGCTGCCTGCACACCCCCATCGGCACCGGCCCCCTCCACACCTGAGGCGCGCGGTCGGCGTTTCCGGCCGCCAGAGCGCTACTCACCGGAGGCAGGTGGTGGGAGGCGGGTCCTTTCTGGGAGCCCCGGTGGGGACCCTCAACGGCGGAGTGCGGGTCCTCCTGGCTTGAGGCCGCCTCCGGCCGTTAGGAGGAATCCGCGGCGGGTGAGCGCCGCACCGGAAGTGGGCGGTTCCGGCCTGATGCGCACTTCCGGCCGGCAGCTCAGGACCGGAGGAGCAGTGATGGCGGTGGCTCCCGGCTGGGATAGGCCGGAGTGCGGCGCCGGGCGACCGTCGGAGACACCGGGGGCCTCACGCAGTCGGCGGGGGGCGGAGCGGCCTACCAGGAGGAAGGGGCCGAGGTCAGCGAGTCACGGTGATGGGTGCGTGCCGGCTGATGGGGGCCCGTCAGATGCAGGAGGGAGACGTCTGGGTCCCGGTTCCCTGGAGGGGGCGGTGAGAAGAATCCGGCAGGAGACGGTGGCCCCGGGTGGTGGAAGGGGTGGCACCCGGGATGGAGCGACTAAGGACACGAGGCCCAGGAGGGATGGAGCGGATCCTTCCTATGCAACGGGAAGGGGATCCCGGCGCGAGCAGGAGGTGCACCCCTCTGGCACTCGGCTGAGTGGGTCTGAGGATGGTGGCTCTTCCAGCCGGAAGAGGCAATGAGGGAACTCGGTGGCCGGGCACGGTCAGGGTTCCCAGAATAGAGCATCCGACAAGAGATAGCGGCCTGTCGGGGTGGCTGTGTCCCAGGAGGTTGTGGGGGGTGGCGACGTGAGGCGTTGGGATGATGACATGGCCTCCCTGACCGGCGTGGACGAAGTGTGCTGCCGGGAAGATGGCGAAGCTTCCGATGGATCTTCCATGGATGAAGGACCAGCCGAGGACATCGTTACGGCTGCTCCGCAGCAGCCTGGTGAGACCTTGGGGAATGTTGTTTTACCTGGGCTGGGGGAGGTTGCTGGGGGGGTTTCACAGCCCTTCGGGGGGGGGCCTTTCGTGGGGATATTGGGGACGGGCAAGTGTTTGGGCAATTGGTGGGGTTTTTGCGCACTTTGTTGTCTGCTATGAGTCCAGGTGCGTTTACGGGGTCGCCGGTCGCGGCATGGGTGGGGCCTACTGGGGGGTGCTCGGGCGGGACGGCGGTGGTGCCGGTTGTAGGGAGTACTGAGCCTGCGGTGCCGGAGGCGGCAGGTGGAGCGGTTGGGTTGGTGGCTGAGAAGGAGATTGCTAAAGAGACTGAGAAGGAACAGGAAGCGGGGAAGGAGAAGGAGAAGGAGAAGGAGGATGAGGTAGTCAGAATCGGCGATAAGGCTAAGAGCGAGGTTTATGTATGTTTTGAGGGTCTTTTGGGGGTGCACCTTAAGAAGGAGGTCAGGGAAAAGATATGGAATAAGGAATATGTTGAGATTTTCTCGTTGCTCCCTCTTGCTAAATTTAACTTGGATAAGGTGCGGCCGAGTACTTCCAAGAATGAGAAGGACGATGAGGAGAAGCGGCGTTATCGGCTAATCCCGCGGACGTTTACAAATTGGCTGCAGGCGTTCGCGATTTTGGCCAGCGTAGTGGGGGAAAAGGAGCCGGAGCATTGTTCCGCTATGTTTGGATATATGGACTCTATTGGTGAGGCCTACAGCGAACATGGCGGCTCGGCATGGTTACGATATGACGAGGAGTTCAGGCAGAGGATGGCGGTGCGGCCGGATATATAGTGGGGCCATAAGGATATTTCGTTGTGGCTTCGGCTTATGACGGCACCGGCTCAGCCCTTTCGCGGGGCGGCCGGGGGTTCGGGTTTCGGTTCGGGTTCCCCGGCAAACGCTCGATGGGGGGGCGTTGTTGGCAGTTCAATGAGGGCCAGTGTAGATTCGGGTCGTCTTGTAGGTTTAAACACAAGTGTTCGGGCTGTGGTGGGAGCCATAGCCGATCCCGATGCTTTAAAAAAGGGGGAGGAAAAGGGGGTGACAGTGTTGCTCAGAGGGAGGACCCCGGTGAGGGTCGACGCGATGGAGCCGTTCCTAAGTAGATACTCCGATGTTGCGGCAGCAGAGTTATTGCGTTCAGGGTTTCGTTTTGGTTTTCACATCCCGTCTGATGCGACGGGTAGTGGGGTATTTCCAGGCAACTTGCGTTCGGCCAAGGAGCATTCGGGGGTAATCGGGGAAAAGTTGCGGACGGAAGTGGGGTTGGGGCGTATGGCAGGTCCTTTTTCGGAGATGCCTTGCGATAAACTGATTGTTTCCCCGCTGGGGGTGGTCCCGAAGAAGGAGCCCAGTAGGTTTCACTTGATTCATCATTTGTCCTTCACGGCTGGGAAATCAGTTAATGATGGCATTGCTCCGCAGTTGTCTTCGGTTTGTTACGTTTCGTTTGATAAGGCGGTGGATTTGGTGCGAAAAGCGGGCCCGGGTGCGTTGATGGCGAAGTCGGATGTGGAGGCGGCGTTTTGTTTGTTGCCGGTACACCCAGAGAGCCAGCGTTTGTTGGGTTGTATGTGGGATGGGTGTTTCTATGTGGACCGTTGTTTACCCATGGGGTGCTCGTTTCCTATTCTTATTTTGAAGTTTTTAGTTCGTTTGTGGAATGGGTTGTGAGGGATGTGTCAGGTATGGATTCCATAATCCATTACCTCGATGATTTTTTCTGTGTGGGACCTGCTGGTTCACCGATCTGTGCAGGCCTTTTGTATGCTTTGCAGACGGTGGCTAATCATTTCGGTATCCCATTGGCGCCGGATAAAACGGAGGGCCCGGCGTCAGTGATGCGTTTCTTGGGGATCGAATTGGATTCGGTGGCCGGTGAATGTAGGTTACCCGAGGAAAAGGTTTTGGATTTGCGGCGGTCTGTGGCAGAGTTGGGCTGCGCGAGGAAGGTGCGGCTGAAAGTCGTCCAGTCTGTGCTGGGCAAGCTGAACTTTGCGTGTAGGATTTTACCGATGGGTCGTGTGTTTGCACGACGGTTGGCGGCTGCCACATCCGGCACTACCTGCCCAACGCATTTTGTCAGGATTACGAGGGAGATCAAAGACGATTTGAAGGTCTGGGATGCGTTCTTGCAGTCGTATAACGGGCGTAATTGGTTGAAGGAGATGGTCCCCAATGGCGAGTTGCAGCTCTTCACGGATGCATCGGGCTCATTGGGTTTCTGTGCCTTTTTTCAGGGCAGTTGGTGTGCGGGCGCGTGGCCTCAGCAGTGGCATGATGTGGGCTTGGTAAGGAACTTGGCGCTATTGGAACTTTTCCCCATCGTGATGGCGGTGGAGCTGTGGGGGACTGTATTGGCAGGAAGAAAGGTGTGTTTTCATTGCGACAATATGGCAGTAGTACACGCGATCAATTCATTGTCCGCAAAATCTCCGCCGGTGGTGGCGTACTTGAGGCATTTGGTGTTATTGTGTTTGCAGATGAACATTCAGATTGTGGCTAAACATGTTCCTGGAGTTTCTAATTCTGTGGCTCATGCGCTTTCTCGCTTTCAGCTCCGCAGGTTCCGGGAGTTGGTGCCATGGGCGGAAGAAGAGGGTCTACGGTGTCCGGATGGCTTATGGACCCTGGTAATGTGATTGTGGGTGGTTTGATTAGCAGGTCGGTAGCCGAATCAACGTGGAGATGGTATAACGTGGTGTGGCGCAAATGGGAGGCTTTCGTGGGAGAGTTTGGAACTGATAATGACAGGGCGTGGCTGCAGTCGATCTTGGCTTTTGTCAGCAATGACATCGTGTTGGGAAAATCTGCCTCCGCTGTATCAATGCGGATGGCGGCTATAGCATTTTGGTTTCGGTTATTGGGAAAACCGGATGTGACGAAGGATTTTAGGGTTCGGCAGGCGTTGAAGGGCTTTAAGCGGGGGGCTCGGCTGAGAGACAGCCGGCGCCTGGTATCGGTTGAATTGCTAGATAGGCTGGTACGGTGTTTGGAAAGGGTTTGTGTGTCGGAATATGAGAAGGTTATGTTTTCCGCAGCGTTCGTGCTGGCGTTTTTCAGGGCCTTCCGTTTGGGGGAGTTGGTTAGCCCTTCTAAGGTCAGGGCAGGAGGTTTGATGATGGGAGATGTGGTTGTGTGGCCTGACAGGGTGGAATGTTGGCTGCGACGTTCCAAGACTGATCAGGTGGGTAAGGGAAGGCTGGTTGTGGTATACTACCTGGAAGGTAGTCGGCTGTGTCCGGTGAGCATCGTGAAGGAGTTTTTGTCGGTGAGGGGTGGACGATTGGGTCCTTTTTTGCAGCATGATGACGGCTCGTTTTTTTGTTTCGATTCCAGTTTCTGGGCAGTATTGAGAACTTGTTTAATCGCAGTGGGTGAACAGCCTAATGAATATGGTACTCATTCATTTCATATTGGGGCGGCTACGGAGGCGTCTCGGTGGGGTTTGGGAGATGAGTTGGTGCGGCGCATTGGTCGATGGGAATCTTCCCGTTTTCGCCTGTACGTTCGGCCCCATTTGCTCACCCGGTAACGCCTGGTATGTTTGGAACCCAGGTTACCAAAAGGGAGGTATAGGGGGGGTCGGCTGGTGGTTGGGATAGGTTTATCGGAGATTGTGGTTGGTTTTCAGTAAAAGGTTTGCCCTTACTTGTTTTGTTTGTTTACACAGGTCCCTGCTTGATTTGGATTCTGGGTCACTCTTACGTGTATTGGGGGGCCCGGAGAGCGGATATTCGTCCGGATGGCCGTCAGCTGGGGCTGGACCGTTCAACAGCAGAAGTAAAATGGTTGGGGTTTAAGGGTATGACGTGGGGGAGAGTGTTACCGGAGTTTGAGTATTTTTGTGGTGTGAATCGACCTCCGGATGTGTTGGTGCTGCATGTTGGGGGTAATGACTTGGGTGTGCGAGCGTCCCGAGAGTTAATTAGGGACATTAGGTGTGATTTATTGCGGCTATGGTGTGCACATCCTGGTTTGATTGTGGTGTGGTCGGATATCGTGCCGCGTGGCAGTTGGCGGTTTGCGAGATCGGTGGATAAGATCAATAAGGCACGTGTGAAGGTGAATAAGGTAGTGGGAGCGTTTGTGGCAAGGAATGGTGGCGTGGTGGTACAGCACAAGGATTTGCAGTCATCATCACGGCAATATCTGAAGTCGGATTTGGTTCATTTGACCGACATAGGGATGGACATGTGGATGTTGGGTTTGCGTGATGGAGTGGAACAAGCAGTCGGTGTGTGGCGGGTCCAGGCCAAGTAAGGGGTCACTTGTCCTGTCCTGTGGCGGGGGTAGGTCTGGTCCAGAGGCAAGGAAGGTACATTTGAAAAGGAGGAGGAGTCACTTGGAGGTTACAGTGGCTACGGTCAATGGTACTTGGCAAGCACGGGGTCTAAAACTGGGGGTATTTGGTTATTGGTAACCAGTACCTCGTCCCTGGGGCCGGTGGGTGTAGCGGCCAGGGATAAGGAATAATAATAGCCAGTGCCAGGGGAAAAGAACCAGTACAGTGTCCCTGGGGCCGGTGGGGGTAGCGGCCAGGGATAATCATTTGGAGGCTTCTGGACCGGGCCTATCCAGGAATGATTGAGGAGTGCCTATTGTTTAAAGTTGGGACGCCCGTTGGAAGGCGAACCAGTTGAGTTTATTTTAGTATGTAAACAATAGGCAATAAAAAGGCTGCTGTGGCCAATTTATCAACCATGTCATGGCAGTATTTGTGTCATTTATTTGGGTACGAGGGAAAAAGGGGGTTGCGGGTGGTTATAAAGGTTGAGTAAGGAACGACCGAAAATCCTCCCTCAACTGTCAAGCAGGCAAGGGAACCCATAGGGTGGACAGGCCCCCATGACAGAAGGGGAGGCAGGGAGTGAATGGGGATTTATGGATTGGATGGTTTGTAGGTGGAAAATGGGATTGGTGGCTAGAACAGGAAGGGGGGGAGTCGCAGGGGGGACATGAGATGTTGAAGGGGAAGCACTTGCCACTTGGCTTCTGGTGCTGACAAGAGGAGTTTCCCGCCCGCCCTCCCTAGCTGGTGCAGTCTGTTAGGATGCGTATGGTGTATGCACAATCGTTAATGGTGAAATTGCATGTGGTAGCGTGGTACGTCTTGTCACGGCAGTGGGGGTAGGTCTGGTCCAGAGGCAAGGAAGGTACATTTGAAAAGGAGGAGGAGTCACTTGGAGGTTACAGTGGCTACGGTCAATGGTACTTGGCAAGTACGGGGTCTAAAACTGGGGGTATTTGGTTATTGGTAACCAGTACCTCGTCCCTGGGGCCGGTGGGTATAGCGGCCAGGGATAAGGAATAATAATAGCCAGTGCCAGGGGAAAAGAACCAGTACAGTGTCCCTGGGGCTGGTGGGGGTAGCGGCCAGGGATAATCATTTGGAGGCTTCTGGACCGGGCCTATCCAGGAATGATTGAGGAGTGCCTATTGTTTAAAGTTGGGACGCCCGTTGGAAGGCGAACCAGTTGAGTTTATTTTAGTATGTAAGCAATAGGCAATAAAAAGGCTGCTGTGGCCAATTTATCAACCATGTCATGGCAGTATTTGTGTCATTTATTTGGGTACGAGGGAAAAAGGGGGTTGCGGGTGGTTATAAAGGTTGTGTAAGGAATGACCGAAAATTCTCCCTCAACTGTCAAGAGAGATTGGAGAGGCAGTGATTTTATTGCCAAGATGTCCAGACAGGAATCAAAAACTAAACACGCTGGCCCCTACTGGACTTAATCACAAAATAGAATAATTTGCATTTTAAGAATCTGTGAAGGCCACTTTACACACACCAACTTATCTGTCCAACTTCTGACCAACTTGCTGGTTGCAGTGAAATCATGGACACATTGCTACATTTTGTGACTGTGTACAATGGAGCAATGTGTCCATGATTTCACTGCAACCAGCAAGTTGGTCAGAAGTTGGACAGATAAGTTGGTGTGTGTAAAGTGGCCTTCAGTCTAAAAGCTGTTAATAACAGAAACCCTAATTGGATGAACAACTACGTAGTACAAAGTATTACAAATTGTAGGTAGTAAAATATAAAAATATTTTTTTTTAGAAAAACTAATTCCCTCATTCCTGTTTGTTGCCTAATCCTTCCTTTTTTTAAATTTTTTTTTTATTTTCACTTACTGTATAAGGCATGCCTGTATGGTACACAAACCTAATTGTATTCAACAAGATTCCCTATTTTAATAGTCAGTTCTAAAAAATCATAATAGGGTATTATTAGTTCCACCACTTAGAATACATAAAGGACAATTTGAAACACTATCAGTAGAGTATTACCGTATATACTCGTGTATAAGCTGACCCGTGTATAAGCCGACCCCCCTACTTTTGCCCAAAAATCTGGAAAAACCTATTGACTCGTGTATAAGCCGAGGGTGGACCCCAGCACAGGTATACAGCCCCCAGCAGTGTGGTATACAGGCCCCCCCAGTGGTATACAGGCCTCCCCAGTGGTAGTATACAGCAGCCCCAGTGGTAGTATACAGCAGCCCCAGTGGTAGTATATAGCAGCCCCAGTGGTAGTATACAGCAGCCCCAGTGGTAGTATACAGCAGCCCCAGTGGTAGTATATAGCAACCCCAGTGGTAGTATACAGCAGCCCCAGTGGTAGTATACAGCAGCCCCAGTGGTAGTATATAGCAGCCCCAGTGGTAGTATATAGCAGCCCCAGTGGTAGTATATAGCAGCCCCAGTGGTAGTATATAGCAGCCCCAGTGGTAGTATACAGCAGCCCCAGTGGTAGTATATAGCAGCCCCAGTGGTAGTATATAGCAGCCCCAGCAGCCCCAGTAGTAGTATACAGCAGCCCTAGTGGTATACAGCAGGCCCCCAGGGGTACATATAGCAGCCCCCTGGGGGTCCCCAGCAGCCCCCAGGGGGTCCCCAGCAGCCCCCAAATGCTGGCACTCGCCCCCACTTGCAAGGGCCCCCCCCGCTTCTCTTACCATCCCGGTCTTCTGATCAGCGCTGCTCCTCAGCGCTCCGTCCTCGCGGCTCCCGTCCTGCTACATCCGGGATCCCCGGCCGTCGCGCGATGACGTCATATGCCTGCGACGGCCAGAGATCCCGGATGTAGCAGGACGGACGGACGGAGCAGCGAGGAGCACCGAGGAGCGGCGCTGATCAGAAGTCCTGAATGGTAATATAACCATCGGGGGGGGGCCCTTACAAGGGGGGGCGAGTGCCAGCATTTGGGGGCTATATGCACTGCTTCCCCCTGCCGCTGATTGACAGGGGGAAGCAGTGCATATTTAATGAGCGGCCCCACGTGACGGGGCCGCTCATACAGCAGCCTCCCCCCGCCTCCTCCAGCCTCCACAGCCCCGGGACACAGCCCCCACCTTATATACCGTATATGACCCGTGTGTAAGCCGAGGGGGAGACTTTTCAGCCCAAATTTTGGGCTGAAAAACTCGGCTTACACACGAGTATATACGGTACTTTATTGTATAAACAATTTTTTGCACAGTAACACATTGTGCACTGACACACAATTAATTGTTTTTTTAAAGTTTTTTTCCAGTATTGGAAAGCATATTCATCTTATCTTCCAAAAATATTCCCATCACTATCAACATATTCTCTTCTGACAGACTTTCTAATGAGTCATCTAAGTCAGGGGTGGAGAACCCCAGGCCATAGGGCCGCATGCGGCCCTCAATTACTTTTCTGCGGTATCCTGGGCAGATTCCTGTGGATCGCAGTGCTAGGGCAGGAAGCCACATTTTGCTGACTGCCTGCCCTTTAAATCCAGCACCCCAGTGATCTCTATGCCCCAGCCTCATCCTACCCAGTGACGTATAATGGACGGCACGGTGGCTCAAGTGGTTAGCACTGCAGCCTTTGTAGCACTGAGGTACCGAGGTCCTGGGTTCAATTCCCAACAAAGACACTTATGGCCATTTTACACACACCAACTTATCTGTCCAACTTCTGAACAACTTACTGGTTGCAGTGAAATCATGGACACATTGTTCCATTTGTACACAGCCACAAAATAGAGCAATGTGTCCATGATTTCACTGCAACCAGTAAGTTGTTCAGAAGTTGGACAGATAAGTTGGTGTGTGTAAAGTGGCCCTTAGGACAACACCTGCAAGGAATTTGTATGTTCTCCCCGAGTTTGCGTGGGTTTCCTCCAGGCACTCCTGTTTCCTCCCACATTGTAAAGACATACTGATAGGATGTTTAGATTGTGAGCCTCAATAGGGACAGAATGACAGTTGTATGTAAAGTGCTATGGAATTAATAGCGCTACATAAATGAATAAATATTATATTATATTGTATACTAGCTGTAGTACCCGGCTACGCCCGGGTTAATAAATAACTGATGTTAGCTATAACAATATAGAATTTGAATATGTCATATTAATGACCTGTAAGAAAATAGAAGCTGAGCTGTGATTGATTGCTATAGGCAGCCTAATAAATCTCCAGCCAACAGTAAACCCTCCCCCCGGCCGGGCAGTATATGTTACCTAACATATACACATAATAGACAGCTCATGTGACTGACATCTGCCTTAATTCCCTATATAGATTCTTGGACAAAGTGCTTCGGTGTCCGCGCTGCTGCTCCGAGACCAAAGAAACACAGACACGGGAATGTCTGGTACAGCTACAGCCTTTATTTACTGACGCATTTTGGAGCCTCCTCCCGAGCTCCTTCCTCAGGGAACATTTGGATGTTCCCTGAGGAAGGAGCTCGGGAGGAGGCTCCAAAACGCGTCGGAAAATAAAGGCTGTAGCTGTACCAGACATTCCCGTGTCTGTGTTTTTTTGGTCTCGGAGCAGCAGCGCGGACACCGAAGCACTTTGTCCAAGAATCTACATCACGACCACGGTCATCGTTGAGAGTGCGGTCCCTGCAGCAGCTGCTTGTACGCTATTCTACCAGTTGTGGGTTTCACAACTGCTAAAGGTGAGCAATTCCACATCGACAAGTGAAAGTGTTTAATTGAGATAAGACCCTATATGCACATTCTTTCTTTCACAGATTAATTCCCTATATGGCACATGTGTTGCACATTAGCTGTTTTTAATCAGATGTTTATGTTAGGAAATTAAAGATAGCACGTGTGTTTATCTTCTTTCTAGCCAGAGATATAGTCAAACGTATGTTTAAATGTCTATTTTCACTGTTTAGACGCGAAAACACACTTTCATGTCAAAGCAATGAATTTTTCTCCTAAACTACTGGAGCTGTGATGCTGTTCTTTGGGATTCCTGCTTAGGTTCATGAAGAGAGCAGAATGGGACAAAAAGTTTGAATTTATCTTCTTTCTAGCCAGAGATATAGTCAAACGTATGTTTAAATGTCTATTTTCACTGTTTAGACGCGAAAACACACTTTCATGTCAAAGCAATTAATTTTTCTCCTAAACTACTGGAGCTGTGATGCTGTTCTTTGGGATTCCTGCTTAGGTTCATGAAGAGAGCAGAATGGGACAAAAAGTTTGAATTTATCTTCTTTCTAGCCAGAGATATAGTCAAACGTATGTTTAAATGTCTATTTTCACTGTTTAGACGCGAAAACACACTTTCATGTCAAAGCAATGAATTTTTCTCCTAAACTACTGGAGCTGTGATGCTGTTCTTTGGGATTCCTGCTTAGGTTCATGAAAAGAGCAGAATGGGACAAAAATTTGAATTTATCTTCTTTCTAGCCAGAGATATAGTCAAACGTATGTTTAAATGTCTATTTTCATGTTTAGACGCGAAAACACACTTTCATGTCAAAGCAATGAATTTTTCTCCTAAACTACTGGAGCTGTGATGCTGTTCTTTGGGATTCCTGCTTAGGTTCATGAAGAGAGCAGAATGGGACAAAAATTTGAATTTATCTTCTTTCTAGCCAGAGATATAGTCAAACGTATGTTTAAATGTCTATTTTCACTGTTTAGACGCGAAAACACACTTTCATGTCAAAGCAATTAATTTTTCTCCTAAACTACTGGAGCTGTGATGCTGTTCTTTGGGATTCCTGCTTAGGTTCATGAAGAGAGCAGAATGGGACAAAAAGTTTGAATTTATCTTCTTTCTAGCCAGAGATATAGTCAAACGTATGTTTAAATGTCTATTTTCACTGTTTAGACGCGAAAACACACTTTCATGTCAAAGCAATGAATTTTTCTCCTAAACTACTGAAGATGTGATGCTGTTCTTTGGGATTCCTGCTTAGGTTCATGAAGAGAGCAGAATGGGACAAAAAGTTTGAATTTATCTTCTTTCTAGCCAGAGATATAGTCAAACGTATGTTTAAATGTCTATTTTCACTGCTTAGACGCGAAAACACACTTTCATGTCAAAGCAATGAATTTTTCTCCTAAACTACTGGAGATGTGATGCTGTTCTTTGGGATTCCTGCTTAGGTTCATGAAGAGAGCAGAATGGGACAAAAAGTTTGAATTTATCTTCTTTCTAGCCAGAGATATAGTCAAACGTATGTTTAAATGTCTATTTTCACTGTTTAGACACGAAAACACACTTTCATGTGAAAGCAATGAATTTTTCTCCTAAACTACTGGAACTGTGATGCTGTTCTTTGGGATTCCTGCTTAGGTTCATGAAGAGAGCAGAATGGGACAAAAAGTTTGAATTTATCTTCTTTCTAGCCAGAGATATAGTCAAACGTATGTTTAAATGTCTATTTTCACTGTTTAGACGCGAAAACACACTTTCATGTCAAAGCAATGAATTTTTCTCCTAAACTACTGGAGATGTGATGCTGTTCTTTGGGATTCCTGCTTAGGTTCATGAAGAGAGCAGAATGGGACAAAAAGTTTGAATTTATCTTCTTTCAAGCCAGAGATATAGTCAAACGTATGTTTAAATGTCTATTTTCACTGTTTAGATGCGAAAACACACTTTCATGTCAAAGCAATGAATTTTTCTCCTAAACTACTGGAGTTGTGATGCTTTCTTTGGGATTCCTGCTTAGGTTCATGAAGAGAGCAGAATGGGACAAAAAGTTTGAATTTATCTTCTTTCTAGCCAGAGATATAGTCAAACGTATGTTTAAATGTCTATTTTCACTGTTTAGACGCGAAAACACACTTTCATGTCAAAGCAATGAATTTTTCTCTCTAAACTACTGGAGATGTGATGCTGTTCTTTGGGATTCCTGCTTAGGTTCATGAAGAGAGCAGAATGGGACAAAAAGTTTGAATTTATCTTCTTTCTAGCCAGAGATATAGTCAAACGTATGTTTAAATGTCTATTTTCACTGCTTAGACGCGAAAACACACTTTCATGTCAAAGCAATGAATTTTTCTCCTAAACTACTGGAGATGTGATGCTGTTCTTTGGGATTCCTGCTTAGGTTCATGAAGAGAGCAGAATGGGACAAAAAGTTTGAATTTATCTTCTTTCTAGCCAGAGATATAGTCAAACGTATGTTTAAATGTCTATTTTCACTGTTTAGACACGAAAACACACTTTCATGTGAAAGCAATGAATTTTTCTCCTAAACTACTGGAACTGTGATGCTGTTCTTTGGGATTCCTGCTTAGGTTCATGAAGAGAGCAGAATGGGACAAAAAGTTTGAATTTATCTTCTTTCTAGCCAGAGATATAGTCAAACGTATGTTTAAATGTCTATTTTCACTGTTTAGAGCGAAAACACACTTTCATGTCAAAGCAATGAATTTTTCTCCTAAACTACTGGATCTGTGATGCTGTTCTTTGGGATTCCTGCTTAGGTTCATGAAGAGAGCAGAATGGGACAAAAAGTTTGAATTTATCTTCTTTCTAGCCAGAGATATAATCAAACGTATGTTTAAATGTCTATTTTCACTGTTTAGACGCGAAAACACACTTTCATGTGAAAGCAATGAATTTTTCTCCTAAACTACTGGAACTGTGATGCTGTTCTTTGGGATTCCTGCTTAGGTTCATGAAGAGAGCAGAATGGGACAACAAGTTTGAATTTATCTTCTTTCTAGCCAGAGATATAGTCAAACGTATGTTTAAATGTCTATTTTCACTGTTTAGACGCGAAAACACACTTTCATGTCAAAGCAATGAATTTTTCTCCTAAACTACTGGAGATGTGATGCTGTTCTTTGGGATTCCTGCTTAGGTTCATGAAGAGAGCAGAATGGGACAAAAAGTTTGAATTTATCTTCTTTCTAGCCAGAGATATAGTCAAACGTGTGTTAAATGTCTATTTTCACTGTTTAGACGCGAAAACACACTTTCATAGTAACATAGTAACATAGTTTTTAAGGTTGAAGGAAGACTTTAAGTCCATCTAGTTCAACCCATAGCCTAACATGTTGATCCAGAGGAAGGCAAAAAAAACCCCATGTGGCAACACTAATCTCCACATTGGGGGAAAAAATTCCTTCCTGACTCCAGATACGGCAATCAGACTAATTCCCTGGATCAACGCCCTATCAAAGAATCTAGTATATATAACTGGTAATATTATAGTTTTCAAGAAAGGCATCCAGGCCCTTCTTAAATGTTAGTAGTGACTCACTCATTACAACATCATGTGGCAGAGAGTTCCATAGTCTCACTGCTCTTACAGTAAAGAATCCGCGTCTGTGATTATGATTAAACCTTCTTCCCTCCAGACGTAGAGGATGCCCCCTTGTCCCAGTCTCAGGCCTAAGAGTAAAGAGATCATTAGAAAGGTCTCTGTACTGCCCCCTCATATATTTATACATTATTATAAGATCACCCCTAAGCCTTCGTTTTTCCAAGCTAAATAACCCCAAGTTTAATAACCTGTCTTGGTATTGCAGACCCCTTAGTCCTCTAATAACTTTTGTCGCTCTTCTCTGGACCCGCTCTAGTTCAGCTATGTCTTTCTTATACACCGGAGACCAGAATTGTACACAGTATTCTAAGTGTGGTCGCACTAGTGACTTGTATAGAGGTAAAATTATGTTCTCCTCATGAGCATCTATGCCTCTTTTAATACATCCCATTATTTTATTTGCCTTTGCAGCAGCTGCCTGACACTGGCCACTAAATGTGAGTTTGTCATCTACCCATACACCCAGGTCTTTTTCAGTGACAGTTTTGCCCAGTGTTTTACAATTAAGCACATAATTATACCTTTTGTTTCCTCTGCCCAAGTGCATGACTTTACATTTATCCCCATTAAAGCGCATTTGCCATTTAGCAGCCCAAGCTTCTAGTTTACATAAATCCTCCCGTAATATAAAATTGTCCTCCTCTGTATTGATTACCCTGCAGAGTTTAGTGTCATCTGCAAATATTGAGATTCTACTCTGTATGCCCCCTACAAGGTCATTAATAAATATATTAAATAGAAGCGGGCCCAACACTGACCCCTGTGGTACCCACTGTTAACTGTGACCCATTCTGAGTGTGTTCCATTAATAACCACCCTTTGTTTCCTATCACTAAGCCAGTTCTTAACCCACTTACACATATTTTCCCCTATCCCCATTGCCCTCATTTTATGTATCAACCTTTTGTGTGGCACCGTATCAAAAGCTTTTGAAAAGTCCATATACACCACATCCACTGCATTTCCTTGGTCCAGTCCAGAACTTACTTCTTCATAGAAGCTTATTAGATTAGTTTGACAGGAACGGTCCCTCGTAAAACCATGTTGATAATGGGTCATGAGGTTATTTTTCTTCAGATACTCCAGTATAGCATCTCTTAGAAAACCCTCTAGGATTTTACCCACAGTAGAGGTTAAGCTTACTGGCCTATAATTTCCAAGTTCAGTTTTTGTCCCCTTTTTGAATATTGGCACCACATTTGCTATACGCCAGTCCTGTGGTACAGACCCTGTTATTATGGAATCTTTAAATATTAAAAATAATGGTCTATCTATGACAGTACTTAATTCCTGCAGCACTCTGGGGTGTATCCCATCTGGGCCCGGGGATTTGTCAATTTTAGTGATTTTTAGACGATGCCGTACTTCCTCTTGGGTTAAGCAGGTGACGTTTAATTGAGAATTTTTGTTATCACTGATCATATTGTCTGTCATGGGATTTTCTTGTGTAAATACTGTTGAAAAAAAGTCATTTAGCATATTTGCTTTTTCCTCATCCTCATCCACCATTTCACCCAGACTATTTTTAAAGGGGCCAACACCATCATTTTTTAGTTTCTTACTATTTATGTAGTTAAAAAATATTTTGGGATTCTTTTTACTTTCTCTGGCAATGAGTCTCTCTGTCTCAATCTTTGCTGCCTTGATTTGCTTTTTACAAATGTTATTTAATTTTCTGTATTTATTTAATGCTTCATCACTACCTACTTTCTTTAATTCCCTAAATGCTTTCTTTTTGTCACATATTGCACTTCTTACCGCTTTATTTAGCCATAGTGGTTTCCTCCTATTTCTAGCATGCTTATTCCCATAGGGTATATATTGTGCACAGGTCCTATTCAGGATGCTAATAAACATGTCCCATTTGTGTTGTGTACTTTTATGTCTCAGGACATCGTCCCAGTTTATTGCACTAAGATCATCTCTCAACCGTTGGAAATTTGCCTTCCTGAAGTTTAGTGTCCTTGTGGCCCCTCTACTACACGTCTTAGTAAAGGATACTTGAAAGCTTATTAAGTTATGATCACTATTACCCAAGTGACCTCCAACCCGTATATTTGATATGCGGTCTGGCCTGTTGGTTAATATTAGGTCCAGCAGTGCCCCCCTTCTTGTTGGGTCCTGAACCAGTTGTGAAAGGTAATTGTCTCTTATAGTTTTCAAAAACTTATTACCTTTGCTGGAACTGCAGGTTTCTGATCCCCAATGTATTTCAGGGTAGTTGAAGTCCCCCATAATAATGACTTCTCCCTGAGTCGCTGCTTCATCTATTTGCTTTATGAGGATATTCTCCTCCACTTCCATTATTGTTGGGGACTTATAACAAACCCCTATCAGTAATTTATTATTTTTTCCCCCTCCCCTTATCTCCACCCACAGAGACTCTACATTTCCATTAGATTCACCTATATTATCACGCAGGATGGGTTTTAAGGATGATTTTACGTATAAACATACACCTCCTCCTCGCCTATTTGTACGGTCATTTCTGAACAGACAATAGCCCTGTAAATTAACAGCCCAGTCATGGCTCTCATCCAGCCAAGTCTCCGAAATCCCCACCATGTCATAATTATTTTCCAACAAAATCAATTCTAATTCCTCCATTTTGTTGGTGAGGCTTCTGGCATTAGTGAACATGCACTTTATGCATCTCTCTTTACCTCTATTCCTTCCTACTAGATTGACTGTTCTAACCCCACCCCCCATGCCACCCCCAATTTTATTACTTGTGCCCAGGTTACTGTTTACACTATCTTCCCCTCCTATACAATGAATACCCTCCCCCCCAATCCCTAGTTTAAACACTCCTCCAACCTTCTAGCCATTTTCTCCCCCAGCACAGCTGCACCCTCCCCATTGAGGTGCAGCCCGTCCCTAGCATAGAACCTGTAGCCAACAGAGAAGTCGGCCCAGTTCTCCAGGAACCCAAACCCCTCCTTCCTACACCAATTCCTGAGCCACTTATTTATCTCCCTAATCTCCCGTTGCCTCTCTGGTGTGGCACGTGGTACAGGCAGTATTTCAGAGAATACTACCTTGGAGGTCCTTGCCTTAAGCTTGCAGCCTAATTCCCTGAAATCATCTTTAAGGACCTTCCACCTACCTCTAACTTTGTCATTTGTGCCAATGTGCACCATGACCGCTGGGTCCTCACCAGCCCCTCCCAGTAATCTGTCAACCCGATCAGCGATGTGCCGGACTCGAGCGCCAGGTAGGCAGCACACTGTTCGACGATCCCTGTCTTTGTGACAGATTGCCCTATCTATTCCCCTAATAATTGAGTCCCCCACTACCAGCACCTGTCTGGCCTGCCCTACTCTCCTGTTTTCCCCCTTACTGGAGCAGACACTCCTCTGGCTTTCAGAGGTCATGCCCTGCTGCAGCAGTGCTATCCCTGAACTCACACCCCCCTCATCTGCCAACATAGCAAATTTATTGGGGTGTGCCAGATCAGGGCTAGCCTCCCTGGCACCCTTCCCTCTACCCCGCCTTCTAACTGTCACCCAGCTAGCTACCTCATGGTCCTGAGGCTCCATAGTACCATCCTCCCCCACATCTATCCCATTGAGCAGCTGTTCAGTGAGCAGCAGACTCCTTTCCATATTGTCTATGGATCTCAGCGTTGTCAGTCGTTCATTTAGATCCAGTATCTGGGCTTCCAAATGCACAACGTACTCACATCTCACACAGCAGTATGCACCCTCGGCCGGCTGGTCAAGCAATGCATACATGTGGCAAGATGTACACTGGATGGCATTGCCAATCATGGAGCTCATTTCCTAATGGGGATTGCACCAGACAGAAATGATAAGTAAAAAGAAATGCAAAGTATTAATAAAATACAACCAGCAATTCAGTAAGTCCTCCCTTCCAAACTCCCTTAATCCAAAGTCACTGAATCACAAGTCACACACTTACTTCTGTCGCACTTGCTCTGTCACACAAAGCTCGCGGTCACACTCGCTAGAGAATCAGATATAAAGAGTCTTTTTTTTTTCTTTTTTTCCCTTAGCAGCAAATCAGCCTGTATCTCAGTGCACTTCCAAGGACTGGAAGCCCCAACCAGCTGCTTCTTATAAACCCTTAATTATGCACCCCCACCCTTAATTAACCCCTTGTAAGTATAGCTACACCACAGGTTTTAAGTGCAAGTAGTTAACCCTTTAACTTACAGGTAGTAAAATAGGAGTCTATACACTTGTAGAGAGAAAGAAAGTTAAGAAAGCCCAATAAAATTAAAAAGGTAAAAAAAAAAAAACACAGTCAGCAATTCACACAGGTATTTGTTGCAGGATTCCCAAACACCTCCTCACTGAATCACAAGTCACACACTTACTTCTGTCGCACTTGCTCTGTCACACAAAGCTCGCGGTCACACTCGCTAGAGAATCAGATATAAAGAGTCTTTTTTTTTTTCTTTTTTTCCCTTAGCAGCAAATCAGCTGTATCTCAGTGCACTTCCAAAGGCTCAGTGCACTTCCAAAGGAAAGCAATGAATTTTTCTCCTAAACTACTGGAGACTGTGATGCTGTTCTTTGGGATTCCTGCTTAGGTTCATGAAGAGAGCAGAATGGGACAAAAATTTGAATTTATCTTCTTTCAAGCCAGAGATATAGTCAAACGTATGTTAAATGTCTATTTTCACTGTTTAGACGCGAAAACACACTTTCATGTCAAAGCAATGAATTTTTCTCCTAAACTACTGGAGATGTGATGCTGTTCTTTGGGACTCCTGCTTAGGTTCATGAAAAGAGCAGAATGGGACAAAAAGTTTGAATTTATCTTCTTTCTAGCCAGAGATATAGTCAAACGTATGTTAAATGTCTATTTTCACTGTTTAGACGCGAAAACACACTTTCATGTCAAAGCAATGAATTTTTCTCCTAAACTACTGGAGATGTGATGCTGTTCTTTGGGATTCCTGCTTAGGTTCATGAAGAGAGCAGAATGGGACAAAAAGTTTGAATTTATCTTCTTTCTAGCCAGAGATATAGTCAAACGTATGTTTAAATGTCTATTTTCACTGTTTAGACACGAAAACACACTTTCATGTGCAAAGCAATGAATTTTTCTCCTAAACTACTGGAACTGTGATGCTGTTCTTTGGGATTCCTGCTTAGGTTCATGAAGAGAGCAGAATGGGACAAAAAGTTTGAATTTATCTTCTTTCTAGCCAGAGATATAGTCAAACGTATGTTTAAATGTCTATTTTCACTGTTTAGACGCGAAAACACACTTTCATGTCAAAGCAATGAATTTTTCTCCTAAACTACTGGAGCTGTGATGCTGTTCTTTGGGATTCCTGCTTAGGTTCATGAAGAGAGCAGAATGGGACAAAAAGTTTGAATTTATCTTCTTTCTAGCCAGAGATATAGTCAAACGTATGTTAAATGTCTATTTTCACTGTTTAGACGCGAAAACACACTTTCATGTCAAAGCAATGAATTTTTCTCCTAAACTACTGGAGCTGTGATGCTGTTCTTTGGGATTCCTGCTTAGGTTCATGAAGAGAGCAGAATGGGACAAAAAGTTTGAATTTATCTTCTTTCTAGCCAGAGATATAGTCAAACGTATGTTTAAATGTCTATTTTCACTGTTTAGACGCGAAAACACACTTTCATGTCAAAGCAATGAATTTTTCTCCTAAACTACTGGAGCTGTGATGCTGTTCTTTGGGATTCCTGCTTAGGTTCATGAAGAGAGCAGAATGGGACAAAAAGTTTGAATTTATCTTCTTTCTAGCCAGAGATATAGTCAAACGTATGTTAAATGTCTATTTTCACTGTTTAGACGCGAAAACACACTTTCATGTCAAAGCAATGAATTTTTCTCCTAAACTACTGGACTGTGATGCTGTTCTTTGGGATTCCTGCTTAGGTTCATGAAGAGAGCAGAATGGGACAAAAAGTTTGAATTTATCTTCTTTCTAGCCAGAGATATAGTCAAACGTATGTTTAAATGTCTATTTTCACTGTTTAGACCGAAAACACACTTTCATGTCAAAGCAATGAATTTTTCTCCTAAACTACTGAGCATGTGATGCTGTTCTTTGGGATTCCTGCTTAGGTTCATGAAGAGAGCAGAATGGGACAAAAAGTTTGAATGTATCTTCTTTCTAGCCAGAGATATAGTCAAACGTATGCTTAAATGTCTATTTTCACTGTTTAGACGCGAAAACACACTTTCATGTCAAAGCAATGAATTTTTCTCCTAAACTACTGGAGCTGTGATGCTGTTCTTTGGGATTCCTGCTTAGGTTCATGAAGAGAGCAGAATGGGACAAAAATTTGAATGTATCTTCTTTCTAGCCAGAGATATAGTCAAACGTATGCTTAAATGTCTATTTTCACTGTTTAGACGCGAAAACACACTTTCATGTCAAAGCAATGAATTTTTTCTCCAAACTACTGGAGCTGTGATGCTGTTCTTTGGGATTCCTGCTTAGGTTCATAAGAGAGCAGAATGGACAAAAAATTTGAATTATCTTCTTTCTAGCCAGAGATATAGTCAAACGTATGCTAAAATGTCTATTTTCACTGTTTAGACGCGAAAACACACTTTCATGTCAAAGCAATGAATTTTTCTCCTAAACTACTGGAGCTGTGATGCTGTTCTTTGGGATTCCTGCTTAGGTTCATGAAGAGAGCAGAATGGGACAAAAAATTTGAATGTATCTTCTTTCTAGCCAGAGATATAGTCAAACGTATGCTTAAATGTCTATTTTCACTGTTTAGACGCGAAAACACACTTTCATGTCAAAGCAATGAATTTTTCTCCTAAAACTACTGGAGCTGTGATGCTGTTCTTTGGGATTCCTGCTTAGGTTCATGCTACGGGTATGCTTTCTTGGATTCTTTAGTATAAAGAGCAAATGGACAAATTGAATTTCTCTTCTAGCCAGAGATATAGTCAAACTATGTAAATTCTTTTTCACTGTTTAGACGCGAAAACACACTTTCATGTCAAAGCAATGAATTTTTCTCCTAAACTACTGGAGCTGTGATGCTGTTCTTTGGATTCCTGCTTAGTTCAAAGAACAAATGGGACAAAAATTTGAATTATCTTCTTTCTAGCCAAGATATAGTCAAACGATGTTAATGTTATTTTCACTGTTTAGACGCGAAAACACACTTTCATGTCAAAGCAATATTTTTCTCCTAAACTACGAGCTGTGATGCTGTCTTTGGGATTCTGCTTAGGTTCATAAGAGAGCAGAATGGACAAAAATTTGAATTATCTTTTTCTAGCCAATATAGTCAAACGTATGTTAAATGTCTATTTTCACTTTTAGACGCGAAAACACACTTTCATGTCAAAGCAATGAATTTTCTCCTAAACTACTGGAGTGTGATGCTGTCTTTGGATTCCTGCTTAGGTTCAAAGAGAGCAAATGGGACAAAAATTTGAATTATCTTCTTTCTACCAGAGATATAGTCAAACTATGTAAATGTCTATTTTCACTGTTTAGACGCAAAACACATTCATGTCAAACAATAATTTTCTCCAAACTACTGAGATGTGATGCTGATCTTTGGGATTCCTGCTTAGGTTCATGAAGAGAGCAGAATGGGACAAAAATTTGAATTTATCTTCTTTCTAGCCAGAGATATAGTCAAACGTATGTTTAAATGTCTATTTTCACTGTTTAGACGCGAAAACACACTTTCATGTCAAACAATGAATTTTTCTCCTAAACTACTGGAGCTGTGATGCTGTTCTTTGGGATTCCTGCTTAGGTTCATGAAGAGAGCAGAATGGGACAAAAAGTTTGAATTTATCTTCTTTCTAGCCAGAGATATAGTCAAACGTATGTTTAAATGTCTATTTCACTGTTTAGACGCGAAAACACACTTTCATGTCAAAGCAATGAATTTTTCTCCTAAACTACTGGAGATGTGATGCTGTTCTTTGGGATTCCTGCTTAGGTTCATGAAGAGAGCAGAATGGGACAAAAAGTTTGAATTTATCTTCTTTCTAGCCAGAGATATAGTCAAACGTATGTTTAAATGTCTATTTTCACTGTTTAGACGCGAAAACACACTTTCATGTCAAAGCAATGAATTTTTCTCCTAAACTACTGGAGCTGTGATGCTGTTCTTTGGGATTCCTGCTTAGGTTCATGAAGAGAGCAGAATGGGACAAAAAAGTTTGAATTTATCTTCTTTCTAGCCAGAGATATAGTCAAACGTATGTTAAAATGTCTATTTTCACTGTTTAGACGCGAAAAACACACTTTCATGTCAAAGCAATGAATTTTTCTCCTAAACTACTGGAGATGTGATGCTGTTCTTTGGGATTCCTGCTTAGGTTCATGAAGAGAGCAGAATGGGACAAAAAGTTTGAATTTATCTTCTTTCTAGCCAGAGATATAGTCAAACGTATGTTTAAAATGTCTATTTTCACTGTTTAGACGCGAAAACACACTTTCATGTCAAAGCAATGAATTTTTCTCCTAAACTACTGGAGATGTGATGCTGTTCTTTGGGATTCCTGCTTAGGTTCATGAAGAGAGCAGAATGGGACAAAAAATTTGAATTTATCTTCTTTCTAGCCAGAGATATAGTCAAACGTATGTTAAAATGTCTATTTTCACTGTTTAGACGCGAAAACACACTTTCATGTCAAAGCAATGAATTTTTCTCCTAAACTACTGGAGATGTGATGCTGTTCTTTGGGATTCCTGCTTAGGTTCATGAAGAGAGCAGAATGGGACAAAAAGTTTGAATTTATCTTCTTTCTAGCCAGAGATATAGTCAAACTTATTTAAATGTCTATTTTCACTGTTTAGACGCGAAAACACACTTTCATGTCAAAGCAATGAATTTTTCTCCTAAACTACTGGAGATGTGATGCTGTTCTTTGGATTCCTGCTTAGGTTCATGAAGAGAGCAGAATGGGACAAAAAGTTTGAATTTATCTTCTTTCAAGCCAGAGATATAGTCAAACGTATGTTTAAATGTCTATTTTCACTGTTTAGACGCGAAAACACACTTTCATGTCAAAGCAATGAATTTTTCTCCTAAACTACTGGAGATGTGATGCTGTTCTTTGGGATTCCTGCTTAGGTTCATGAAGAGAGCAGAATGGACAAAAAAGTTTGAATTTATCTTCTTTCTAGCCAGAGATATAGTCAAACGTATTTTTTAAATGTCTATTTTCACTGTTTAAGACGCGAAAACACACTTTCATAGTAACATAGTAACATAGTAACATAGTTTTTAAGGTTGAAGGAAGACTTTAAGTCCATCTAGTTCAACCCATAGCCTAACATGTTGATCCAGAGGAAGGCAAAAAAACCCCATGTGGCAACACTAAGCTCCACATTGGGGAAAAAATTCCTTCCTGACTCCAGATACGGCAATCAGACTAACTCCCTGGATCAACGTCCTATCAAAGAATCTAGTATATATAACTGGTAATATTATAGTTTTCAAGAAAGGCATCCAGGCCCTTCTTAAATGTTAGTAGTGAGTCACTCATTACAACAGCATGAGGCAGAGAGTTCCAAAGTCTTACTGCTCTTACAGTAAAGAATCCACGTCTGTGATTATGATTAAACCTTCTTTCCTCCAGACGTAGAGGATGCCCCCTTGTCCCCGTCTCAGGCCTAAGATAAAGAGATCATTAGAAAGGTCTCTGTACTGCCCCCTCATATATTTATACATTATTATAAGATCACCCCTAAGCCTCGTTTTTCCAAGCTAAATAACCCCAAGTTTAATAACCTGTCTTGGTATTGCAGACCCCTTAGTCTTCTAATGACTTTTGTCGCTCTTCTCTGGACCCGCTCTAGTTCAGCTATGTCTTTCTTATACACCGGAGACCAGAATTGTACACAGTATTCTAAGTGTGGTCGCACTAGTGACTTGTATAGAGGTAAAAATTATTTCTCCTCATGAAGCATCTATGCCTCTTTTTAATGCATCCCATTATTTTATTTGCCTTTGCAGCAGCTGCCTGACACTGGCCACTAAATGTGAGTTTATCATCTATCCATACACCCAGGTCTTTTTCAGTGACAGTTTTTGCCCAGTGTTTTTACAATTAAGCACATAATTATATATACCTTTTTTTCCTCTGCCAATGCATGACCTTTACATTTATCCCCATTAAAGCGCATTTGCCATTTAGGCCGCCCAAGCTTCTAGTTTACATAAATCCTCCTGTAATATAGAATTGTCCCCTCCTGTATTGATTACCCTGCAGAGTTTAGTGTCATCTGCAAATATGAGATTCCACTCTGTATGCCCCCTACAAGTCCATTAATAAATATATTAAATAGAAGCGGGCCCAACACTGACCCCTGTGGTACCCCACTGTAACTGTGACCCATTCTGAGTGTGTTCCATTAATAACCACCCTTGTTTTCCTATCACTAAGCCAGTTCTCAACCCACTTACACATATTTTCCCCTATCCCCATTGCCCTCATTTTATGTAATCAACCTTTGTGGTGGCAACGTATCAAAAGCTTTTGAAAAATCCATATACACCACATCCACTGCATTTCCTTGGTCCAGTCCAGAACTTACTCTTCATAGAAGCTTATTAGATTAGTTTGACAGGAACGGTCCCTCGTAAAACCATGTTGATAATGGGTCATGAGGTTATTTTTGTTCAGATACTCCAGTATAGCATCTTCTTAGAAAACCCTCTAGGATTTTACCCACAGTAGAGGTTAAGCTTACTGGCCTATAATTTCCAAGATCAGTTTTTTGTCCCCTTTTTTTTTATGGCACACATTTGCTATACGCCAGCCGTGGTACAAACCCGGTTATTATGGAATCTTTAAATATTAAAAAAATGGTCTACTATACAGTACTTAATTCCTGCAGCACTCGGGTGTATCCCATCCGGGGGCCCGGGGATTTGTCAATTTTAGTGATTTTTAGACGATGCCGTACTTCCTCTTGGGTTAACAGGTGACATTTAATTGAGACTTTTTGTTTATCACGACATTATTGTCTGTCATGGATTTTCTTGTGTAAAACTGTTGAAAAAAATCATTAGCTATTGGCTTTTTTCCTCCCCTCATCCACCATTTCCCCAACTATTTTTAAAGGGGCCAACACCATCATTTTTTAGTTTCTTACTATTTTGTATTAAAAAAAAATTTTTTGGGGTTCTTTTTACTTTCCTTGGCAATAGTCTCTCTGTCTCAATTTTTTGCTGCCTTGATTTTGCTTTTTACAAATTTAATTTAATTTCTGTATTTATTTAATGCCCATCACACCCTTGCTTTAATTCCCTAAATGCTTTCTTTTTGCACATATTGCACTTCTTAACCGCTTTATTTACCCATATGGTTTCCTCCTATTTCTAGCATGCTTATTTCCCAAAGGGTATATATTGTGCACATGTCCTATTCAGGATCGAATAAACATCCCCTTTTGTTGTTACTTTTATGTCTCAGGACATCGTCCCGTTTATTGCATAAGATCACCTCTCAACCGTTGGAAATTTGCCTTCCTGAAGTTTATGCCTTGTGGCCCCTTTACTACAACGTCTTAGTAAAGGATACTTGAAACTTATTAATTATGACCCTATTACCCAAGACCTCCAACCCCCCTATATTTGATTGCGGTCTGGCCTGTTGGTTAAAATTAGGTCCACATGCCCCCCTTCTTGTTGGTTCCTGAACCAGTTGGAAAAATAATTTCTCTCTTTTTCAAAAACTTATTACCTTTTCTGGAACTGCAGGTTTCTGATCCCCAATGTATTTCAGGGTGTTGAATCATGTCAAAGCAAAAATTTTTTCTCCTAAACTACTGGAGCGTAGCTGTTCTTTGGGATTCCTGCTTAGGTTCATGAAGAAGCAGAATGGGACAAAAAGTTTGAATTTATCTCTTTCAGCCAAGAATACAAACGTGTGTTTTTAAATTCTATTTTCACTGTTTAACGCGAAAACACACTCAGTCAAAGCAATGAATTTTTTCTCCTAAAACTGGAGATGTGATGCTGTTCTTGGGATTCCTCTTAGGTTCATGAAGAAGCAGAATGGACAAAAAGTTTGAATTTAATCTTTTTCCAAGCCAGAGTATAGCAAACGTATGTTTAAATGTCTATTTTCACTGTTTAGACCGAAAACACACTTTCATGTCAAAGCAAGAATTTTTCTCCTAAACTACTGGAGAAATTCTGTTCTTTGGGACTCCGCTTAGTTCATAAAAGAGCAAAAAATGGGACAAAAAGTTTGAATTTATTTTTTCTAGCCAAGGGTATAGTCAAACGTTTGTTTAAATGTCTATTTTCACTGTTTAGCGCAAAACACACTTTCATGTCAAAGCAATGAATTT